>OZ026530.1:12729574-13929574 GCA_964019695.1 Loripinus fragilis
GCTTTCTGTACATAGTGGGAAAAAAGTGTTAATTTTTAGCCAAATGAAATCCTAATGCAAAGTACAAAAGAAGGTAAAGATCTGGAATTGTGACAATCAAGTACCGAACCCAACCCAGGACACTACATTATATAGTAACAAAACATAAGAAAACATCACATACAAGAGCGTCAAGAGGCCAGCCGTTTTCCAGCAGATGCCTACAAGACTGCAAGGAACAGATACGACAGTATGACAGACAAACACGTAACATATACAACAAAAAGGATAAAAAAGAAGCACTGTCTTAGAAAGGTCAGCAAGAAAATTGCGTGAGAGCTAAAACATGTTTGATGGTACCAACCCACCCTTATTAATGATGTGGATCATGACACATGGAAGTTTGGTTTGAATTGAAAGTCCCTAACTTATCGATGTATCATTACCTTGTACATAAAAATCGATTATGAAAAGGAGACTAACAAAAATGAGGGCAAAACGGTGCATACAACTGAATGTAAGTGTAAAATAAATCCATCAGTTAATCAGTTGGTGGGCCCAAAAACAAAAACAACATCAACGTTTCACAACGTTTCAATACTGATCGAGCATTT
Organism: Loripinus fragilis; assembly: GCA_964019695.1. Taxonomy (NCBI): domain Eukaryota; kingdom Metazoa; phylum Mollusca; class Bivalvia; order Lucinida; family Lucinidae; genus Loripinus; species Loripinus fragilis. The sequence continues at coordinate 12,730,168 of OZ026530.1, forward strand.
GATTAACTTGGCTACGACAAACAACTAAATATGTTTATATAAATGTGATAAAAATTACCTTCAAGATGTATTCCAAACACCCTTGGTCAGAAATAGAGAAAATATTTATTTCTTTCTTTTCCTACATACCTCTCTACGGCCTAGAGAGCATTATCGGCAGGTGTACCTTGTACACTCAGATTTGCAGGGTAAAAGCATACTAGTAACCCTATCCAAATTACTGTCAGTTTCTTTAACCTGCCAAAGGAGTGATTCGCTGCACAGGGGACATCCATTTAACGTCCCGATCCGAAGGATGACACATTTTCTAGTGTCATCCCTGCAAAAACACTAAAGAGAGTGTGTTCTGACAACCAAATTTTCCTTGCCACAAGCTGGGATCGAATCTAGAATCTGGAACCTCTGGCACCAGGGGCAAGTACGCTAACCACTGCATTACCACTGTTTCGTGAGCTCAGCCTTATACAAAGATGTTAATGTAAATAAAGTGAAACATGTTTAAGCCCCCCAGTAAAGCTATTTTTTCTGACCGTTCCAAGGTGGTGCTTCTTTTGTGGCTCACCTTTTGTTATTTAATTTTTGTGTTTGTCATGCTTTCTTATGTTTTCATTGCAGCCCTGTGGTCACCTGTTGGGTCAGGGCAGACATCTTGGCTCGCATGTATTTGAAGTTTTCTTGTGTTTTGTCGCTTTCCCATGTAGTGTTCTGGGTCAGATGTGGAGCTTGATTGTATAGATTCCTGATCTTTGCCTTCTTAATTACTTTGACGTAATATTGACTGGTAAACACATATCACTTAAACACACCAAGTAATTAAATATACCTGCTTATTAAGATTACATTAATAGTCTTGTTATATTTCTATTTAAGCACCTGAAAATGTTTCTATCCTTAGTCAGCAGCAAGATGATTACAATGATATAATGGACATTTAACTATAGTACTCAACAAATGACGAAACCAGCACACACTCGCACTGAAGGCAACAGAACAAAAATAGTAGTATGTGAGTATGATCAGGAAATACCACAATCACAAACCGCAGACAACCCCGTGGCACCGCGAGGAAGAGACGCTCAACCATCACGAGACACCAGGAAGACAAATTAAGCAAAGCAATCAGCTCTCTCTTCCCCATCAAGATGATTGCAATACTAGAATGGACATAAAGTAACGTACAACAAAACATAGAACAAATACAGACTCCCACAATGGAAGAATAACCAGAATTACCACTTTAGAATGGATATTATTGAGGGCATTGTGGGTATAAAAATATTTTACTTTCTGAATTTCTGCCCTAGATTGAGATTTTGTAATAACACCACATTTGGGTAGCTCACTTTGAGACTACCTTACATATAAATTGTGCCTAAGGGTTAATATGTCAGGTCAGGGTCATCAGGCTAAGACTTGGTATATCCTTGCTTTGGATAAATTATTCTGGTCTTCCAGCGTTATTTTATTGTTCAGCACCAGGGCATACAAACTCTTTCTTTATATATAAACACTAGTGGCAGTGTTTAAGGAGTATATATATTTTGTTGGTGCTAACTGTGTTCAAGAGCTACCTAGTTTAAACCATACTTATATATGTTTCCAGTTCTTGGAACAGAATGCTCACAGATAAACTGTTCCCTATTAGAAAACAGCATTTGTGGAACCAATAACACTTGTGTATGTGAAGAGAGTTTCTCTGAATATAACAACGTTTGTTCAGGTATGTTATTTGCTAACAATATTCTAAAGCAAAATTAATCTAGATATGAAAATTTTTCAATAAACAATTTGAATGATTTTCTCTTTTTATCTATTCAGTATTGTCGAAGTATCTAAACTGTCAAATTGTGATCGTCTCTATATTAACCAAGGTTTATTTAAGAATTGAATGTTATTTTTCATTCTGTTACTGAGGTATGAAATGTCCGCAAAATAACATTTAATTTGGATAAAATCCAACGGTTTTCATGCTAAAATGTGATTTAATTTAAACGACTTAACGTACCTCAGTGAAACGGAGAAAAATGACTTTGAATTAGTTTAGTTACAATGTCTTTCAATATTCTTTTTCATTGGTATTTTATAATTATGTTTCCCTTAAAATTACGTTTCCAGTTAATAACTCTACCAAAACTTTGCAGATGACATCCAAATTCAAATGTAAAAATCTTTATTTAATAATGCTTTACTCTTCTGTAAACTTTGAATGAAATTGTTGAATCTCTTAAAAAGTTATTGATGAGAAACCAGAAGGGGGACGCCTGGACGCCTCCAATGACGAAGGCACCAGAGTTATGATCCCTAAGATTCAACAATGCGTCACAGGCGACACACTTTAAAATAAACTAATCTGTACAATTTCAATATTTGACTTCAACCTGACCCAGTGGTCAGAGGTGTATGTATGGTCAAAGTGTTTGCTTCTATGATAGTCTATACTTCTTTTCCCTTAATTTGATATGCAATATGACCACATTCAGAATTTTCTTTACCTTTTAATCCAATCCACAGATTTGAGGGTGTGCTAGAAAAGAATATGATTTTGCATGGTGCTCCATTCCCTTTAATTTGATATGCAACATGACTCTTTTCAGAAAAAATGTTTTGACTTTTGATCCCACCCCAGGTGTCGAGGGTATGAGTTAGGACAGAATATGCGCTTGAATGGTGCTCTTTGCTTTATTCCCTTGTTATTGGATATGACACTTAACTACTTCAAAAAAATGTTTTGACCCAGGGGTTCAAAGCTTTGTACAAGGACAAAAAATGTGCTTACATTATGCAGCATTTATTTGATAAACAGCATGATCAGTTGTATTTTGACCTCACCTTCCATGGTCGGAGCAACATAAACGTGTTCTGAATAAGTTAAATTTTGACCTTTTAAAGCTGCATAATCTGTAACTTTTGATCTTTTAATTTTTGAAATAATGTTTCTATTTTTCAAGAACACAGTAAAAAAACAAAAATTCAGGTACACATTTTACCAATTTCGTAAATTTTTACAAATTATCAGTGTCAAAACAACAGCATTTATGTTAAAACTTGACTGTCTATAAGTATTGGTGGGACGCAAATAATTACAAACAAGAGAAAAACACCTGTTTTTATAAGATAATTCACTTTTCCATGCAGTTTTAGCTATAATGAACAGATTTATTGTGAAAACTTAACTTAATTCTGATTTTACAAATGATTTAAAAAGAGTTTGTTGTTGAAATATGTTCATAGTTGCAGACTTAGTCTCTTTAAGACATAAAACATAAGACGGATCATGCGCTTTCATGTTGCTGCATTCGTGATTCCATTTAATTTGATATGCAACATGACCATGTTCTGGAAAGGCCAAATTTTGACCTTTTGACCCCACCCCAACAGGCGGGGGGGGAGGGGGTGGCTACTGGTAAATATTTGCTACAATGTTGCTGCATGTGTCATTCCCTTTGATTTGATAAACAACAAGTCCATATCTTAAAAACTAGAATTTTGACCTCTTGAACCCACCCCTCAGGGTTGGAGGGGGGAGGGGGTTTGCGGGCAAAATATTTGCTACCATGTTGCTGCATTCGTGATTCCATTTAGTTTGACATGCAACATTATCCTGTTCTGAAAAAGTTGAATGTTGACCGTTTGATCCAATCACCCAACCAAGGGTCGGGGAGGGGGATCTGCAGGCAAAATATTTGCTACCATATTGCTGCATGTGCCATTCTTTTTAATTAGATTATGCAACATGACCATATTCTAAAAAAATGAATTTTGGCCTCTGCTCCATCCGCTTAGTCCACTCAGGGGGTCAGACCCAGGCCTTCGATCTAAAAACACATTTGATATGTTTCATGAGAAGTTGTCAGATATGATATATAGCTTTGGATAAATGTTTAAATTTGAATAAAGTTTGTGCTTTGTGGTCACCTGCTGGGAAAGGGCTGACCTCTTGGCTCTCGTTTGTGGTGTCTACTGTGAGTTTGTCACTTTCCCATTGGTATCCTGGGTCAGGTGTGGTACAAGTACTTGATTGTATCGATTCCTGATCTTTGCACCCTTACTTACTTTGGTTCCAATGAAATATCCCAGACTTACTGATGCATCATCTCCTAGTTAATACAGAACGTGATTTAAAAAGGAGATAAACAAATATAAGGACCCAACAGTACATACAACTGAATACTGGAGTTAAAGAAATCCAACACTTAAAACCCTGCGGGCCCTACTACAGACACATCAAGCCCTAACCATCTCATCTACAGATAAGTCTTTAAATAATCTGGAAAAACGGATCTTTCAGAAATAGAGATAACCTACAAATTAGAAAACAGCAGACTTGGTTTTATTGAGTCTGTTTATGAGAATTAATGGAAAATGCAACAATTATAGAGTCTGAAGTCCGACCAGCTGACCTGAAATTAAAGAGGAAGTAAAAATGCCAACCATTATTGGGTTGACCACCAAGCATGCAGTCTGTTGCAATTCATTAATGTTATAAATGAGAAATTATTAAAATAAACTGCGCTGAAAAATTATTAGAGCCAACAATTTTCTTAAAGGGGCTCTTGCATGGTATGGGAAATTAACATGGGAGTCTGCCCACGCTTGGATTTTGATAATATTATGTTATTTAATTGTCTGGGGTATAACTTTTATATTTATGGTGTGTTTGAGTTTTTATGCAATTCCATTGCTAATTCATGACGTCATGAAAGATATCACTATAGTACCTTAGGGTTCCCAGTTATAATCATTTCTAAAGTAATTGACATATCATGTAACGGGCGGAGAAATGTTTTATTAAATAGCTATATCATTGATAAGTTCGCTGTTACTTAAAATGGCTTTGTATGTATTAGGATATTGACTGGGCATTCATTTTTATAGCATGGTACCCCAATTTTCGACTGTATATTTTGTATTCATTCAAATTTGGAATTAACATTTTTACAGGTTGCGGTCTTTGTCAAGATACCATTTCAACATATAAACTATCCATATATGTTAAGAATGTGTAGACCAAATTTCATGAAATTCATGGACCGGTAACATATTTTTTCAACTTGATTTAAACACATGGCCCTAATTCATCGAAATGTAAAAAATGCATTAATTATGTTTCAGTGTAAAACATACTTAAATACTTGCTTAGTTTGAATCATCATGCTAGTACGTTTATTGGCAGAAGTTGATATGTTCTGTATTTTCCCCTATTTTGGATTGGAAAAAGAAAAAAAACAATATTCTTTGATATTAAGTGCCGCCATTCTTATTAAATGAAGTGCTTACACAATAATATTAGCCAAAATGATACAATATGTTGACACCTGTACTTAACACATCTAGTTTCTAACATTAAAACTACATCTAGCCAATGTTACACCTAATATGTAACATTATTAAGAATTTTAATTCATACAGAAGATAAACCTTATGACAAGTCAGTTCATACAGGAGAAGAACCTTATATCTATGGTTTTATAATTGTAAGACTCATTAATAAATCTGCTTCACAAAAATACCATCCTGTCAAACATATTGGTTAAAATTAACCATTTTGGTCACAGATAACTCTTGGTTTCAAAGGTATTGCTAATTTAATGCTTAAATCTTATCTGTTCATTCTGTTTTGTGAAACTCAGGCTGATTTCCATCAAATAGCCACATTTATACTGTAGCTGGCAATATATTCTAGGCATACAGCTTTGTTTCAGGACCTCACTTATTCATGTAGAACACTATTTTATGATACCTTTGATAGGACTCTGTTACACGTTATCCTGGTCACGGCACCAATATGTGGTAGTTCAGTTGGGATGTAAAGGAAATATTTAATCTTCTTGTTTTCACATGTTTATTGTTAGGATATTATGTTTCTTAAACAATATCATGCAGGACTTGAGGAAGTGATACACATTGTCTTGGCCTCAAAGTGCCATTCCACAGGGCCATGACCTTCGGCATTTCTGACCATTGAATAATTTAAAATTGTCTAAACATGTCTCTCTTTAAGAAAAAAGGAAGTAGATTAAAAAACGACCTCCTTGTGTCAAGTTATTGATTCATTTGAACTAAATAATTAATTTTGCTAAAACTGACCTATACCCATAAGAGGTAGGAAATGACAAAGTTACCGGTTTTGGATTTTCATGATATTTGGCTTAGATCAGCAGTATATATATGGCATGTTTTTGTGATAATATGATATCTTGACAAAGACTAGAACATATCAATCTTTTGAATTGAATGTTGAATGTTTTGTAAATTTTTGAAAAAAAATATTGAAATTTTACAATCACTTCATCTGTAAACGTAAACCATAATTTATCCAAATGGTTTCGTGGTATTAAAATAATGTCTATGGTATTTTGGATTCAATCTCGGTGACAAATCATAGAAATAAACAAAACTATAGATTTAGGACATGGAAATTTAGAGACAGGTACCACCTCAAAGGTGGAGTACGTCAGGGTTTCTTCCTAAGCCTTATTCATAACTATCTAATTCGATAAATGCATTTTCATAGTTCGTATATAATGAGTTATTAATATGCAAAGTTTGAAGAAAATCCATGCGTGGGCACAGATGAAAGTACCCCTTTATAAAATAAGTCACCATAAAATTCTGGATTCATAAGCCGCTAGAGCAAGAGAGATCTAAGTCCCTTATTGAATTTAGATATTAAATCATAGAAACAGCAGTAAGTTTTAGAAAAGGTTTTACAAAGTATATGATACTGATAGCCTTGTTTCGAAGCTAACAGTTTATTGCAAGTGTTTAAGTCAGTGACATGGCAGGATGCTCTAGCAAATCGGATGATTTGAGAAATATAAACTGCATAGAATGTAGAGTGAGAAACATTACCATCCAAAAAGAGAATGACACTTTTCAAAATCAAAATCACCACGTTTATCATATATTTTGATAGAAACAATACCATAAGAAATTAACAAATGCATTTCCAAAAATGAGGCTTCAGTATTAAGTAGAAGCTCTGCAGTCTGCAGGGTATATTTTTCTTACCATATTGTCAAAATAAATATTGCAACACAATTTGAAAACATCATATTTTGTTTAAGTGAGATATTTTACATAAGCGTCAATGCAAAACATGTTTTAGCCCATGGGAAATTAAGTCGAAAATAGTAAGTGAGTATGATCTGGAAATACCACAATCATTAACTGCAGACAAACCCATGGCATCATAAGGAAGAACCACAATACAATCACGAGAGATCGGGAAGTCAAACAACGCAAAGCAACCAGCTCTCTCTTACCCATCGAGATTGCAAAACTAGAATGGACACAAAGTAAAGCACAACAAATAATAAAACGATTACAGAATCCCAAAATGGGAGTAAAACCCAACAACGAGTCAACAACAACAGAACCACTACCTTAGAACTGACAGTATCCAAAGCCACCAGGGGGGGCTTGAATGCATTTTACTGGTACTAAATCTTCGCCCTAGATTCTGCTGTTGTTATAGCACAAAAAATGCTATGTTCGCAGGGAGGATTCCTACTTTTACAATGTATCATCATTGAGAAAAAATATAATCATATTAACGCACCGTGATTAAACAGAGAAAAGGTATTACTACTCTCAGATAGTCAGAGCTAAAGAAAACCTCAAGTTGAGCAACGGTGGGCCCAGCTACAGCCAAGCATCAGGCACCAACCCACTGATTAAAGCCTTATGTCAGGGCCGTCGTTGAGTCTGAGGCCTGACCCACCCTCAAGTATAGCATAGAGGCCATAAACCACAGTTTGAGTTTTCATCATGTGACAACTGTGTCTCTCTACGACGTAGGCTTAGTCTAATCAGAGCCGTTACTGGCCAACTAATGACAAGGGCGATCATCATGTGTAATTACAGAATATTGATTGTGTTATAATCACACGCATTAAATAATAAATTCATGCGTTGTCTCCATTTTATTATTTCACATAATATAACATATAGTCTTAAGACAAACTTCACAACCGTTCAACTTGATTTTTAAATAAACCTGTTTTGCGTTGTCAGACCAAAATCCCCATAATAGCATGACACCATATGAGAAAGTGACTTAAATACAAGTAAAAACATCACACACAATAGAGTCAATAGGTCTTCACTTTCCCAGCAGTCGACCACAAGGCTGCAAGGAACAGACAAGGTGGAATGACAAACATGAAACACAAATAACAAAAAAGGATCCCCATAAAAAGAACCGCCTTGGAATGGTCAGTAAACAAATTACTGGAAAGCTTAAACGTGTTTGATGGCGCCAACCCCACCCTTACTTCTGATGTAAACACACAGCTTTTTTTCAACACACACACACATCCTTAATTAAAATATGATAGGAGCTGCGACGTGAGATTATCATAAATGTGGAATGTGCGACCAGCAAAGCCGGACATCAGCCTGCGATATACGAAGTCTGATCAGAGCCTATACTAGTAGCTTGAGTATTTTATCACTGATAAGCTAATGACCAAACATCATTTGAAGTATTTAGCTTGAAAGGAGGCTGCAAAGGCTCATCTGAGTCTACACTAGTCAAAATACCACATTGTTGGAAATCACATGTCACAGCTTATATGTATGTTTCTATTTCAGCTTCAACCTGCCAGAATGTAACTTCTAGCATGCCTGACCTCTCTGCACGATTTTGTTTGTACAACATGAGCATGAATGCACCTTCAATTAGTGATCACTTATTAGAGGAAGGCTGGTACAGAACAGATGATCATCACATACCGACCATTGACAATGGTGCAACAATCAATAGCTGTGGTTCTTCCTATCCGATAGTTGTGAAAGGTAAGTCACTTAATAAGAAAATCTCACATTCAGTAAAATATGTACCTAACTTCAAATATACTTAATTTTGTAAGCAAGTGTACTTACTCGAGATAGACGTCAGCCTTAACCAACTGTGCTTCTAAGACGCTGACGTTCTTGTGGTCAGGGAAAGCCAGTGCATTTTTAACTGTTCAGCTGGAAAATTCACTGTGAAACCATGGCAGACCAGAAGGTGACCGTCAAACCATTTAGATACATACCACTGTAGGAACAAATTAATTTTTTAGTTATCGATATTTTTGCTAGCGTCCCTAGTGAGATTCGAACATGCGTTGCAGAGGTATCCAGCTAGTCAGAGCTAAACACGCTTTTGACTGAGCTATCCGGGTGACTCAATTTAAATGCATCTTCACAAATTGTCTTTGAAATTATTCATTCTATACCAGCTTCTGAAATAGATGAGTCGTTATTAACTAACACAAATATGAACAGATAAGTAGGAAATGTCACAATCACAGACTGCAGTCCTACTCAAGGTACCATGATAAAGCCAGACAGTCACATCCCATTAAAATACATCAACCAGCAATCTCTTAATAAGCAAGATGTTATTTAAACTAGATGGGAAACCAAAACCTTCACGAGAAAAGCAAGTATCAAACAAAGTCCAGACAAACAATTAGATCAGAAACAAACAATAATAGTAACAACAACCAAAATACAGCTTAGAATAGACAGCAACCTAAAATTCCAGGATGGTTTAGGTTTATGGCTGAAATTCATTGTACTGGCCAAATATTTGTCTTATGTTGCGCTGTTGCTTAAAACAAAAGCAAAAAAAGTTATTTAGTAACTGGCATGGAGTCTCTCTAACTTCTGCAAAGCACCACCACAGGAATACACTCAAATTACTGAGCTGGGAGGGATAGTTGCTGTCCTAGATATTGTGCCAGATTTGACAAAAAACAGCCTGCTCATCTAAAGAAACTACATAGAAACTTTATAGTTTTGATAGAGCAATGCACTATCCCTGTTTAATTCTTACTATCCCATAAACACAAAACTTATATGCTAAGACTGTTCAAATACAGCAATAGCTTTTGTATTTTTAAAGGACTTGGGATGACTAATGGAATTTTCTGAGAACTGATTTTTGTATATACAGTGTATATTAAGGAATTTCGTTTAACTGCTTCTCTTTTTGTAAATGTTGATATCCGCAGAATCTAGGGTGAAGGTTTTTGCAGTAGAATTAATTTAAGCAGCCCTTAGTAGCGTTAGCTGCTGCTGGTTCTAAAACCAGAAAAGAGAATGTTTTTATGTTTTAAAACATAAAAAAAAATCAATGCATGGTTTCAGTAGTCCATATATGATTTTCAATAGAGACATGATGTAGTCTATGTCAAGATAAACACAGCTAATGTTGGATGCATGGAAAGGTTTGGTCTCAGCTGATCACCTCTATAGGTTTTTCCTGTGTTTCACCATAGTATGGCCAGATGTCTCTAAAGATATTCTTAAGGCTGCTCAGTTTCATGATGTTCAATAAAGCAGTGTCACGAACGATTCCTAACTGCCTTTGTATCTCTGAAATTTAAGTATTTATTTACTTATCTGTTTTTTCATTGTTTGATGTTTCTCTTATTCTTTGAGGATTTTATACTTTGTGTCATTTCTACTTTAACATCTCGCTTGGGAAGAACGAACTTGGTTCTTTACTTTTAATATGTTATGAATATCTTGTCACTGTTATCGTTCTTTTGATATTTCCTCATGGTGCCATGGGTTGGTATGTAGTGTGTGATTGTGGCATTTCCTGGTCATACTCACTCATCTTTTTATTTGCCTACTACGGTAAATGTCCATAGCCAGTTTTAATATTTGGCCATGTACATTAAAGTTTGATAGTAATCGGATATGTGATAAAGCCTCCCTTAAAGACATATGCGGCTATTTCAAATGCGCACCTTTTCCGCGTCTGCAAACGGGGAAAGTTGTCTGGGTCCTGTCTTTCGACCCTTAACGGATTCGGATCAATACAGCTTCCGATATTCTTATGTCATTTCGGTGTTCCGACATTTTCTTCACAAAATAACTAATTAAAGTGTGTTCGAAATATCTATTGACATCTTTTCAGAACTGATCGTCTCAGCACTAAAGACAGATAAATGTAGCTCAGTCGAAATCAAACAACGTACACAATAACCCTGGTTACGAATACGATAGTGGCCGAGTCTATACTATTTGTATGGATATTTAGAGCGGCGCACGACCTGACCTCGTGGCCTAGTGGTTAGCGCGCCTGGCTACAAAGCCAGAGAACCAGGATCGATTCCCAGATGCGCACATATTTTCAGTGTGTTTTTTCTTTCTTTTTTAACATTTTAATGCTAAATTACTTCATATACTAGTAAAATGGCATCATCAAAACGACCGAAATGGTCATCCCCGAACTTTTTATATTTAATTACGCATGAAACCTATGGGGGTGGGGTTAAATTTGGCCCTCTAGAAAGAGAATTAGTTCGGTGACCCCAGATTTTTATTCTTTTTTCTGAAAGGTATTATAATAGTCCATGAATTGAAAATAAATTTTCAAGATTTTCAATGTCAGATTTTTTAATACATGATTTATTCTAAAAACAAATTCCATTTTTCGACGAATTGCCAAAATATATCATGCAGTATCTTGTCACAGCATGGGATAACAAGTAAACATGCACATTTTCTTAAAAGTTTGAGGTCATGGGCAGTAATTTAAGTTAAAAGAAAGAAGCTGGGTGAAGATTACAACCGTTTTAGCTCGATAATTAGGACTAGTATTATTATTTTATATTTCTAGAAAATTGGTCAAATGCTGTAAACTTCAATATGAGATTCTGAAAAAATAAGCACGGTGACATATCCTTTTTATTTCATAAATGGATAGCCCATGCATAAAACAAACTGTATGCAAAGTATTTAAAATATTTCAATGTGGGAAGTATTTAGTAGCATATGTCCTTAATATCTCATGCTGAAGTATCCATCTAGCTATAGACAAGAGGTCCTAATTTTTATGTTAAGCTTAATACAAACGTTATGTTTGCAATAAGCGAAGACTGGCACTCTGCTTTAGTCCTATTGAGCATTTTTGCTGCATGACAGTGTGTTTAAAAAGCTGACTCATTTACGGATCATAGACAATCAGTTATTCATATATGATCTATGTACATCTTCTAAAAATGTAGGGGAAACACGTTGTACAGTCAGGTTTCAAATACTTTGAATGTGAACTTATAATCAAAGTTCATATCAGCAGTTTAAAAGATGGTATGAGCAAAACCAGAAAATGCCACAAGCACAAAACATCCACAACACCGCAAGAAAGAGGCACAAATCATAGATGACACGAACGACTGAGAGTCTCAACACAGTTAAAGCAAAGCAACCAGCCCATCCTTTTTTAACCATTTTCGACATCTGCACGCTTTATGCAATAAATGTGTAAATAAAAATCACGTTCATCATACATGAAGTGGATTTTCGCCTTACAAGCCATACAACTAGAATTTAATTATTTTGAACTTAACCTTTTACTTCACGGCCATACTTATATTCAAATAATTTATTCCCATTTTTCACCAATATGGTCAAAAAACATAACTTATAACTCCAGATTATGATATTGACATTTAATCAAGGTCAAGGATACTTAATTTTTGTTTTAATGTGAACCTGAAAAATTGTTGTTGGCTTGGACATAAAAAATCAAGTGTTGTGTTAGTTGATGGATCATCGTTTTGTGATGTAGTTTGGACATCATTTTGCTGATTGCTTTACTTTATTTTGACACTTGCTGACACGTGGGTATCTATGTTTAGTGTATCTCCCATACTGTGCAACAGATTGGTTTGTTGTCTGTTATGGTATTTTCTGATCATATTCGCTTTTTGAGAATTATTTGAATCATCAACTTAAGGGCAAAGATGTAGGCTAGCACAACATGTTTCCCAAACCTTAAAACTCAATTTGGGTAACAGTTCTGATATTGTTTTTTGTATCACCACCTTCTTCCCATCTCCATAAAAAGAAACAACGTCTGTAGATATACAAGAAAGACAATTACATTCAAAATTCTTTTTTGTGATGAAATTAACTCTAAATGTGATATGATGAATATGTGTTATAATGTGTAATTTTCTACAGAGCAAGATCCTAATTATTATGATGCCTTGACAGTCAATCCCAAAAGTTTAGTAGCTGTGGTTGCTGGTCTGACTTATGGAAGTGAGGAAATAGATATAAAAGTAAGGAGGTGTCCAGATGGATTACACTATTACTTGAAGCCACCAAAGACAAGACCTGCAGCATACTGTTACTGTGAGTACTTACAACTTTAAATATGCGCCTCTTTACTGGAAAACTTATTTTTAGAGTCTCAAACGAAGTAATGCTCAAATTGATATTCTCAACTGCAATGATTACAGACACGCCAGAGAAACACTTTACACCCTTGTGCACATGGGTTGCACTACAGATGAGCTAGCATTGAGCGATGTGTTGCACACCAGTCTCAAACCCTATTGCACCTGAAGTGCAAAGCTATCAATGATGAACTTCGTCTATAATAAACTATTTCATAATTCTCAAACCCTAGTGCACCTGTAGTGTGAGTTTGGTGCCATCTGCTAGAAGTTTTGCAAAGACGATACACACGTTACTTACTCTAAACCTACCTTTTCATGGCTTAGTTAATTCTACTTATTTGATTTATTATATTCTGTTATTGTTTATTTTTAGTGTTTAAATTCTTAATGGTTTAACTCTTTCATTAATCAATTATTTATACTTAATTTATTAATAATTTATTTCCTGTCTTTCTCTTTAAGATTTTTTGTTCATTTAAATTTTGATTTAAACTTTTGTTACATTTTATATCAGATAAGACTAGCATCTATTTTTATGGGACCTATAAAAAAATTCGGACCCGGATCAGACGTGGCTAAATGCAGCGTCTGATCAGGGTCTCTACTCTTCACTATCAGGATGTTCGATTAAAATTGGAACAAAACTGAAAATACCACCAAACAATCCTTAAAACGGAAATGAACTGGTCCAATTGACTTTCACTCTGCTTAAATGATTGAAGCATACTGATGCGTTGTACACCTGCTCGTGCTTTCAATTTTTACACCTTATAAATGTAATTTTAACTTAATGTGCTTTACTCTTCTCTAGATTGGTATTAAGTTAGTTATAATGGATGCTGATTTCTTTACAAACTTAGTTTAAACATTTTCAGGAAAATTGTCACAGTTTCATTACGGATCTAGATCAGGCCATACGTTCTTGTTTTTGTATTTCACCTGTGTCTTTTTTATTTTCTTTTATTCAAATTAAAAATGTCAATCTTTGATTTATTGTTTATTTCCTTTCACTCTGAATTCAATATTGCTAATAATATGGCACCAAATCAGACTGTTCCACAAGGAGCAGTCTTATTAGGGTTCATTTTGACTCAAACCCAATACTGGGTCAGAGATATTGATTGCTTTCATGATAATGGTGCACTTGATTATAATCAACAAATACAAAAAGCAGACATTATTTTTAAAACTTTAGATGTTACTTACATATAAATTATTTCAAGAATTATGCGCCATTTTTTTACATCAATTGGTCCATACAACCTCAGACCTAGTGGGTCAGAGATACAACTGCAGCTGGATGATTCCATATTAGAAAATTAGCGTTTTTCGATAGATAATAATTTTCATGCGTTTCACTATAAAACTACCCTTTTTGCTATTTTCCTTATGTGGACCTGAGCCTTTGAGCTTGCATTCAATAATTTGTAGGAATGAAGATGAGGCTAACCAAAATTACCACCATTGAACCAGAGTGATATGGCCCAATTACCTTATGCGAACACAATATTACCGGATCAGCAAGCACATGAAAGAGCAATCTGATCATGGACTATTAATTGGTTGTTATCTTCAATTGAGTATTGGTAACACTAACTAGGATAGATTAACCCAAGCCATCAATTGACAGATTCAATTTTAGTTATACAAAACATTTTGGAGTGATAAGCATCTATACTATATACCTAGTATTAATTTCCTATTGTTTTGCAGTGAGATAATTTTAGTATCTTTGAGGAGTGAAATATTTCACTAGTGATGATATGAATTTTTGATATCATCACTCCAAGAGTTGATATTTTTTGTCGGAACTACTTTTTTCAATACACATATGCACGAATAGACAAAACATTTATGAGTAGAAAATTGATCCATCCTGGTCTAGTTAAGAGGAATTAGGGAGTTTTGAAGATTTTACGATATTCTACATGAAAATTGACAATGCTGATCGGATCTTATTATACCTAGATCAGACACCAGCCAAATATTTACATCTGAGCTGTATTTTTTCTCCCTGTCATGCCTCATGGCGCTTGCGGCTTGTCCAATTCTCTCAATCTCTGATCTCTCACATTAATCCAGTCCATATTTTGCTCCTCGCTTTTGTGTGACAAACACATTTCAGTCAATTTCTCGGGCTATTGCTGTCTGATCTGGCAAGCAACAGACTAGCGAATGGCTAAAAAAACAACTGAAATGGATCTCTATCTTCAAATGTTTTTCTTTTGTCAGCGACGGGCTTTTAAAGTGCTTTCCCTTGGCTATATTTGCAACATTACGTTGTAAGGGAAACAACCCAAATATATAAAACAATGATTTGGCTAGACAGTTACACCCCTTTTGCTTCTACTAATTAAGGGAGACAATGAGGCATAGCTTAACATAGCCGAAATATTTCAGCTACGTGTGACATGAAGGCGTCCCGGGTAGGCGTGGCCAAGTAATTTCCATGTCAATGGATTACTACACACTGGGTGGGCGGGGGGGGGGGGGGGGCGAGTTCGTTAAATATGAGGTTTCTGGTGTGTTTTTTTCTTCTCCGTTTTTTTTTATTGAAATATTCACCAGAAGGTTATATAATATACAGAATAGTAAACTGTGTTTCCGTGATATGAACATTATGTCACTCAGGAATGGTGATGATTTTGGTAAACAACTTGTCCTGCGGACTCGTTGTTTACCAAATCGCCACCATTTCTTCGTGACATAATTTTCATATCACGGAAACACAGTTTACTATTCTCTATATAACACAACATTTTACCATTAACTATCATTTGTGTACACATTTTATCACTTTTGCTGCTCAAAATTAATCCACACTGATTCACAACAGTCCAATCAAAAATTCATCGGCTCATGGAACATAAAGGGTACTTACGATCTGTGTTTTATATTTTATCAATTGATACTAGTATTCAAACATGTAGTAGTTTTTCAATAGGAAAAAAAATTTTTTATGTGTCTGAAGAATAAGAAAATTCCTATTTTGGATAATCATTAATTCCAATTTTTGTAGGGGTTCTTTGTTATAAAATCGAGGGTCTATAATAAATAGAAGGAAAGTAGCTGTGTATTACAATTGGGCCGCAACGCAAGAAAACCTCTCTTTGGGGGTTTGCGAACAACACAGGCGCGTTTTGGAAAGTACCATATCAAAGCTGGCTACAGGCGAAATTTCAATTTTGTAGCTAGTCCCTGTAGCTGAGAAGGCTGGTTGGAATCTCAATTTTTTGGGAAATCCCGAAGACAGGTTTTGTCGCGATGAGGCCCAATTATGACCTGGTAATCCTGAGAAAGTTTAAGTTCTCCCTGTAGGTAGCCTGCAGCAAAATCGTCTCTTGGTTATCTGTTTATCCAGACTAATCGCAGACAGCTGTCTGAAAGAAACGCTGGCAAAACACCTGCATCTGAAAATATCATCTGCTACATGCACAATATATTTGTTTACATTATTGACATAAAGCTGTCTTACCTGAGTCAACAATGTCAAAGAGACTTCTTCAAATATTTAGCAGACAACAGAGTCGATGACCTCTACGAGGAGGTTATCAGAAAATTTGCGGAAAAGTGCTATTAAAGAGACTAGGTCTGTAACTATGAACATTTTTTTAAAAAAAATCTTTTCTTTTTAAATCATTTGTAAAAATAGAAATAAAGTATGTTTTCACAATAAACATGTTCAGAACAGATAAAAACTGTATGGAAAAGTGCATTATCTGACAAAAACAAGTGTTTTTCTCTTGTTTGTAATTAATTTGGTCCCTCCAATAATTCTCGACAGTTGATTTTTAACATAAATGCTGTTGTTTTGATAGTGATAATTTGTTCAGATTTACGAAAATGGTAAAATGTTTACCTGAATTTGAGTATTTTTACTGTATTCTTGAAAAATAGATACTTTATTTCTAAAATTAGAAGATCAAAAGTTACAGATTATGCAGCTTTAAATCTCATTGCTTTTATAGATTACTATGAAAACTCATCGATATTAACTACCATTCATAGCAAGTTGACTGAAATTAAAATTTAGAAAATGTGACACCAGACTTATGAGCACAAGGAATCGCTGTGACGTCACTTCGCTGGAACCAGCCCATCTGTACCCCTAGGTTGCTTCTCTGGGCAAAAACTAGTTGTTGTGTTTGAACTGATTTGTATTTTTAACGGAAAGTAATGTTCCCTCATTCTTTGAACATAATATGAGGATTTAATGTAATTCTGCTGCGCTATGTATTCAAATTAATAGGTTTCAGTCTGAGGGGCAGGCTTGAAAGGCGTCAATGTTTCGAGTTTTTGTAAATTTTAAATAAAAAACTTACTTTCTTGTCAGTGTTCATCACAATAATACTGGTATGTGACTTATCTCTCAATATTAAATCTACTGTCCTAAAATAGGGTGTTTTAAAAGTGTATACATAGTTTATTTTAAAGAATTGATATTCCAAACCAGGCAACGGGTTCATAGAAGTTGAATGCTTTGCCTTTTGAGATTACTGTTATTCGTTTTGATATAATACACCATCAGTTGGATATAAATCTTTGAATGTTTGCATAGAAGAGGAAAAAATATGTCGTTAAATATGCATGGAATGAAAGATGGGCTAACACAGCATAACATACTTTGACAAAACATTGAAGTTTAATTTGTTGTGTAGTAAAACGTCAAAATGCAACGTAAAATGGGACTGTCTATGCTATATAGCGTTGTCTTGACGACAACTGCAATGCACGTAGACAACTAGCATCAAGCATGTTGCAACCGTCAACTGCAGATGTGTTTCATTATTATGTGCTAAAATTTCAGCTCTTTTGATCAAAAAATGTAGAAATGGCAGCTATTTTCCGCGAACTTTCTGATTACCCCTCATATTGTTGTTTGCCCTTTTGAAAACCTTGTTAAGCCGAATGGAATTATCAATGTATCAGTCCATTTCGCTATAGGGTTTTTGCTGGTTTATCTAATCATTTTAATAGAAAATTATGTAGGCAAACAGGAGACCCTGATCAGATGCCAAATTCTGCAGCTTCTGATCTGAAACTGCTATGTTTGCATATGTTCCATTTAAGTTCAGTTTTATGTTTTTTTATAATTTTTTAATCTAGATGATGAGTTTGGATCATATATATTTTTTTCAACTGGTTGAATTTACATTTATTTTAGGTGAATGACCATTATTTTTGAAATGGCGATAAAGCCTTAAACAACTCAGTATGCTATGAAGGGACACTTGGCTCTCTCGTTCTAATTGTCTGGTAGAACTTAATGTTATTTATGCTCCACATACAATGCAGTGGGTCTGTCTGTTATCTATGAGTGTGGTGTTTCTTTTTCCAATCAATTGTTTGATATGAAATAAAACAAGTTTTTTTAAGGAATTGATGAAGGGATTCTCTAGTGAAGGAATATACCTACTAAATATTACGCTAGTAGATTATATTTAAATGATTCTGTTTATGTGAGTAGAATCGCAATTTATCTTATACCCGATACACGTATTACCCTCTTTAGAGATATTCGGCCCAAACGTACAGGTTTCTTTCTGAATGGATGATTCCAAAGCATTTTATGCCTACAGTTTGTATGTAATGGCGGTATGATCAAAGCCATTACAGTCAAAGTTCCTTTTTTATTTTATTTCAGTCAGTATCAACAATGGAGAGTTATCTCAGACGGCAGGTGAGTGTGGCATGTCCTTATATTTATAATAACCAAACTATCAGAAGCTTAAAATTGTATAAGGATGTTCAATATGAAATGTCAATCTATGAATGCAATGCCAAGTATTGTTTGTACGAAAATATGTTTTATCATTCCCAAATAGAGATGGAACTTGGCTATATAATGTTTAACCATACCTTTCCAAAAGCATTATACTAGTTTATCTAAATCTAAAGGCACTACACTATATGATTCAAACGTCACGTTGTGTTTCACTCCGATTCTTCTAGTTACTTGAATGCTGATAATCAATATGATAAATATCTAACGAAAAAGAGCTAGTATGATCAGAAAATATCTAAATAAGACACTGAATATCAAGCCAAATTAATATACTGTGACCATACAAAATAGGGTCATGACAAGTATAGGGTATCTACCCACCACAATGTTCGTTTTACAAAAAATAACAGACAGTCAGAGACACAGTAAGACCATGCAACGACAAACACCAGGTTCTGATCTACACAAGATTAATGTTAGGGTTGTCATTTAGATTAAAACCTCTTCCACCGTCG
Organism: Loripinus fragilis; assembly: GCA_964019695.1. Taxonomy (NCBI): domain Eukaryota; kingdom Metazoa; phylum Mollusca; class Bivalvia; order Lucinida; family Lucinidae; genus Loripinus; species Loripinus fragilis. The sequence goes on from OZ026530.1 coordinate 12,749,598, forward strand.
TGTAATTAAAGAAAAAATTCTTAATGTTGGGTTATAAACTGTCGTGTGGACTGTTGTATTCTATTCAGTAGCATTTTGATAGTGCCGATCAAAAGAAAGTAATTTTAGCACCTTTGAACAACAGTCTTGATCTAGTCAGAATTGTTTAAAGGAAGCCAAATATATAAAGTGATTTCAATAATGTTGAACAGTTTTCCATCGATGTGTTTTCAATACGTTTTATGATAAAGCAACTCATCTCTGACTTGTTTTTCGTCGCCTGCATTTTCGCGGAATGATTGTTGAATTTTTATTCTCCTTTCTTCCGCTGAATCATTCAATAAGGATTGTTGTCAGTTACAAGCAAAAGTATGTGAACAAAGTACTGGTAAACTGCTTGTTCAAGCTTGCCCAGGAATAAGTGTGTAGGGGTGAACTGACCATTCCGCCATGACCATAGCTGTTGACTTGGGACGTAAAGCAACAAAACAAACAAACATAACATAGCATGGCTGCTAAATGGTTTAATGCAAAACCGCGGTTGAAACAAGAAATCAATTACACAACCTTCCAGTTTCCCATAAGCAGAGGGAGAAATTGATAACAGATAAGCAGATGTGGGGTGTTTGTGCTAGTGATTCGTGACAAAAGTAAGTTATGAGAAATATTCGAATGATATTTTGTCAGTTATTTACTACCCTTTTGGTATCCCCAAGGATTTCTAAAGATGTTCCTTGTAATTGTTATTCCATTCCCTCCTTCACACGTTGTCGTCAGATTGTACATGAGGTAATTTGGTAAAAAAAAACAGTTAGTCAGGAAAAAAATCAGAAAAAAGACGCTTATTAAAGCAGGTATAGGCATTTTGTAAAGAAAGGGTTCTAGATACCTATTAGGGGTATTTAGGTATGCTAAATCCAAAAACCAATGTTGGCAAGCTGAAAAATGGCGTCTTTACTATCTAGTTTGCATATTTTCAAGATGGCCGCCAAATTTAAGAAAACTCCATAAAAATCTGTGGAGTGACGTGTTAAGGATGCCTAACTGGTACAATCAATCCAAAAACATCTTCTCGTGATTGGGGGTCTTCACTGACATCAATTTATGCAATAAGAATTAAAAATATGATTAAGAGGTAATCAGGGGGGACAACTTGAGCAAACAAAATCTTGCTTAAGACGTTAAGTTTTTTCATGTAAGTCCATGCATATTATCTGGCCCAAAGGTGTCAGGAATGATTTCATTAAAACGAGACCTTTAACAAATGCATCACAATGATATCACTATTGTTTGCAGGAAAATATGGCGATTGAAACAAAATTATGAAAGTTTCAGCTAGGGTAGGGGGTTAATGCGAGTGGGTCTGTACCTACAAAATGACTCGTATCTTATCCGCAACTCGCCCTACACTTTTAAATTTGCTAGCAAATCAAAGCTTAGATATTACTTTCATCTGTGTAATTGTCTGATATGCAGATTAATTATCTAATTTGCATATTCATCGAAACTGATTTAAATTTCTGAAAATAAGTGAAACCTATTTTTCAAAAAAGCAAATACAAACTGAAATCTGCCCAAACTGTCCTTGTTGCATGTTATTATATCATCAGTGCTACAATTTGATAAGTCCTTTCATCCAATAGTTATATTTAAAATTATCTCATATGCATATTCATGAATATTTATGAACCTAAAAAAAAGAGGTAACATCATGGAATAACTATTTGCCCCCCCTCCCCCATACACACACCTCAGAAGGGGAAGGTGGCTTATTAGACTAACCTTGCACCCAAGGACAATGGGACCACTAAATACCAAAACATTCTAATTGTCTCCGAAAATAAACATTTTTGGATAACATAAAATTGCATGGTGTTCGTGGCATCAGGCACTGCAGCTAGGTCATTTGCAAGCAGACCCAAGATCAACACATGCGTGCCGCACATTCTTTCGTGGAATTTTTATCTCTTCCACTTATTCAAGAAAAGCAAGTCGTCAGGTACTTGCAAAACAAAATGGTCGCTAAATAGCAAAGAAAAAAACTTGCTCAGGCGGTATTGCCTCGAACAATTCACTCTGCTCCCATAAATATGATTCTAAAGAAAGTGGATGTACCTACAAAATGATTTGTATCTAAGCAGCAACTCATCCTAGACTACCGACCCTGGTACCAAATTAAAGCACACGCATAGATTTTTTTTTATTCAATGTGCTGATATGCAAATTTTCGTTTTGGAACATTCATGAGTATTTACAAAAAAGAGAAATAAAAGTAATTTCGTTGAAAAAATAAGGGGGTGTACCTTAACACATTACCCATATGTCAGTTGCAAGTTATCATAGACTATTGAACTGGGTACCTAGCCAAAGTACTTTTACCCAATGGTACGATATGCAAATGATCTAATTTGAATATTCCTGAATATGTATCAAAAAAATGAGAAATAAGAGAAAATATCAGAAAAATAGGGAGGGTACGTACAACAATAACTAAATGTCAACTGCTAACTATTCTAGGCTACCAAAAAGTTGAGACATTACACTTTAACCCAATAGTATGATATACAAATTATCTAATTTGCTATTTACCAATATTAATGAAAACATTAGAAATAAGAGAATAATGTTAGAAAACTAAAAGCAGTGAACGTACAACATAAACCATATGTCAGCAGCTAACTATTCTAGACTTCCAAAACTGGTTCCAAATGAATGGTAAGTCATAGAACTTTAACACAACATTCTGATATACAAATCTAATTTACAAATTTGTGAATATTGTTGAAAACATTAAACAAAGAAAGAAAAATTGCAGAAAAATTAAAATGGGTATATCTACAAAATTGCTATATCTCATCTGCTAATTGTCCTATACTAGCAAGCTTGGTACCAAATAAATGCTAAGGCATAGCACATTTTATGCCATGATCTGATATGCAAATCATTTCATGATTATAACTGAATATTAATTCAAATGTTAGAAATGAGAGAAAAATGGTAATAAGATTAAGGGGTGTACCTACAAATTCCTCATATTGTAGCTTCTAATAGTCCTAGACTACCACACTTGGTACCGTTTTAAAGCTTAGACATTTTACTTTACTTAATAGTCATTGTGTAAAATTATCCATTTTTTAAAATCATTTATATTAATGTAAACATTAGAAATGAGAGAAAAACGTGGAATAATTAGTGGGGATCTACTTTTAAAAATACTCCTATCTCATCTTTTAATTGTTCTAGACAATTAATCTTAGTATCAAATTAAGGCTGAGACATAGTAGTTGAGTACAATGGTCAGATATTCAATCATTTAACAAACATATTCATGAATGCTGATGAGAACTATAGAAAACTTAAGAAAATTGAAAACGAATCAATAAGGTTGTATTTCTACTCATTAATAAACAAATTAAATAATTTGCGTATCAAACAACACTATAATAGAACTTTTTCTGGACTTTGACTTGGGAAAAGGTTTAGAAAGTAAGTGAGTATTAAATCAAGAATAAATAGCAGCTGTGATATGAGTAATTTTGTATGTACATTCTATTAATTGTTCTCTATTGTTTTCTTATTTCTAATATTTAATTAATTTTCATGAATACAATTTTTAGATAATTTGCACATTTGATCATTAAGTAAACATGCTATGAATTAGCATTATATTGGTCCCAAGGCTGGTAGTATAGGATAAAATGCAGCTGAGATGTAGATATATTTGCATGTAAACCCTCTTATTTTTATGATTTCTCGTATTTCAATTGTTTATTAATATTCATGAAACTGAAAATTTGATAATTTGCATATCTGAACATTGGGTGAAAGTCCTTTGTCTTAACATTCAGTTCGTACCAAGTTTAAAAATTTGGATGAGTATCTTCTGAGATATGAGTACTTTTGTAGGGTTATCCCGATTCTTTAGAAGCACATTATGCATTGCCATGGAAACCATGCAATTTCACATAGTTCAAATGGGTTTATTCTTTGGGGCAATATTTTTCCCATTTAGGTGGTCTCCCAAAACAATTTGACACACATTAGAAGTTTTCCTGATGGTGCAAGGTTGGTCTAATTGGACCCTAGGATACTAAGGAATGTGCATGCTGTTACATATTTGGGAATAACATTATTCAATATCTATTTTAAAACAAAACAACTTGTTGATTATCAAAGTTTCTTTCTCATTTATTACTTGAAAAGCTGGTAAACAGTCCAAAATCGTGCTATGAATAAAAATAACATTTAAATAGCAGGATACTGAATAAGGCAAGTTTATATATGATTTTATAGACTAAACGGACATTTATAACCATGAATAAGGTAATATCTTGGAATAATTATCTAAATTGCCGCCACAACCATGTACTTGAATGGTGGGACATAATACAAATGATTTTGGATAAAAAAAAATGTCAAAAATAAAACATATCAGTAATATGTCAAATTACATGATTTTGGTGGCCATATTGAAAATATGCAAATTATGTCATTAAGACGTCTTTTCTCAGCTTGCCAACATTGGTTTTCGGATTCAGCATACCAAATTACACCTTATCAAGGTGTCAAACCCTTTTCTTCACAAAATGCCTGTGCTTGTAAACTTTTCTGATTTTTTTTCCTGACTAAGTTATGTTTTGAGAGCTCAGCCACTTTCTTTTTTATTTACATTGTAAATTAGACAGCGTGTTGATGATTTAATTAACAGGTGTGGTCTATTATTACTTTTTCTTGACAAACAGCACTGTATTCTGTATACGGGTAAAGTCAGTGTGGACATTTCGGCTAAGCATTGAATCATTTAAAAGATAACAAAATCGTTGATAAACAAAATAACTATTTAAATTTATTGATGTAGTTTGCAAAAAAGTTTTAGAAATGTATCAGAGTCCCGTATCAGACCAAAAGACTCTGAGTCCCAGGGTCCAGTACGGGACTCCAAGACATGGAGTCTTGGCGTCTTGCACTGGCCCCTCAGCCTCACCTAAAAGTAATGGCTCTGGGTCCAGTTGTACGAGGGTCAGTCAAAAATAACTGAGAGTTGGTTGATATCTTTTGACTGGGTAGGCAGTTTTGGCTGAAACTTAATACAAACATAGAATGAACCTTCGGGCTTCATATCATATAGAAGTTGACGTCTTATCATCTTCAATGTACTGTTGCTAGGCAACCGAAGACCGTCTCTCAACGATGTGCGTTCGCGCTGACGACACTTCTGACTAAGCAGCCATAAATTTATAATCATTTCAAATCTAAGACAGTATAATAATGGGCCTTATATCTCTCCAGATGTATCCAACAATGTGTTAAAAATGTTTTGAAGACGTGTAATAGATATTTAACAAAATGCCTTGCTTTGTTCGTTGCCTAGCAACCAAAATCGATGGAAATTCCGTTTTTAACTAAAACACTAGATTTTGTTGCTATTGTTACCGTTTATTCCTTGGAATATTCAAGGTATGCATTCAGATGTCAAAACCAATTACTAAATACAATCAAATGGTCATATGATATGATACTTAGTTGATAATATTGCTCTAAAATGAACCGTAACTGGTGGGTGGGGTATATTTTGGGGTGAAATTTTCAGAAAATTTAGTTAACTTTCAGATTATCTACGTAATAAAATTCCAACGCCTCAATCTCAGTTGTTGCATTTCTCAAAATGCATTCACATATCATATTTGCAACAAATGCACAGGTTGAAGTAACTTAAATTTTGTATAGTGTTTCCATGGCAACGTTATATTCCAGCGTGAACGCATGGCGTTATTTCACATTCTCCGGTTGCTAAGCAACAACAATCTATACTTTGCGTGGTCTGGTATATTGCATATTCTGAGGCAGGACAGTTCATTGCATGCATGTGCCAAATTTCACTAGTGTACGTAAGCCTACGTAAGAGATATGAATCAACTCTCAGATTTTTTGACTGACCCTCGTATGTACAACAATCACAGTATAGTAGTTGTTGTTATCTCAAATAAAATATTTTAGCATGAAAATACCTCAAGTTGAAATAGTACATGCTATCAGATGCCATCTTCTCGGAAAATGTCAAGGGAACATACTCTTGTGAACGATATGACGATATGCTACGATCGAATCTGTATCCCTAGAAGAGCAGTCTGATCCAGATTCATACTGTTTGCTACAGAAACGTTATAAAAGGATCAATACTCAGAAAAACAATTGAAGGATATTTAGATTCAGTCCCATCTCTAACATTCAATACACTAAAAACTTTACTAATTATGCTTGCATTGCATAGTTCCAGACATCTGCAATCAAAATTGATGCTTTATTTTAGGCACGCTTCAATGGTTTAAGTACAGTACAAATCCAAATGGTTCAACACTCTAAACTGAAAAGTCACAAACGTTCAAAAATGATTAAAACCCATTTTTATCGTTTGTATTCCATAATGACTGGCTCCGAAATGATCGCTGGTTCTCCCTCCGAAAACAGGCACCTAATTTTGAAGCTGTTGCCAGTGTTTTACTGCAAATTTTTGGTCAAATTTGACGGGGTATGCCATATCCGTGTGTTTTTGTAGAAGAAGTTGTCCCATTATTAGGGAAAAATGACTGATAAATTGGTGTTAACTTTGTCTGTGGTCAGAATTAGAACATAAGCAATGACCTGGTAAAGGTTGCAGCAAAAATTGAGAGCGCTAAATTTTTTGCTTGTGACCTTTGGGTAGAGAGGATTGGTACATTTGGAGTGGTACTGTATCGCAACCAATGACCGGTGAATTTCAATTTGCATTTTGGTATATAGTATAGAGATAAATCTATCAATGACAAAAATAATTTGTTTGAAAATTATATTCCCAAATCTTATAAAGTCAAAACAATTTTAATATCCTTCAATTGTTTTTCTGAGTATACATGTATATTGGTTGCAAGACTTGATCACGTTAATGAATCTAAAATGACATCTACTGAAGTCATCTCCTACGTCAATGGATAATTTAAGCAAACAGACATTGCTACACCTTGTGGACTAGAAGACTATACAGGGGATGATATCTATGGCATGATGTCTGCTCAAGTCATCTGTTACATGTAAATGCTTACGTCAGTGGCTTATTTCAGTATACAGACACTGTAGAGCAGGATCAGACTGCTCCTAGGATCTGATCTTGGTCCACACTGTTTGCAACAAAGACGTTAAATGGACTAGCATGATATCTACAGGAAATACGTTTTGGTGAATTATTGTCATCTAGTAGTTTGTACAGAAGAAATTATATATTATAGAAGAGACGGATATAATCAAACATATCCTGAAATTATTTTTTCTTTTAATGACCTATTGCAAAACCATATTTTAACCCTTATAAAATAATTTTATGAATGGTACCTTTCTGTGAGACGATAGGGCGCGTTGGAAGCCTTCATATTCCGTTTAGCAAATACATTTCTGTGACATTTTATCAAGAAAAATCACTACTATTTAACATTGAGTGGCAAATGGCTTTATTTCCCATTGTATTTTGCCGACCTTGACCGCTTGAAATACCTGTTTCAGACGAGGGAACAAGTAACCCCCAAAGCTTTTTTTTTTGACAAACTGTTTTGGTGTCGTCAAACAATAACAATTAATTGTCAAAATAACATTAATATATTATCAACTAATTTCTGTACTATAATATAGTTACCACATTTACAGAGGGGAGTTTTCGTTGTTTACACTTCTCATCTCCTGTCATTTAAAATCTGAAAAGTGTCTAATGGAATTGTTATCTTAACCGGCGGTTATGCATGAAACCATTTGGCAGCTGTGCATAAGCGACACCCCACCACAGAAGTTTAAAAAACGCTTGAAATATAAAAAAACGCACAAATCACCGTCCACCACTTAAAGTATCATTCAATTTGATAATATATATTCAGTAACACCTTCCCTGGTATCCTCTATCCCTTCAATGTTACATAAAATTTCCTTCTGTAGCAATGAGCAGTTTGGGAAGCATGCACCAGTTTGGCCAACTGTGGTTATTTTTGGAGGACAATGCAAACACTGTACATGTTCATGTACTGTAATCAGCATAGACTTTGGGGAAAGGTAGGGAACAGTTAGGAAAACAATTCAAATTCAATTGTTTTCTGATACTATCTCAATGATTTTTTTGTAAATTTAACACATTTTTATGATCAGCGTTGACAACTTTCATAGTGCCGAACCATTTTGTCATTTGATTGTAATTCATCATTTCATATCGATATGTGTCGAGGTTGTTACATGAATTGGGAAGTCTCTAAGTTAGTTAAACCGTTTTTTTGTATTTAAGTTCACTACCGACACCAATAACCATAACTCTTGCATGACTAAACACAGTTTAGCTTAAAACTTCATTATTGTTTACCATATTTACCTGCAACTCACTGAGGTGAATGGAATTGGCATGCCAGACGCAAATATAATGCAATCAACTTTCTACATATTTTAGTACGAGTTACATGTACTACCCCTATCTATCTTTCACCATCATTTTGTATGGGAAAACTGCAGAAAGTGAGTGAAAGCTAGATAATTTGAAAACTTATTTTCTAAATTGGATGAAAGCTCTTCTGAACCATTACTATATCAAACTGTAGATAAGAAGGTGCTTCTGTCACTGTGTTTTCCCCAATAATTTGCTTACTAAGGAGTAGATTTAAGTAAACGCATATACACAATATTTCCTTGTATTCATCTTTACGTCTGTTAGCTTAACTGATCTAAAGTGTTGCAATGACATTAGTTACTGCCCTTAAATTCGCAGTTTGATGTGTAAAAATCAATAAAATATGCTTTATGAATGCATCAATAACCGCCAAAAAATAATTGAAGGAATATTAAATTACCCTACAATTTTGATATATTTTGATGATTCTACAATTGTCTTTATATGTCAACATCAATAATGTGTGTTTGCAAATGTTTGAACAATTTTAACCCTTTCAGTGTGCCAGAGTTGATAATCATTGAAAAAAAGTGGATGGGGTACCAATATATATTTATTTGTCACAAATAACTAATACTTTTATCAGTCAATCTTCTCAGAAATAGTTTTTACGCATATATATATATATATATATCATTAAAATATTATAACAAAGCTTTTTCGTACGTTGAAAGTAAATTCATTCCTTGTTATGCAGTTACAAAGTTACAAAATTGAAATTATTCAAAAACATGGGGTTGGGGTAGTAAGCAAGAAATGTCTCCTTATTGATATGGTGAAAATTGCTCAAATTTCACACAGACTCAGCTTACTTACTAATGTTTATGATATACAAGTTTCACAAAAATCCATTTTTTTATTTCATTAAATATTTGAATATGTAGTGATCTAAACTAAATATTGCAATACTTTGGCTATTCTTTTTTATGTAAAAGTTGCTCAGTAAATATAAATGACTAGATCCGCATCATTAACTTAAGCTGTTCTGATGCAATAATTCACAACATTCCATAATCATCAGCTACAATATCATTGACCTGTTTATCTTTTACTTCTACCCTGAATATTTTTGGAGACAAAAGACGTATATGCATATTTTTGAAGAGCCATTGCTCAAATACTAAAGACTGGAATATATTTTTATTGTTCTATATCATTATAAATAAAATGAAACAGAAAATTGCAGAAAATGGAGAAAATCTTTTTTTTGGAAAAAAACCACCCTGGTGTCGGTAGTGACCTTAACAAAAGCAGAATTTAGGACAAATACTCGGATTCAAACATATTCCTTAGTTATTATGTGACTGCAAATAGAGTGTTTGTCTTCCTGGAAATGCTGTAGGTTGGTTAATAGTCTGTGATTGTGGCATTTCCTGGTTGGGTTTTACCCAGGTCTTTTGAAGATTTTCAAGGATTTCTTATTTGTGCTGGAAGAGATAGCTCCTAATTTCGCTTATTGTGATATTAATGTATCATTTCTAGATCTTTGCCGTTTTTCTTACTTTTATGCTATTGCCTTTTCCTTGCTTGTATATTGCTTCTTTTGATAACATGAAATGGTCTGTAATCTGTGACTGGAACACCTTCTGTTCATATCACCTGTTTTAGGTTAATTCAATGCGCGTTATAATGTCAAAATGCTTCAAGAGAGAGAGAGAGAGAGAGAGAGAGAGAGAGAGAGAGAGAGGGAGAGAGAGAGAGAGAGAGAGAGGGAGAGAGAGGGGGGGAGAAAGGGAGATTAGTTGTCAGGGCTCAGTAAATTGGAATCAATACATTATTTCCGTTAAGCAGGCTAAGCACTGCACAAACCACATGTCATTGCCTTCTTAGTTGAAGTAACACATTAATAACTCAAAATATAACTTACAAGTCTGATACAGGAGCGTAAGTGGCTCAGTGGTAGAGTGCTTGACTCCAGACAGAGAGACCGTGGGTAAGAGCATCTCCAGCGTCACTGCGTTGTGGTCCTTACGCAAGAAACATTTATCCTAGCTTAGTACTGGTATAACCCAGGAAGTCTCGTCCAGGTTCAACTGAAAGATTGTTGATGGGACGTAAAGAATCAAATCAAACAAAATAAAAAAAATACAAGTCTGATATGTACGTGAATATAAATAGCCAAGAAATCAGTTCATTTTTCCTCAACGAGATCATTTGCCATTTAACTTGAAATATAGAAAAAAAACATCACTAACTCCCTACCCCAACTTAGTGGCCACAGTAAAGAACTACACATATCAGTATTGCAGCCATCGCCTAAAATTTAACATCCGTAATATAGACACTGTTTAAATGGGAGCTTAAATATTAGCCAAAGCACAAAAAACTGAATTCACTTAAGATTTTGTATCCACTCTATAAATTATCATGAATTGACTTAAATAGACTGATACTATCGTTAACAAAGTTAGCAAGGATTGTGTTTGTTTTCTTTCAGACTACTCAGAATATGCTTTTTATGGTGACGTGAGGCCACATTTACGTTTCTACCAGGAAGAAACAGACAAAGGACTTATGGACAAGCCATTTTCTGTTTGGGAATGTCAATCATCTTGGTTTGACCAAAGCCGTTTTCCTACTAGCGTATTTGTTGGAATTTTGTGGTAGGTTGTTAAAGACAGTTTTATGTATTATTAAGAATATAGCAGCATGCTGAAGTGTACTGTATAGAATAAGGTTGGTGAATAGTTCATCATACTCCTTGTATATAAAGTATATGTGTTTAATAAATGTTACTCGTTCTGTATCATGCGTATGTGTGTAAAATATGCCTAATAGTTGGTATATTAAAGTGATTTACTGAATATTTTGAGTAAACAAATTTAAAAACGTTCATATTGATATAATACACAAAACCCCCTTTCATTTGATATTAATTTGGTTGATCTTTGATGCACACATTCAGAGAAAAAATCAATTTTCTATGGGTCCACCAAAAATACGCATATATCATGAGATCCTTACAGTAATTCAATTAGCATAACAAACAAGCATTTTCACTTTCAAGTGGAAGAAAACAACTGACAAATTCCCATAGACTAATAAAGGGAGACATATTTTGACCACTCTAGTGCCTTTATTCTTAAATGAAACTTCTCTATTTTAGCAGCTAACACAGGCAACCAAAAAGCTTAAATGCGTTTGAATTTTAAACTTTGACAATATCTGAACAGAGACAGCAGAGTTAGCTGCCATTCAGCATTTTAAAAATTCTCCTTAAACTGATAATAGGAGAAACGTTATGATCATTCTAGTGCCTTCATTTAAATGGAACTTATTTAATCTTGCAGGTAACAAGGACAACTATAATAGCTATGATAAGTCTGACTTCTACCAAATATCACCAACTAACGAGTTAGCTGCCCTGAGCATTGGAAAGATCGATGTATACTCAAAGCCAAAAGTAACTTTACACTTTGAACTACTGAATATATCTTTACTGTTTTTGATTTAACCAAATTAAATATTGCAATGAGTTGCTGGTACCCGTCCTGAGCCTAGTTCACGAAAAAACAACTTAAGTAAATTAATCTTTTTTCGAGATATCTGTGCTTTCATTAAAAGCACAAAATCAGCATTTCCTAACAAAATCCAAAGTAAACCTAGGATTTGAACACGCTATTTTAAGGGACAGCGATTGTCCATTAAAAAATACTGCAAGACATTTTGTCTCTGACGTATAGTTTGTTATTGGTAGCATTTTAAAGTTGGTTCACTTTAAAATTATCTCCCTTTGAATTAAAACAATAGTAAACTTTAGTCCCTGCTAAAAGCTTTATCTCAGATGACATTTGGATTTTTTATCAGCGATTTGTTGGGACTCCTGCCTTGAGTATGTGACGAGATAATCTGATAAAAATTCCCATTGGTTTGGAAGAAAAATGGCAAACAAGTTCTTAAGGGAAATTCCATTGAAAGCACTGTAAAGTTCACTAAAAGGGGTATGTACGTAAAAACACAACTCTAATATGTGTTACTTGAAGTGTGATCCGGGCTGATTTGAACTTTAAACAGCGATTCAATAGCCTGTCTTTCAGACTGATTCTTTAAAATTAAAAAAATGTCCGATGGCAAAGCTACAGTAACACATCCAAAAGTGATGCACTTTGGAAAGGCTTATTTTGCCCCCTTGCTTCTTTCATTGGGGTATTTTGGTTGCATTTATGACAGTAAAAACATGAAATTCTACTGTCATATGAATAATTGATTGAAGTTTAATATGAATTAAACACATTTAGAATACCACTCACCAATACCCAGAAATGGTATATACAATAACAGTGTAAAGTTACTTTTGGCTTTAAGTATATAATGTTTTGACTATTTTAGCGGCCTCATTTGTGATTTGATCTTCTTTATTCCTGCAGGTCATGAGCAAAGATATTGTATCTTTGATGGATTTGAAATTCTTTATGATCAGACCAGGGAATTTGATGTTACAAGTAGCTGATTTTGAGAGTCTGAAAATTTAAAAAAAAAAAAAAATAGGAGAAATAATATAAAAATTATAAGCCATTTATATTTGAATACATCTGCTACATTCTTACAAATAATATGAACAACCATAAAAGCTTGGATGAGTTTTAATTAAGGCCACAACCAATCACCGATTAAGTAGTATGTTGCCATTGAACGTCTTAAAAATGAACTTTTACTGTTGTGGCCACTTCAGCGCATTCATTTTCAAATGGATTTTCTACATTCTTGTAAATAAGCATAACAATTGTTAAGGTCCGGATGGGTTTTGAATTTTGCCCAGGTCCCATCTTAGACTACAGAGTTACACTGTAGCTTCCATTTAACGCTTGAAAAATCAATGTTATTTGTACTCTACCTGATTCATTTTTGAAGAGATCTGTGCTATTTTGGGCAAGATTTGACTGGGTATTGTAAAGTTATCTGGCCTTGAGCTTCAGGAAAATTCCCAAAAACTTATAATGGTAGAAATGTTGTTACATATACCACTCTAGTGCTTTCAATTATAATGGATCTTCTTCATTTGTGTAGATTTTAAGGACAAATATTAAAGCAAGGATGCGTTTGAATCTCGGCCAGATCACATCGCCGACTATGGAGTTAGCTGTCATTGAACGCCTAAATAATCAATGTATAAAGTTGTGACCACTCTAGCGCATTCATATCTTTATTGTATCTTGTTCATACATACAGAGATCAGATCATATCATTGGGCCATATCATATCACCAACTATGGAGTTAGCTACCCTTGAGCATCTGAAATATCAACGTATAATGTTTTGACCACTCTTGCGCCTTCATTATTGATTTGATCTTTTTGTTCTTAGAGGTAACAAGGACACTGATTAAATCGCAGAAGGGTTACACGTTCGGCAACATCTGACCAGGAACTGCAAAGTAAGCTAATCTTGAACATCCAGGAAACTCCCTATAAACTAGAAATGATAGAAATGTTGCAAACAGTCTAGTGCTTCTAGTTTTAATATATGTTCTTCATTCTTGTAGGTAACAAGACAAAAGAGGAAAGTTCCAATATTCGATCAATATTTCAGGGAGGGAACGCAGTGTCTCAGTGGCAGATTACTTGACTCAAGACTAAGGGATTAGGGGTTGTAATTTATCTGCCTCACTGCATTGTGTCCTTGAGCAAGACACATTGATCCTTGCTTAGTACTGGTTAATTCTAGGAAGACCTGTCCCAACATATCTGAAAAATTGTTGGCTGGGACATAAAGAATCAAATCCAACAATCAATATTCTAGGGTTTTTGATGCATTTAAAACGTATTTTTAATTGATTTCATCACATCAAAATGCAAACAAAGAGCATTCAAGTTATATGACGTAAAAACGTATTGAACCAAATATATTGTATTAAGCGATTACTGTACTCTGATCCTCTCTGAGTAAGTTATTGGGGAAAATTTTGAATTTCCACCCATTTTCTAAGTAAATATAAACTTTAAGGGACAATAATTTATGTTTAAAAAATAACAACTAGACAGAAGCAACTTTTAATTTACAGTTTGACATAGTAATGGTTCAGAAGAGCTTACATACAATTTACAAAAATAAGTATTCAAGTAATTGAACTTTTGCATACTTTACTACAGTTACTCCGTATAGAAGTGTGTTAAATATTAAACGGAGGCAGTTATCCTTGCTGGCATATATAGATAGTGTAATGCTTTATATTTGCGTCTGGCAAGGCAAAATATGTTAGTTATACAAGAGCTATGGTTATAGGTGTCAGTTACAAGTGACCTTAAAATCTATCTGCAGCACGTATAGCGAATTATGTTTTCTTTTTTGATGAAGGGAATGCATATATTATAAAAGCAAATGCTTGCTTATGGTAAAAATGTTTCTGATTGCCAATATGACTTTGGGTAAAAGGTTAAGGTAATAAATATTTAAAACTTGTCTTTAGCTTTAAAGGGGAAATCACTTTTCATTTTTTTTACCGGGGGTGTTTGTATTTGGCACAATAAATGCCTATAATGGTGTTTTGCTTACAAAAAAGTTCCAGTTAATGCGTATGACAAGTATAATTAAAATATTTATACCACCATATAACACAAATTCTATGTTTGATTTTTGACCAAGAGTGTTCATATTTGACACAATAATTGCCTTGTGATGTGTAGATTATACATATAAACATCCGAGATCACAGTTATGACCTTATAGTCAAGTGTAGCTCGTAATGTGGTATTTACTTTCATTTTGTGACTGAGGGTGTTTACATTTGGCACAATTATTTCCTAAGGTGGAATACAACGAAACTTCCAGAATACCGCTATGGACTTGGAGTCATAGATCAAGGTTAAATAATTTTAAAATCTGTCTTACATCTCATAATGCGACTTTGATTTAAATGTATAACTGAAGGTGTTCATATGTTGCACAAAAATTGCCTGTGTATGGTGTTTTGAAACACAAATTCCAGATAACTGCTATAACCTTTGAGTCAAGGGTAACTGCCAGATATGTTTAAAACCTGTCTAACATCGCATAATTCGAGTTCCTCTTTCATTGTTTGAAGGCGTTCATATATTGCACGATGATCGCTTGAGGATTGAAAATTACTATAAAAAGTTCAGAATACCAACTGCAAGTACGAAAGAGGGCAAAGCTCATGAATCGATGCAATCAAGCACCACACCTGAACCAAAATACCAATGGGGAAGTGACAACTTTACAATTAGACATCACAAACGAGAGCCAAGAGGTCAGCCATTTCCCAGCAGGTGACTACAAGGTATCAACAAACAGATACGCACGAACGCATAACACAACCTAGAAAGAAATAACATAAACGATGCACAAAAGACTGTTCATTAAAAATATTATACTAGAGAGCTTAAACCAGTTTCAGGGCGCACCAACCTCACCCTTAGTTCAGATGTGGATCAAGACACATAGATGTACTTAGACTCTTAAATTCTGCTCATAATACCAACTCATTTTTCATGAACGATGCCATTAATATTCGACAAACATAAATGCCCTTTGTCTGTTAATCACAACAAAGGTCTCGAAAAACGTATATGACTTTGGGGTTAAACTTCAAGGTAAAACATTTGCAAACCTGAACTCCTCTTTCATTTCTCTCTCTCATATTTGGCACAATGATTCTTGAAATAAGGATAACCTTGGAGTCAAAGTCAACTACATTTAAAACATGTCTGCATATTGTAATGCTAACTTCTTTTTCATTGTTTACCATGCGTGTTCATATTTGGCTTAGTGATTGCCACGATGTTTAAATTGCAACGAACTCTCAAAATAACAACTCAAAGAGTAATTTCAAATATGTGTAAAATCTGTCTTATAGACCATTACTCGTCTTTCTTTTTTATGATATTTAGCATGATAATTTAATTTTCTATGGTATGTAAACTACAACAAAATTTTCTGACTGAAATTGAAATACACTTTTCAGGTTTATGAATGATGTGCATATTCAGACCAAAGGACCAATCAGACAAAGGAATCTACAAACAGATCATTCTGATGCCTATCATGTATCAGATCTAGAATTAACAGAGTTTGATCTTATAGGTGCAGGGGGGACAATTGGAAATGAGGTATGTTCTATTTTATTGTAAGTGTTTTGCTCTGCATCCATCCACACAAATTCATAATAATATATCAAGTGCGGATCCAGAGGGGGGATAGGGGTCTGGAGCCCCCTAAAAAATCACAAGTTCTATGGGTTTCTATACAAATTAGCATTTAGAACCCCCTGTAAAAAGTTGGTCCCCCCCCCCTGAAAAATAATGAACCCCCTTAGAAAATGTTGAACCCCCTCTAAAACTTTGGAAAATTATAGTTTACTTTGAAATTAACCCTTGAGAAACCAATTTAAAATTGTAAAAAAGTTGATGACTAAAAAAAAGAAGAAAAAAAAATGTTGTTAGAGCTATTTCCTGGCAGTAGGGCCTTGACCCACCCTGGCGAAAATTCCTGGATCCGCGCATGTATATTGAATTATGAGTGGGTATATAGTATGCGAAAACGGATATAATTGCATATTAGAAGCATATATTGCCGAAAAAGTGCTTGTTTAAACAACTTGCTGTCATACTATTGACAGCGTTTTGCCAGCACCTATGTACAGTTTACCAATTGGCCAAATCAAAGTGCATGGTTTTATGACAACTTGCATGAAGACCTTATGTTACACAACCACAATCTGTTAAATCATACAAAATGCAGCATAAACAAGCCCAGGAATTTGCTAATTTCCCTTTCACATTATTCCTAGTCCACTGATTTTGCTCATTTGAGTTTAACTGAGATGACAAAAGTAAGTTTATTTTCTGGATCTTAACAAGGCATGATTATAGGGATATAACATATTTTTCTATGCATTAACATCTGCTGGACCCTTATGGTGGTGTTGAAACCCAAGCCTGAAACGCGAGTGTACTTACGACCCCGAGGGGTCTAGCAGATGTTAGTGTATCAGAAAATTATGTTTGATCGTTATAATTGCATAAAGTCATTTTGTCATTTAAAAACTTTGGAAAAAACGCTTTGAAAAGTTCAATTTTGTATTTCAATAATGGCGTGCAAAAGCCTGAAGGATTCATAGGTTTTAAAAACGCCTGTTTCAGAGCAAAAAACTTTTGTTCTCAGGCGCTTCCTCGCGGTGCCCTGGGTAAGTCTGCAGTGTGTGATTGTAGTATTCCCTGATCATACTCACTTACCCTTTACGTCATCCTATTGTCACTAAATAAGGTTCATTTTTATGCACGTTACTGTTAATGACATCAATTTTGTGACGACATATAATGCTTTTATGTAAAGTACAAGAGCCATGCATCAACAGCACGTGAATTTCCTGATTAATACCAGGGGTTTGCGAGTTGAAACATGGCTGTTAATATCGTGCGACATGACTTTTTATGCAATGATATCATTCTATCAACAATGTAGATGATTTTAAGAAGCAGTTTGTCAGAGAACAACCAAGAAAAAGAAACAACATAGCACAAACAAAGAAAGGCCAAAAAGCAAGTATACAGATAGAGTAAAGCAAATAGATAAGTTCCCTTAAATTGTTTAACTAGAACATCCAAAAAGTGCTGCATTGTAAATCAAGAACACACATACAAGCCCAACACACAAGGGCAGCACCACCAAACTACACTGCTTAAAATATTTGAAGGAACACTGTGTATTTTGCCATTTATCACAGTACAAATGCACTCATGTGTTGACTCATAGCTAGAGTTGGATTAATAAGGCAATGCATGTTTTCCTGTAATTAACTTGGTTTCCTATCAAGGATGATGCTTGGTGATAAAATGTTGTAATCGCTTTCCAGGAATCTTCATGGAAAGCTTTATGTAAAAATGGAATTTTGTTAAAAATACGCCTTTTTTCAAAACCAAATGTTAATACCAGTTTTCAATCAAGCACCACGACAGCATCATTTATGTACAGTCAATAGCATTTTATGTTGCTGAAGTCATTAGGTTACGCTATTAACAAATTCGTAGGATTATACAGACTTCCAGAAAAAATCGTCATTTTCAAGAAAATAAAAAAAAATTACAAATTTGAGCCATGAACGTAAGCAGCGATTGTTTTATCTAAAACTTTTTATGATCCAAAACTTTGGCTATAGTAGCAAATATGGCAAAAGAAACTGGGTTTCTGCCTTATTGTCTAGTGAAATGCATTACTTGTCTATGGGACAGGGATTAACATTATCACATATGGAAAATTATCAGGTGGTCCTTTAAATATTTTAATTATACTCAGAAACACTACAATTAATACACATGTGCGCACTGTGCGTGCATGAGTGTGTGATTTTACTTGTGTTCTAATGTTGGCTTGGTAAGTTGGGATTAATAAATTGTCAGCAGAGTGTACACGTCCCACCTATTTTATTGCGCGATAGTTGAAGTCCAAAGTATATAAGTTATTTGCCATGTTAACTCAATTTAGCCTAGCATTCTTACTCTGGGACATGGATAAACAGTGAAGATCCAAATCACATTACGAAACTGCTCCCTGTGAAATTTTATATTTGCAAGATCATTTTTTTTGCTGATCGGAGACTTCCCTATATTCCAGAAAACGAGGATGTCAGAACAAGTTTTAGCTTTTTAAATCAAACTCTGTCGTTTTTAGCTTAGGAAATTACAGGAGCACACATTAACATTTATATGATATGTTTGTGCGGGCGTACATGCATGAATGTCTGATTTTACTTTATTTCACGATGTTGGCTTGGTAAGATGAGATTAATAAATGCATAGCAGAATCTAGAAATCCCACCTTTTATATTGTGCGGTTGTTTAAGTTGTTAAAGCTCGAATGAGTTTGAATTTCGTCAAGATTGCATCACCTATTGAGGAGTTAGCTGCACTTGAGCATCTTAAAAATTGATGGATAATGTACCATTGTTGTGACTTCTCTGCACCTTCATTTTGATTGGATCTTCTTCCTTCTTGCAGGTAACAAGGACAACTACAAAAGCTTGGATGAGCTTTGAATTTAAAGTAGAACAAAACTCAGACTGTGGAGTTAGCTTCCCTTGAGCATCATAAAAATCTGCATAGACTTACAATGGGAGATCTAATGTGACCACTCTAACACCTTCATTTTTAAATTGATCTTCCTCATTCTTGCAGATAACAATACTTCCATTAATGTTTGTATGAGTTTGAGTTGCACCACCAGCTACAGAGTTAGCTGCCCTTGAGCGTCTAAAATATAGCTGTATAATGTTGTGACAACTCTAGCGCCTTCATTTTTAATTTAATTTTCTTCATCCTTCTAGGTTACCAGGACATACATAAAAGTATGGATGAGTTTGAATTTCAGTCAGATCCCATCACTAACTACAGAGTTAGCTGCCTTTGAGCATCTAAAACTATACTTTCACCAGGGTTTCTCTACAATTCTTATTCAAATCTTTTTACTACTTGCAGATAACTAGAACTGGCATAATAGTTTATGTTTTTCAATTTATTTCTGGTCACTGTTTCAAGTTAAGAGTTACCTGCATTTAAGCATTGTAAATTATGGCGTCTCCAAACATTATGCTGGCTCCATGTTGATCGATCGTTGCCCAGTGGGCTACTTGTCATATTGAGAATTCTCAACTGTTTAAAACAGTATGTATACAAGACATTAATAATGATATCATAAAGCTAAATTGTGGAGGTAGTATTGACTAAAGAAGTAAGAGTTTATAACCAGGAAATGTCACAATCACATACCTTAGACCAAAGACCAGTGGGTGGCATCTCAAGAAATTAAACCCTGAACAATAGCAGCCTTACTACAGCAAGAACACGAGCAAAGTAAAACAACACGATTGTTCTTCAGCAAGATGATTGCAAAGGACACTAATAACTGCATATTATAAAACAAGGCCTTAACACAAAGCCCAAAACAGGAGGAGCAAAACAAACACAATCAACAACAACATAACCGACGGATCAGATACATCAAAACAAATGGCAGCAAAGCATCTTTTAATAAGCCAGTACATGATATTTTGGCACTTTTTGCATTGGCGTCAATCATATGCACTGACATACCTAACGTTAGGATGTAGACAAAGAATCAGACCAGTGTTTAGACATCTATCCCCACTAAATACGTCAGTATTTGCGTTTGAAGGACGCTTTTGTGCATAGCTGTTAAGAACCAAAATTGCATGTGTTGACTCAAATTGTTTCTTTCAGTTTTATATTCAAATATTAAGTATCTATAAATTTCATAACTGGATGAATACAACATCACTAACTAGTGTGTTAATGATTAATCTAGATATTTTTAAATTGTGTATATTTCATTAAAACATAGGGATTGTGGTGCAAGTGAAGTATGCAATTGCCACAAAGCTACCGACAATTCATTAAACAGATTTACTTGATTGAAATGATTCATTAATTTAGCTTCAGAAATCATAATTTGTGGAATAGTTTTGTAAGAATCAAAATTTCCTAACACTGTGGTCTTCACTATGTACTCAATCTATGCATTTAGATTTCAGTCAATATGTTTTCATAAATGCGAAACGAGCACTTTTAAATTTAAATGTGCACGATGCACCTACGCTTTAATGTTATCATCAGAACTGTATAGAACAAAAACCACATTATCCTTATTTAAATTATTTTTAAACACCTCAATTCTTGAGAACAATCATATGTATCTTTTCAGTTGTCATGTGGTATTCTATATTCTCTGGATGAAAGTTTTGGACAATACCTTATGATACCCATAAGCAATGGATACAAATTATCGTGTATTGATAGCAGTTTTATGGTAGGTTTAACGCATTACGTGCTTGAATAAACTGTTATTCTATAGCTAATATGTTAAGTTTGTGTGATCCCAGTATGATTTTGGTCGAATTACATTGTGCTTATTAATTTTGCAAATAAAAAGTGGATTATAAGGCTGTGTTACACCTTGCAAAACATGTTACTTTAAACCATTTAAAACCTATGATCATGTCCCTTCGTATCTACCACTACCCCGCCCACATAGAGTTGATATCCCCTTTGGCTGATTTATATGTATTCTGCTTAGATGCCTGAAAACCAATTAGGACATATCAATGAAAATAATCAACACTTTATAAAAAGGTATGTTTCAAAATTTTACTTTGAGCTTGTTAATTTATTTGTCCTTGTTTATACATGTACCACTGTTTTAACATTTTCTGCTTCTTCTTCTGAGTGTTTGTGTTCTGTGATAGTGACACTCTGCATTTTAATTGTCTCAGGAGGATTAATACTGAATACGCTAAATGACAATTTTCAAATTTTGTCTATATATCAAAGGAATCATACATGTTTGTCCTTGCCTTAACATTTAACTGAACTCAAAGAAAATTTGAACATGTAGCCACTATGCCTAGTGCTAAAGCATTTCCCCAAAGTCATGATACGTGTTAATGCAATAAAACACTACATATTTTAGTTTAACCTGTGCTCTAGACACCAAGAAAATGCTTTCATTATCATGATTTATTGAAAGAATCTGCTTTACTTAAGGTATTTTTGGAGAACTTATCATGGTTTCTTAAAAGACAATTTAGATTAAAGAACTATCCAGTTTATTTTATTTTTGTATTGGTGTAAAATTCTGAAATCTGAGGCATTTTCAAGGTACATTTTGGTAATTTCTAGAAAAAAAAGAAACAACTAGAAAAGCACACCCGAATTTTAAGTTTGACTAAGAAAAGATCGAATCTTTCTTGAACATTCAAAATGATTCTATAAGTCAAAATTAGATATTCAGCAGTTCTTTTTGTCGATTTTCTTTTTGCTTCCCAGAATATATTTAAAACAATTAAAAATAAGTATGTATGACCAGAAAAAATGCTAGAATCAAAGACCATAGACATACTCAATAAATCATGGGAAATGGACAAAGAGCACAGACGTCAACTGGATACTGTAGGTATTATTTAAGTAAAGCAACCAGCTCTCTATCCTCTCTCCCTTTCTCGCCTATTTCTCTCTATCTCTCTCTATCTCTCTGTCTCTCTCTCTCTCTCTCTCTCTCATTTCAAAACTAGAATGGAGGCTCATAACTGTACCACAAAGTAAAGATCAAATAAAATGGAAGCAACAAAAAGCATGACTACTAGTAAGCAGCTACAGAGTTACCGACTTATAACTGACCAGAACGGAGGACAGAATAAAACGTTGACCTAGAATGTGATGTTGTTAAAGACTATTAGTTATTTTGGCTGCAATCCATTTCCAAGCATTGAAACTGCTGTTTGATCCATGTTTATTGTTGCTGTCATTAAGGTTTCTGTGTGTAGGTATTTAGGATCCTTGTTTTAGATGATTGTTTTGTTTCCTTTCTGGCTTTGCAATCATATTGCTGATCAGCTATCATTTTGTTTTGTGTCTTTAGGTTTATGCTGACACACAAGCCCAACTAGGAATATATAACAACATTCCGATTGGATGTCTGGCATTGGTAGCTTCAGAAGAGACTCATTGCAACATCAGCTTTGAAGTAACCTACCCTGATGGCTCACCTGTATGTCATACAGCTAATCCTGGGAACAGTGACACCCAGCCAATATGCGGGTTCTACATACCAGCATTGACTAGATATGGGTTAGAATCGGGTAGTTACGATGATTTTAATTCAGCAATTACCAACATTCATGGACAAATAGTTTATGATACATATTACCTGCGTTTCATGATACAACCAATGGATAATTTTATTGATGGCTTAAAAACCAAAATACACTTCCAGAAGGCAGAACCTACAGGACAGCAGATTTTTGACAATTACAACTTTCCACCTATTGAGGTATGTAAAACTAAGGTATTGTCCACACAAATTCACCTGACGTTGACAATTGTGCATGAATAAATTAAAATTGGATGACTCAGTATATATTAAGTATCGCCAGTGAACCATATTCTTTCGGAAAGTTTGGATAAATTAAGTGAAATGTGTTACAAATGTGATCACATCTGAGGTTTTATCATCTACCATAGGAGTGGCGGTAGAGTAAAGGAATTGTAACAGCAGAGTCCCTACTTCAAATCCCGATCAAAGGTATTAGTCCGGCAGAATTAGGGCAAATTTTAGGAGGACCTGGAACTTGATTTTAAACTTTTTTCTTTGTTGTTTCTGGTAGTGCATATATTGTCCTTGAAAAATCTGAGACATGCCACTCTGGCATCATTGAGCATTTCAATATATTCAAGATGGCGTCCAAGATGGAGGCCAATTATAAGTTAAAAATTGTGTGATATGGAAAATGTATCAAACCCATTTTTTCCCTTAAATTGTTAGCTATGACGTTGGAATCTAGTTGAAGACACTTAGCTTATAACAAAAATATATAAATAAATTAAGAATTTAGACAAAATGGCCGCCAAAATGGCAGTTTATTACAAAAAATAACGAAACTTTTCCCTGAAACCGGCAAACTCCAGGGATTCGCATGCAAAATGCTGATTTAACTGATTCTTGAGTTACAGGCATCATCTTTGTAACAACCCCATAATGCAGCTAATGCATCACTCATAATTTACTATATTCAAGATGGCGTCCAGGATGGTAGCTGATAATTTTTACAAGCCCATTGGAGCTGCACCTAACCTGTAGGCATGTCTGGTGGATTTTTAACATACAAGATTTCTTGCCTGATGGAGAAGCACTTTACAAACACGTGTACCCAGCATGCATGTCTGATAGAGTTGCACTGTACAAGCAGGCATATCTGAGAGTGGCACCAGATTAGCAAACATGTCATATGTAATGGGAGCGTCTGTAAGAGAAGCACCAGACTTGTAGCCATCCCTCTTCCATCTGCACTCATTTAGTCAAAATGTTGGTTGATTTGCAAAACGGACCAGCAGGCATGGCCTATAGTGAGGTACCACGCCAACAGGCATAGCATATAGTGAGGCACCACACCAGAAGACATAACCCACAGTGAGGCACCACACCAGAAGGCATGACCAATAGTGAGGCACCACATCAACAGGCATGGCTGATAGTGATGTACCAAACCAAAATGAATGATCTATATGAAGCACCAGACCAGCAGGCACAGCTGACAGTGAGACACCATACCAGCAGGTATAGCAGATAGAGAAGCCATCGCCAGCAGACATGCAATATTGAGTGACAATAGATCAGCAGACATGCTGATTGAGTGGCCACAGTCCAGCAGGCATCAATCTTGCACCAGAACTGAACCAGTAGGCATGTCTTGGACACCATCTTTACTATTTCGACCTTGTGAATCAAACCTGTGAATGCTTCATTTTAATCGTTTGTATTAGTAGGCCTCTAAACATCGATAAAAAGTCAAAATTGAAATTCTTTATATCGAGTTTTTTTAGCTAGTAAGGTCTTAGGAACCTTACTGACGGCCATCTTGGACGCAATTTTTCAATTTCATCCTTCTGAATCATAACTATGTTCTTATTTGATCGTTTGTAGTATTGAGCCTCTTAACATCCATAAAAAGTCAAAATTAAAGTGTTTGTATCAAGTATGTAGGTCATATAGGTCCTGGAAGCCTAACTGACGGCCATTTTGGACGCCATCTTTAATATTTCAACCTTCCAAATCAAAATAAAGTTCCATTTTAATTGGTTGTAACATTTAGCCTCTAAAACTTACATGAAAAAGCAAAAATAAAATGCTTTTGATCAAGTATGTTGGTCATATAGGTCTTAGGAGCCTAACTGACGGCCAATTTGGACGCCATCTTGAATATTGCAAAACGCTCAATGATGCCAGAGTGGCATCAGTTGGATTCATCAAGTACAATGCCTCAACAACAAGAATCAACAACAAACACAACTTTAAAATCAAGTTCCAGGTCATTCTGGTTTTCTACCAGACTATATTAATAGACTTTTCCCTAACTGTAAAGGCGGCAACTTTAATATTCATATCTGGGCGTGGTTCGGCTATTTCATCTGCTAAGGAAGGGAAGTCAGGTTTAATTTATAATTAGGTAAAGAGTTAATAAGCTTTTGGACTGCGCAAACGTGCGTGCATTACATGAAAATCCGAACCGTATACACACTGAACTCGCATTTATTAACCCTTAAAGAGCAAAATGTATGTTTTTTTGTCATCCACTAAAATATGAGTCGTCCACTAAAATGTTTGAAACTCACATTGAATTTTTCGAAGTAGCATCCCTATAATTATTATTATTATTTTGTTATATTATAAGCAGTAGTTATATTAATCTTTTTAATTATTATTAATATCATTATCATCATTATTATTACAATTATTTCCATTATTAACGCAGAAGGCGGAGAGAAATAGGTTTGGCATTGTCTGTCCATCCATCTATCCTTCCATCCTTCTGTCCTTCCTTCTGTCTATGCTTCTCGGCCATAACAAGGTAACCTATGGATGGAATTTTATACTATATATATATATTACCATGGTGAGGTTATGCTCTTTATGGGGAGTTATCAGTTATAGCGGATTTATTGTTTTTATTGCCTAAATATAAATGATATTTTTTGTCCTCAGCATAACTAGGTAACCAATAATTGCAATTTCATGAACTTATACTGAAATTATACTTAATATATATGACTATGGTGTGGTTATGCACGCGAAGTTTGATTAGGGTTTCATTAGTTATATAGGAGTTATTACCCCTTGATTGCCTAAATTTCAATGATTTTTTGCATCTCCAGCCATAACTAGGTAACTAATAATTGGAATTACTTGAAAGATATACTGAATATATCACAATAGTGTGGTTTTGCACATGAAGTTTCATTATGATGTAATCAGATATAGAGGAGTTATGACATTTGATTGACTAAATTTCAAGATTTTTTTTTCGTCCTCAGCCATAACTAGGTAACCAATGAATGGAATTTTTATGAAACTTATACTGAATATATATCACCATGTTTTGGTATGCACGTGAAGTGTCAACAGGGTGTCATTAGTTATAGAGGTGTTATTGTCCTTTGATAGTTCATTCATTTTTACCGCCGTCAACCATAACTTTGTAAGCAATAAATTGAAATTTATGAATAAATATGCAGCCATAAAAACGAATTGCGAGGCTGCTTCTGTCTAAATTGTGGGGTGTTTTATATACACAGTCTGCTTGATAGGTCAGTGCATTGAGACTATTGCCGTTTTCGGGGTAGATTTATGGTCGCTTCATCAAATTTCAAAACACTTGTCAGAGCGGTAATACATCCATGATTATTTTGGTTCTTATCATATTAAAATATATATACATTGTATACTTAAGGTTTTTGAAAACGCATCACCCAAATTAAATCAATTAATTCACAAACCATAAGAACGTCAGCAGGATAATTGTTATTGCATATCATAGTCTGACCAGCTTTTAGTGTGCTGGAGAAAATTTATGGATGTAAATTTAGTTTAATATATTGAAAAAGTATCCGTTTTAAGACAGGGATGGTCGATTTTGAAGGACACCAATTCAGCTGCGAGTTCACCTCCGTTAGTTTCGATTCCTGACTCAACAGATACATGTATGCGTCCTTGGCTTCTTTCACGATTGCACATTCACCATTGAACGATTCGAAATCAATTGACAGTTTGGTATGCTCAAATTAATACCCCTTTAAAAATGCCGACATACCCCACCCAATCTGAATACTATAGTCTAGCAATAAAATTCAACATCTAAGGCCTTTCAAATTGTTGATGTTTTTCATCTGGTGTTATTGCAAGAGGCTAAGGGCATATTCAAATAAGAGATTATGCATAAATCCAGCTTGTATCACGTTTCTTTATATTGTGCAAGTGACGTTAACGTATACTTTTAAGACATTCTCGATCATATGACAGCATATCTCCTGCCATGATTTACATCAAAAAGTCTTCACCACATGATTGTCCGTGTAAGTAGTCAATATCAATAATGAAAGTGTGCATAAAGGTAACTTATGGAGATATTTCTGAAAAGGAGCTGTGAATTGATTGTCAAATTTGACGTTTTTTTCGAAATATTGAAGTTATCAATTACTTTTAATTAGAAAAAAGGTCGATAAACTGCGTTGCTGGTTATGGTATCATATCGCCATAGTTTAAACACGTAACTAATCATAAAGCTTCAAGTGACTTTGCAGAATTGTCCTGGATGCTGTATGTACCCATGTGACCTTATCAGCAGCGTCGCGTTATAATGCAGTCAAATTAACGACTGATTCACACCAATTCTGGGGTGCACATTAAAGTCTGTGAGCAACTCTTCAATTGCATATGTGCTTTGCAAGAAAAGTGGAAAATATGGTGATGCGTTTTCAAAGTCCCCTAGTATATATCAAACGCCAAACGATTGTGGTGTTTGGTGAAAGTAATTGCATTGGATATTATGTTGTTAAATATGTTTTGTATGTTTGGTTGGTTTTAGATTTTACGGTCCCAGTCAACAGCTCAAGTCATGTCAAGATTACATGAACAAGCTTGACTAAGCAGGTAACCAGTACTTCTTGCACCATTTTTTCGCGGAAAACTGACAAAGTACAAGTTGTGTTAAGAAACAAAGACAATTCTATATAGAATAATGTAAAAGGCAACTTTAATCGTATTGTTACATTATTCTTAATGCACTTTTATTTTCAGGTAGACATATTTAAACAATTGGGACCACCGCCTTTAATGAGCAGGGAACATGTTCAACACCAAAATCAAGAAATTAAATGGAATGTCTATAATTAGTGAGTCTTCACCTCTAGAATTAATTAACTGATAGTTCTCAAAGAGACACTTATGAAAGCAGTTTTACATTTGCCTAGTAAGAATTAAAATGGCCAAATAATGCAAACCAACCCACAGTAACATGTGTAAGAGACAAGAAATCCTAACAGTCATAAGACAGCAGGAAGACAACCAAATTCAAGCATTCAGCTATCTCTCTCTCTCTCTCTTTCTTTCTCTCTCTCTCTCTCTCTACATATTAGCATAACGATTGCAAAACAATTAAGAACATCAAGTACTGCATAAAAAGCAAGGACCAAATGCAAAACCAACACAAAAGGGAGTAAGAATAAATAATGAATCAACAACAACAACACTTAATCTATTTTTACAATTTGTTGGCATTATTTGACTCCCACAATCACCACATTTGCATCCTTTCCATTGCATTGATGAATGAAATAATGCTAGACATCATGCTCCCAGTTTGTCTACATATGATTTTTCACTCTTAACGCTACTTTACCATATAATTTGATTAACGATAAACTTGTTGGTCTAATTGAAAGAACGTATCAAAGAGAAGACTCTCCTTACCTTGCATGTAAGGACAGTAGTGCGTTTTAATACGTCAAACAGCCAAAAATATATTGCATGGTATTGTCAAAATGTATCTGATGTGCTGACCTTTTTATTGAACACTTTTATACGATTTAGCACTAAGTTGTATGGACAAGTTGTATGGATTATTATAGGAACAAATTGTGCTCCACTGGTTGCAGATTTATCCTTTTTTGTTATCAAATGGACTTTATGTTGTCTATCTCTGATGATAAGCAGGCTGGTATTATTGACGCCTTTAACACCACTTCCAGATATTTGGATAATATTCCAAAATATAAATAATATTTATTTTGACAATATGTTAAGTCAAATATACCCTTCAGAGCTCCAACGTAATAAAGCTAATGCACCTGGTACAGACGCCACACATTTAGCTCACCAGAGCCAAAGGCTCCTGGTGAGCTTATAGGATGGGACTCAAGCCAGCGTCCGTCCATATGCCTGATCACACTTTCAAACATTAATATTGAATCAATTTTATCTGGAGCATCATTGGGATGGAGAAAGGTTGCACCAAGTTTTGGGGCAAGATCGAATCAGATATCTGGTTTCCATGACAACAGATTGCTACTATTAGATTATAATGGGAAAAATCTTGTGAGCACTCTAGCTCAACCACTTTTGATTGGATCTTCTTCATTGTTTGCAGGTAACAAGAAAAACTATAATAGCTTGGATGGGTTTGAAACTCGGCAAGATCAGAACCAGGGTCTGCTGAGTAAGCTGCCCTTGAACGTCTGGTATAATCTCAATGGACTTATAATGGCAGAAGTGTTGTGAGCACTCTATTGTGTTCATTTTTGGATGTACCTTATCGTTCTTGCAGGTAACAAGGACAACCATAACAGCTTGGATGAGTTTAAATTTCTGTCAGATCACATCACCAACTTCTCAGTTAGCTGCCATTGAGCGCCTGAAAAAAGAATATAGAATGTTGTAAGCACTATAGCACCTTGATTTTTAATTAAATCGTCTTCATTCTTGCAGGTAACAAGATGAGCTATACAAGCTTAGAATGGTTCGAAATTCGTTAAGAGCAAACCAGAGTCTGCGGAGTTAGCTGCCCTTGAAGGATTGGAAAAAAATTCCTAGGGCTATAATGGGAGAAATGCCGTGGGTACTCTAGTGCGATCATTTTTTGATAGATCTTTATAATTCTTGAAGGTTACAAGGACACTCATAAAGGCTTGGATGAGTTTGAATTTTGGCAAGGTACACCAACTACTGAATTAGCTACCCTTTAGTGTCAAAAAAAGAAAGAATAATGTTTTGAGCACTCTAGCGCCTTCATTTTTGATTGGCTCGTCTACATTCTTGCAGACAAGGAGTCCAACCATAAATTCTTCGATGGGTTTGAAATATGGTAAGATCAGCACAGGGACTGTGGAGTTAGCTGCCCTTGAAAACTCCCCAAAGATTTATAATGGGAGAAATGTTGTTATGACTTAAGCGCCTTCGTTTTTGAATAAAACTTCTTCATACTTGCAGGTAACAAAGACAACCAGTAATCTTGAATGAAATTGCATTTTGGCCATGTCATGTCACCTATTGTAGAGTTAGCTGCCCTTGAAAATATCAAAAATTGATGTACAATGTTGTGACCACTCTAGCGCCTTCATTTTTTGAACCGATCTTCTATATTCTTGCTGGTAACAAAGACAGCCATAAAAGCGTTGATGAGTTTGAATTTCAAGCAGAATCACCCTCATACTGAGCGTCTGGACAAATCTACATAGACTTACAAAGATATGTTGGGACCACTGCAGCACCTTAATTTTGAATTAGTCCTCTACATTCTTGCAGGTAACAATGTCAACCATAAAAACTTGAATGATATTTGATTACCGGCCAAACTCGACAGCCACCTGCAAAGTTAGCTGCCCTTGAGCGTCTAGAATATAGCTGTATAATGTTTTGACCACTCTAGCGCCTTCATTTTCATTTGATCTTCTTCATTCTTGCAGGTAGCAAGGACATACATAAAAGCATGGATGAGTATAAATTTCGGCCAGATCCAATCACTGACTATAGAATAAGCTACCATTGAACATCTGAAGAATATAGTTTGACCAGATTTCCTCTGCAATTTTTATTCAGATTTTAGTACTTGCAGATAACCAGAACTGGCATAATATCTTGAGTGTTTGAATTTATTCCTAATCACTGTTTCAAGTTAAGAGTTACCTGCCTTTGATCATCATTAATTATGGTGTCTCTAAACATAATGCTGGCTCCCAGGTGAGCGATCATTGCCCATCAGCTTCTTTTTTGGACTTCTATTGATATTGTTTCTATCAAAATTTACAATAAGTGTAACCATTTTGTTATTTTGAAATTGTAAATTTTTCAATTTTTAAATGGTGATGTTCCTCTTGGGACAGAGACTTTCGGAAGCAGAGGTAAATGGTGACATAGTGTATAACTTAAAGAATATTGTTGTTGGCTCTTAAATTTTTAGTGCAGTTTATTATAATGATTTCTACATGCTTGGTTGTCAACCCAATCAAGGTGGGCATCTTTGCTTTCCTCTTTAATTGCATGCTGGTGGGTCCGACCTCAGACTCTATGACAGTTCTGACTATTACTTTTAGTAATACTCCTGATGACATTTTCTATGCTCAGCACTATAGTTAGTATTATAACAATGAATATTACAAACAACAATAATGTAGATGGCAAATGTGGTTTGGGCTTGAGGTCAAAGTCAAGTTAGTGCGATAATGGCAAAAACATGCAGACAGCAGATTTATATGTATACATACAAATACAGCAACTACAAAACATAATTCTAAAAAACTAATAATATAAAAGAAAAACTAAAAGTAGAGTGACTACAAGGCTTTTCACAGCCTCTAAATAGCTATCTGTAAATCAAAAAGAAAACATTCCACGATTATGCTTAAATGTGCAGGCCTTATTCAAAATTGTACAAGCTTTGTGTAAATTTGATGGACCATGTTCCTTTTAATATGATATATATTATTGAAAACACTTTTAATTCACACATACTACCTACCATTTTCTTGGTATGGCTGCTTTTAGCATACACCTTGTAATTAATGTCCACATATGTATAATTTCGAACATCTTTTGGCAGATAGCATAAGTCCTTACAGGTCATTTATTTAAAAATTTCCACTGTTTCAACATATTGGATTGTCTCCTGGGCAGTTTGGGCAGTTTGAAATCTAACATGATTAGCATATACAGCTACAATGCGTCTAAGATCATGCCTTTTCCAAACTGTACCAGTTAGGATTCTAGACTGGGTCGCTGGATCTACAGAAATATACTGTACCAGGTTTCTACCACAGTCGTGATACCTCAAGGCAGTAGAAGTTTTTTTATTTGTCCATCCTCATGACCACACTACCAAATTGATCATCGTACCTGAAAAAACAGTCCATAGGGAACCACTTCTAATTAGACTCATGGAATTAATTCCGCGTCTAGGCTGGTTGTCATAGCGAAATTCAATTTCCAACTCTTTCAACTGGGAATCAATCCCAGAACTCTGGATATATAGGCAAACATTCAACTATGATTTCCTCAAATGTTGGAGACATCTCATTTTGGAAGAAGGATCAGTTTGCCCTACCTGTGCTACATGTCCACGTATCAGAGAACCCTTGGTAAACGCTGAATCCCAAGAGACCCTTGTTATGAAATTTCATAATTTTTGGTTACATTGTAATTTTTGGGCAAGTGCTTTGGCAATTGTTTAGATGCTGGTGCATTTTGATCCATCTCTGTGAATATTGGTTTTTGTGTATTGTGAGAGATACTTATTGATATGTTTTGGTTGGTTTTGCTTGGAAAACAGTACTGCAGAACAATATAAAGTCTTCAGATCACAGAGAGTCCTTTTTAGTAAAAAACACAAAGCACACCTAAGTGATTTATTTATAACCAATTACTTGATTTTGTGTATGCTTAAAGCACTCTGTTATGACACACAATGCGTTATTTGAGTAGTGTGTTTTGATGAATGTGTACCATTGGCTTGCTAACTTGTATGTGACAGCTTGACAGGTTTTCTTAAAAACATATATGCATAGTTATTTGGTGGGTTTTGCCTCTATTCCAGTCAATGTCTTTTTAGGTCTGTATTGTCTGTAGTAATGATCAATATTTTTTTCATTTGAATCATTTTTTATTATTTTATTCACCAAAGACATGTTATAATGTCTGTTTAGCCTACAATAGTACATTTCTAACCCACTGATTTTTAGCATATTAAGCATAGATATACAAATGAACATAACATGTATATCAATTTAAACCAGCAACAACAAACAAACAAGGTTTTTGTGATTCTAATATTAAACTGAACACAATTTACATTTGCATATACTGTGATCCTTGATTAACGTTTTAGAAATGTTGTTTACAAGAAATACATTATCAAAAGTCTCACGAAAATATAAACAGCCCTGCCCCTAAGGGACATCACTGGTAAATTATATAAGGAATTCTATATTGATTTGCGGATTCTAAATCAGTATATTTAATCAAGGTTGGTGAATCAATATTGAATAATTATTGAACCTTTATTCTTTTAACTTTCAAAAAAACATCTGCTCTCAAATCGGATATTGAATATACATTTAGCTTTTAACATTGAATCTCTAATTGTTTAATCAGTATTAAATCATCATTGGTATTTCAACAATGAAATGACAATGTTGAAAAAATATTGAGTTACCCTTGTAAATGAATTGATCATTATTCAACAATTATTCATTAAGAAATCAATATTAAATCAATAGCGTGTGCCTGCTGGGTAGTGTATGAGCCTGCGTCTGATTGGGCAGGTCGCACGTATGATCTGAGTGATACCTAAGATGAAATTAGGTGTTGGGGAAAGGGGACTAATATTTTTGTGTTTAACATCCTCTCTTTGTGACAAGAATTCAGGTGAGCAACCCAGGTCCAATGGACTTTCTTTTTTTATGTTTCTTTTTAAATAATGTATATTTTACAGTAATGTTGAGCCTAGAACATTGCACATCTCAGCCGAGGGAGAATATCTTCTTTTAAGGAGCACAGATTATGTATTTCAGGTATTGTTCATTTTTTCAAATTATATTTCATTTGAATTTCTCCTGATATGCATCTATGTATATGTATTAATTGTCAAACGAGATGGCAACTATCTTTGATAGTTCATTGTTCTTTCACATTCAAAGTCATAGAAAAAAACTTTTGAACAATAGACTGCATTTCTCTGGATAGTTGGGGATCGCAGTGGCTCAGTGGTAGAGTGCTTGACTTGCGACCAAGAGGCCGAGGGTACCAGCCTCACCGGCGTCACTGCGTTGTAGTCCTTGAGCAAGACACATTTATCATAGCTTAGTACTGGTTCAACCCAGGAAGACCCATCCTTGTTTAATTGAAATATTGTTGATGGGACGTAAAGAATCAAATCTAACAAACAAATTCTCTAGATAGTAAGAAACTAACAAATGTTTTGTTTTTTAACATGTACAGTATTTTGTAATATCTTAAATCTTTAAAACTTTCAAAAGGTCATATACTTACAAAGTATGATCAGGAAATACAAAAAAAAAAAACCACTGCACTGCAGACTAACCAACAGCAGCATGAGGAAGAGCCACAGAACAAGCTCATTAAAAGCATAATCTGTTACATTGTTATTATACCTTGCCAACTCAAAATAAAGTCATATCTTATCTTAAAAATAAAATCTAAATAAATAAAATTCTATCCCAGATACTGCATGTATGCTTGTAGTTTTGATATAAACATATCAAACTCAACTGGCATTCTAGTCAGACATGAAATGTAAGCAAAATTCACAAAGAGCTTATCTTGTTAGTTGGTAGCAATTTCAAATAAAATGAAATGCTTTTCAAATATAGCCCTTGAGAGCAAAGCTTTTTATTACCTTACCCTTTGTGCCAATCTTACAGGGAAACACCGTATCATGTCACCATTATCAAAATTTGATATGTGTTATAAATAAATAAGTAAAAGGTAATAATTGGGCTAAAATAGCATTTTGTAGAGCCCCATTAGTTTATAAATCGCAAAATATATCCCATTAAGTGTACTTATATAAGTTTTTGTTTGTTATAATTATATTGTTATCATACTGAAGCATCAAAAGAGACACTAACTTAATATAGGCTTCTGTAATAACCTGGCTGCATCTAATTTTGGCCCCTTTACCCAGGGCCTTTGGAGGGCATTTGAATTTTAGTAGGTATATTCATCCATTATTCACCGCATGTATATATATCCATGATCTACACATGGAAAGGCAACAGGCATGATTGTAGAGATAATTTAAAATTAAGGAGAACTGAATATATTCTAAACAAATTAAAAGCATACCAGGGATAATCAAAACGTTCTGGACCTCTTGTACTTCAAGATACCAGGGAATGAAAATTTGACCATTACTTTTCTACATAATATCCCTTCAAAACAATGCACTTAGCCCATATATGTTCAAACTTTCTTATCCCTTCAAATTAGAATGCCTTTTCATGGTCCCCATGTACTCGGTTACTTCCTCTATGACGTCTTTATTGCTTCCATACTGTGTACCACAAAGTTGGAATTTCAGTTTTGAGAACAGACAGAAATCAGAAGTAAATATAACAGGAGAATATGAAATCCACATTCAGTCGCAGCAGTCATGGCAACTAGTGACGAGTGGGTAGGAGCATTGTCCTTCAAATTCAGAGCGTTAAATTCAGAACACTGCAACTCAGTATTCCTTGCCTCTTTGTAGCCACCTCAAATTGCCTGCAGAATATGCATCGTTTATCAAACGACCATGCTCAAGATAATCAATCATGATCACCCCTTGACCATCTCAAAGATTGAGGCCATCACCATCCTTGCTGAATGAACACTTTTCAATTCTTTTGAGGTAGTGAGCTAGGGTGTTTCCATTGTTTACTTTGCATTTTTGACTCTGAGTTAAAGTGGTAAATCCATGTCTTGTCTTGGGTTACAACTCGCTTGATAAAACCACTTGGATCATCTTCATAGCGAGACAGGAGATACATAGAAATATCAAGCCGAGTCCTTTTCTGTTCTGCACCCTTCTTGCCTAAACCTTTGACATACCTAAGATGTCTGTGAGGGTTGATTAGACTGCCCCAAAATTTATGCTATGTTTTGCAGGTCTCGCCTTCTATCACACCTAACCAGAGCGTGCACGACCTTGACATTTTCTCATAAGCGGTGGCATCTTTTGGGCGGTCAGATCGTCCATCATCATCAACGCTCTCTCTCCCCCTCTTAAACTCTGCTGCCCATGTTTTCACTGTGTTATAAGAAAGAGACTCCTTTCCAACGGTTTCGATGAAGTGTTCATAAATTTCCTTGGGATGCATTCCTTTCCTACAGAAGTACTTGATAACCGCCCTGATTTCAACGTTCTGCATTTGTGTCGCACCCTCCTCTCTTAAAAGCGCTTTACATAAGCAACCAAGTATGACCGCATGCTTTTCACACTCCCAATGTCCTTCAATTATATCAAATGAACAACTGAGAAGGATTTTAATTCAATGAATCTCACGAAGCATACCACGCTGAGAACTTTTTGATCACACCTGCTAAATGCACCATCTAATGAAAATTTGGTAATTATTGTATTTCTGAGCAGCAAATGTCCAAGATGAGCACATGCGCAATATTGACCTTCCATTAGAGACAACTTTGGCCATTCTCTTTGTTTCATCATAGTGTTATATTCATCAGATGTTTCTCTGTGATTATAAATTACAATAGTTAGGCAGCCTCTTTGTAACTAGCATTTTTGGTGCTTTAACAACAACGAAATCTATTGCAAAGATTAAGTACCTGTAAAATGCACTTAGGGGCCCCCCTGATGGCTTAAGCAACTGTCTATCTGTTCTAAGGCGGTGGTTTTGTTGTAGTTGATTCGTTGATGATCATTGCTCTCATTTTCGGGCTATATATGTTCGCTCCATGTTTTGCTGTAAATTGCTCTGTTCTTTCTAGTTTTCAAATATATTTATTCGGATAAGGATCTGGTTGTCCTCAACGTGCCATGGCTTGGTCTGCAGTATAAGATTGTGGGATTTCCTGATCATGTTTACTCGCATTTTGGAATTCGACTTGGCTGTTGCTTTTCAATGAGTCTAAACGTAGTATTATTATATGTGCAGCAAGTGGTGCTCTATTGTATGGCCTACATGCTCTTATTGTGGGTTTTCGCAGCCTAATGATAAGGGACTTGGTGTAAATATAATGCTATGTGTCCCTGGAGTAATCAGTTTAGTTTTTGTTTCTGCATAAAAGTGATCATCCCAGTAAGTCTATTGTATAAGTATTATTTGTCATTTGTAAGCTTGGGACGACTACTTCAAAGCCAGTTAGATATGCTTCCAGTACGACTTAAACGTTGCTAGGGTCCACAAATGGAGGATTGGTTAACTATTCAATATAGCAATATGAAGATAACATCAATTATTTTAATGAGAATTTTTAAGCTTTGATATTTTATGAATTGCATGAACTCCTATTATAGTTTAGCACAACGTATTTATTCATATGTAATGTCTTAGGTTAACCATTTTGGATAATGCATTGTTTGAATAAATAACATGAAATGACTTATTGATAATTTGAGGTTCTAATGAACTTGATTTTGTATTGCAACGTCTGATTTGATAGCGTCAAAAATTTGCGACAGTATATCATGCTATATACTGTTGGAAATAGTTTGACGTCATTTATTAGATCACATTTCATTGGATGATGTGTGGCTTTCTGCGGTTTGCAACGCTTCAATTTGTTTGAAAACTGCCTAAGTGCATTAAAATGGGGAGTACCATATTCAAAATTTTAATTTGAGGAGGTATATCTTCTGATATATGTTCAGAAAACCCTTTTTACAGATAAACTATATTTTTGACCGTCTTTCAGACGATATACCTCCCCAAAATAATTTTTTTGAATACAGTTATCCCCTAATTACTTACCCATCTATAGTAGATATTGACTCAATAATGAATGAAAATTCCTGTTTATAGGTGCATGGTGAAATACGTAATTGTAATGAGGCGAAACTGTGTCTCTGTGGAGTTCACATACAGTATTATAATGACATATACAGATATCGATTATGTGGAGGACACTTGATAGCTGGCTTCGTCTTGGGATCTGGTGACAATTTTCCATTTAACAGAGACATGTATGGGATACATGCATTTTTAAATGTAAATAATCATGTATTCTTTATTCTGTCAGAGATAACCTTATATTGTGATGAAGGCACTTGACAATGGGGTCTAGCATCCTTGTCTGCCCCTCAACATTTTCAAACATTTTCCCCTCTTAAAACCTTGGATCAATTGTACTCATATTTCATATGGAGTCTCCTTATTATAAAGGCATGTCAGTTTGTTCAATTGGTCCTTGTCAAGCGTATAGGATACCATTGACGCCAGCCTTCAGCGTCTCTTGTATGTGCATCAACATTTTCAAACATATTCCCCTAGTAAAACATTTGGGCTTATTGAAGTAAGAAAGGTGGTAAAGATCAGGAATCGATACAATCAAGCACCACACCTGGCCTTGGATACCACATGGGAGAGTGACAAAACACAATTAAACATCACAAAGGAGAGCCAAGAGATTAGCCCTTTCTCAGCAGGTGACCACAAGGCAGCAATGTACAGACGCGAAAGCATGACACACACAAGACATAAATAACACTAAAAAGGTCACATTCCATATAGAGTCTCAATAGAATAAAGGCATGACATTTTATTCAAATGGTACTTGTCACCTGACACAGATGCCTGCAGTCCACATATATACGACACATCATTTAAAGATCTTCAGAACAAGAAGGCCTAAAACCTTGACTTTTGTATGTAGCATTCATAATGTAGGTCCTACCATGTGTGTTCAAATGATGATCCTAGGTTGACCTTAATCTACTTTATGTCATGGTAAATGTTGACTACTGTTACATGTATGAAGTTTTTTGCTTAATATGTGTATATTGTTTACTAAGTTTCTGATGACCTAGATATTTATGATAAACAAGTTGTTTACTGTGGTCAATTTTTTTTCAAGAAAACGGAATAATCATCTAGAAACCTAGTCTTAAGGGAACAACCAGTTTGTCCAACATATTGTATTCCACGATTAACTTCAGTTCAAGTTAAAACACAAATCAGATCATATGAATTCAGTCCATATCGTTAATGATTATAGAAAACTGCCTACCATTTACAGAGTATGTAATGGTCGTTTTAGTATATAAATGTGTACAGCTGACACACTTCTTGGCATTGCACTTAGAAACATTAGGATACATTCCGGGTCGTTTGAATGCATTAAATGGTTTAGTATACTCCCTGATAATAGGTGACCTAAGAGGAGATAAAATAATGGTAGGAAGCATATCTAAAAAAATGTTAACAGAGCTAGGAATACGATCAGAGGATATTGCAAACTCTGGATATTAAACTGGAGTCATTTGTGCAATATTAAAAGAATGCATCATGCGGAACAATCCTGTGAAATTATTTTGAATTTGGACCAGTGGTTCAGGAGGAAATTACATTTAAAGGTATTTATTATCTTAAGCTCTAGCAACTCTTTTTAGCGGAGTGAAACCATTTGTGAAATTGTGGTAGAGAGTATTATAAGGAACAATTTCTGTGAAATTATTTTGAATTTGGTTCAGTGGTTCAGAAAGAGATGTTGTTTAAAGCGTTATTATCTGGAGCTCTGGCAGCCTTCCTGTTTGGTGGAGCTGAACCATTTATGCAATTTGCATCATGGGGATCATTCATGTGAAGTTATATGAAATGGACCAGATGTTCAGGAGATGTCGTTTAAAGACATTTCTATCTACAGCTCTGACAGCAATTTTGTTCAGTGGACTGCAAACCATTTGTGCAATGTTGGAAGAAGGCATCATGAGGAAGAACCCTGTGAAATTATTTTAAATTTTGACCAGTGGTTCAGGAGGAAATGCCGTTTAAAGGTGTTCTTATTTTGAGCACTGGCAGCCCTTGAGCGTAACCATTGGACAATTTTGGTAGAGGGTATCAAGGGATACAATTCTGTGAACTTATTTTGAATCTGGGTCAGTGGTTCTGGATATGTCTTTTAAAAGATTTCTTATCAGGAACTCAGTCGACCCTCTTGTTTAGTGGAGCAAAACCAGTTATGCAATTTTTGAAGAGGGCATCATGGGGAACATTTATGTGAAGTTATATGAAATAGGACCAGTGGTTCAGGAGGAGATGTCGTTTAAAGAAAAAAGTTTATGGATGGACAGACGGATGAGGGATGGACGACCAACAAAGACTGATCACAATAGCTCAACTTGAGCCATCGGCTCAGGTGAGCTAAATAAACACCTGTATCTACCATTATTCGAACGCTGGTCATCGCAAATCAAAAATTGCCATAATCGGAGGGGAGAGGGATGGGCAAGCTTGGTGAGATGCAGAAACATGAGAGACCTGTTGCTTCAAAATACCATTTATTCTTTCATACATCTGACAAGGTGCGTGATCGGGTATGAAATTGTGATGTCTAACCGAATTAGTATGGCGTAATTTAAGTAATGTTGCTGAATTTCACGTCACATTGACCTTACGTTTCTGCAATTTTTATCAATGAAAATAACAGAATAGTTGTTTTCAAAGTATGAGCGCACCGATGTAACAAAACAATATTTTGCTTATTGGCTAGACTCCATCAGGTTATTAGGCTTTCAAAAAATGGCGATGTAACGTCAGTGCGCTCTATGTTAAATATTCGATCAAACTCGCCTAAAACAGCCAAAACCTGCGAAAATCCCTTACCCCTGATCACTCTGTGGTGGCACAGCACGCTGTATAAAGTACATTGCATTAAAAGGTTTTCACTTTTTGAAAGATCGATATTTAGACCTATTATACGTAATGACAAATATATGGGTTTTTAGTGATCGATTCTGGTCAATTGTACATGGCAAAAACGTACCTTTGTGAATTTTGCCCTTTGATCCATAAAACATGGCCACCAGAGGACATGGCTTATGGCAGTAACAATCACTTTGAAGATCTTCTCCTCTGAAACTGGTGGTCAGAATTCAAAATATTTGGTAGAAGTAGTCATTGGGTGACCTTCTACAAAATATCTAAAACGAATTTGATCTGTCAAAAACATGGCCACCAGTGGGCGTGGCCAGTTTTCATTATGTACCCATCAGAAAACTTTTTTAAATCTTCTACTCTGAAACCAATGGTCATAATTAAAATAATTTGGCAGAAATGGTCAGAGGGTGACCCTCTACAAAAATAGTTAAAGGGAATTGGATCCGTAAAACATGGCCACTAAGAATCGCAGTTTGACACAATAATAAAAAAACTTTGAAGATATTCTCCTCCTAAACTCGTGGTCAGAATTCAAATACATTTGATAGCATTGATCACTTGATGACCTTTAACAACAAATGGCTAAACGAATTTCATCCATCCAGGGGGCGCGGTGGCCAGTTCCCCATATGTACATAATTAGGTAAGAAATTTTATACATCTATATCTCTGAAAGCTGGACTCCTCTGAAACCTGGGGTCAGGATTGAAATTGGTTTGGTATAAATGTTTTCAGGTAGCCCCTTACAAAACTAACTTCAATAAGTTTGATCCGCGAAAAACATGACTGCCAGGGCGTGTTTGTCAAGTTAACACAGACTTTATAAACCCAGTGGTCAGAATTCAAAATAGTTTAGTAGAAGTGATCGCTGTATGACCTTCTAGCAAAGAAGATAAAAAAAAAATTGATCAGTCAGAAAATATGGCCACCATGGGGCCAGTTTCTTCATGTGAGTGATTAAGAGTCCTTTTGAACCTCTTGTTTGCAAATTTGGTTAATAGTTGAATTAATGATTTTTGCAACAGGAAACAGTCATGCTCTAGTATCATTTGACCTTAAATGAAAAATACCTGAAGAAACCTACATGTATCTTTTCAAGTTTAATTACAAAAAAGATAAACAACTTCTATAGAATACTTGGCTGTATGGTGGATAAACTAAAATAGTAGTTTGCCTTGTTATATATTGCATTTAATCACAATTCTTGCCATGTTTGCATATGTAAATAGTTAGAGTAGATCTAGGCACCAGACTGAGTAAATGATTTAAATGTATATCCCGGGGTAAATCCCATATGTTTTTATCAAATATTCACATCGTTTAATGAAATAAATTTTATTTATCTTTAGACACCAGGTGGATATACACAGATAGGTATTCGACATAATGATATTGGACTGACCCTATCCATGGACTTGACTCCAGGAAAAGAAGGGATTTATTCAATTGGTGGAGCAGGTAAACTTCAAGGAAGAGATGGTGTATTGTATGACAATGGTGCTGACTTTCTGGAGACTTGGAGGTAATGACGCAAAAATACAAGTTGAAAAGAGTATCAGATATTTTGAGCTTGTTGTTTTGGCTGGTTAAGTAATTGTCAACAGTCAGATAGTGACTAATTAAAATGGTCACAATTTGTATGTATTTTGAAACACATTAAGTCAGAAGTAGAAATTCTTATATTATGTAGAAAACACGCATATGACAGTTCATGAAGGTTTAAGATACAAATAATGGACACAATTGAACATGGATGGTGCATGGTTCAGATTGTATTTGTGACACTCACTACATTTCAACTATTTAGGCAATTTATTTCGCCTAACTATAATGCATTCGCAGTCTAAGTTACAATAGTGTTTTGTCTGTTATCATATTATTCTGATAACATGGTACTAGCTTATGTTCGATCATGGTACTTTTACAAATGCATCAGAAAAATCATTTGTTTACATCTTGATCTTACTTTGCACGTTATTCAAAAGACAAAAAAAGAAATAAAACAACGTTGAAATAATGTCTTTTGACAAGTCCACATACCAGCACATCAGTTTGTTGGTTCTTTTATTACACTTTTGTTTATGATTTTATTACCTCTAGAACTGTGAATGCTGGAACAAAATTAAATATAGTAAGACCTAGCTATAAAAACCAATCAAAGGAACGGTTATGAAGGGACACGGAACACAGGAAGAACTAAATTAAAATGAAGCAACCAGTTCTCTCGTTATCTGCATTTTCAATAACAACACACAGGCAATTAGTTTCCAAATTATGAACCACTTATATCTACTAAAATGTAGACGTTACATAACATATAGACACATTTTAAGTATTTTAACATTTTTCTTAATTAAGTAAGTAAGTAAGTAAGTGAGTAAGTAAGTAAGTAAGTGGACTAGTACAACTAAGGATTGACTAACGGCTAAGACTAAAGTTTATGACTAAAGAATGATGGCGGGATCAACTTATATGTACAGCATTTTTAAACACAACAAATTTGCTACATCGCCAGCTTCTGCTCGTGAAAATAAGAGCCCAAATCTCAGTATCATTAGTTCCAGTGTATTTCTTGAATAATTTTAATGTTTATTTGTAATTTTGATTGAAACAAATATTAATGGAAGCTAGATCCGCCTCGCTTAGAAAATTATTCATGCGCATACAATGACGTATGTTCACTGTTATGGATAGTTGTACTCGACTAAAGTTACAAACATGTTCAAAATAAGAAAACAAAATAAGAAATTAACGATACATCAGACTCTGTGGTCTAGTGGTTAGAACAGCTAATTCATATACGAATGGTCGCTGGTTCGATTCCTGCCTAACATATATATTTTTTTTTCAAGTTTTTGTTTGTTTGTTTTTGGAGCTTTACGTCTGCGTCAACAAATTTTCAGTAATGTCGGGACGATTTCCTCTTTTCATAGGTTGAACCAGTAGTAAGCCGTGGATAACGTGTGTAATAGTGACTGCACTGGCGGTGAGTCTCGAACTGGCATTAGCCTTTCGATCCCCAGTCTAACACTCAAGTGGCTTTTTTATTAAAAATTTTGTTCTTTCACTGGGACTGTAGAATGTGCCAATGTACTTGAGTCCCAAAATAATGTTTTATATGATATCACATAATAACATCTTATAGTTTTAGAAACACTTTGGGATGTCGAAAAGACCTGTTTTTCACAACACACTGGTGGGACCGCTGGTGCAATCTTCAATGTGCTTGGCTGCCAATTCAGAGACCCCGTTTTGGTAGAATTTCGTTCTTAAATTGTTTCTATGGTCATCCTTTCCCATCCGCTGTCTCAATTAGAGCAACGAAATAGTGGGCACTCAATATTGATTAAGTATGGAACAGTGTAGATCGGTTAATCCATTTATGCCTCTGGAGTCTTCAATCCATTTAAACTGACTGGTCGATCTGTAATTATAGGGCTATATAGGTCACTGCACACACACACACACACGCACGCACGCACGCACGCACGCACGCACGCACGCACGCCATCCGGTGTGAGGTCACTTACATCTGGAGAGATTACCCTAAACATTTCATTAAAATGCAGTCTCACGGTTGTCGTGTAGCTGTCAGTGGTCTGTGTTTAATTCACGGTGGCGAGGGTTAGCTTGTGGTCTATGATTGCATCATTTCCTGGTCATACTCACTTTTTTGACCACACATATGACATTTCGAACACACCTTGCTCTCACGTTTCCTTTTGTAGGATAGCTTTTCACTCACTTAATTGGTTTAAGCGTAGGAAGTGTTAATAAAACGACCAAATTATTTGCAGATATTAATATCCCTTTATCTACTATTGGCTCCTAAATCCGTATTTTGGCAAACAGTGCAGACTCAGATGCGCATTTGATCAAAGTCTACACTGTTTGCTAAGACAAAATCGATCGTCAGTGAAAGAATGCATTTTTTCCGAAAATATAACTTGTGGCCCCACAATATTTACAATTGGCCATCGTTTATTGCATTGAATTCCGCTAACATATCTAACTTCTGAAAAATTATATTGCTATGAATCATTATATTGCTAAATAATCATTAAATATGGTATTTCATATATGAAACTTTTTTTAGTTATTGGAACTCATGCCCTACCCTAGGAGAAAAGTAACCGTGATAGTCGAGTTGTGTGCTGGCTTGTCAC
The DNA here is from genome assembly GCA_964019695.1 of Loripinus fragilis. Taxonomy (NCBI): domain Eukaryota; kingdom Metazoa; phylum Mollusca; class Bivalvia; order Lucinida; family Lucinidae; genus Loripinus; species Loripinus fragilis. The sequence continues at coordinate 12,794,378 of OZ026530.1, forward strand.
ACACAGTAAAGCCGTACTTCTGTCAACATTCTTCTTCTTTGGTAAATGATCGAAGCTGTTGTTTTGGGCAATCAGAGCGTTTGTGATCGCCGCCTTATTGGTAGAGCTGTAATAATTATCACAGAAAATAAAGTCTTCTTGAGTTACTTAATTTTGAATTACATGTAACCCAGAAGCCTCATATGTAAGTTTGCCTCTCTATCCTATTTCGATTTAGCCGAGTTGTTCAGAAAGTCGTTGTTTTCCATTCATAGAAACAAACCAATGAACCTGGATATTTGTCTGTAATTAAAGGCCCCGATAGACTGATCATGTTGCTTATCACAGGGTGCAGCATATTGTGATTTAAAGGTCCACCGTTTTGCTTTTTTCATATCAAATTTGAATGAGTAGATGTTGTCATATATTTGACCTAATGCACGATGTGGAGACTGCAATGTTACATTACTAGTATCTTGAAATCTCGACTGAATATGTGTGGTGCTCTGAAAACTTCAATATGCAGTTTTCTGGGCGTCTAATAGTTCAGACATACATCGATACATTTGTATTCTTTTTACCTATGTAACAAAGACCAAATAATCTACAAATCGTTCACTAGTAAATATAACAAGACCTATCCAAACAAATTTAATTTTAATAAAATGAAAACAGTTGACTCCTAGCACACAAACGTTGCACCCCGTGTTACATCATGAGTACTAGTTGGTCTATCAGGAACGGACAAATGGTTTTGGAAAGGCAGATTTTCCTCCAGAAAGAAGGTAGATACTCTGTGCAACACGTTTTACATTACCCGACCGAACCTATGAAAGTTAAAAATCCAGCTCTCATAGGGGAGGTAAACTTAGGGTGCCTATCAATCCTCTTTTAGTTGAATGGCGATCGAACTAACATCGATAGAATTAATCTGTCATTTTAAAACAGTTGGTCAAACATGCAGTCGCTTGAACTACTGTCATGCCAACCAAGAGTGACAGTGACGTAATATTTTGTTTTCAATTGTTAAGTTCAACATTAATTTGTACACTCCACTTGAGCTAACAGGAATCGATAGATCACATGTGTATTAATCCTATCCTGCGGATAGGATTAATACACAAGTGATCCATCGGTTATAAGTCCCTGATAAATTTGTAAACAAAACATGACGTCACTGTCACACTTGGCTGGCATGACAGTAAAAGTGGATAGAGAACACTATCCGTTAATAATAGCTGTTCGTTTAAATCCCTATCAGTATGTATATAAGCGGTCCAAATATTGTCCGTCATGAGGCTCAAACCCGTTACCACAAGCCTACGAGTCATGTTTGCTAGCCGCTACACTATAAAGGTTGTAGCACGTAGCTGTCGCTTTTTTGTTTTTAGATTCATTTTCCGCTTCAGTACAATTAGTTACACAGTGTACACTATTATACACAGTGAGTTTGGTTTTTAGTCATTAGTCGATAGTCGTTAGTTTCATCCTTATTTGTACTAGTCTAGTAAAGACTTAATTGTATGAAGGTGACTCAGTTGATTAAACCAATGATCCATGTGGCTCTCTTAACACAATACATAGCAACAAATATGACACTAAAACATTTACCATTATACAAATGTACACTATAATTAAAATGTAACTGATTAGCTTGCAGACAACCTCACCGCTTTTTAGCTCACCTGTCACGTAGTGACAAGATGAACTTCGTCCGTCGTCATCAGTCGGACCATTAAAATTTGACTTAAATGACAACTCTCCCTAAATGCCTAGTCCAATTGTGAAATAATTTCACACAAATGATCCTACCGAAATTATTTAAATGGTTTAAGTCCATTATATATATACGTCAGAGAGGCTAATGATAGATTTTTGAGATGCAAACTTTAAAACTTCTTGATTGAAACCAGAAGGCATAGAGCCTTGATATTTGGTATGTAGCATCTTCTAGTGGACCTCTACCAACGGTGTTCAAATTAAACTCCTGGGGCAAAAATGGCCCCACCCCAGGGGTCAGATATTTCAAATAGGCTTATATAGGGAAAACGTAACAAATATTCTTGTCTGAAACCACAAGGCCTAGAGTCTTGGTATTTGGTATATAGCATCACTTAGTAGACCTCTACCAAGTTTGTTCAAATAATTCTCCTGGTGTCAAAAATGGCCCCACCCCAGGGTCGCATGTTTTACAAAGGCTTATATAGGGAAAACATAAAAAAACTTGCCTGAAGCTACAAGGCCTAGAGCCTTGATATTTGGTATGAAGCATCACTTAGTGGACCTCCACCAAGTTTGTTCAAATAATGCCCCTGGGGTGAAAATGGCCACGCCCAAGGAGTCACATCTTTTACGTAGGCTTATATAGGAAACACATGAAAACATCTTTTTGCCTGAAGCCATAAGGCCTTGAGTCTTGATATTTGGTATGTAGTATCACCTATTGGACCTCTACCAAGTTTGTTCAAATATTACCCATTGGGTGAAAAATGGCCCCACCCAGGGGTAACATATTTTACATAGGCTTATATAGTGAAAACATGAAAAAATATTCTTGCCTAAAACCACAAGGCCTAGAGTCTTGATATTTGGTATGTAGCATCATCTAGTAGGCCTCTACTGAGTTTGTTTAAATTATACCCCTAGGGCCAAAACTGGGCCCCAGGGGTCACCTGTTTAACATCGGCTTATTTAGGGAAAACATAAAAACTCTTCTTGTCTGAAACCACAAGGCCTAGAGCCTTGATATTTTGGTATGTTGCATCACCTCATAAACCTCTACCACATTTGTTCAAATTATGCCCATGGGGCAAAAGATCACTGGGCCCAAGGGGGTCACATGGTACACATAGGCGCAACAGAAAAACATGAAAAATCTTTTGGTCTGAAGCCATAAGGTCGTTAATATGTAGCATCACCTTGTGGACCCTCTACCAAGTGTATTCAAATTATGCCTCTGGAGCAAAAAATACCCCCATATATAAAAATTTACCTTTTCAGAATATTGTCATGTTGCATATTGAATTAAAGGGAATGAAGCTTACAATAATATATTAGCAAATATTTTGCTATTACACTTACTCATGATTCTGGGTGGGATCAAAATGGTAATATTTTCTTTTCTGAAAGTAGTCATAGTAAGTAAGGGTACAAAGATCAGGAATAGATATAATCAAGTACCACACCTGACCCAGAATATGGGAAAGTGACAAACTCAAAGTTAGACACCACAAACGAGAGTCAAGAGGTCAGCCCTTTCTCAGCAGGTGACCACAAGACACATATAAACAGACTTACACAAAGGCATGGCAACCACAAGATGGAAAAAACATAAAAGACCCACAAAAGAAAAACCGCCTTGGAACGGTCAGTAAAATATTTTACTGGAGGGCTTAAACCAGTTTCACGGCGTGCTAACCTCACCCTTAAATCAGATGAGGATCAAGACACATAGATATTTGGTTTGCATAACTTATCAATGAATGTTGCATAATCAAACGAATTAAAATGAAACATATAACACCATAAATGCAAATGTTCTGCCCTTTTATACACCCTTGACGACTGTGTTTGGACAAAAGGTAAAAACTTTTTTTCTGAAGAAGGTTATGGTGCGCATCACAATATGCAACTAAAATGTTTGACATTATGCACACATCTGGCCTTTTGCGTTTGGTAAGGTCAGATATTGAATTGTGCAGATAAGTACAATTTGATTGAACTTAGTAACTTTATAGGCTTTGGTTATGATCTGAGTGATACCAAAGATGGACTTAAGTGTTGGAGAATGGGAATTATACTTTGTGGTAAACATCCTTTCATCCTGACAATAATTTAGGTGGTTCCTCTTGTTTCTGGATGTAGTCATGTTGCCAAGGATAAAAGAGGAGCTTGCGTTATGAGTCATTGAATTTGCAATTCAATTGGAATGCTTTTCCAAATTAAAGCACATAAATAAGATAAACCTTGATTTCTTAAATCTGATCATAAAGTCATTGCATCTTCATTATTACAGCCTTAAATTTGGAACAGTACTGTAGTTATAAAAAATATCACAAATACCATAAACTATCTTAAACATTTCTTTAGTTTTGTTGATGCAAAGTAATTCATTAATTGATAGCATATTTATGAGAACCAATGGTCATATCAGCAGTCCACAACCATTGTTGACATCTGCATTCTTTATGCAATCAAAAGATTAACTCCCAATACTAAAACATGGACGATGTATCCACTGTATGCGCCATAAAAACCAGAATTTTACTGAAATACGTCGTCTAACCAGCTTGCCTCTTTTTTTGCAACAAAGCATGACGAGTTACATTTATCAAACTGTTTGTAAAAATTGAAAGAAAAAAAAAAGTTTGTGTTAAGCACTTGGCATTTTCACATAAATTATTAGAATATAAAAATGTATATGCCTTTCTTATTTTACAATATCAGGCTTCCAGATGATGAGAGTCTTCTGAATCCAGGCAACTATCGACAATACAGAATTGAGACTGAATATGCTGTTTGTGGTTGTCCTTCACCTACAATCAACATACCAAGCCCTGTTGTAACGTATGAAGATGAATATCACATTAACCGTGATATCTACCCTGGTGTCATTCAATGTCAGTTGGATCAAACATGCACTGAAATTACAGAAGGAGAAGGTATGGAAACTTAAATTTGCTTTCATTTTGTCAAATACAATTGGGCTTCGACAAAACCTGTCTTCTGGGTTTCCGACAAAGTGAGTTCAAACCAACCTGCTCAGATGCAGCGACTAGCTAAAAAATGAAATTTCGCTTGTAGCAAGCTTAGATATGGCAATTTTGAAAACCAGAATCACAAAGGCGCTGATCTGACTGCGCAGATGCGCAGGCTGGTCTGCGCCTGTGTTGTTCACAAACCTCCCGGAGACATTAGTTTTACTCGTTTTTTGTATTTATTTTGCCTTCTTTATGACATTAGAGGTTACTGTGTCTGGGTACTTTTCGTGTTTGCATAGAGAAGCCTAGTTCAGGTTAGGGTTTTCCTATTTGACATTTATAGAAGACAATTATGCAGAATCGACACACTGAGTTATAAGGTTACTTAATTTTGGTGTCAATAAATATAGTGAAGAGATTTCATCTTTGAAGGATTTATATGCATACGAGGGCTGTTCAAATATGAATGCAAGTAGCATCATAACTTTCTTCACATATATGCAACAACAAAATGACAAACGTTTCTATAAAGGACTATATGTCACCTTTAAACTGGCACCAGATATAAAGAAAAATACAGTATACTTATCGAGCTACAGCCTTTTGAATGAGGGTCACGTTTGCATACTAACAAACTCAATGCTTCGAACATATACCAGTGATATAGACGGGCGTATAATTCTTCGATAAACAGGTGAAATTTCTTGACATTTTTAAGGAAGTATCCCCATATTCTTATATTATGATTCTGTGAAAGTTGTGAAAATCCGACATGCGTTTGTTAAATTACAACGAATAGTTTTCACTATTTAAGTCTCCTTATGTTTTCAAATAAATGGTAAACAAAACACCACCTTTCAGTTTTCAGTTAAACTTATCTCTAACAAAATGCACGAAGCAACATTTAAACTAGTTTCAATTCAAAGACAATATCTTGATCGCTCATACTGAGTTGTTGTTACAAATTATTGATGGATTATGGGTAATTTTTAAGCGCTGAAAGGCATTTTTATTAAGTCAAAAATGCCTGAAGTGAGGGGGCTATAGAATTTATACTTAACTTTTTTGTTATAGCATTGCGGCTTAATTCTAAATATGAATGTAAACATTAAGTTTGACCACTATAGCCATTATTTACAAAAAAATTACTCACCTGGTCTTGAGGACTAGACATATTGAACATATCTTTTATTACTGTAAATAAGCCATTAAGAGGCAGAAAAATGCTTGAAAATGATATAAAATGTGATTACTCTGTAAATATAGGACGGCACGTTTTGAAAACTCCCTTATGACATATTTAGCATGTTTTCAGCAAAACGCAAAGAAAACGACACAGCGATGTTCATTATTACATCACCAGTAGATAACTCAAAATGACGTTTATCATAAAATTGATGACGTCACCAACGTGCAGGTTTACTCGAGATTGAAACAGAATTTTATAAACTTTATCCTGCAAGTAACTTTTTGATTGTTACTTAAACTTGCATCTAAAATTTCGTGCCATTTTGCCTAAAACTTACAAAGATATGACACTATATCCCCACATGTACCGAAACGTGCATGCAATTTGCTTCAAAAAAGCTTCAGTATACAGGAATGGCCTTTATACAAAGGCCTGTAACTCGAGAAATACAGTGAGCGTTTCTTTATGTTTAGTGCCATCTTAAAGGCGACAAAAAGTCCTTTCCAGGAAGGTATGACATTTTGTCGTAGCATATATGTGAAGAAAGTTATGAAGCTACTTGCATTCATATTTGAACAGCCCTCGTATATTTGATTAGATAGTTTAAAAAGAAATGTATCTTTGAAAAGTATTTTCTATTGCGAATTTAGTGCACATATATACAGTCAAAATGATAATATTATAAATAGACCTGCCTAGGCTTTTCTAAGCTTTTGCTTTATGCCTAAACCAAACATCTAAACTATAGTAGACAAGGATATAAACGACCGATCTAGACGCCAAAATGAATGCCGAATAATCTCTGATTCGATGTTTTACTATGAGTTTACAGAATATTTAAAGATAGACAAGCAGCATGCAACCAAATTGTTAAACATGTATGTGAGTATGACCAGAAAATGCCACTATCACACACTACAGACAAGCTCACTCCTCCATGAGTAAAAGACAAGGAGCGATAAGCAACCAGCTCTCCCTTCCCCAGAAAGGTCATAAGTACTAGCAAAGTACAGACCCAACAAGAAACCCCAATGGGGGCATCAGCAAACAACTAATAAACAACTGCAGAACTATCGCCTTAGAAGGGACAGCAGCCAAAGTCACTGGGGGCCATTTTAGCCCCCAGTGGTTTCAAAATTTCTGTTTTATTACCTCTCATAGGTAGCCATAAAACTAAAATCCCAATGGTATACCTAACAATACACTCTTTAAATGTTTATGTATGGGGTGTTGTCTATTTTGTTGATGTATTAAAGTTAGAAGGAGCAATACTTGTATCTTAAAAAGGGAGTTAACTATTTCATTTTTAAACTTTAACTATGATTGTTAAATTGTTTAATCATGGCAAAATAGTGAAGCCTGGTCAAAGCTTAGTAATTTCTAGAAAACTCTTAACTATGATTGGACGCAGACATTTAATGTATTGATTCTTGAAGTTGAAAAACTAGGTTGAGAACCAAACGTTTTTTAGTAGTTTATCTGGCATATCCCAATATATAGTTTGTAAAGTGCTGAAAAACAAGCTAGAAAAATATTGATAATTCATAAAGCTATAAGCTAGAGATTTCTAGACATTTCTTTTCTGGTGAAAACCAGGTGTAGCTCTAGTAAATGTAATGTATTTTAACAAGCTCTTTATATTTATTTACGAGAGCATCATAATTGAAGAAATGTGATAATTAAGAAGCTAGTTAAGTAGTGGCAACTTATAGAGGAGCTTCCATGAGTGCTTATCATGTTTTATTGAATTTATATGCGAATTGAGGAAAAGAGATACAATGCGATGCTTGCACAAATGTGAGATTCTATTAAAATGTTTTGGTGAAGTCAAATTTGCAACCTCTAGCCACTTTGGTATCGCCTCTTTTTTGTCAATGGGGTCTTCCTGTCTTATCATAAACTTTCGTTCCTAATACATAAAGAGTCTTATCCAAAAGAATACCAGTGATATCTTATTCTTAGAGAAGGTTTTGGAAAGCATCTGAAATATATGAAGATACCCTATCAAAATGTCAAAGGTCCTTTTCAAGTCTTTTATAATATCGTAAAACTTTTTTAATAACTAATTTCTCAAAATAATTACTCACAAAAAATAAAGTTATTTGTCCAAAGTAAATACAGATTCCCTAATAATTTGAAGAATAATACCTTTTTTGAATAACAGATGCTAACACTTAAAGTTCTAATCGAGGAATCTCTGTGTATACGCAAAATTGGCTCTATTTGTAGCTGTCTCCAAATTATGTTGCTGTGTGATTGGTCATAATTAAAAAAGGATTTTAAATCACCAAATATCAGCTAATTAAAAACTATTTTGTGAATAAAGTGTAGCAGAATTTTTTTTTACCAATCTACATCATATGAGCAACTTTTAAAGTAAGAAAGAGGGCAAAGATCAGGAATCGATACAATCAAGCACCACACCTGACCCAGAATATCAATGGATAGGTGACAACTTCACAATTAGACTTCAAAATCGAGAACCAAGAGGTTAGCCCTTTCCCAGCAGGTGACCACAAGGTATCAATAAACAGACGCGCACGAAAGCATAACAAAAACAAAACAAAAATAACATAAATGATCTACAAAAGGAGCACCACCTTGGAACGGTCAGTAAAAATATTCTACTGGAAGGCTTAAAGCGGTTTTATGACACGCCAACCTCACCCTTTGTTTAGGTGTGGTTTAAGACATAGAAGTTTGGTTTGCAAGAAAGACCCCTAACTTATCAATGCATCATCTCCTAGAACATATAAATAAAGATATAAAAAGGAGATAAAGCGACAATAAGGGCTCAACAGTAAATAAAACTGAATACTGCAGCAAAGGAAATCCAACAGGTGAAGCCCTGTGGGCCTGACAACAGCCAAAGCATCAGGCCCCTACCATCTCATCAATAAATAAGTCTTTAAGTCAGATCATTCATAGAGTCTGACTCAAAATGGGCAAAAACGAATCAAAACAATTGCTTACAATTTCAATTGTTTTGGCACCAGAATTCCAATATGGCCAAAACGTCAGGTTCACAGCTTAGATCATTTTTTTTAAATACTACAGCTATACATTCGTGGAAAATATAAATATACAGAACAAAAGTAAAAACGCTTTATCTGAATTGTTATCTGCGAATTGAAGCAAGCCAGTAGTGTAAACAAACTATATTTTAATGCTCAAAGACTGTGTTATGTATAACAGTAAAAGTTATATGGATGTTATCATTAGAAAAGGAGTGGAAGCCATCTAAATGTTAGTGGTCCAATTTTTCAGATTACAAATTTAAACAGAAATCTCGCACAGTTTAGGCCTTCAGAAATCCAAACCAATCAAGTTCGACTGCACGAAAGAATAGTCTGGACATGCGACACCAAGAAATTCCAAAAACTTATCAATAGTGTGTTTTGATCGTTTAGTAAATCAGTTTTGAAAAGTTGGATTTTCATCAAATTGCTAAGCTTTAAATTTTATCACTGAAATCTCCATAGAAAAATCAATATGCTGTTGCATCTTAGTCCTGGGCCGTTACTAGTTGAGAAATAGTAGGAACAATGTGCTGATAACTCTAACTAATTTGGCAAAAGAAAGTTATCAGAAATCGTGATAAATCGTAGATAACAAACATTTAATATTCCCTATTTGTTTTTGCCAAAAGAAGATAATTTACAAATTTGACAAATAAGAAATTGATTCCTGAGCTCGTTTCAAGTGATAAGTTAGTTTTCTTGCGTTTTATTGCAACACGAGTATGACTGATTTCTGAAAAGCAAAACAATCCTTTTCCATGCGCACATGCACAATGCAGTGAATAAAGCTTAAAACACAAAAAACATAACTCAGACATCAAAAAATAGAATTTGATGGCGTTTCAGCGAATCGTTTACTGGATGTCTGGGAAACATTATTAAGGTTTAGTAAAAATTTTAATCCAAAACATTGACACCAAAATAAAATATTGTAGTGTAGCGTATTCACTTTTGCTTGGTTTATATGTGGAACTGCCATTACAAATTAAGCTTTTATTGACTGGAAAAGCGAAAAAGGTCCCCTATTGAAAATATGCTGTTTAGCTATAACTCAGTCAAAATTAGCATGACAGACAGAAAACTGGTTACAACATATTTTGTCCTAACTAACACGGCAAAGATGAGTCCAATGAGTGTTTCACATCTTACAAAATATTACAAAAACACATACATATAATATTAATGGGCCGAAACCTGAGTTTACGACACTTTCAATTACTTAGTTTATTCCTATTGTTTGTTTGTTTATTTGATTTGATTCTTTACGTCCCAGTAAAAAATCTTTCAATTATGTTTGGACGGGTCTTCATGGGTTGCTCAAGTACTAAGCAAAGATTAATATGTCTTGCTCAAAGACACAAAGCAGTGACGTCGGTGAGGCTCGACCCCGTGGCCCTTCTGTCTCGAGTCATGCACTCTACCACTGAGCAATTGCGCTCTCTTAATTATTCGAATTGTAATTCATCTACAGTCATATATACTTAACAGCAAATGAAACGCATATTTTGCATATTTGGTAAATTGTATTAATTAGGTTTTAAATACTGATTTTAACATATGAAATGTATCAATGGTGTATGGAACGATTGTATAACGAAATGCAACACAAATAAAAGGCTCATTGCAAGAATGCTAGTAAAGGGGGATAAGTCTGGGCATAATAAAATAACCAATAATTAATGCAAACTTCGAGATATTGTATGCCTTAAACCAATGAACTGATTTTGATGAAAATCGCTCTGCGTCATATTCAGGACATACAGACTACTTTTTAAGGTTAAATTGTCTGGCATTCTGCAAGGTGGGCCAATGAGAATAAGTTACATTATCAGACATTTAGCCGGAAATGTATATAGGAGAGGCAAGTTAGTGTCCAAAAAATTGTTTAAATGGTTCTGGTGGACAGTACCTTACATGATATCAAGCATAAAGTACCAGATTTTCCAGCATCCCAGAGTTTCTGGTGTTTTTGAGACCAATATTAAAAAATGAAAAATGAAGATTTTTTGATCTGCAGTATAATCCCTACAGCAATGGTTTTTAAAAGTGTAATACTGTTTTCTTGTTTGTTACATTGTGTTGTCATGTTATGCAGTGGAATCGGATTTAAAACATGGCTCCTCCAATGTACAACACTGTTTTTGCATTTTTTGCATTAACATAAAATAATAATTAACTGGGCAATTAGGAATAAAATGGCCCGGAACGAATTCATGAGACTAGTCAAACATAATCATATAATTCAGGGTAAATTTTTATTTCATTTTCTAGTATTAAATGGAAATCAAATATTATGCGTTTCTTTTGCTGTCCAGTATATATACATATGACTGTAGCTCTATAAAGTATATTAAATTTTAGAAATAAATTCGCGCTCACAGTGAATTGTTGCTTAATATATCACTAGCTGGAGGTCAGTCGTTAATGTGGATGAATCACAAGTGCAAAGCGTGAGTGATTTATACACTTACAACTGACCGACAGACAGTAATATATTAAGCAACAAATCACTGCCATAACGAACCTATTTCGAATTAAACACACATATTGATTGAAATTAAGAATTCTTCAGATTCTTAGATTCTTCAGATTCTATACAAATACATCTTGAACAGAGAAATATAATTTCCTGTAAAACGTATCTGCACTGACACGCGTGTTTTACGTACATTTTTGACACCCATTAGTTTTAGATACGACGTTTAGCTGTCTAAAAAGGCTGTACGCGATGGATGACGTCATTAAAAATCAAACTGGCGGCCAAATTATGTCACGCTAGTACGTGCAGTGATTTATCAACAAAAAAATCACTGAAATTTAACCTTTGGCTATAGAGGCGATCTGTGTTAGAATCTTTTTTTCCTATGTTTTTCAATGTTTGCCTGTTTTTTATTATTTTAGTGTGGAAGTCAACTCTCCTGCCAGACTTCGTGATAAATGCCACTACAGTCACAACAGAGTTACTCTACACACTGGATCTGGTACCGGTACTTGTGTTTAGATGCATGTTCAACTTAGTCAATGGATATAAATATATAATTGTTTGGTATGCATTGCATCTCATAATTTTATACCATTCTTTGAAAACACACAATTATGTAGTATACATGCAAAAATGCAAAGGACAAATCTGCACACACACCCAGTCTCTACCATACCTTTGTAATTCAAGGTCTGAAACATATAATATGAGTCGTGGCATGGGATTTCAAACAATGTGGTATGTGCATACAGCAAAGTCTAAGAGCGTTTGCTAGTCTCTTGAATATTCTTTGAGTGTTAAGCTACTGACCAAACATTATTTTGAGTTTCTAATATTTAAAGGAGGTTGCACAGGTTAGTCAGAGTCTACACTTGTCAAAATGCCACATTGTTAAAAAGTACATGTTGCGGCTCATATATAATGAAACTGCTTAAAAGGGAGACCAACATGGCCAGGAAATGTCAAAACCACAGATCATGGGCAAACTATAGTTGGATGAGAAAGAAACATTAATTAAATTTGAGATCAACAAAGCAATACGCATAGAAGCAAGACTACACCAGCGAGTTGGTTGCAAAATTAGAAGAATTCTACAATATCTATGAACTTCTAGGGATTACCAGTATTTTATTTTTGTTTCTGACGTAAGCCAGTGACTATTGGGTTGTGTTTTGTTTTTTTCATTTACATTTATGGAAACACTTTATATTCTCACTTTGTTAATTATCAATTAACAATCTACCTATATTTAGACATTGATTTGCAGTGACAAAACATACAGTACAATACAATACAAAATTTTATTGGCAACTAAACATTCTGGCATGCTTATGGCCAACAAAATATTCAAGTGAAATTTTTCTCTGCAAAAGAAGTAATGTGCATTCTCACTCCGCTCCATCAGCGACACGACTCCAGAAAATCTTAGAACCAGAGTTAATCCAACGTCATAGCGATGCGTTAACGTCAGTTGTACATCCCCCGGAGACGTGTTTTGTGGATACATCAAACACGCAGGACCTCTAGATTAACTCTATTGCATTCTTTTAGTCGCGCATTCTAGGGTATATTAGGTTAGTTTAGGTGCATAATATTACGTCATGATCCTTAATACCTGTGAGTCCAGAGTATTGTCATATAAATAATACAACCAACTTGCATGATTACAATACAAAAAATGGGTTATAACATTGTCAAGTTAGTTTATTATTAAGTCATATAGGTACAGCAGCTAGTATTTATGTCCCCTCAACGACCTTTGGTTGATCACGGGTTGAATTCGCAAGAGGGATATGCGGTCTGGGTGATTTGATGTTTCGTAAAATGGAGCGTGCGAGTATGCACCAGTTAATAGTACATGTAGATAATATTTGAGCCATGTTATTTGGTTTCCATCAATGTGGTATTTTGACATTTGTTGACTCGGACGAGCCACTGCAGCCTCCTTTTAAGCTCAGAAACTCCAAATGGTATTCAGTCAGTAGCTTAACAATCATAGAATACTCAAGCGACTCGCAAAGGCTCTGATCAGACTGCACATATGCGCAGGCTGATCGGAGGCTTTGCTGGTCGCACATACCACATTGTTGGAAATCTCATGCACAGGCTCATTTTATATCAAAGCTTGGGGCTGGGTATGAGATGTGTCTGGTATGGGCACATTATAAGCAATGTACTACAATACGAGTAATGTGCTTCCATAATTTTTGTCTTTACAAGTGTATAAATATATTTACCACCTTGATGTCAAGCCTTCGTTGTCACGACGTCACTCACAGGTGTGTCGTGGAGGTAGTGTAGACGTAAGGAGCACATTAACTTCTTTAACATCAAAGTCACGCATCTTTTCACTTTTAATACTAAAGTCGCAATAAATAATTTTGAACAGCTTCAGGCCCAGATATAGCGCTTGGTGCATGCCAAAGTATGCAAATTGCAAGCGCTGAGGGGTGAGCCATGTGGTTAATACTTGGGTTTACCCCAACCAACGATGAATCAACGTCGCCATTGCAGCGTTGAGTCAAAGCAAGCTCAAAGTAGGTGGATAGTGTAGAATACGATAGAATTCACATAGCATTTATAAATATATATAGGGAGCGAGAGAGGACGTTTACTGTTTCACAGGAATCGTCACTTCGCTCACCTTTCATAATTATACATGCACACATATTCATATAGTATAAATAGGAAAGGTTTAGGGAAACTATAGTGACTTTGCCGTCAATAGTGGACTATTCTCGTTGGTTTTCAATATCATTTCTTCTGATCTGTGCAAAATGTATGTACTTGCTTAAATTCTTAATTAGATTTATTGACTTAGTCAACATGATAGACATGTGTTTTTGCGTATAAGCCCAGTGACAATAGACACGAGGCAGATAGTTTCTTCTCAGTTCAATATATTTTGGGTAGACCAGCATGAAATAATACTCATATTCCACTGAGTGCATATTGAATTGGGTACAACGCCTATTTTCCCTTTCTGCTCCTGTATACCGCCCCATTTCACTTTCAAGTTTGTGGGATGAGAGCCTAAATAGGATTTTACATTTGACCCTTTAATGTTTTGTGGCGTGTATTAAAAAGTACATTTAAAGTCCCAAACAGGCACCTACCATCTCATCAATAGATAAGTCCAATGAACAGCAAGCGCCAGCGTTAGGACCGCCAAAAAGGTGTTGAATCTCATCCCTGTATCTCACACTGTATCTTACAGTGGTAAGGGGGCCCATGTCTAATGACGTAGAGGTCCACACGCCCGGTGTAAGATATGCTTGCCCATATCAGCAATGATTCCCTCAGAATTGGTCATGCTCTACCACACAGCAGTCCTTGAAACAGTTGTTTCTCTGTCAAACACTGTTTTCGTCTGTCATTAAAATCCAATTGAACTCGTTAGTCCACAAATTATTAGGTAAACGTTGAGTTCCAAACGGTATATGGTCTCTGGCAAACACAAGACGATGGTGTGGGGTCAAGGGTGGTCAAACAGCAGGTCTTCTAGCTCGCAGGTTTGCTGTGTGAAGTCTGTTCCTGAACATAGATCCTGTAATCCTACGCCTGTTTAAAGTCCTTACTAAGTGTAACAGCAGAGTCAAGCTGTCAACGTCGTGACATAAGTCACAAACGTCGGTCCTGTGCGTCAGTTGTAAAAGTAAGAAAGGGGGCAAAGATCAGATATTGATACAATCAAGTACGTCACCTGACCCAGGATACCACATGAGAAAGTGACAAAACAGAATAAAACATCATAAACAAGAGCCAAGATGTTAGCCCTTTCTCAGCAGATGACCACAAGGCAGGAATGAACAGACACAAAAGAATGGCAAACACAAGACATAAATAACATAAATGATCCTCAAATGAAGCACTCCCTTTGAATGGTCAGTAGAATATTTTACTGGAGGGCTTTAACTGGTTTCACAGTGCCAACCTCACACTTAGTTCAGATGTCGATCAAGACACATAGATTTTTGGTTTGCATGAAATACCTGTAACTTATCCGTGCATCATCGACTAGAACATATAAATTAAGATATAAAAAAGAAGATAGTGCAAAGATAAGGACTCAACAGTACACTGAATACTGGTGGGCCTGACAACAGCCAAAGCATCAGGCCCTTACCATCTCATCAATAGATAAGTCTTAAAGTTGGACCCGTCAAAGAGTCTGAAGTTTGACCCACCCGAAAACGACCTTGACCTGATCTCTGTCCTACATCCCCAATGAACAGGTACAACTGCCACAATTTGCCAATGTCACTCTGGTAACGTTAAACTCTGTCAGTGACGTTAAACTCTGCCCCAACTTGAGGTTGCGTCCAACAAGCCAGCAGGTAGCACAGAGGACACTGATGTGAGTCAAATGACGTCTTTGATGCATTATTTTAATGCAATTTAGTTTGTACTCTTCTTTTTTGTAAAAAAAAAAGATCAATTCTACACTAATTAACATTGACATGAAGCATGATGCGAAATTCACATGCATGTTGAAACAGCGTTCTTTGTTGAAATTCGTGTTTTTGATACCAGTCTAGTTCAATTCAATCAACATTGACTGTGCTTGCATCTAGTCACTTGTTTTCCTTGAATTTTGTATTCTAATAGGTTTAAACATTTATTTCCTTTTTTTTAAATAATTTGCATTTATAAAAAAAAAATATATAGGATTATACTTTTGACCCTTTAATGTTTTGTGGCATGTATTAAAAAGTACATTTAAAGTCCCAAACACTTGTAAATTAAACTTTGATCAGACATTGCATTTTTTAAATTGCATACACAAGAAATATGTATTTAATGAAAAGGATCCTATGTTTAAAATAATTTTAACCATTAGTATTGTTGATTGTATGGTTGCAAATTTAGCTTTTCACAATCTGCTTTTCTCAGTATAGCATGATGCATGTAATTACCTCACACCAAGTTGTAGTGTTCTAATCTGTTGTTATTCAAGGTATGTCAATGACATATTGCTAAAGGAATCAGACTATTTGCTAGCTGAGGAAGGCGAGACATTTACTGTGACTGATGATGAAATATACAACAGCAATAAAGTTGAGTTTGCCTTGGATATGAAGGTATGTTTATTAAATTGCATGTGCCTTTATCTACACGTGAGTTCTGTTTGCCTTGGATATGAAGGTATGTTTATTAAATTGTATGAGCCTATATCTACACGTGTGTTCTATTTGCCTTGGATATGAAGGTATGTTTATTTAATTGTATGTGCCTTTATCTACGCGTGTGTTCTGTTTGCCTTGGTTATGAAGGTGTTTTATTGAATTGTATGTGCCTTTATCTACACGTGTGTTCCAATGTATCTGTATTTTCGCTGGCATGAGTGTTTGATCTACGTTTAAGGTAGACACACTACCATTAATAAGTGATACATGTACTTTGCTAGAACGTTGAGTAATCATGAATCACTGATTATGGAAGTCTACGTAGCAGTCCTATATCTACTAAGTAGGTAAAGATGTAAGCAGGACATATCATATATTTTTCAGAAACATTTATGTATGGGTGTGAATAGTGTTTTGACAGGTTATATAAAATCTTTTAGATTAAATCACCTTTTGGTTTCTATATAATTATTATTGGCCTTCTTTGAAATAATGGGCGCTTTACTGGATATAAACTGTCAGCTTGTCATTCTGTTCAGAATTCGCTCTGGCATTCTGTCATTCATTAACTTTGTCTTCCAATTTTAGTTACAGATTAATACCTTGAGAACAAATTGATATAGTTTTAACAAATATTGTATAAGCATTGATATTGACACATGAACATTGGTATAATTACAGATCATTTTAGCAAGTTTTAAGAGCACTATCACATATGATTTACATCATATTTTTGTTTCCCGTCAATATTTTAGTACAAAGGCACATACGCTAACGAAATTTTTTATCATAATTAATATTGACAAAGTCAAGGTTGAGAGATAGTTATGAATCATTGAGTTACAATCCAAAGTGCATAAGAATTGCATTATGCTGTAAAGTACCAGTTTTTAGAACCAAACAAAATGTGTGATTTCTTTTCAGCATCAATCAAATATTACTAGTGTAGTGTCACCATTATAATTATCTTACAATAAACGCTCATTTTATGTTTTAATCATGTTTATTCTAGATCCAGTGCTCTGCAAATGTTTTTGACTTGCAAGAAATTGCTTATGGTGATCCTGTGTTAAGCCAAGCATTTTATCCCTTTGAGGTAATTGATTATTCAATTTATCACCAAAAATAAGATAATGTGTTTCATTTTATTTCACCACTTAGAATAATATGTTGTTAATAGAGGGGACAAGAATTACATATATTCATGTTTGATTTTCTGCATACATTGGTGACTTTTTTCATTTTATAGATCTGGAATGATCTTCAGATATTTTAGCCATTTAGCTGAATAAAGGAAACAACATATTAAATAGTATTTTCTTAAAAGTTTGATACAAACAAGGCTGCTGCAAGAAATTATGTCATACAGCAATAAAAAGGTATTCAACGTTATCCTGAAGTACGACTGTTGGCCAAAGCTTATCAGATGAAAAGTACATACAGTCTTTATTTTTGCGTTTTATGACCTAGGCCAAAAGAGCCTGTTAGACATTTTTGTCATAACTTAAATGCAGTAAATCGCGTTAAATTGCAAAATTATTACTAATTTGCATAACGCGTATGTATTTATCTGCAAATATGGTAACAAACTTTCAATTTAATATTAGAATTTGCATGCAACAACACATTGACTTTTATCATACATGAGTTTTTAAGCGTAATGTTGCTTGTTTATTGTTTCTATTCGACCTTTACAAATTCACATCGACAGTGGATTTCTGTCTTTAAGGTGCGGTTATAAGCTTTTTCAGGATATTAAGCGATTGACCTTGAACAGGAAATGTCACAGTCATATATTACTTGACTTTTCGCTTACTGTAAAAGCGGCAACTTTAATATTCATATCTGGGTGTGGTTTGGCTATTTCATCTGTTAAGGAAGGGAAATCAGGTTTAATTTATAATTTGGTTAAGAGTTAATAAGCTTTTTGAGCCGCGCAGACGTGCATGCATTTCATGAAAATCCAAACCGTATACACACTGAACTCATATTTATTAACCGTTAAAGAGGAGCACAGTGGCTCAGTGGTAGAGTGCTTGACTCGAGACCGAAGGGCCGCGGGTTCGAGCCTCATCGGCGTCACTGCGTTGTGGTCCTTGAGCAAGACACATTTATCCTAGCTTAGTACTGGTTCAACCCAGGAAGACCCGTCCCGCATAACTGAAAGATTGTTGAGTAGACGTAAAGAATCAAATCAAACATACAAACAAAACCGTTAAAGCGCATAATCACAAAGTATATGTTTTTTATCGTCCACTAAACTATTTGAAGCCTCATAGATAAACAGTGAGAACCAAGATCAGACTGCTCTTGTAGGAGCAGTCTGATCTGGGTCCACAATGTTTGCCCTCCTGCTTATGTAACATATACATTTTCAGATGCAGTTTTTTTGCTGGCGTTTTAAGAACTAAATAATGACTAAGGTGGTGGCACAATATGATACAGTTACTTTTGTATAAAACCACACTTCTTTTTCAGCTTTTACCTATGCCTAAGGTTGACTAGACCTAATTAAGCATTCATGAAGCGCCGCCTTTACAGTAAGCGAAAAGTCGAGTAATATCAAAGACCATGACCATGACATGGCAACGCGAGGAAGAGATACAGAGAACTAGTAGCAAACTGAAAGTAATAACCTATTCTAATGCACTTGCTTTTGTAAAGACAACGTTTGATTGGACAACATCAAAAAATTGTGACAGTACATCCTACGATATACTGTCGGAAATAATTTGACGTCATTAATTACGTCACATTTCATTGATGACGTACGCTTTTGTGCGGCTTTATGCTGTTGGCAACGCTCCAATTTAAGACGAGACAGTAGAAGCGCATTAGAATGGATCTAACCATATTCAAAACTTTAATTTGGGGAGGTATATCGTTGGATATACGTTTGGAAATCACGTTTTATGGCTTCTCTTGCGTTTCGCCGTCAAATTAAATTTCCAATCGTATATCCGATGATATACCTCCCCAAAGGAAAATTTTGAATACAGTTATCCCCTAAATATAATGAAATGTTAAAGGTTGGTGTCACCATTGAGTCTGAGTCATTGCAAAGAATGGATCATGTCACTTGACTATAATCATCATATATTTAATAGAGCCTGAAATTAAAGCGTGTACATTTTTTATAGTTTCATTTTGTCTCCCAGATTATTTCCAATGACATTGCTTTGATAAGAGGAAGAAATGCTAAGTTGTCTGTTAAGGTCAACATACCAAAGATGTGTCCGAAAATCAGTAGACAGTGTGACCTGCAATTTCAGGTAGGATTCTAGATGTATTTTGAGAAAGATGAAGAATGTAATTTTATCTATGTAGTAAATATTACGTTTATGTTATAATATGCATACATTCTCCTATAACCGTAAGCAGATGACCTCAGCTGTTGGTAGGACACACACTCACATGTACGTGTGCATGCGCGCACGAAAGTATTCCATATTTTTGTTCAAATACAAGTATAAACTAGGGTTTAGGTCAAAACAGTACTTCCAAATAGTATCAGAAGGATCATATTTTATAGATAAGCAGGTATGTTTGACTTGAAAATAACACATTCACATGTCTAATACCAGTTCGTGAGACATTAACCCATAAAAAGCCGCCTACAATTTGCAGCAGACGACAATTTCAAATTTTACTGCTTTTTCAAATATAACAAATAAGGCATGATATTTCATAAGAATTATCTGCTGGCAGACATTTCTCGTGAAATAATAAACCTTATTTATTTCGAAAATTAAGAAAGTTGTCAAAAAATTTGTCGTCTGCTGCAGTTGTGATTGGCACTTTAAGGGTAAAACACTAACAGTAACACTAGAGCAAGAATAGTTTTGAAGTTAATCATCAAGCACCCTCTTCTTTAATGGGATGATTGGAAAACAAAATTGATATACATTTAGAGTAAACAACATCAGACATCGCTGCCCAGAACAGATTGCATCCAATGCGTTGATGTATGTAATTGGCCAAACATTCGCCCTAGACTTCAAAGCATTATATTCTGGACTCTTATCAACCTTAGTTAAATCACCAGAAAGCCAGGCTACACTCTAGTGTATAAAGGAGTGTGGTAATGTACATTTATAATGCAACTGAATAATAATATAGCTATTCTAACAAAGATTGTATAGTGTTTTGATATCTTTGTCTGTTAAGCACACATAATCAGTATAGTAATTAATCTACAACCAAGCATAAACTGAGCACAAAACATGATCTGACAACATGACCAAGACAAACAGTTTAAGAAGTAACATTTTGAAACATATGTCACTCACATTCACACATTCCATTATGCAAACTGTTACTAAATGTGAACTATAACTAGCAATACTTTGTGAGAATAGGATGTTTGCACTAACAACAGAACCCTGTGATCTGTAAAACGTATGAAAAGTATGCCCACTATCTAAATTTTCCATCACTTATGCCGTATAAGCTAACTCTGCATCTAAGACATGCCTCTTTTATGTAAGCTATTGTCTGGCGCAAGTCCAGCATACACATAAGTGTGCACGCGTGTTTTGTAAGGTAAAGTCAGCCTTTAACAATATATTTCTACTATTGTCCTGATGTTTTAGATTTGAGGCCATATCCTGGCACTACCATATTATTGTGGGAATTGAGTCGTAGCTTGAAACACAATTCATATTGTGGTGAAGTCAGTAGATTGAACCCTTTGTTCCTCAAGAGTACTTATTGTACTTTAATGCAGATTCATAATAAAGGTCAAATAGTAAATAAATGTATGTACTCTTTTCATATCAGACCATCAGTTGTTAGAAATGTCATAAATATGGGATAAACGTTGTTTATAATACTAGAAATTTTGATGTTGTGATCATTCTTTGTCCTACATCAGTACTACCTCATTGGTTGTTTGTAAACTTTTCCTCAAGCAATATCTCCTGAACCACTGATCCAAATTTAGAATAATTTCACAGGGAAGTTACCCATTATTACATCTACTAAAATTGCACAAACGGTTTTGCTCTGCAAAACAAGAGGGACGTTAGAGCTCTAGATTTTTTAAACGACCGCTTCTCCTGTCCTCTGAACACCTGGTCCAAATTCAAATAGTATATTAGAAATGTTTTCATGATGCCCACTACCAAAATATCACAAATTGTTCTGCTCCGCTAAGTATATGGGCTGCAGGAGGTCTAGATAAGAAATATATTTAAACTATAACTCCTACAGAACCATTGACTTAAACTGCCAGAGCTCTGGATAAGAAATATCTTGAAACCACATCTCCTCCAGAACCACTGGTCCAAAATAAACTAAAATCACACACAAGTGCTTTCTACCAAAACTGCAATAGTTGTTCCTTTAGACTGGACTCAGGGTCGCCAGAGCTCTAGATAAGAAATACCTTTCAAACAGCACATTTTTTCAATCCGCTTGTCCAAATATAATATTATTTCACAGAAATGTTCCAAATATTGATTTCTACCAAAACAAAAATGCACAAATGGTTTTGCTCCATTGTAAACATTGGTTATCAGAGTTCTGGATAAGAAATATCTTCAAGGTAAAGATCAGGAATCAATTAAACAAAGTACCACATCTGACCCAGGATACCGCATGGGAAAGTGCCAAATACGCAAGAAAACATCACATACTGGGAAGCCAAGAAGTCAGCCCTTCTCCAGCAGGTAAACAAGACTGCAAGACACAGACAGGACACTATAGCAAACACAAACACAATAGAAAAAAAGATCCACTAATGAATGTTCAGTAAGATAATTACTGGATGCATTAATCTAGTTTAAACCACATCTCCAAGAGAACAACTGGTTTAAAATTCAATAATTTCACAGAATTTTGTTTTGATACTCTCAACCAAAATTGCACAAATGCTTTGTTCCTCTGACTAAAGGGGCTGTCAGAGCTGTAGATAAGAAATGTATTTAAATGACATCTTCTCCTGAACCACCTTTCTAATTTCAAAAGAATTTCACCAAAATATTTATCACAATGCTCTTTACCAAAGTTACACAAATGGTAAAGCTATCCTGAAAAAAGGTAACCGGAGTTCTAGATAAGAAATAACTTTGAAAATCTCTTTCTGAACAAATGGTTCAAATTAAAAAAAAAACTTTAGATAAATTTTCCTCATGATACCCTCTGCTAAAATTGCACATATGCTTCTGCCCCACCAAGATAGAGGCCACAAGGGACCCAGATACGAAATATCCTTAAACCACATAGTCTACGCAACCACTGACCCAAATTCATTATAATTTCATGGAAAGGATCCTCATAATTTATTCTACTCAATTTCAAAAATGATTCAATTCACAAATTAATTGGCCACCAGAGCTCTAGATAAGAAATATTTTTAAACCACATCTCATCCTGGACCACTTGTCCAAAGAAGTTCTAGCGAGAAGGTGTATATTTCCCCTGGTTGACATGACTACAAACACCAAATTTTCAAGTTGCCCTAATGATTTTAAAAGTGTAGTTCAGCAGTAAAATATGCATAGAAAACAACAAAATACGTTCAAAGCGATTCACTTTTACAATTCTATGAAAACGTGCACTTTCTACTCCCACCTCACATTTTATGTCTTTATACTGGGTGCCGTTTAGAAAAGACTTTGAGTAAATGAATTGCTAGTTTTAAAAAACTAAAAGTGCGAACATGTTTATGATATAAGTGCTTTTTATTTTGTCGTTGGAAAGATGAAGCTGGTGTCTTTCAGTTTATTTTTAGATGCTTCCGGCCTAGACCGAAGATGCCCTTTGGACAACGACATGTCGCTATAAACATTTACAACATATGTAAAGGGCATTTTGGGTCTAGGGAGGGAAAGCATCTCAAAACAAAATGAAAGACACCAGGTCCATCTTTCCAAAAAACAAATGTCACACTTAAGGTGTATTTTGTACGCATGCGCTGAAGGAAAACATTAAGGTTTTGGAAATGAAAAGCACTAATATATCTTAACATTTTAGAATTTTTATTTTTTTCAAAACCAGCATTGCATTTACTCACAGTCTGGTCTAAACGGCACTCAGTATAAAGACTTCTTCAATATAATGTCATAGAAATGTTCCGTATAGAACTTTCTACCAGAGTTGCACAAATGGTTTCACTGCGCTGAACAAAAGGGCTACTAGAGCTCTACATAAGTAATATCTTTAACCCAATCCCACCGAACCACTGGTCTTCATTTAATATAATTTCGCAGAAATGTTCCTCCTCGTACTCTCTATTTTACTTGCACAAATGGTTTGGTTGCGCTGAACGGAAGAGCTGGCAGAGCTCTAGATAGGAAACACCTTTAAATTACATCTTTTGAACCACTGATCCAAATTCAAAACAATTGCACACATTTTTTTCTAGTGATGCTCTCTACCAAATGAGCCTCGACGCGATAAACCTCTCTTCGGGGGGTTGCGAACAACACAATCGCAGGCCAGCCTGCGCATCCGCGCAGTCTGATCAGAGCCTTCGTTATTCGCATTTTGGAAAGTATTATATGTAGATATAATTCAGGTCAAATTTCAATTTTCTAACCGGCCTAAGTAGCTGACGAGACTGGTTTTAATTGCATTGTCGGAAACCCCGATGACAGGTTTTCTTGCGGCGTGGCCCAAATATGCTCTGATCATTCAGCTTTGCTGACCAAAATGGCCACCAGAGCAAAAACTAGAAATAAGCCGCGACATGTGATTTCCTACAATGTGGAATTTAGACAAGTGTAGACTCAGACGAGCCTGTGCAGCCTCCTTTTAAGCTTAGATGCTCGGTCAGTAGTTTAACAGTCATAGAATATTTAAGTGTCAAGCAAAGGCTCTGATCAGTCTGTACGTATACGCAGGCTGGTCTGAACCTTTGCTGGTCGCACATACCTTATTGTTGGGAATATCATACCACAGCTCAAATATCTATATACGATATCTCTTTAGCCACACGCTGATGCATAATTTCATAACCTAGGATTCAGGTGAGCTACATAGATTTGAAAAAAAAATGACCACTAATATAATTATGCTCGCTGACAAAAGAAATGTTACATACTTCCTGATTTTGTAGCACTTATGAACAACAAGATAGACGCTATATTTATAAGTGAAGTTTGTAGTCTAGAGTCCAGGTAACGTTTAGCGTTATTATCATTCCAGTTTATGCCTGACGTTTGACGTAATGATGTAGTGATTGGCGCAAGTTAAAGAAACACACCGTATTACTACATGGGATTATGCCAACTCATGTATATGACAATTTCTAAACTTACCGAAACTTCAAGTTTACCACAAAATGGCGAATGTTAACTGGATAATACTGGCCATTTTAATTGTTTGCATCATGTGTTTATTTGTTTGTTTGATTTGTTTCTTTACGTCCCATCAACAATCTTTCAGTTATATAGGGACGGATCTTCCTGGGTTGAACCAGTACTAAGCTAGGATTAATGTTCTTGCTCAAGGACACAACGCAGTGACGCCGGTGAGGCTCGAACTTGCATCATGTGTAAGCAATATCTGCCTTTTACTGTAAAATTGCGATATTGGTTTTGATGTTATTGAAGACGTTAATGTCAAACTTTGCATAACCGATCTATGTTGGAATCAACATGCAGGCGATGCAAATTTGGGTCAAAACTCAGGATTCATTATCATCTCTCTTTGACAGGATTATTGGTCTCCTCAAAAATACCATATAACGTGTATGTCATTTTGAATTCTTAAAAAAAACAAAGAAAAACGACCTCAATGTTCAACGCTTTGATTTCCACCATTGAAATTTCTCTGATGGAACATTTTGAGGTACAACAAAAACATGCCATTCAAAGTAAAAATAAACCATATTTAAATTTATTACCTCATGTAACATGACTTTAAATTTAGATGTAGCGTTTCTTTTGTCAGTCAGTATAGCTCTATTAGATATAAACACTTAATGTGTTTTTATAGTAGTCAGTGATGTTAGCTACAGTAAAAACTGCCAATATCGATCCTGACTAAAATGAAAAATAGTCTGAACCAGCCTCGGAAAAAGGTCTTTGCTAAAACATTAAATAAATCCATATAATAACCTTGACAAAGTAATTAAGAAAGCAAAGATCAGGAATCAATACAATCAAGTACCAACCTGACCCAGGACACATGGCCATAAATTGTCTATTCTATATACCAACATCATATTATCAAAATTAACGGCCAGTCGTACAGGTAAATCCCTTTTGATTTTTGCTGTACTGACCAAATAATGAACTCTCAATTTTACACACATGAATACTTTGTGAATACTACAGCTCATGTTTAATCAATATTTGGATGCTTATTTGCCTGCTAGTTTTGTTCAAGATTATGCATTTGCACAGATTAAACTCGCTGACAAAAGAATATAAATGCTAAAATTTATTTATATAACATTAATTTTGTTTAAAAAGATCTTGGACACATCAGACTCGCACAGCTGCAAAAATTCTACAATAGCTATGATAGGAAATTCTGGCTGTGGCACAACCTTAAACTTCATGTCCACTCAACCGACAAGCACTGGAGAAATAATAGCAACCACAACTATCACTACTAAGAACAACACCAAGTACAGACTAAAGAACTTCTACGACCTCAGAGTGAAAGTGTTGTGGATTGGAGCAGAGACAAGTATTTGGAACGGATTTTTGGAAAAATCTGCAGAAGTAAGTATATATACTCAAAATCAGTGAAAAGTTACCAGTAAATCATAAACACTTATCATAATACAAACCTTAGTTCATTCTGGTCAAAGAACTGCGAATACTTCAACACTCAATTTTATGGCATAAAGTCCCATGCATCACCACTATGGAAAACGGTATACATCACACCCGAATGCATTAAAAAACATTCCTTGACGGACCCCTGTAGTATCCACTGCATTGTATGGGATAATGCAAAGTTTTAGTGCTACCTTAAAGTTTGATCATCATTTTGCGCATTTAATGGGATAACCTAAACCATTTTGGTGGCGTTTGCAATGAAAATGTCCAGAGCATGTTCTGGTATTTCGTCTTCTGAAAATGATGGTTTCGAATTATTTTAAACTGCTAAAAACATAAAATGCACGTGCATCACATGCACCATAGTTCAAGGCCTTGTGTAACTGTTTTATCACTCCCAACCAGCTTGACGTTGACCAGAAACATGAACGTAACAGTAGCCAAAGGGCTGTATTGTATATTTTCCAAAATATCGAAATTGCGATACTGGTTACTTTTCATTGACGCTGAGTATTTGAGCCTTTTAGTGAGGGCAACAAACTTAGGATCATTGACACTTTCTATGGGTAAATGCCTATGATTTTTCAGCAAAAAAATGTCAATCGTCCTTTGCTTCACAAGGAAGCTACCCTGACCTGAGTGCTTTGTGGCAGTGAAATACATTTTTGATATTAAATGCTTCAAAAGTATAAAAGGTTGGTTAGAACAATCAGTTTTACATTAAAATATATAGAAATCAGAAAATAGTTTTTAAAATATCATTCCCCTCCCACACCCCCGTGTGCCAGCAAAAGTTTTGCCATATTACCATATTTTACACATTGTATGGAAGTGGCTTGCTGGCACAAGGGGGGTGGGGAAGATGTTCATCAACCCAAAAACCCTGGCCTTAGTCCATAAAATGCCTTTTCTACCGAACAAGAAATGAATGATAGTAATGAAGTCTCTAGAATCAACCTCCCAAATTGATTTGTATTCTGTGCTAGTTTAATATAAAGTACATAAAGATTCCATGTAAAAATAGAATTAACAAGGTTTATGCATTTTTAATAGAACTGTTATTTAATGACACACTCTTTTTCAAACGTCCTGTACTTATCTATTTGCATGCTAGGGAATTGTTCATTTTTTTTTATTTTCGTCTGCTGACTTTCTTCAAAATCAAATTTTTACAAATAAACCACCCGGGACCACCATCAGAGTGTCAAACAGTTTATTTGCAGATCATGATTGACATTCTGTTGGTCTTCACTGAGTTCAAATTGTTTGCAAAAGGCTATTGGCAGATGACAAAATTCTCTGCTGGCATGCAAAGAGTTATAACAGGTATAATATATTATTATATAGGTAGCTTTCAACTTGGATATACATGTATATTTATACTATAGATATTCGGACTCATTAGATTCATTTCGACATGCTATACCCTTAAAACAAAGAAAAAGCAATATTCAAACGATCTAGTTAGAATCAGTTTTACAATCCAATGTTATAAGGAATACTTTCATTCCTTCAAAAGTATTTATTTCTTTGTTGAGCTTTCAGTTTTTTATTGTTTATGGTACATGTAGTCAAAAATGTACAGGTAAGTTCAAAATTATCTCCCCAAAATCATTTTATTACAAAACATATTTTGTTTTTAAAACAATTTCATCAATTATCAGTACTCGTTAATACTATGCATATGGTATGCTCAATAAATATCACCATGCCTACCAAATAAATCAAGAAAAAGTGCAGAAAATCCCATTTTATTGTCATGAAATTTCAGACCGGCTCCCCTTTCTACTCCCATATCTCTGGAGTGCGTAGGATTTTTGAAAATATTTTGCTAGCAGGCTTTTGCCATTTGATTCACCTATTGCCTGATACTACATGCATTACACCAGAAGCTAAAAGCAGCGTTTTGGGAATCAGTAAAATAGGTGTATAAGGCCCAAACCGTCAATGATCCTTTTAGCAATTTGTAACTATCACAATTACATTTCAAAATTGGATCTAGACGCATACGTACAACTGTTGCGCTGTCTCAGAACCACAGCAGCTTGTAAAGTATTAAGATATAAGCAAAGCTACACTTATCTAAGGTTGTATTAACTTTGTAGAGCTGATAATCAGATAAGATTATGCTTGTGAGAGAAATTTGACTCCTTTGATATCATTTAATACTTGAAAATGCAGAATATGAGGGGGGTTCAATATGTAATAAAACAGGTCAATAAATCCAATAGTTTTATACTTGCTTGCATTTTGGTCACTTTTTTAAAACGGACTACTGCATATGTAAAATTGCAGCTGTCCACCCCTTTCATAATTTACACAAGCCACGTTCAAGATAGGGTACTGAAATGTACTGCAATATAAAATAAAAAGTATTTTTAAAGACAGAATACTACATGAAAGTATATTTTCAGTATGTTTTGTTGTGTGGTGAATGTCTATATATCGATGATTACTAACTGCACATTGCTGACATTGCTGAATATTCTATGAAATAATGAGGCCGCCATTTGGGTTAAGATCCTCCTTGGTGCCACTTTCTCTGGCATTCAGTTCACATAGTCGTTTTTGTGTGATAGATTACATAGTAAAATTGTATGTGAACATCGCTTGCAATATTTCTGCTGGTCCCTATGGTGTTTGTTTGCAAGTAATACAGCCTGTTTTGAAATTTTCGTATTTTTCTTACTCATAAAGTTCCTCTTATTATGTCATTTGAATCAAGAAAATCATTTGAAAGAATGCCATCTCTGGCTTACACTGGTATGAATCAGATAAAAACGCCGTGCTACATCGATGTTTGCATTGGTATGCATTTTTGGCATTTTTACACATATTGACAAGTAAATATTCTGGCTGGCCAATTTCAAACTGCATAATTATTGGAAACGAAAACGGCATACCGCTCAGATGAGATACTCTAGGTATTGGTTTCAGTTAAATTGGTCTGATGCCTATGCACGTTGTGTATTCAAACTGTGATACAATAAAATTAGCCTTTCCTGACGCAAAGCCAAAATGACGATTTTCAACAACTGTGCATATTTTAATGTTGTGTATTTCACTTTAAACGGGGGCAGTGTAAGAGTAGGTAAGGTAATAAAATCGCCACAGGAGAAATTGGCAGGGCTCAAAAGTTGATAGTGTTTATAGTGGGGCGGATATGTGAAAAAATTGTGCGTTTTATGATAAAAGCATGAAACTTGGTACATGGCCAGATTAGTAATTAACAAAATTTTTGAGGGTCAGTGCCACGCCAGAAATGCATATTTACGGCCGCCATCTTGAATTTCAAAATGGCGACCTGTTTAAATGTACAGCTTGTTAAGCTGGATATCATTTTGCAATAAACTTTTCTTTGAAGCTAGTGGAAGGGTCTATTTTAACAATATACATTTGTAATTATCTGACGTTACATGTAGATGGGCATAGTATCCAAGATGGCCGCCATTTTTTAAGATGGCTGTCGTTTTATATACTAAATTAAGCTTGCTTATAAAACACCATATAATGAATTAAGTTCAGATTATTGCATCAAATTCAAGTTGTTCCAAGTATAGAAAGGATCAAAATGTGACCTTGTTATTTGTGAACAGTTTATAGGAGAGCCTTGATACAATATGGAATCGAAGATGGCTGCCAAAAAAGAAAGATTTTATTGTGGGTGGTATTCATACATAAATATATCTGAAATATTTATGCGTGAAATTTATTTTAATTGCAATAAATGTTTTTTTCTTATATATAATATGTAATTTTGAAATTTTCTCAACTGTGAATTTAAGCATGGCATCCAAGATGGCCGCCAAAATAAAAAATCCTATTTATTGGTGATATTTTGCAGTTATTTCTAAATAAATCATCACTTTTTGCTATTTGTCGATTTTGACATCACCGACGATGTATCATGCCAGTGAACTATTCATAATCAGGAGCGTACTGGATATATACACTTAAAAAATAAAAACAATGAATGCATGCTAAGTACTACCTGCCTCGAGTCAAAGGCAGCAGATGTTAGTTGATCAAAAGGTTAAGAAGTTTACAGATCTTCTACCATGTACACTTGCAATGTATGACTGCAGGCAGCTCTAGGATGTCTCTAGCGAAGAGAATGTCCATATGGTTACAGAAATCCTATCTCAAATTTTTATCAGGTTCTGTCTCCTCAATCTTCCATCATTAAGTAGTTTGTGCTACATGCATTTGGTGCACTTAAACTCAAGGGAACACTTTACATGACTTCATAATTAATGTTCACATGTAGACCCTTCTCCTTCCAATACTTCCATGCATCTAACTTCACCAGCAAATTGTCATGAACTCAGTCTAGATCACCAGATCATCTTTGTACAACATCAACTATGGCAGGCTGTTCTGAATTCCGTGAATAGAGCCTCTTACATAACAAGTAAGAGCAGTGGAATCAGAACAGAGCCCTGGTGAACATCAACACCAAAACTTCTCACTGCTACAATTGCCAAGTATTGTCCTGTTTTTCTTGTCCTTGATCATGCAATGTATCAGTCGCACCAGCTACTTGTTGATTTAAAAGCATGTACACTACCTACCTGCTATCCTTCTTTATGCCAATGAAAGCGATGTAGAATGGCTTGTTGGAAAAAGTAAGAAAGAGGGCAAAGACCAGGAGTCGATACAATCAAGCACCACACCTGACCCAGGATACCATTGGGAAAGTGACAACGTCACAATTAGACATCACATACGAGAGCCAAGAGGTCAACCATTTCCAAGCAGGTGACCACAAGGCACCAACAAACAGACGTGCATGAAAGCATAACAAAACAAGACAGAAATAACATAAATGATCCACAAAAGAAGCACCGCCTTGGACCGGTCAGGCAGGAGCAACTGTAAATGGCTAAAAATGAAGATTACAACTGTTGTGCCACCATGGCTTGACAAAAATCTGTACTGCATCTCGTCAATCTCAACTCACTACCTTAAATGTCTCTCCATATCCGTATTAATTGCTTAATTAACCTCAAGCCTCTGTTCAGAGCAGCCCCTTTGTATATGTAAACGCTGTCAATTTCGCTCTCCTACCAGTTAGTTGTACTAACTCTTGAGATTATGTCGCCGATGAGGTCAAACACCTTTACTGTGCCAGTTTCCCAAATACATGTAAAATAAAGCATCTCGATGACAATAGCTAATGATCTGTCTGCTTTGTCAGAACATATCCTGCTAATTGCTTTTGTGATAAATCCTGTGCTGATCAGCTGGCTAGAGCTTCAACTGGGATTTCCTCTGACATGCCTTCTGCATTCCAATGAGTTCGAATTTGAGTAACTTCATAATGCTCTTTCCACGCTTCTTCACCTAACGACTATTGACCTGCACCATTCTAGACATGTTATTCCCATTTTGGCTTATACGAGGGCTGTTCAAATATGAATGCAAGAAGCTTCCTAACTTCCTTCACATATATGCTACAAGAAAATGATAAACATTTCTATAAAGGACAACATGTTACCTTTGAACTGGCACCAGGCATAAAGAAAAATACAGTATACTTATCGAGCTATAGCCTTTTGAATGAGGGTCACGTTAGCATACTAACAAACTCAATACTTCGAACATATACCAGCGATATAGACGAGCGTATAATTCTTCGATAAACAGGTGAAATTTCTTGATAATTTTAAGGAAGTATCCCTATATACTTATATAATGATTCTGTGAAAGTTGTGAAAATCCGTCATGCCTTTGTTAAATTATAACGAAAAGTTTTCACTATTTAAGTCTCCTTATGTTTACAAATAAATGGTAAACAAAACACCACCTTTCAGTTTTCAGTTAAACTTATCTCTAACAAAATGCACGAAGCAACATCTAAACTAGTTTTAACTCAAAGACAATATGTTGATAGCTCATACTGAGTTGTTGCTACAAATTATTGATGGATAGTGGGTAATTTTTAAACGCTGAAAAGCATTTTTATTAAGTCAAAATGCCTTAAGTGATGGGATTAAAGAATTTATACTTATTTTTTTGTCATAACATTGCAGCTTTATTCTAAATTTGAACGCAAACTTTAAGTTTTACCACAAAATGCATTATTTATAATTAAATTACTAACCTGGTCTTGAGGACTAGACAGATTGAACATATTTTAATTAATGTAAACAAGTCATTAAGAGGCAGAAAAATGCTTGAAAAATTATATAAAATGTGATTACTCTGTAAATAGAGGAAGGCGCGTTTTGAAAACTCCCTTATGACATATTTATCATGTTTTCAGCAAAACGCAAAGAAAACGACACAGCGATGTTCATTATTACGTTCTCAGTAGATAACTCAAAATGACGTTTATCACAAACGTGCCTGTTTACTCCAGATTGAAACAGGATTATATAAACTTTATCACGCAAGCAATTTTTGGATTGTTAATTAAACTTGCATCTAAAATTTGGTGCCATTTTGTCTAAAACTTACAAGGATATGACACAATATTCGCACATGTACCAAAACATGCATGCAATTTTCTTCAGAAAAACTTCAGTATACAGGAATGGCCTTTATATAAGGGTCTGTAACTCGAGGAATATAATGAATGTTTTTTATATGTTTGGTGCCATTTTAAAGGCGACAGATAGTTCTCTCCAGAAAGGTATGACATTTTGTCGTAGCATATATGTGACGAAAGTTATGAACCCACTTGCATTCATATTTGAACAGCCCTCGTATACTAGGTAAAATCAAAGCAATGACCAGGAACTTGTACAATCAGAGCTAACATTCTTCCTACAAAACCAAAATGGGGAAAACCAAATATACAGGTGGATAGTATACAGTGGTGGTGTATAGCTCTTCACTAGAAGGTAGTCACTAGGCTACATTAACACAACCAAAATCATTCACATACATGTATATAAAAGTATATGATAATAACATTTATACCAATAATAATAAAATGAGAACATAGCAGAAGATCCCTGGGGTGTAAAAGAACATCATTTTAAATGCAGACCGAAATAACATCATCAGTTATACCCCTACATACCTAAATAGACAAAAAAGCTTTGGTTTCAACTAAATAGACTGGATAGGTTTTTGGACTCGGCTATAATGGACTCAAATGCCTGACTCACTAGCGAGCAATTAGTGAGGGAAGCTTTGACTAGAAACTAAGATGTCTGCAACATTATATATTGGCTTGACTTCAGAATAATATAAACTTTAATTACTTTCAAGTAGATGTGATAGTGCTAGCTACATCATCAACACAACCTAATACGGTTGACTGCAGCGAATAGATCAAGTCGAAAAGTTGATGCTGTGTGTGAAAACGGAGGATTCTGGTCTAAATACATTTTTTAAATTGTATACAAATTTAGGAGATGTATAGCCTTTTAAAGCCTATGGTAACTTGATTAAAATGATAAAGGTCAAAAAGAAACTTTGCTATCTCTATTACAGACTTTATAGGATTTCTCACTAAATCTGATGTAAACAAATGGTATTTTATTCAATGGCAATTCTACAAAGGACAGTTTTATTTTGCTATAGATACAAAAATTCTTTGCATCTTATTTTGATCATATCCATTTTATATAGAACACATTTTATACGAATATCTGTATAAGCATCTAATAACAAAATTGGCATACATCGTGGATGTAAGGTTGGATGTCCCCTTTACTATCCTAATGCATTTCTTGATAATCATTTTCATAACTTTAAACAACCTCAAAATATTTCTAACTGAAAATACCAATACATTTCTTGTTTTTCTTAAACTAATTACAAAGTAATCTTGAAAAATATATGATAATAAGTTAAAATAAAAAAAAATCTGATTAGTTCGTCCCTGGTTTGTGTGAACTATGTCTTCTTAATTGCATAAGGCTTTTGCATGAAAATTCATAATTTGTCAAGTTAGTATAACACCACTGTTGAGGATGCAAAATGTCACAGCCACCATGAGACTGTGTCCTAAATCCTGTGTTTTCTAAGCCCAAATAACAATTTTTGAGGCAAATTAGTATGGTTCACTGCAAAATAAGTAAAAATAAATGAAGACAACATATTGGCTTGCAAATGTATGAGCTTAAAATAATTCAGTTTAAAATAGCCTGCAATTTTTGGGAAAACTAAGATGGCAGCCACTTTATAAATTTTGACCATATAACATTTCCACTTTGACAGCCATCTTGGATTGCATGTTTGATGCTCTTTGTTTAATCCAAAGCCATTAAATTAAATTATTCTTGAAAATCGTTTGCATAAATTCAAACCACATTCTTCCAATTCCAAATGAAAGCAAATATTATGTTATGATTTGTATATTGGTAGCCATCTTTAATACCATGTTGGAACAATACGCAACATTAAGCCATGCTGATAAGTAAGTAGATTGTTTAATAGGACTATTTCTACTTACTAGAAGTAATTTGCATCCAAATTTATAACTTTGTAAAATTCTAATAATCAACGGCACTTTTTAGATACAACGTGGCGACCATGTTTAAAAAATATAGCCTCAATTTTGACTTTTTTTAATTGAAAGATGATTTTAAGGTATTTATACATTTCTGACGGCTTTTTCAGTATAATTAACTGGAGAAAACATGATGTTTGCAATTAAATAATGTCATTATAATGAATAAGTTGAAAAAGGCGGCCATTTTGGAAAAAAAAACACGATGGCAGCCATTAGAGGGCATTTTCGGCGTGGCACTGACGCTTAATTATTTTGTATTGCTATCAACTAGACATGTACCAAGTTTCATGCTTTTATCATAAAATGCACGATTCTTCTTAAAATTGTTACATATCCGCCCCACTATTAGCAGGTAAAAGGTAATTGAGCCTAGAAACGATGGCTATGCAATTCATACTTGTTAAAGGTTTGTTTCAGAAAATACAGCATACATGTACCTTCCTACATTTGTTAAAATGTTTCTTTGCAATCTGAAGCAAAATATATACAGTGTATATGAGTGTGTGTTTTTAAAAGTAAGTAACGTTATAAGTTAGAGAGATAAAATAATGGGTTTAAGCAGCATTTGAAAGGCCAGGCTTTGATCTTTTGTTTGGTAAATAATATAGTATCCTAACGCGTGTGCGGATGGAGTTATGAATACGTTTTCATTACATATTGAACCCCCTCATATCTAGTATACACGTTGAACAGGCATTGAACATTTTACATTAAGATACTTGATTCTAAGCATGATTATATATGATTTTATTCTATATGGCAGCGTTTATAATATCATTTTTACCCCTTTCTTCTTTATAGGGATTTTATGTTCTGAGAAACTAAATACAATGAGAATTCACCTTCAACAAGGTCTTTTATTGATATCTTTTGAATCAGTTTATACACAATGTAGGTACAATGAACATTTGCATTAAGGAGTTTGATGCTTTAAAAGTGATATTCGACAAAATGACACATTTTGATTATAAAGCTAATAAAAGAGTGGGATATGGCATAGCTATCATGCGAAAGTATGCATACCTGGTCGTAAACCCAAACACAGTTTATAGCTGTAATTTCCTCTTTTTTCGCACGACGATGGGTCAGGCCTCAGAATCAAGGATGGCAATGACATAAAGCTTTAATCCTTTGGTTGGTGCCTGATGCTTGTGGATGGCTGGGCCCACCGTAGCTCAAATTGAGGTTTTCTTTTGCTATAACTATATGTGAGTCATGAGCCATTTTCTTTGTTCAATCATAGTTAGTGTGTTAATTTGACTCTGTTGTATCTCTGTGATGATTCATTGCATTAGTTAGTATTCAACCATGCGAGCTAAACAAGTTTGTGTTTTAACAACAACAAAACCTAGGGCAAAGCTTTGGCACCAGTAATATGCATTTAAATGCGCTGGTGGCTTAGGCTGTTGTACGTGCTAAGGTGGTGGTTCTGTTGTTGTTGATCTATTGTTTAAAATACTTCCCATTGTCTGTGGGGGTTCTGTGTTTGCCTTTGGTTTGTTATGCATTGCTTTATGTCCATACTGGTTTTACAATCATCTTGAAGAGGGATATAAAGCTGGTTGCTTTGCTTTTATTGTCTTACAGATGTATTGTTACTTAAATGTTCTGTGAGATCTCTGGTGGTGCAATGTGTTGGTCTGCAGTATGTGGTTGTAATATTTCCTGATCATACCCACTATCTTTTTGAACTTGCATTTCTTTTTTGCATTGTTTTTGTATCTCAATTGGTTCTTGGGCAATTATAAAGCGCATATGCAGGCTATGCAACTTGTACTGGAAATTTTACAGTTGGCATCTGCACAATGCAGGCATATTGAACCTTTACATAAAGAGTTTCGGTTGTAAATAAATGTCTACAACAGTTTTAAAGACTCAGCATTGCCTTTTGCACAGTGTGTTTTCAAATAGGTCATATATGCTCAAATAGTGCGCACGTGGAGATTTTGATTTATACCAGAGCTTTAACTGAAGGCATATGATACATTTTAGATACCCTGAAAGTTTGCATAAAGACGTTTGATGCCTAAAAAAGTAGTTTTGGCAAAATGTTAGCTTTTTTGAACTTGTCATTGTTTAATATCTTTACATTTTCACTAAGGATTTAAGTGCTCATTCATTGGTAATTCAACCTGTACCAGTGCCTTCATTCAAGGCATAGAAAACTAGATACACAATGTAGATACGTTGCTCATTCAAATGTGGAAGTTTAATACCTTGATTCCTTATACTGAACCTATGAAAAGGTATCCTAATAGCAATTTGATATCTGTTTGTATTCTTGATTTGATTTTAACATGTATCTACCTATCAAGAATTGCTTATTGTCTTTTATTTCATTTAATTAAATTTAAGGGTCACGTCATTCAAATAGAAGTTGATTATGTACAGGATTTTGAATTAATATATCTCTGTTGTGTTCCGAAAATAGTAAGTGAGTTTGATCAGGAAATACCACAGTGACTACCTGCAGACAAACTTGTAGCACTTTGAGGAAGAGCCAGACAACAATCATGAAACACCAGGAACACCAAAAAGCAAAGCAACCAGCTCTGTCTTCTCAAGCAAGATGATTGCAAAACTAGAATGGACATACAACAATGCTACAAAAAACATAGAATCCCGCAATGGAAGCAACGCAATAAACAACAAATCAACAACAACAGAACCACCGCCTTAGAATGGACAGCAGGGAAAGCCGCTGTGGGGACTTACATGCGTTTTACTGGTACCAAATCATCGCCCTTGATTCTGCTGTTGTTATAGCTAAAAAAAGTCAAGGTCGCATGGAGTATTCCTAACTATTGCAGTGTATCATCAAATGGAAACAATCTTATCAAATTAACACACTATGTTTAACAAAGAAAATGGCTCACAACTCACAGATAGTCAGAGCTACCAAAAGAATATTTTACAAAACTAGATTGGAAAAGCATTTCAAACAAGCTATACTTATTTGGTGTGGATGATCAAACTATAGACTAGGTAAAGAACCCCCCTCTGGATCTGCGCATGCATGTTAGTATTATGCATTTTCTGTCTATGTATTTGTCAATTGGATATTATAGTAGTGCTAATTACCACAATTATCAATACTCGTGTCAACGTTTAATGTATAATTATGCAGTATATTACTCATTTGACAGGTAACAGTCACTGATACGTTCATGTGGCGCAGACAAAGATGTTATTCCCATGTAGATCCTTACCTGCGTACGTTTGATGGCAGGTAACTATGTTGGTTACAATATCATTAATTTTATCAACAATGTGAATCGAAAATGAATTCAATTATGTAATTCAATTAAAGTAATTAAGGGTGCAAAGATCAGGAATCAATACAATCAAGTACCACACCTGACCCAGGATACAAAAGGGAAAGTGACAAACTCACAGCAGACACCACAAACGAGAGGCAAGAGGTCAGCCCTTTCCAAGCAGGTGACCACAAAGCACATATAAACAGACGCGCACAATGACATAGCAAACACAAGACAGAACAAACACATAAAAGATCCACAAAAGAAGTACCGCCTTGGAACAGTCAGTAACATTTAGGACTTGGCCTATGCATAGAGCAACACGCAAAGTAAGACCCTTCATGTAGAACAAAACCATGTGCTGTGATCACAAGGCTGCAAGGAATAGTAGACAATACAGAATAATGTAAACAGACATGAATCACAGATAACGTAAAAATCGACAAAAGGAATGGTCAGTAAAATTAATTATTGGATGGCTTAAACATACTTAACAGTACAAACATCACCTTTAATTCTGATGTGTATCAAGACGCATAGCTGTTTGGTTATGAAAGATCAATAACTTGTCAATGCATAATCTCCTGGTACATACAAATCATGGTAAAAAATGAGATAAAACAAAGATACAGACTCAACATTATATATAACTGGAAACCGGAGCAACAGAAATCCAACAGTTAAACACTGGTGGGCCTGACCAAAGACGCAACATCAGACCTTAACCCTCTCATATAATGGTAAGATTTTAAGTCAGAACTGTCATAGAGTGTAAAATCCAACCTGCCACTGTAAATTTCAAGAGGAAATCAAAACTGTGAACTGCCACTGGGTTGGCAACCAAGCATGCAGACTATCTCAATACACTTCAGGTCCATTAAAAAAGTTATTTCACTACGCAATATTTCAAAAGTTTTTTTTCACATTTTTATTATACATTTATGGTGTATGTTTTACAACACGTATTATTAAATGCTTATGCCATTTTGTTTCTATAAACCATATCAACGTATAATCAGGCAGCAGTTGTATATAAGTATCAAATATAATCCAATGAAATACAACAGCTTACTTTAAATACATTCCAATGAAAACACAACAACATTGTACACATACATAAAAAAGTCAGTATTTCTTCGTATCTCCCTTTGCTTTCATAAGATCTGTAATTCTCCTTGGCATTGAATTGTTAAGTTCTTCTAGGACGTTTGTTGCTACACTATACCACTCTTTACATACTGGCGTCCATACAGGCTTCCAAATCTCTTCTTGTTTACATGGCATTTGGTTACCAATCTATCTTCATTACATTCCAAACGTTTTCTATGCTATTCATGTCTCGCCAATTCCCTAGTCATTCTAGAACGGGTATTCCTTTACATTCTTGGAATGTTCTGGTACTTTTAGAGTTATTGCATGGCGCGATATCGTGTATGAAGAAATATTCCTTCTGTGGGAGCACAACGCATTCACATGATATTTCAATATCATGGACAACATCACTCTGGTATTTTGCACTATCCATGTTACCATATACTTTTCACTGAAGAGTGTTTCATCTGTTGCTATTGGCTTCGCAGACTTGCACACTTTCTGGCGATTTCACAGTAGCCACTTAGCATGACATTCCTCAATCTGTTTGCGCCCATCGATTGTTATGACGGTGAAATACAGACTAATGTGAATGCGTTCCCACAGAAGGGATATATCTTTATGCATGATCATGCGAACATTCCATAAGTCTGAAAGAACTAGAACATATCTTGAATGTAACAAAATACACGTTCTGAAATAGCCAGGGAATTTGCCAGAAATTAATTCCATAGATAACGTTTGGAATATAATGAAGAAAGAGATTGGTAACCAACTGCCGTGTTTAAAAGAAGAGATGTAGAGGCGAGTATGTGAAGCATGGTATAGTGCAAGACAAAATATTTTGGAAGAACTTAACAATTCAATACCAAGTAAAAATGAAAATCTAATCAAAGCAAAAGGAGGTGCAACGAATACTGACTTTAAAGGTAGTATGCATACAGCTATGTTGTTGTGTTTCCGTTGGAACTTATTTAAGTATGCTGTTCTGTTTTATTGGAACGTATTTAACTATGATGTTGTGTTTTCATTCGAATGAATTTAATATTCATATATAAATGTAGTCTGATTATACGTTGATATGGTGTATAATAATAAAATGGCATGGTAATTCAATTACATGTATGGTAAAACTTAGGCCATTACTGTATAAAATGTGAAAGAACTTTTGAAATATTGCGCAGTGAAATAACTTTTGTAATGGACCTGTATGTTATAACAGAGCTTTTTATAATGCACAATTATTTTAATAACCTAAGCTGAAAAAATATCAATGCATAATTACCACATCGCAGTGCAAACAGTTTTCTTTAATTTATACAAGAAGTCGCCATAAAACTCTTACTCCGAAAATCCCTGGGCAAGAGAGATTTAAGTCTTACATGGAATTTAGATATCAAGCCATAGAATCAGTGATAAAATTTAGAAAAGAATAGAAAATTCAGAATAAAACTATAGCAATTTTCACATTGTAGGTACTACGATATTCAATTACCAGGCGAGTTCATTATGTTTAGGCATACAGCTTTGGAAATAGAGGTAATTATCTTTAAAGTTTTTCAATGATAATTCATACATTCTCGTCAAGCTGTAATATAATCTTGGAATTACTGTCATACGAGGGTCAGTCAAAAATGACTGAGAGTTGATACATATCTCTTAAGAAGACTAGCGCACAATAGTCAACTTTGGCACATGTATGCAATGAACTGTCATGCGTCAGAATATCCAATACACAAGATCATGCAAAGTATATATTGCTGTTGCTAAGCAACCGAAGAATGTGAAATAACGTCATGCGTTCACGCTAGAATAAAGCGTTGCCATGGAAACACTATACAAAATTTTAGTTGTATCAATTTGTGCATTTGTTGCAGATAAAATGTTTAGATATATTTTTTTAAATGCAACAACTGAAATTGATGCATTGGACTTTTATTCCAGAAACGAAAGGAAAATTCAATTAATTTTCAAAAAATTTAACCCCAAAATATACCCCACCCACCTATAACGGTTTATTTTAGAGAACAACTACAAACTAAGTATCATATCATATGGCGATTTCTTTGTGTTTAGTAATTGTTTTTATTATCTGAATGTATATCTTGAATATTCTTAGGAATAAACCGCTTCAATAGCAACAAAATCTGGTGTTTTTGTCAAAAATAGAATTTCCATTGATTTTGGTTGCTAGGCAACGGACATTGCATGTATTGTATCTACTTTCTATAACACTTCTTCAAAACATTGCTCACACATTGCTCGGTGCAATTGGCGAGATAAAAGGTCCTTTATTATACTGTTTTAGATTTGACATGATTTTAAATTCATTGCTTCTTAGTCAGAAATGCCGTCAGTGTGAACGCACATAACTGAGAGACGGTCTTCGGTTGCCTAGCAACAACACATCGAATATAATAAGACATCAACTTCTATATGCAATGAAGCCCGAAGGTTCATTATATATGTGTATTAAGTTTCAATCAAAAGTGCTAACCCAGTCCAAAGATATTAACCAACTCTCAGTTATTTTTGACTGACCCTCGTATATCTCATCATAAATATAAATTTTGTTTGACGTTTACTTCATACTATAAACTGTATGAAGCGTTTCTCCCACTAACATCCTGGATAATTTTACAGGGCGGTTTAAGCTAGTACTGTGTTGTAAGCAATATCACTACTTTTGACAGTTATACTTAAAAAGGGAACTGGAATTATTTTAATAATTATAGTTTATCCTTTTAATTGAGCAGGAAGGTCTTGGGTCTACTTCACATTGGACTTTGTTGCTCTAAATATCTTGTTGTTTGATCATCAGAATTTAACAAAACTATTTTAACATTTGATCTTGTTCAAACAAAAACAAACTTAGATAGGACATTAAAATCTCAATTACAAATCAAGGACATAATGCGAAACCTTCATATATGGGCCTCCTCGCAAGAAAACCTGTCTTCGGGGTATCAGACAAAGTGAGATTCAAATCAGCATGCTCAGCTATAGAGACTAGCCAGAAAATTTAAATTTCCCTTGTACCAGATCTAGATATGATTCTTTCCAATAAGAGAAAAACAGAGGCGCTGATCAAAGCGCCTTTGTTGTTTGCGAACAACACAGGCGCAGACCAGCCTGAGCATCCACGCAGTCTGGTCTGCGCCTGTGTTGTTTCCAAACCCTGAAGACAGGTTTTCTCGCATCAAGGCCAAATCATATAATGCAAGCGACAACGATGATTGATCAACAACAAAAGAATTGTGACCTTAGAATAGACAGCAACTGTAACGACTAACAGCTCTGATACACTTTTGTCCTAAAATTTGCAGCTGTTAGAACACTGCGCAGCCTGTTTAGCTTGCATTGGGCACAACGTACTATTCTTTAGGGATCAATTTTCTAGAATATTGAGTCATTCAGGGATTTGACATAACATTGCATGTTTTGAATGTTTATCTCAAATTGTACTCCCTAGGCAGTGATATAGTCCCTGAATTCGCTATGTACATTTTCAAAAATATACAAATGCTAAATTCATATTGTAGGGAAAGTGATAGAGGAAGTATTAGAAAACTTCAGATACAGTGTTTTTTTATATATATTAGAAAGCACGTCGCAAACATGCTTGTATAGGTAATAGGGAGAACTGTAAACCATAACTCATACGTTTTAGCAAATAATATGGTACTCAGGTATTAGTATGTTTAAAGAATTTAAGGCTATCTGTAAATCAACAGGTTTCCAATAAACAGCATGTTACAACCGCGCAAGTAGCAAGTTAGCAAAAGCACATCTGGAGTCGCGTCGTCGCAAGACCACCAGGTCTGATTTTAAAGATTCGCCGAACAAGATACGGCGTAATAAGTGACAAGCTCCTCAAAGTTAAGAAATAGCAATCCATATTTAGTTGCACAAATTTATTTGAACATTCCCACTTGTAGCGAGTAGGCAGGGCTAAACGGTTGTCAAAAACCATGATCATTTAGTCAGGAGGCGGAGCGAAGCGATTGTAAACATTAATGTGCCGCATCGTGGCAAAATAAACTGTCCGTTTGTGAGCATGACGTCGAGAGGTACAGACTGATCGGGATCATTATATGGGCACTTGATGGCTATTTAAAGGACCTTAAGCTTTCCCCATGCAGACAGCGTAGTGTAACAAGACCCTTGGGCACCAGGCTGATCAGAGTCTTCCGTTTAACAGCGAACATATCATAGTTACCCCCAATCCCTCTCTGGATCTGCACATGACTAGCTACGAAATGTCCGCAAACTGCAGCCAATCCAGTGCTCTCGTAAACCAAACTGGTGAGGATATTGTGGCCAGAGCAGGCGCCACTGTCAACCAAGCCAATTACAATCAAATGAACTGGTTTACACCACCGTATTATGGATTTGGGGGTTATTTCCCGGAACATTCATACGCTCCAGGACCTCTGTAAACTGTAAAATAAATTTAGGACACAAATAGAAATGTTGTCCAGGCTGTTTTCTGGACCCCCCCCCCCCTGACAAAAATTCCTGGATCCGCGCATGGAACCTATGCTATCCTTAAATATCTGTAGTGATGCTTCTAGGGTACAGTATTGCTGGAATTGCACGAAAACTCTAGTCAGAACGAATAAAAATATGCCCTTGCGCCCAAATGCTTTATATTTTAATAGATAATTTCATAAATGCCTGTTTAGTTGACTGTAACCTACAGAAATGCGCGGATCCAGAGAGGGGACAAGGGTCTGGACCCCCCCCCCACCTGGAATATCACAAAATGGATTTCTTAGCAATACTAGTCTCGATCCCCTGAAAAATCACAAAGCTGCAAAGCCAGCATTTAATGTTGGGTCATCATACGCCCGCCAGAGAAACGCGTTTAATGGAGTTTCACTGGTTGGCTGATGATGGTCGCCATATAGTGGCATTGGATTCTTCCTCTTCTCCCATCATGAACAAAAAACAAAAACAACAACAAAAAAACGGGCCGCATAGCGCAGTCGGTAACGTGTCTGGTAGCAGATGCGAGTCTGACTGCAGATCCAGGGGTCGCGAGTTCGATCATGGTCCGGTCCCATACTTTCCTGAGGGTTGATTATGAAAAAAATTCTACGGTCATTCTCCTCCCTTCCGCTGAATCATTAAAGAAGAATTGTTGTCAGTTACAAGCGAAAGTATGTGCACGAAGAACTGGTTAATTGCTTATTCAAGCTTGCCCAGGAAAAAGTGTGGTTAGGTGAACTGACCATCCTGCCATGACCATAGCTGT
Source organism: Loripinus fragilis (assembly GCA_964019695.1). Lineage (NCBI taxonomy): Eukaryota > Metazoa > Mollusca > Bivalvia > Lucinida > Lucinidae > Loripinus > Loripinus fragilis. The sequence continues at coordinate 12,838,684 of OZ026530.1, forward strand.
TGATTCGGGACGTAAAGCAACAAAACAAACAAACAAACAAACAATACATGTAGGTGGACCCCCTCTGACAAAGCTGTCTGGATCTGCGCATGACAAATATTAGTTAGGTTGACCAAAACAACAAATATCGACAATTATTTCCTACGGAAGAGGTTTCGTTCTATACATTATTTTTTAATCATCAACGCAGATATTTCTTTACATTTCTTGCGTTTTAACCATCATTCTTTCAGCGTCAGTGTGTAAATTACATTAAGAAAGAACTAATGAAAAAGTGGGAAAAAACAAAAAAAAAAACATATGTATTTTTTCCAAACAGAGATCAAACTAGCTAAGACCACGAGCGCGTGCCAAATATGGGAATCGTCACATAACAGGTTTTGTCCTATCACATGAGAGAAAAAGGAACATTGACCCGCCTTCGCGTAAGACACAACTGTCAAACATCACAGGAGCACCTGATATGGCAGTTGGACAAGTAATCTAACTGTCTTTGATTTCTGACCGCACACTGAGAAACATACCGTTTGTGACGAAAATAGTTGGTCCGCGCGTCTTTGTTTCTTGACAATGACACCGTTTTATGGACCGATCACACAAGTCGTTTTGCTAACTTGCTACTTGCGCGGTTGAATTTGTGTATATGAACAGATGTTGCCCACATGCGTTGCGTTGTCTTGTAGATCCAGACTATAATCAAGCCTTGTTATGATGGAAGAGGTTCTTGGGCCCCCTTTTGTTCATGTGGTGTCCTTATGCGAGCAGGAAGGGATGTATATAGTATCAATCACTGTAACGGACATGTAACTGGATATCTCTCAGCTGACGATAAAATTCTGCGAGTTTATAGACGTAACTTGCGTTATTATCAGGTATTATATATAAGATCTTACATGAGTGCTGATGTGTTATTTAATTTGTTAAACATCTTTAATCACTTTTTTGCAATAAATTTAATAAATACAATACATTGCACTATAAGAACACACATTTTAGACTTTTTGTGCCGTCTGCCAAGCATGGTGGACAAATAGGAATCATGACTTCCTCAGCATTTACGTTGTCGGCGGCGGCGTCCGCGGCGTAATACCTTTGGTTTTTTATCAATATCTTTAGAAGGGAAGCATCATTTCCATTTAAATTTTAAAGAAGAGTAAAGCATACAAAATACAGGTCAAGTTTGATGTTTGAGATTATTTTAAAAGTTTTGACCGAGTTATGACCCTTTTTAGATAGTTTTTGGCTCAAATTCTGTTTCTGATCAATAACTTTGAAAGAATGCATCAATTTCATTCAAAGGTAAAAGAAGGGTAAAGCATTACTGAATACAGGTCAAGTTTAAATTTGGTGATTATCTACCAAATATTGTCTATGTTATGGCTCTTTTTGGCTTAGTTTTAGCTATTGGCTTTTATGTAATAAACCTCACATTTTCCCAACGCTGTTAAATCTGGCATGTTTTACTAAAGGCTGTAATTGTCCAGTGCCTGAAGATTAGCATGACAGTGACAACAATTTTACTCCACCCCCTGACCCCTTTGGCGAGGTCAAATGTCAAATATTTCAATTTTCTAATAATAAAGTCAGTTGTCAATATTTTTACCAAACTTTCTTTGCTACCACAATTGGACAAATTGTCTGATGCAGCGACAAATGTAGGTACTAGTGGCAACAATAGTGCGTATTTGAATATGTACATGTATATGGTTGAAATCTAACCAGCAAATATAAATTACACAGTCAATTAGAAAAAGCCCAATGTGAACCACCACAAAAAATTGATAAAAGTTGTTACGTGCCAGGCGTAACTAGAAAAGAATTCAGGAATCCAAATTTTGGCATTTGGAAAGTCAGCTAAAAGCATTTTTAAAATTTCACAAAATGTATTAAAATCACCAAAATTATCCTTTCCAAAAATAAACAGAAACTATTTATACAATCAAAGAAAGTCTAATTTACAGTACCTTATATGTCCAAACTGTCTCTCAGAATATTTATCAACACAAGTCTTTCAGTAGTTTCTGACCCCCAGATTTTGAAGTTAAATCCAAATGAACACCAAAGTAAGTAAGCGTGCAAAGATCAGGAATCTATACAATCAAGTACCACACCTGACCCAGGATACCAATGGGAAATTGACAAAGTCACAGTTAGACACCACAAACGAGAGCCAAGAGGTCAGCCCTTTCTCACCAAGTCTGAATCCAAAACTGAATAATTCAAAGTAATTCAGAATGAATAAATTAAACACATTATTCCAGTATAGAATTCCAGCACAAAAGGTTTAGACTTTTAAATGGTGAAATTATTTCAAAGATGCCCTAATGAAAATTTAATCTTATATATACTCTTAAGAAAGCTCTGGAATAATCAGGAAAGAACTATGCTATCATATGCTGTATTCATATATTCTGCCAGAGGTTGCGCAATGGTTCTAATCATTCCAGAAGCTTCTATTTGTATGGAAAAGAAAATTCTAGGGAATTCTGGACTTTTCTGGAAACTTCCATGACAGTACATTTTTAATTTCTAGATGATTAGTTATCCTTCTAGAAAAATATTATGATCAAATAAACACCTTGTTTACAAAAACTTGTTTGCCATCCATATCTCCAATATCTGGGTCAACAGAAAATTAGTAAATAATTATTTATTATTGTAATTGTGATTATTGTTTTATTGAATTTATTTAACAAATTGTGGGAAAGAGATAAAATGCAAAAGTTTAATAAATACAATAATACAATTGCACAATTATTAGATTATTATTATCATATGACCCAAAAACTTCTTTAAATTGCAATTTAAAGCAACTTTATAACGGACCTCATTTCATAGCTTTACTGAAATCTGTAAACCACTAGTGATGTATCGATGACGTTTATCTTGCGCAGACGCGACGTCATATGATGACAAAGGACCTCTGACGGTGGTAATGGGAATCACAGTGTATCGCTGCCTATAATTTTGATAGAAGTGAAAGTCAATCAAATGCTTCAACCTTCATATATAAGCTCGCTGTTGGTCTCTATTTTATGATATTGCATTTCATTTCCATTTTCCATGAATGTACGGCTTTATTTGAGGCTAAAATGGTCACTTTTTGCATTATACATATAGAAAATATAAAAATATTTTTAACCCCCCCCCCCCTCCCCCCCGAGTTCCAACTAATCCTTTTGCACGTTCCCATATTTTACATAATATATGTGAAAAGCTAGCTGGAACTTGTGGGAGAATGATATCCCACAGCATAAAATGTGATGACTGGGTGAGCCCGAACATTAGCATTTGGATTTTTGGTGTGCTCTCTTGAAAATCTTTTTTTCAAGTATAATGAAATAATTAGTACAAGTAAGCTTCCTTTCTATAACCCATTAGTCATAAGATTTTACAACGTTATTTCATATTTGTCAATAGATTATGAAAACTGTCATTTAACTAAGTTCAGTTGGTAGATTATTTTGCATTAATACTGTATCTATCCAATACACATAAACTACATGGCTTTTGACTAGGTGTACTTTACGCATGGATGAATGGTTATAGTACATTGCTGCATAATATTGACCAGGTAAATACATTGTCATCAAGGTTGAATATGGACTACAGTTGCACTTCAAAATATTTCTTAACAAATCAAATAGAAAAAACAACTACAAAAATAATCACTAATTTAAAAAATGCTCATGATTTTGGAACTAAAATACTTTCACTGTAATTTGTAATTCAGTATTGATGATATGATACCCTTACAGGTAAAAAATAATTGATTTCTAAATAATTCGGTGAAGTCAAATTTTGCAACCCCTACCCCCTTTGGTAGGGTCTCCCGTTTTGTTGGATGTGTTTGCCTGTCTAATATTAACCTAAATTCATTCCTAATACGTCAAGCGTCCTGTCCAAAAGAAAAGCAGTGGTATCTTATGCATAGGGAAGTTTTGGGAAGCATCTTTTGTTTGTTTGTTTGATTTGATTCTTTACGTCCACTCAACAATCTTTCAGTTATGGGGGACGGTCTTCCTGGGTTGAACCAGTACTAAGCTAGGATAAATGTGTCTTGCTCAAGGACCACAACGCAGTGACGCCGGTGAGGCTCGAACCCACGGCCCTTCGGTCTCGAGTCAAGCACTCTACCACTGAGCCACTGCGCTCCCTTGGGAAGCATCTGAAAAATAGGCAAATACCCTATCAAAGTGTCAGAGGTCCGTTAAGAGTTTATTAACATCGTTCAAAAGAGAATATATACTCAACTACAAAAGAAACCCATCAGTCACGTTTAAGGGCAATTATGGCAAAATAATTAAGACATGAAAATATATTTTATACCATATTCTTTAGCAATTAATTATGCATCAACTTATTGAATAATGTAACAGTTTTACTTAAACCCGTTCATGCTGTACGCCAGTGTATAGACAAGGGGTCATTTCTAAAAATGACAGGTTTCAAACAATTGGTTTTCACTCAAGTTCTAGCCTTAATCAGTTCAATTCGTCCAATAACCAGTATGTCCCTCTCCAATAAAGCTAACAAGTATGTGCAGAAGCCAAAACAAAGCACGTTAGTTTAGTAAGCCGGGATCTCAATACGATAGAGCAGTTGTTGGATGAGCTCTGGCGACGCATCCAGGATCGTTCAGTGCAACCTAGGAATCTTTGACAGCTTCAGGTTGATCTCCATTAAGAATGGATGTGGATTCCCAAGAACATTTTGTGGCATCATATGCTTTTCGTTAGACCTTGTTATGAGGCAGTTATTGCTGCAGGAGAGGGTCATGTCCGTTTTTGGACATATTTAATTCAAGTGAACTGATTTAGACGAGAACGAGATATTCATTCTCTAGTGAAAAACTTGTCATTTTTGAAAATGACCCCTTGTCTAGACAATTGCAAACAGCATGAACACATTTAAGTAAAACTGTTACATTATTCAATAAAATGATGCAGAACTGAATGTTACAGAATAAGGTATAAATATATTTTCATTTCTTAATTCTGATTTCCATAATTGGCATGAGAAGTGACTGATGGGTTTCTTTTGTAGTTGAGTACAAGTAAAAAATTGGTTGTTACCTTGCACAAATATTTTTTTTTCAAAAATAATCCATTAAACTAATGCATTGCTTAATATTTTTTATTAAACAGGCGTTAGTTATCAGTCGTTAATAACATGGTATCACCATTCTGATGCAAGTGTAAAGAGCTTTTTTAAAAGGTCCATCGGTCTTAAAGGGGTTAAATATTCAATTTTGGTTAAATAAGTAATGTTATAGAACATTACATTTGTGTTATTTCCATTTAGAATTTATATACCTAGCATGCTTGTTTCTAATGACTACTTTTGTATCATATATGTATCATATGACGTTACTGTTAGTCAGTGGATAACGTCATATCATAAATTATTTTATGACCACATGTTACATAAGACTTTCAGCGGGAACAAGTCACGTCATGACGACGTCCATTACAACAATATAAATTTTCATTGAAATAAACAAACATTGAAGGTCGCTAAAATTGCATTCAAAGGGTCCTATGATAACCAGATGTTTCAATCATGATCATTTCATATTATTTTTATTAAACTCGCCAAAGGCTCGTTTAATAAATTTCATATGAAATGGCCCCTCGTTTAAGATCCTCTATATTTAGCTACCTATATTGGTAATGTTTGATTTTATAGGTTAGATTTCCAACAGGCATGTATGCTAATGTGTTTATAAGACCATGGTTCCATAATGTAATGGATATTGATATATATCCTACACCTGCTGATGCTGAGAGTATAGAAGGTCTGTGTGGTAACTTCAATGGTGATACTGGTGATGATCTTCAGATGAGGAATGGTTCGATAACAAACGATCCAGATCAGTTTGCTTGGTCATGGGGGTATGTGTCTATAATATCAATTAATATATTGTCACTCATTTTTACCAACCAACAGAGGAAATGCATATTTTTTTAGCATTTCATCTTCATTTATCTAACTATGGAAACTGTAAAAAAATCCCTAGATTAAACAAATACGATTAAGAACCATACAGTCGTTTTGAGCCATTTTATATATCATTACACAATTAATTGTTTTGTCAGATAATTGTGAAAAGCCAAAGGTAATGTTGAACATTGTAAATACATACTTTAAATGCAAGTTTATTGCATGTTACTATAGCATGATGTAACACAATAGATTGGCATCAAACTTGTAAAACAATATACTGCAAATCTGAACACGTTTATTTTCATTGTTAATTCTGGTTATGAAACTTAGCAGCATCTCGAAGTTGCAAAATATATCCAGTACATAAGCGGGTTTGGAGGAAATGACAGTGATGTGTCGGTACCATGCTCACTTGTTTTAAGATCGATTGATGTGATAAACAGTGTTCCTCATGGCTATGGTATTAAATTTGACGAACAGCAAGATGGTCTTTCTCTTTTTTTGATGCTTTACGTCCCAGTTAAAAGCTATGGCCATGTCAGTTTACCTAACTACGTTTTCATTTTTGGCAAGCTTGATTAAGCTGTTAGCCAGTACTTCGTGCACATATTTTCACTTGCTTGTATCAGCGGAAGGAAGGAGAATGGCCATAGGAATTGTTTCATGATCAATCTTCACCAAAGTATGGGAGTGGGTCGGGATCCACTGGTGACCCCTGTATTTACAATCAGATATGTTGCCCACTTTGCTACGAGGCACGGCCAAAAAAATATTTTAAACTATTTAGCCACTAAGCCAATTATTAAAAAATATTTTAACTGACCAGACAAAAGTTTATGCAAAGAAGCAACCATGGAGTATTGTCCTTTTTTACATTTTTGTATTTTCTGATATATTGCCCCTTAACCACTGACTAAATTCTTTATTTCAGATTAACTGATTCCAACAAAGTATCAGAGGAAAGTCTACGCCTTCCTGAAAACTACAAAAACCAATCACCTTGGAAACGAGAAAACCAACTTTGTGTGTGTCAGGACCCCAACAGTTCGCTTGGTGGAGCAATTTGCTCAGCTAATGAAGAAGAGACATGTTCCTCAGCTGTGAAGCATAAAGGATATTCATTATTTCCTACTAGCAGGTTAAAGAGAGACGCAAGATATATCAATTTAGATTTTGAAAGGAGGATGACATTTGACATACATTTTTGTGTGTTCTGTTCTACTCTAAAACGTACTTAAACGCACAAGAAACGCTACCCTTACTAAAATATTAGTTTTTATCATAAAGTTTACTCAAGCATAAGGTATTTGATAGTTTTCGTTATTTGACTTGCGGTCTCCTGGGTCAGGTGCGGTGCTTTATTGTATCCATTCTTGACCTTTGCCTTTTTTCTTGTTTTGCATATACTGGATATAGTTACATGCATGACAGAATATCTTTAGTGCAAAATAATAAATCTAAGTGAATTATAAGAAAGTAAAAAAGGTGGCAAACATCAGGAATCAATACAATCAAGTACCTCATCTGACCCAGAATACCACATGGAAATTGATAAAAACACAATTAAACATCACAAACAGGAGCAAAGAGGTCAACCCTTTCCCAGCAGGTGACCACAAGGCAGCAATGAACAGATGCAAATGCATGAAAGAACAAGACATAAATAACACAAGTGATCCACAAAAGATGTACCGCTTGGAACGATAAGTATAAACACTTTACTGGTGGGCTTAAACCAGTTTCACAATGCCAACCTCACCGAGAGCATAGTTTTAGTGATTGATTGAAAAGATAATGAAACGTTATAATATTGTGAAAAACATCATGGATATCATGTGACAGTCTGCATGCCTGGGTGTAAACCCAATTATGGTTTTTAGCTATGGCTTCCTCTTTAATTGCACAACGGTTGGTCAGGCTTCATACTTTATGACAGCCCTAATACAAGCTTTAATCGTTCTGTTGGTAAATGATGATTGTCTTTGGCTGCACCAACCATATATTAACTTCAGGTCTTTTTAGCTCTGATTATCTGTGAAGCGTACGACCTTCTCTTTGTTTCCTAATAGAGTAATATTTTGATTATTTTCTTTCTCTGCGATAATACATTGTAAACGTAAGGAAGCCTCAGTGCGAGAATACCGTCTTGAGTTTTAACAACAAAATCTTGGGCAAAAAGTTTCTACCAGTAAAATGTATTTAAACCCCAAGTGGCTTAGGCTGCTGTCAATTCTTAGATGGTGGCTCTGTTGTTTATTGAATCATTGTTTTCTGTATCTTCCATTGTTTGTGATCGTTTTATGTTTTATCTTGTTTTTGGTGTGTGTTACTTTGTGCTTTTTCTAGTTTTGCAATGATCTTGACGAGATATAAGGAGCTGGTTGCTTTGCTTTAATTGTTTTTTCTGATGTCTTACTTTTTTATGTTCTCTGGCTCTTCCTCAATGTACCATGTATTGGTCTGAAGTGTGTGAATGTGATATATTGCAAACAAAGTGTTTCACAGTCAATCATGCAAGCTGCATTAGAGAATTCAATACGTACCTCTTTGAGTCCTTTGAGTCAAAATAAGCAAGTATGGCCCAGAAATGATACAGTTATAGTGCAGAAACCAACTCATGAAAATACAAAGTACAATACAGATAGTCAAAAAAAGCAATATAACAATCAAAATGAAGAGCTGACGTTTCTCTTTCTCAGAAATAATAATTTATGGTACACATGTCACTGGTAAATGTTCGCTAATGGAGTAACTGTTTACACATAAAGTAGATGTAAGTGGACAGTGTTTTTATTTAAAGGATCGGGTGATTAATAGGTTAGTAAGCTGTTGTTCAGGATACACTTTTATTATGTAACAATGGTCTGTAGTTTTACCAGAACGACAAACAATTTCTCAAAATCTGATATAAACAGCTTTGCGTCTGTTCTATTGACGTTTCCATCACAAGCTGTACCAAGGTGTTGTCTGTTGAATAAATGTCCAGTTAGTTCCATAGGACGCTTATTGATTGTTTGTTGTGTTTCTGAGTTTTTTTTATTACTTCTTATATTCAAGAAGAGGTTCAGCTGTCATAGAAACGTAGTTTCTTAAAGGTCTTGTGAACCTTCAAACAAACTTTTTTAAACTCTTATTGATTAAAAAGCCAGTAATGAGAGAAACAGAATGTCGAAGGTCCCATCAAAAAATTCAAAATAGTTACCAAGTTATGAAGGTTTCAAACTTTAATTAGATGAAAATATGCGAGAGGCTCATATGACGTCATTTGAGCTTTTTCAAATATCAAATTTAATATATTTCATTTATTTTAACATTCTTTAATATTCTATTTGCTGAAAATGATTCATTATGATAAAATACAACATTTGCATATAAAAGCTTAATTGTGCTGTTCTTAAATGCTTAGAAATCACACTACATAAAATATGACATTTTGAAAAAAAACATCTCGAAACAATAATGTGGGCAGGCTTATATTCTAATTTGCATGATTTTAAAACTTGCATAACTTTTGACTCGGTAGGAATTTTAAGATGGGGTTTTCAGCATTTTGGTTTTCTCATCACTGTCATTTAAACCATGAAGAATTTCAAAAATGTTTTTGAAGATTCACAATACCTTTAAATATATTATTTAGGAGATGACAACATCTGCCTTGGCAATTTATTTGCTGCGTTCTTCTGGTAAGTTTCAGCTAGGCAGGGACACCATCCATGGAGAGAAGCGGTTTTCGTTTGGCTGTACTGTTGGCAATAAATTGCAGAACATGTGCTGTGACTCAAAAAAAAATTCTTGTAGTTGGTGGATTACTTTGACAACTCTGTTATGTTTCTTTGGTTGTAATGTTTATGTTGGAAGTGTATGATAGGTGTTTTTCCTCTAGTTGTAGGGCCAGATAAGCTATGAATCAACAACATTGGAGTCATTTCCATGGACGATTTAATCTTGTACGATTATTTAGTAGTAGTTGGCTGCAATTAACACTGTAGACTAAAATTACTTATACCCACTAAATTATCCTGGGAAAGTGAGATTGTTGCTTTACTTTAATTGTATTCTCCATGGTATGTGGCTGTCAGTGCTCTCTGTCTCTTCTCATAATGTCATGGGCTGTTTGCAGTGTGCTATAGTGGCATTTTCTTGTCATACTCATTTACAGTTTTAATTGTTTATCAACGTTACGTCGATAACACAAATGCACACAATCCGATCACAAATCTTAACATATTTTCCAGCTGATAATCGAATTTCAAAGTAATTTAATTGCCTGATAAAATGTTACATTCTGTCTCCTGTATAATTGGATTTCTTTAACGTGTTGCCACTAAAATACTAGGCAAGCTAAGCAAGTTTTACAGTTTATTTCTTTCCCACAGCCAACTCGTTTAGTTTACTCAATGATATACGCATGAGCACTCCAGTAAAGGAATATCTTTGTGTAGTACATAGCAGCTTCCTATATGAGAATCTTATATGTGTTTCTTTACGTAAAATTGCTAAGATTTTGCCAAATAACCGCGACGTTTTTAAGGTCTGTCATTACATAACCTTATTAAATGTTTGATTTATTTCGTTACGTCCCATGAACAATCTTTCAGATATAAAGGAACGGGTCTTCCTGTGTTGAACCAGTACTAAGCTAGGACTAATGTTCTTGTTCAAGGACACAACAAAGTGACGCGGTTATCAAATGTGTAAAAAAAACTAGTGGTTAGGATTTAAATACATGCTGTAATAGTTCGTCTAAGCATGGCGTCATCTTTTAAAATGAAACATTATACTCAGTTTCCTGTGTGCTATAAACTAAAATTAATTAATCAAAACACAGAAAGGTCCTCATCACATAATGTATTTTTATGTATACAATTTTCCAATATACCAAATACCATCATGGTTTTCTGTTAATTTAATTTAAAGCTTATCACAACATCAGGAAGGTGAAACGATATAAATTACATTAGTGTGAAATGTTTAAGCTATAAAAGTTACAATTGATTAATACTTTTTCGTTGTTTTATTGGTACTTGACACTTTGTAAATCAGGTTACTTTAGCAAATAAAGCAATGAAAAAGAATTAAAAAAAACTAATTCGAAAGGATTGAAACTGAAAATTTAGCAACATCAGTTTGCTTACAAAATATTTACAATTTCTAGCTTAAATGGTCAATTTTGTTATATGCGTGTAATACAGATAATCAACTATAATCTGCATGATTTAGTATTTTAAAGCTGTTTTTAACTAAAAGTCAGCCTCAAAATCCTGAACTCAATGAAATACTTCCAACATCCACATATTAATCACAAGACGTCACCTCTTGGGGTGATATAGTACCATGCAATTAAATCGATAAACTACTAGTGGCTTATAGATTTCGTAACGTAGCATAATAACATCTATGTATAACGTTGCTTAAAAGATGACAAAATCTTGACTTTTCACGCCAAAAATGCGATTTTTAATTACTTCTTATGTCGTGCAATAAAATGAATCTAACAGTCATGATCCTGTTTTATCAAATTTGATATAAAATAGGCACACCTAATGGGCAACCAACCACTATTTGTTCTGAGGGGATAGCACAGTATAAGGTATTTCTTGCGAGTTGTTACTTGTTTGAGTAAAAAAAAGTAAGGAAGAAAACGAAGATCAGGAATAAATACAATCAAGTACCACAGGGTCAGGATACCTTATGATTAGGTGATAAAAGCACAAGAAAACGTCGTATACAGAAGCGCCTAGTGGTCAGCCCTTTCCTAGCAGGTGACCGCAAGGCAACAAGACACAGACAAGGCAATATGTCAGAGATGTACACAAAAAAAGATCCACAAAAGAAGTCAGGTATGTAACTACGCGTACGCAAAAACGCATGTGCGTTAAATCGGCGCCACCAGTATAGTTGCTTAAGCTACTTCCTTTGATATTTGAAGAAAAAATACTACTGATAGTATTAAGTCTTTGCCCCCTGAGAAATTTTTATGCTGCTGATTTTTTTCAAAATCACTTTTTTCAAAAAATCTTATATAAATACAATCTGAAAGTCAAACAAATTGGGTCCAGATCAGGCCTGACGTATTGTTGAGCCTGATCTGGGTCCAATTTCTTTGCAAAGGTTATCAGCAGACGACACTCAGTAGGCAATGAGTTAATTGCGTGTCTTGGGAGCTAGTTTGAGCACTGTGAAAGCTCTAAATCCAGGGCGTTGCCCACTTACCCAAATCTAGAGTGCGTTTTCTATAAATGCATCAGGTACGCCACTGAAAGTACCGCTTTGGAACGGTCAGTAAGAAAATTACTGGAGGAAAAAACTAGTTTCACTATATATAGCTAAATAAAAGCCGACTTTAAACCTCACTCTGACTATAAGGAAATAGAATAATCATGCAAGCTATTTTAAAGGTGCCGGGACCCTTGGACGGAAGTTCCTGTTAGATACCATGAGGGTTTGTAATTTGTGACTGCCTCATTCAAAAGCGTGACGATGCAAGTGGCAGTTGGCGTTTGACACAAGACGTTCTCACTTTGTGACGTAACATTATAAAAAGTATGACGTCATGTTATGGGGATCACACAGTCGCTTGCTTGTAAGAGCTATTATTAACGTTCAAGGTCCTGGTGATTGAACAAATCCCTCAGTCTTGTGGCTAAAGTATTGCTTAAATATCAACCAAACCAGCAGCTTCACCATTTAATTTTACTTTTTGCATTTTTACAATGTTAATGATGATCAGGGCACATTTGCAACAGTAGAATAAGGTCCTTACTTGGATCGGATTGACTCCGTTTAGATTCTGGAACTGGGCGATTTCTAAAAAATCAGGCCTTCATACTGCAGATGATTAGAACAGAATAGAGCCTCTAGTTGTAACAGCAACCATCTCTTGTTGTTGCCGCCAAGGCGGCAACAACACGTTGGTTGGTTGCTATTAAACTCGTTAGAAAAAGGAGATAAAATAATTGGCAAGCCTTGCATTTTATTGTTTTGCCTCAACTCGTTTAATATATTCAATAAAAAAGAGCACTAATATAATACCCTCTATTTTTCTTGCAGTAAATTGTGTGGCTGATGAATCATCTATGAGTGATAATGTACTTGCAGTTTATGTCATCATTATCATTGTACTGGGCAGTCTTTCCCGAGTAGCTGTAGCAGCAGTTGTAATAATAAAGACATGGCTTTGTAACCAAATGTAAGTTCAGGTATCTTATATGTTATTTTGTGATAACTATCATAATTGTGCTTGATACTCGCAGAGCAGACATACGCCAATAAATTATTCCATACTTCAATCAAGGTTTGCTAAGCCGAACATCATAAGGTTAGGTTATGGCTCAATACGAGCATGCAATATCCTGGTAGTCTAGAGTCATATATCATCCTGTATAGTCTCCCCAGCTTATGTTGTGGCCTTAGTCATATGAATCTGGCTTTATAGTTCCTTCGTATTATCCTAAGAGTGTCTAAAACCTAGTTGACCAATAACTATAAAAATAATTGCGTAATCAATAGTTATGTTAATAAGAAGAAATCAAATCATGACATTCCTTTTAATAATAAGAGACTTCTAAGGTAAGGTAAACTATTATAACTTCCTTCCAGACTAGTTGTTCCATATCCTAGAATGCCTGATGGACCAAAAAAAGGTTACATTCTTTGTCAGAAATTATACTGGTAGGCAACGTGGCCTTCTTAACAGTCAATGTGGCATGGTGGATAACAATGACAATCAGAATGGCCTGTACAGTCGATGTGGGATTGGACATGACAATGGCAATCAGGGTGGCCTGAACAGCCAATATGGTATTGAACATGAAAATGACAATCTGAATAGCCTGGTCTTTGTCTAAACAATCATTTGGTAATACTTGACTTTTCGCTTACTGTAAAGGCGGCGCCTCATGAATGCGTAATTAGGACCAGTCAAGCGTAGGCTTAGGTAAGCGCTGCAAAGAAAACGTAGTTTTATTCAAAAGTAACTGTATCATCTTGTGCAACAACCTCAGTAATTATTTAGTCCTTAAAACGCCAGCAACATAACTGCATCTGAAAATAGCTATTTAACATAAGCAGGGAGGCAAACATTGTGGACCCAGATAAGACTGCTCCTATAGGAGCAGTCTGATCTGGGTCCACACAGTTTATCTATGGGGCTTCAAATAGTTTAGTGGACGACAAATAAACATACATTTTGTAATTATGCACTTTAAGGGTCAATAAATGTGAGTTCAGTGTGTAAACGGTAAGGGTTTTTTATGAAATGCACGCACGTTTGCGCGGTTCAAAAAGCTTATTAACTCTTTACCAAATTATAAATAAAACCTGATTTCCCTTCCTTAGCAGATGAAATAGCCGAACCACACCCAGATATGAATATTAAAGTTGCCGCCTTTACAGTAAGCGAAAAGTCAAGTAATATAAAATAGAAGTTTGAGATGCTGTACCCGTATGACATGGACCAATTCCACAGTTATTAACCTTTCAAAGACAAAAGACCAATAAATGGTACTTTAACTAAACAATTGCAGTTAAATGCCACGTACTGTGGTATTTCATCAGGATCAACACTCTTTGCTAATACAAAATCGATCTTAAGAGATAGAAATGTAATATGTTTGGAAATTATAACATGTGACCCCTCAGTATGTCTTACATGTTTTATGATATGGTGCCTTGTATAAACATTGATATTTGGTAATGATATGTGACAAAGGTCATAACAGATTCGCATAGTTTATGTACAATGGTGACTTTTTACACTAAATAACGATTTTCAGGTAAGTTTTATGTCATTTGATGAATAAAAACTAACATTCTTGCTCCTGTTTTATCAAAAAATTTTAAACAAATTTTATCATATGACGTCGCGTCTGAGAGTGTAATAACACCTTGCAATAAAGTCGATAAATCACTAGTGGTTTATAGATTTACGGGAAACGTTATGACGTCCATAAAAATGTTGCTTACATAATAACAAATTTATTACGTTTTTACGCCAGCAATGAGCCTTCAAAGTGATTCTAATGCCATACGATAAATAAAATCTAACATTTGTGCTATTGTGTTATTATATTTATTAAACTCGTTGCGAAAAAGAGATAAAATGCTCGGCAAGCCTCAAGTTTTATCTCATTTCCCCAACTCGTTTAATAAATTCAATAAAACATGATCCTCTATATTTTAGCATTTTTTGTAAGTTCCACTTTTCCATAAACAAATGGTCTGGCAAATCTCATAATCTCTTCTAACTATTAATATTATTTTAGATATTTATTGATAGTGACACCATTGTCATATATGTTTTTTCAATGATTGAAAATGCCAGATATAGTATTAAAAGGCGCCAAACACATGCAGATAATTGAAATGAAGACGCACAGCCTAGCAACAGTCAGTAAATAATATAAGCAATGACATGTGATTTCCAACGATGTGGAATTTTGACAAGTGTAGACTTAGACGAGCCTATGCTGCATCATTTTAAGCTAAGAAACTTCAAATGATGTTCGGTCAGTAGCTCTAAACTCATAGAATATTCCAGCGACTAGCAAAGGCTCTGATCAGACTGCATTAATGCGCAGGCTGCTCTGAGCCTTTGCTGGTCGCGCAACCAACATTATTGGAAATCTCATGTCACAGCTCATATCATTTTTCAGAGACTAGCTTACATTTTATATGTAAAAAAAAGTAGTAAAGTAAATGCATACGAAAATGCAGAAATCGCAGGCACAGATTGAATCCATGCCATAATATTTAAACATGTTTGCTATTCTGAGCAAAGTAGTACACTCATAAGGTTACTGCTTTTTCTAAAAACAGCAAATGTAAGTCAACCGCCTTTCTCAGAATAGCAAATATAAGTGTATTGCAAATCTAAAAATAGCAAATGTAAGTGTACAGCCTTTCTCAAATAGGCAAATGTTAATGTATTGCCATTCTCAAAATAGCAAATGTTAATGTATTGCCATTCTCAGAATAGCAAATGTTAATGTATTGCCATTCTCAGAATAACAAATGTTAGTGTATTGCCTTTCTCAGAATAACAAATGTAAGTGTACCACCTTTCCCAGAATAGCAAAAGTTAGTGTATTGCCTTTCTTCTCAGTATAGCAAATGGAAGTGTATTGCCTTTCTCAGAATAGCAAATGTTAGTATATTGCCTTTTTCAGAATAGCAAATGATAGTGTACAGCCTTTCTCTGATTAACAAATATAAGTGTACCACCTTTCTCAGAATAGCAAATGTTAGTGTATTGTCTTTCTCAGAATAGCAAATGGAAGCGTATTGCCTTTCTCAGAATAGCAAATGTTAGTGTATTGCTTTTCTCCGAATAACAAATGTGAGCGTATCACCTATCTCAGAGTAAAAATTGTTAGTGTATTGCCATTCTCAGATGAGCCAATGTAAGCGTATCCCCTTTTTCAGAATAGTAAATGTAAGTGGAATGCCCTTCTCCAATAGGGCTACTGAAATATTAAGTGAGTTTGCCCAGGAAATGCTACAATCCCATAATTTAGACTTATCCATGACTACATCTACTGTTGCGACATAATGGAGTTCATTGTATAATTCAAGCTATGCCCATCTATAAATGCTGTTTTTGAAGTATTTACAATGTCATTACAACAGTTCTCAAGGAACAGCAAACGCATTACTGTGTAAGAAGAAAGACTGTAGACTGATAATTCTGATTCAAGAAGAGTTGAGTATAATTTTGTAAAGCTGAACAATTAAATTGAAAATAAGTTACCACCAGCACGCAATGTATTTCCGCTAAATGGTAGATTTGTCTGAATGAGAAATGAGCTATTCAAAAACGCTTCATCGTTTTAATCCCTTATACAAATGTAGCACCATATGCGTTACTATACAGTTCGCAAGAAAACACCAAATCCACTTAACATAATACTATCCTGTATGTACTATAATTGTTTTTATTAAATATGATATTTTATACAATGCATTTGTTTCTTGTAGTGTTGTATTTTTGCTATTGTGACAAAATTAGTTGTCATGAGATCAGTTTTGAGTGCTTATGTTTATATTTTAATCACATGACTTCGCGCCCGAGAGTGATATAACACCATGCATTAAAACCAATAAACTACTAGTTGTATACATATTTGTTAACGTGATAAAATGACGCTCATAACAACGTCACATATATTTTGCAAAATATTGACGTTTTTACACCACAAACGCGATCACAAAACATTGTTAACGCCATGTGTAAAATATAATTTTACATGTGTGGCCCTGTATTATTGATTTTTTTAAAACTCGTTGCAATAAATAGATAAAATGCTTGGCTAGCCTAGCATTTTATCTCTTTTTTCCCAACTCGTTTAATAAATTCAATAAAACATGTGCACTTATGTAAGACCCTCAAATTTATAATGGTTTACGTTTTACATTGACTTTTATTTGGATTGATTGACAAGAGATAAAATATTTAGTAGCATAGATATTTTATTATTGCAAATATTTTATCTCGATATTGTTATATACTGTATATAAAATATGCTTTATTGTTTTCTTCTAGCTGTTTACTTTATTGACGCTAATAGCATGTATACTAAACGAAATATGTAACCACCAATTAGAACAATAAACAATTAGAAACACATCCAGTTTGGAAATAGTTGACACTAAAATATAAACACACTTAAGTTTGCATTTATTTTTAGTCTTCAATGACAAACACGAGACTTGTTTCATTTTTAACAGATGTAAGTTTCAAGATTTGCTGTTGTATTTAAATAAAACATACACATTTTGCTTGCTGATGAGTAACAAGTAATCCCTGACATAGCCAATTAAAATATATGGCAATTAAAAGCAAACCCATGACAGAAGGATCGAAATACATGCCCATCTCCCTTGAAACAATTTGACGATCTTAAAAATGGGCGTATTTTCAATAAAATTTCATATTTAAGTGTGAGATTTTCTTGTATATTAAGAGGGGCATTCAGTTTATTATTCATATAAATAACAGTTTCTAAGCACCTGTATTTGCGCGATAACGGCTTAAAACGTTCTACGCTATAAGTGCCAAATGGATAATCAAGAGAAAACATTCGAAAATAAATGTAAATATTTCGTTTTAGTCAGCATTTATACATGCTTGAAATTTAAATACCCATCTTCAGAGGCTGTTTAAACCAGCATATAAAGTTAGTAGGTATTTTCCCGGTGATTGAACGTTTTTGAGATCACAGAGTTGAGACTGAACTTAAGGTTACATCCTTCTGCACATATCAAGTTCATAGTAGAAATTTGTGTACCTTAATTCAGGTCGCATTGTATGAAATTGAACTGTCACAAAATATGATGAGAAATTAATGAGCATTGACAATTTTTATTTTGTTCAAAAAACATAAAACACCTCTTGTATAAGTACGTTGGTGTAGTAATTAAACAAAATGGGAATGCCACCCAAAGCACATGTATATTGGTTATATGGGTTAAATTTCAGAGGGTCTTGATGTTGTTTTACGATTAGAAAATAATAACTTGATTTTATCATGAGTCGAGCTAATTTGTATAAGATTTAATTATAAAAAATAATAAGGACCTCAGATATATAGGATATTTCTAGCAGAAAAAACATGACACAAAAATATGCATAATAAGTTTAAAAAATGAATACACCCCTTTGGAGAGCAGGAGGTGGCCTGAGATGAAAAATAAGGAGAGAGAAACCCACTTGGGGATATGGTTTTTTTTATTAAGAAATGAACTCGATTTTTGGAATGTTCATGGAATCATGAATACTTCGGGTCTTTTTCTTATATTTACATTTTATCATAAATATCTGAAATATAAAAAAATATTCATAATTTAGGAAACAAAACAATTTTTTTCTTCAATATGTAATTGTATTAATTGTTTTGTTGGAGTGTAAAACCAAAAAGCGGAACAGCCAGTGTGAAAACGAACAGCCAATAGAGCTAACAAGAGGCATGTTTTGCAAGTGCGGCTCAGGTGTGGCTCCCTGTCAATCACACAACCAGTATCACTTCGGGGGAATGAGTTCGGTATTCGAAGCAGGTTGCACATGCAAATGAGCTTGGCAGCTGTCTATCAAATTTATGTAATTCATGAGCCTATGAACAGTTGCAAAAATCTAAAGTTTCATTAAAGGACATTCAGCCTGAATGCACGAAACAAGAACTTTAAGATTCGAGATCGATCTGCACCCACGCTATGAGTTGTCACAGAGTAATGTGTTTGGGGATGGTCATCTAATTGTTTGAGCTTATGCATTTAATATGCTTTTTATACACATATTTTTAAATCTTTTTCCACTAAAGTAATACTGTTATTTACAAAGTGTTGTATACTTCTATTTACTCAGTGTGGTATACTCATAGTTTAAATATGTTTTAATCTTAAATTGATTGTATGGTTGCCTCAGTAAACAGGGTAAATAACTCTTCTTGAATATATTGACACTTATTAGCTCACCTAGAGCGGATATCCTAAACAAAGAAAGAAAGAAGGCAAAGATCAGGAATCAATACAATCAAGTACAAAACCTGACCCAGGACACCGTATGGAAAAGTGACGAAAAAACACAATGAACAATCACATACAACATAGCCAAGATGCCAGCTTTTTCCCAACAGGTGATCACAAGACTGCAAAAACAGACATGGCAGTATGAAAAAGAGAAAAGAAAAATAACGAATAAGATCCACAAAAGAAGCACCGCCTTGGAACGGTCACTTGTGGAATCCGTAAAAAATTGGCTGCCAACATGTTTGCAAGTGTGCTAAAATTGATTCTAAACTTGATTTAAATCTGGGAATCCATTTTTCCAGAACATGTAAATATGTTGACGTAACTACGTTACAGATATTGACCATTGTGGATGTCATGTTAAAATGCATCTGACTTCTCCCAAACCGCTTCTCAGATTGGCTCAAAATTCGTGTGGGAAATTGACGCATCAAAGGAATTTGATTTTGTTTAAATTGGTGACTTAATAGCATCCTTTATGATCACCATCGTAAACTTGGTAAAAGTATATCCTTAAGTGTGATAAACATTTTGTTTGACCGCTTCTCTTAAATTGCTGTGTTAATTCATTTGAAACCTAGTATTGATATTATTACTAGATGATAATGGCGGGCATATCATATTCCAAACCACTCGATTGATTTGGTCGAATTTTGAAAAGGACATTTAAGCGCAAAGAATGTAAAGATTTGTTCAAATGGTGAAGTCACGACATCCAATATGACGAACATGGCGGCCAGCTTAAAAAATAGATTTTAGACTTATTCCAAACTATAAATTTTTTCAGTTCATTGGTCAATAGTTGTCAACGGCTTGCTCTCTTGAATGAAAAAAAGAAATACGTGTTGAACTAAAGTATTTCATATAAAATATAATTATGCTTTTGAGTACGAAATATATCGAAATCAAAATTTTTCTTTTATATAAATTTAAATGATATATTTGACCCTATGTATTACATTGAACTTGGCAATTGATTTAACATTTACAAAATAATGTTGGAATAGTAATAATTAACAAACAAAGTACTTAACTTTAAGGAGGCATTATAATTTTGGGCAAACATTTATGAGCTTTGCTGAATTTGTTCACACAGTTCATACTGTAATGTAATAGACATTCGATGCTGTTGTAAGTTATCTTGTTTAATTTTGTACTTTGTATTTATTTTAGACATGAATTCAATTTTTGGAATGTTCATGGAATCATGAATACTTCGGGTCTCTTGCAAAGTAAGTGAAGTCCTAAGGACTTTACGTTAACTTTGCAAGAGAGCCAAAGTATTCATGATTCAATGAATATTCCAAAATTCGAATTTATTGTTTATATTTACAATTTGTTATTAATATCTAAAATAAAAAAAAATTGTTTAGGAAACAAAACAGTTTTGTATTAAGTATGTAATTGTATTAACGGTATTTTTGGAATTTAAATCCAAAAATCTTAACAGCCAGTGTGTACACGGACAGCCGATGGAGCAAATAAGAGACCTGTTTTGCACGTGAAAAATGGTGTGGCTCGCTGTCGATCACAAGTGTCATTTTTGGCGAATTATTGCGATGTTCGAAGCATATTGCATGGGCAAGTGAGCTTTGCAGCTGTCAATTAAATTCATGCGCCTATGAACGGTTGCAAAAATCGAAAGTTTCATTAAAGACTTTCTATGAAAAAAATAATGTATATATTGTACATAGTGTGTTGATTGAGAATAAATATTGCGAGAGTTTGTTGATTGAGAATAACGTTACATAGATAATCAAAGGATGAGAACTTGATAAATTTTTGCTTCCGTTCTAATCCTAATATTTGTATGATGGAAAATTGTTTTGTATTGTATAAACTGATTCGAAATAAATATGCTTAAACCAAACTGATATGCTGTTTGTGGTTAGGAATTTGGAATGCAGGTTGACTTTTAAAATACAGTTGTGTCACATTAATTTGGAGTCCCTGTGACCAGTGTTTTGCTTTTCAATATTCTAATTCAAAGTAAGTAAGGGTGCAAAGATCAGGAATCGATACAATCAAGTACCACACCTGACCCAGGATACCAATGGAAAGAGACAAACTCACATTTAGACACCACAAACGAGAGCCAAGGTCAGCCCTTTCCTAGCAGGTGAAAGATGTTTTTTCCTAAGTAATATACTGCACAAATAAAATATGATTCCTTTTTTCTATCAAAAGATATATTGTTGTGCTTAAAGGAAACGCTTAGTCTGAGACATTTCTTTTAATCACATACACCATATATTTGCAAAGAAAAAATAATGATTTACATATAACATATATATGCCCTATTGTCTAATGCAAATGTATCTACATGTATGTACAGTCGAATCTCGTAAATTTGAACTCATACGGACTAAAGTTTCATTTTGAAATTTCTAAAAATCGGATAATAAGGAGGTATACATAAAGTATATACCATCCCCCCCCTCAAAAATGACTGATTAATATTTGTTTACCTTATTAAACATACGTTTTGTGTGCGTGAAAGAAACATCTCAATGAGGCGTTTCTTTTATGCGCTCAAAACAAAAATTTAATGTTATTGAAGAAACTATTTAAAATTGATCACGCCCCGAGGTTATAAAACTTAAGTATAGTCTCAAACTCAAAATAAAGTGCAATGATTGGCTGCTTGCGGACATGTGTCCGCAAGCAGCCAATCATAGGGCTTTATTTTGAGTTTGAGACTGTACTCAAGTTTTATAACCTCGGGGGCATGAATATTCTCAGAATTCAGTGTGTTCCAAATTTATTTGGAATTATCAAGTATTTCGAAAAATCAGAGTTCGAATTTTCGCTCATTTACTTTATTTGTATTTTAATTAAAGCTAGCAGGTACTCTGAACTTGCGAAGTTTGAATGATATTTTGGTAATCATAAATAGATTCAATCATATAACGCCATTCTCTGATAACAGGTATTGACTTATACTAGGGTTTTTTGTTGTATTATTTGAAGAGATTTTCAATACATTTTTCATAAATTTTCATTTATTAATCCGCTGCTTCTGAAACGTCTTACTAATGAATTTTATGTCATAACCACTTAACAAACTTGTAACCCATGTCATGGTAGCACATATATATTTTCTTTTCTTTCACATACAAGTAATATAACTCAATATATACTGAGGGAAAAAAGTTTAGCAATATACTTTGAGGATTCACAGTTTAGAAGAAATATGACTTTAAATTTCAAAGTGTCATTAATATATGTTGACAAACGTTCACGAGTACGATGACATTAACAGATTGACATTTCACATAATGTAAAGTCTGATTTTATGCCCCCTTGCTAAAACAGCTTATCTGGCAATAGTGCGAATAGTTTTCGACTAAAAGTTTCAATTTTCTGTCAAATGTTTAGATCCAAAAGCAAGAAAGTGAAAAACGGTTTAAAACTGAATGTTATGTTCATCATTTTCGTACAGTTTTTAGTTGAAAATCGTATTTTACCAAATTACCTCCCTTTCAATTGAATAACGTTTGAAATTAAAATGCTCAGCAGATCAAATCATCACTATGAAGTTGGATTTTGTTTCTTTTGACCACTTGCGGGTAGCCATTAGGTCATTTTTAAGCAACTGACATGTTTGCGAACCTGCCAATTAAATAGACCTAATGCTTCAAAGACCGCCTATGGAATACCCCATTATAAATAATTGCTAAACTATTTTCCCTCAGTATATATTGCAAAAATTCATTTATCATATGACGTCGCGTCTGGGAGTGAAATAACACCATGAAATAAAATCGATAAACCACTAGTGGTTTATAGATTTACGGGAAACGTTATGACGTCCATAACAACGTTGCATAAATAATAACATAAGTGTAATGTTTTTACGACAGAAATGAGATTTCAAAGCAATCTTAATGCCATATGATAAATAGAATCTAACATTCCTGCTCTTGTTTTATTGTATATATTAAACTCGTTGCGAAAAAGAGATAAAATGCTCGGCAAGCCTCGCATTTTAGTTCTTTTTCTGCCGAGCATTTTATCTCTTTTTCCCAATTCGTTTAATAATTCCACTAAAACATGAGCACTTATGTAAGATCCTCTATATATATTGCAAACGTTCATTAAAAAACATGTCAGGCCAAAAATAAAAAGTACATATAGTATAAATAGTCCAAACAAAAACAATACACCGGAAAATGTTATTTTCACCTATACACTGAAGGACTTTAAAAACGCAAAAAATGAAAATTATTAATTTTGCATCCATTACATTTTAGCCTGCGTTAACAGATAAAAACGGATGGTAGCGGCACTCTGTTTCTATCTGTACCCAATACTGGTGTTTTTAAAGACACTGGCCACCACCAGCTACGCACACTGGTTAACTATGTTTTGCATGTGGCATCCCCACGAATTGATGAGGGAAAATATTTTATCATTTTATATTTTGCTTGTAAGTATACATGCATAAAAACACAGCAGCTTTAGTTTTATAGCTTTATCATTCATGCCACATTTGTCTGAACATGAATGATCTGGCGCAATTGGAATGCTAAAAGCTGGGATGCGTGTTTCTGGCGTTACCATATATAATAATTGTCCTTCATCAACTACATAGCGCCTCAGAGATCTTTACCAGGCTACTGGGACCGTTAAAGATCGAAGCAGGTCTGTTCAACCAAGAATGGCGACCGGCGTTAAGATGGCAACTTAAGTTGATTGTGTATCGACGATATTTACATCGACGATATCCGTCTCGACTGGCTTCTGTCAGTGCCAGACAAATAGAAGGGCTCAAAAGGTAATGTGTTACTGATTTTTAATAATATATATATTATCACAATAACTGAAAATCGTGTCCACTTTCTAGACAAATTTCAAATTGCAACTTCAGAATCTGAGGGTATTGCTTTTTTATAAACTGTTGCTCGAACATCATTTATTATTCTGGCATATGATTTAAAAAATGTTTTGCTGACATATTGATGCTAATTTTTGTCAAATCTCAATAAAATTAATACATTAAACTTAAATGAATATTATGAATTTCGATTTTTGCGTTTTAAAGTCCTTCAATGTACAACCCGGAGTTGCCACAACCATATACCAATAAAATATCTTATTCTATACCAAATTATTTGCTGTAGATAGTTAAAAGTTAAACAAATCCTCTCCCTGAGACAGTCATTTTTAGCAATTAATAAACGACATATATGTTTTAGTTTTGATGGATTGAACATAATTATTATCATCTTTAAAAAGGTAAGACTATCTCTGTACGAGCACTTGATCAACGCATTAGGCGCCAACTCAGTTATTTTGGTTTAGGCTAGGAACACCATAGAGTCTGAAACCTAAGCAACTCAATGATTATGGTTTAGGCTAGGAACACCATAGAGTGTGAAACCTTAGCAACTCAGTGATTATGGTTAAGCTAGAACACCATAGAGTCTGAAACCTTAGCAACTCAGTTATTATGGTTTAGGCTAGAACACCTGGATAGAGACTGAAACCTTAGCAACTCAGTTATTATGGTTTAGGCTAGAACACCATAGAGTCTGAAACCTTAGCAACTCAGTGATTATGGTTTAGGCTAGAACACCATAGAGTCTGAAACATTAGCAAATCAGTTATTATGGTTTAGGCTAGAACACCATAGAGTCTGAAACCTTAGCAACTCAGTGATTATGGTTTAGGCTAGAACACCATAGAGTCTGAAACCTTAGCAACTCAGTGATTATGGTTTAGGCTAGAACACCATAGAGTCTGAAACCTTAGCAACTCTCATGATACTAGAAAAGGGTAAACCATAATTTGTTCATTTGAGCTGTTGCATGAGATTTCCAACAATGTGGTATGTGCGACCAGCAAAGGCTTAGACCAGCCTTCGCATACGCGCAGCCTGATCAGAGCCGTTGCTTGTCGCTTGAAAATTATATGACTGTTAAGCTACTGAGCTAACAGCATTTGAGGTTACTATGCTTAAGGGAGGCTGCATGGGCTAGTCTGAGTCTACACCTGTCAAAATGCCACATTGTTGGAAATCACATGCCGCGGCTCATTTGGTATTTAACTTTGGATAAGCATGTTCTCTAGATCTGTAACTGTATTGCAAAACCGTGCGATACTGTGGCTTTGGGCTTGTAAATTGAAAGGGTACTTTAGTCCACTTTTGGCCAAAATTGAGTCAACCACTTTATCATGCATAAAAAACTACATGTATTTCCGCATCGTATTAACTCCCTTCGACTACAGAATTACTACAAAAAGTTTAAATATTTAGGAGTTTACTATTTACACAAAGGTCCTACCTCCAAAATTGGATGTTAATGCAACAAACGGCCTAACTCCAGTAGTTTTAATAAACTTTAATAAGTTTCTGTTGTTGAAGTCATCAACATTAAAACACACTCTTGCAAAACGAATAAGCTGAGAAATATATACTCCATAGGAAGGAGAGCAAGGAACATCTCCATTAAGAAAAGGGAAATTTACTATTTCAAAATTAAAATAATCCCGTTTATCATAAATTTTAGAAGAAACTATGCCATTTGTTATGGACAAGTATAAGTCATAAGAGGAGCTTCAGTATCAGAAGAATTTGCCTTATTTAACTGAAGTTCAGTAGGATATAACCCAAAGTTCCGAAATCTCTCTAAAGTCTAACCAAAGTCTGAAGCTTTGTCACTTAGTTTCATCTTATATACCATGAAGTCACGTGATAGAAGCTGACCACAGCGCCACCTAATGACATCATCACTAACCAATCATCTTTCAAGTTTACTATATAGCGCCCTCTACATAGGTAGGCTTCTATTTATATCAACCAATCAGAAGGTACAAAAGTGACTCATCGTCACACCAGTTGCACAATTCCCAAAAGGTCATATGATTAAATGACTTGCACAATCCTGCCAATCAATGTCAGAATTGACAGATCTCTTTATATGGCTTATGTAATTTTACTAAACTAGATTAACATCTATTATCATGACCTTTTGAAAGTGTTAAAACAGCCTATCAGAATTGATAGGCTAATAAATATGACATTTGAGAAACAATAACAAACTGGTGTCAGAATTCCTTATAAAAACATAAACATGTCAATCACAGATGTCAACACCGCACCTGGCTGAACACCTGTGTCCTACCCAAACCAAGCATTCACAAATATTGTAAATACCCACGGGCAATTCACAATCATTATGAACCCTCACAGACTAAACCAGTGGCTATTTTAGAATTGTGCAGTGTCCCGTTTTTTATATATACACAGGGGACTTTTTTCTAATGCAATGTTTTAAAAATCCCAATTTTCCGTAGACTGGCGATATTGCATTTGCAAAGCATAACATTCAAAGTGCCTGGTTTATTGAAGACTACCATATTATGTTTTTGGCTACAGAGGTTAGCCGCACGTGAAAAATGCTAATTTTCCTTAAAATAAAGTAACCTTTTTGTTTCTGCAAACCACAGAAAACAATTTTGGAAAGCAATAGCAGCATGAAATGAATTTCCAATGAATGTAAGCTCCGATTCGTACAGCAAAACTTGTCTTAAGTGGCCACTCAAAAAGAAGACGAAAAATTGGGTTTCAACACCCATCATCGCCTAATGCAGGTCCAAAGTATTGCAGAATGTTTCTGCAATATGTTCGACCTTCATTAAGCGACCTTTGTTTTATCTATTTTTCAGTGACCGCTCAAGACAGGTTTTACTGTGTTACCATTGATTACCGTAAACTATATGCATATTGCACTTAGTCTAGTTTATGTGAAAAAAACGGTCTTCAGAAAAAGAGAGAACCTACAATATTAAAACACAGCAAACTTGGTTTTATTGAGCCTGTTCATGAGAACTAATGGAAAGTGCAACAATATTCAGGCCCCTTAGCATGGGCTTAAGCGGTAAAGCGTCTTAAAAGATCATGTTCAAGTTCTGGCTCAAATTTGACAAAGGAGGACACGAGGTATGGAAACCTGCCATGTTGGTAAAGTATGCCGCTACCGCTAGCAGTTGGTCTGTGAACTTAAACTGGCGCCGAATATCGAAATTTGACAATCGAAATCCTATTTTGATATTCGAAATGGTGCCGAATATCGAAATTTGACAATCGAAATCCTATTTTGATATTCGAAATGGTGCCGAATATCGAATTTTGACATTCGAAATCCTATTTTGACATTCGAAATGTTGCCGAATGTCGAATTTTGACATTCAAAATCCAATGTTGATATTAAAATTGGGACTACAGTGTAATGTCGAATTGTGATATTCGAAATCCTATTTGACATTTGAGAGAGAGAGCTGAATATCTAACTTTGACATTCGGAATCCTATTTTGACATTCGAATGGGGGCCGAACATCGAACTTTAACATTCAAAATTCTATTTTTATATTTGAATTGGGACCGAATGTCAAATTTCAAAATACGATATTAGGCCCCAGTTCCAATGTCAAATTAGGATTTCGAATGTCAAGATTCGTGGATATTCAGTCCATTTCGAAAGTTAAACTAGGTTTCAAATGTCCAAATACATCATGTACCATTTCGGCCAGAGTTCGAATATCAAAATAGGATTTTGAATTTAAAAAATCGATATTTGGTTCCAATTCGAATATTAAAATAGGATTCCGGATGTGAAAAAACGATATTCGGTCCCAATTCGAATGTCATATGATATGATTTCGAATGTCAAAATACCATAAGTTCGGCCAGAGTTTGAATGTCAAAATAGGATATTCGAATGTTAAAATGCGATATTCAGTCCCAAGTCGAATATCAAAATATGATTTCGAATGTCAAAATTTGATATTTGGCTCCAGTTCGAATGTCAAAATAGAAGTTCGAATGTAAAAAACGCGATATTCGGCCGAAATTCGAATGTCTAAAAACGAAAAACAAACTAATTTCACCTTATATGTACTGACAGGACTTTAGTTAAGAGTGCGTACAAAAAAAAATAATGTCCTTATTTCTCAACCAAATTACATGTTGTGGGTACTCAAAAGAACCGTCTCAATGAGACGGTTCTCTTGAGCACCCAAAACATATGTTTAAACTAATGGGTAAAAAATATTTACAATTTGACGCTCAAAAAATTGTGTTTATCTAAACTAACACTTCTATTCATGATATATTTACATACCTTTTTAGTATACTAGTCTTACAACGACAGTAGCCCTCTTTTTCACCTCCTAAGAACATGTATAGAATACTACCTTTAGTACCTCTAACTTTCGAAAAATGCCGTTGTGAGTATACATGGTACACTTTGGAAATGTATTTTCAGCTGTAATAAAGTGCAGTGTGATGCGAATACTGAGTTTTGATTGCTTATAACTAGTTGATAGTTCCCTTTTTTGCTAACAACCGAATAAAAAGTAGAAATATGAAGAAATGTGCAAAAAGTTCGGTCTCCGTAAGCTTCATAACGTTGAAAACCTTAGCCCTTTATATACAAAATGTAGTGACCGACTTTGTCAAACAGTGATAACTCAGATAGAATGCCACATTTTACGGCATATCATCACACTCTACATTGCCGTATGTTGGTCTTCAGTGGTGATTGGAGTATTTCCTGGCCATACTCAATATTGTTTTGGTAGTATGGAGCAATCCAAAAAATGCGACCAACCCATGCGACATTATACTTTTAGAACACAGAAAATTACAAACACAAAAGCAAGAAGGACAATGGCTTCAAATTCAGAATTTATTCGCGAGCGTTCTATTTTCGCGATAATTCGATGAGAAATTTCGCGAAAATAAACACTAGCAACATGGCAAACTAACTAGAGTGACAGTGACGTCGTGTTTTGTTTACAATAATTGTAAAGTAAAACATTAACTTGTATTGTCAATACGCGCCACTTGAGCTATCGCGAACTGGTAGATCACTCGTATATTAGTCCTACCTTGCGGATAGGATTTATACATTCGTGTATTAATCCTATCCTGCGGATAGTATTAATACACAAGTAATCTATCGATTCTTAGTCCTGATAACTTTGTAAACAAAACATGACGTCACTGTAACTCTAGGCTGGCAGGACAGTAAGTCATGCTCTAGTCGTGAATTTTTAACGTCGTAAATATTAAATATGTCCTTTCACGCTATTCGCGAAAACAAAACTCGCCAAAATGTCTGAATATACTGTTATGTAAAGTAACCGGCTCTGTATTACTCAGCGAGCTTATTGACAATCTGAAAAGGGCACAAAGAATTATATGACAAACACACAGGACCAAACACAAAACGCATAGTCAAGCTTACCCAGATAAAAAGTGTGGTTATGTGAACTGACGTCTCGAAATGACCATAGCTGATGACTGAGACGTAAATGCTCAATTCAAACAAAAACAACAACAACAAACATGCTAATGCATTTGATTTTGTATCGCGCAACGTCTGATTGGACAACGTCAAAATTTGCGACAGTATGGCCTGCAGTGTCTGCGCAGGGATCGACCTGCCTGCTAAGATACATCCTTTGTTTGCAAAGGCGCGATAATCGATATTCAAAGGCTCGACCTGTCTGCTAAGGCATATCACGACTAAAAAATGGGTTTTGTGTTAATACGCGCTATGCATTACTCAAACCACTACGATAAAAATGTAGCAAGCACCGAATGGCTCTAAATAATCAGTTTGTGGAGATAGCAAGTAACATTTGGTAGCTAAACAATAACAATGATTGGTATTGCAGTATTTAGCGACAGAATGATAATATTTTCTACACTAAAACAGTTTTGAAAACATTTCGTACATGGCCAGGCCAAAAAAGCAGATTCAGTGACACGTCATGACGCAGTTTGATAACAAGTTTGATCAACCAATGGGGCAAATCACATGATTTGGTGATGCATTTGGTAAACAAGTATGTCACATGAACCCACAATGCTCAAATTAGATAGGTCAGTATGCGATAGTGATAGTCCTGCCACTTGTTGGAAGATATTGAATGCACATCACGACTGAAAAATGGGGTTAGGTTTAAACATATTTATTTCAAACCAGTTTATACAATTCAATACAATTTTAATCATACACATATTAGGATTTGAACTGAAGCAAGAGCTTATCAAGTCCTTCTCCTTAAATGGGGTTTGTGTCAATACGCGGAATGCATTACTCCAGACACCAATGCTAGTAAGTAGTAAGCGACAAATGCTTGATAAAATAAACAATCCTTCTGTGGAGACATCTAGTCATCTTTGATAGCCAGACCATAACAATTACTTTTTTACTGTGTGAACAAATTCAGCAAACCTCATAAACTTTTGCCCAAAAATATAATACCTCCTTAAAGTTAAAGCTGCATATTCTGTAACTTTTGATCTTCTAATTTTAAAAATAATGTTTTTATTTTTCAAGAACACAGTAAAAACACTCAAATTCAGGTAAACATTTTACCATTTTCGTAAATCTTAACAAGTTATCACTATCAAAACAACTGCATTTGTGTTAAAATTCAACGGTCTAGAATTATTGGAGGGACGCAAATAATTACCAACAAGAGAAAAATACACCTATTTGGTAAGATAATTCACTTTTCCATGCAGTTTTCAGCTGTACTGAACATTTTTATTGTGAAAACATAGCTTAATTCTATTTTTACAAATGATTTAAAAAGAAAATATTTTTTTCGAAAAATGTTCATAGTTACAGAGTATGCAGCTTTAAGTAGTTTGTTTGTTAATTATTACTATTCCAACATGCTTGTTTTAAATGTTAAATAGATTGCCAAGTTCCATGCAGTACATATGGCCACATATGTCATTAGAATTTACAGATTTTTCTATTTTGATTTCGATATCTTTCGTACTCAAAGCATCAATACCTAACTAATACAGTACTTAACCTTAAGGAAACGTTGTAATTTTGGACCTGAATAACTATATTCAGTGTTGAACAATTTATATTTATATATGAGCCTTTTGTTCAACAAATATTTGTTGGGTTTATTTTTTAATAGAGTAAGTCGTTGACAACTATTGACCATGGACTGAAAAAGTTCTAGTTCCGAATAAGTCTAAAATCTTTTTTTCAAGCTTGTTGCCATGCTGGGCATATTGGATATCGTGACTTCACCAATTGAACAAATCTTTACATCCTTAGCGCTCAAATGTTCTTTTCAAAATTCAACCCAATCCATCGAGTGGTTTGGAAGATGATATGACCGCCATTATCATCTAGTAATAATATCACCGCTAAGTTTCAAATGAATTAACACAGCAGTTTAAGAGAATCGGTCAAACAAGATGTTTAGGATATAATTTTCTCAATATGTCTACCATGGTGATCATGAAGGATGTCATTAAGTCACCAATTTAGACAAATTCAAATTTCTATGGTGCGTCAATGTCCCATACGAATTTTCAGCCAATCTGACAAGTGGTTGGGGAGAACTTAGATGCATTTTAACATGACATCCACAATGGTCGAAAGTAGTTACGTCAACATTTTTACATTCTAGGGAAAAATGAATTCCCAGATTTATATCCAGTTTAAAATTAATTTACTACCAGAAAATTTACAATAAGCATACTTGCAAACGATGGGCAGCCGATTTCTAAAGGATTCTTCAAGTGACGGTTCCAAGGCGGTGCTTTTTGTGGTTCTTATTCGTTATTTTTATGTGTCTTTGTCATACTTCCATGTCTGTTTTTGCAGTCTTGTGAACACCTGTTGGGGAAAGGCTGACATCTTTGATTTGTTATATGTGAGTTTTTCTTGTGTTTTAGCACTTTACCATACGGTGTCCTGGATCAGGTTTTGTACTTGATTGTATCGATTCCTGATATTTGTCTTCTTTCTTACTTTGCATAGGATACCCGCTCTAGGCGAGCTAATAAGTGGAAATAATTCAAGTAGAGTTGTTGACCCTTTTACTGAGGCAACGTTATAATAAATTCAAAATTACAAAATATTTGAAATATTAGTATACCACACCTAGAAAATATAAGTACACCACACTTTGTAAATAACAGTATTACTTAATACTTCAGTGGAAAAAAGATTTAAAAATATGTGTATAAAAGCATATCAAAAGCACAAGCTCAAAACAATTAGATTACTTTCTCAAAACATATTACTCTGCAACAACTCATCGCGTGGGTGCAGATGGAGCTTGAATCTTACTGCCCCTGTTTCGCGCATTCTGGCTGAATTTCATTTTTCTGGCCTATTGATATGCCAAAGCCGATTTAGCCAAGACATGTGATTTCCAACAATGTGGTATTTTGAGATGTGTAGACTCGGACGAGCATGTGCAGCTTCCCTTTAAGAATAGAAACTCCAAATGCTGTTCAGTCAGTAGCTTAACACTCATATAATATTCAAGCGATTAGCAAAGGCTCAGACTGCGCGTATGCGCAGGCTGGTCTGAGTCGTTGCTGGTCGCACATACCACATTGTTGGAAATTTCATGTCACGGCTCAATTATTGGTTTGCAAGCAGATTAACATAGCGTCATGCATTTATGATATACACATTATTTCATATTTCGTCAATGGAATCTATGAATTTTACATGCAAGTTATTTGCTCTCCATCGAATGTACTGGCCATGTACTTGTCTAAAATTACCTTGGATGTGAGCTGATCTGTCTAATTGTGTTGGTCACTTTCATGATTTTAAACCCACCCAAATGCATAATTAACTATCAATATAGATACCAATATATCAAGAGAGATCATAATAATTTCAGAAACCAAAATTACAAATTGTTTTTTGACTTCCTTTAAGACAATTGTAAAGGAGTGATAAATCTGATGAAAAGTGCAAAATCTAATGATATACATAAACTACGGCTAAGGAGATTAGCTATTTTTGTTTCTCAGCAAAATAATATACAATGCAAACGCACCAAAGAATTCATATTCAGGTAGTGTATGATATGTAACTATGGAAAACGTTGCACGAGTTCCTTAACCTGTAGCGGTAAATATTCAGACATGCTTTATAGCTGACATCTTTTTTACCATTTACATTGTTCAAGCGCGTAACCACACAAGTTCACGTCTTTCAGTTGTGATTTCTTGGTTAAGCATTGGCAGCCAAAATGTCCCTCACACAAAATTTAATACTTATAGGTCTCTATTATAATTGGGCCTCGACGCGACAAAACCTGTCTTCGGGGTTTCTGAAAAAGCCAGACACTAACCAGTCTCCTCAGCTACAGAGACTAGCTAGAGACTTAAAATTTCGCTTGTAGCAAGTTTAGATATGAAACTTTCCAAAAAGCAAATAACAAAAGCACTGATCAGTCTGCGCATATGCGCAGGCTGGTCTGCGCCTTTGTTGTTTGCAAACCCCCGAAGACAGGTTTTCTCGCGTCGAGGCCCATATTAACATGATGCTATGCTAATCAACTTGCAAACCACAAAATATGATAAATTACAACAACTATCACCAAGTTCTACATGATTGAACCGTGATATTAGATTTCCAACAACGTGGCATATTGACATGATTATATTCCGATGAGGATGATCACTCTCCTTTGAGCTTAGAAACTTCAAATTATGCTCAGTCACTAGTTTAACAGTCATAGAAGATTCGAGTGACTAGCAAAGACTCTTATCAGACTGCACGTATCTTTGTTAGTAGCACATACCACATTGTTGGAAATCTAATGTAGCGGCTCATGTTTTAATGCCTTATTATTATTATTATTCTATGCACACATTCAGTCCTTGAAAATTAGATCCGCCAAAAGTCGGTGGTCTTATTAAGAAGGCCTGGATTAAAGTGGTCAGGTATTCTCTATTTACTTAAAAAAAACATTATTCACTTCATTCACCCCAATTCGAATTTTCGGTAATTCATAACAACGAATTACATTCTTCTTTAAACACGTTGCTATTGTATATCTTAATATGATTTTATCTTATTATAAATGGCATATACCCAAGTAGGTCTCTCTGTCCTTGTTTTTCATTTCAGGTGACATCCGTTGTTTTTTCTCCCTGCTCACCAAATTTACAACTGTCTAGCCATACTGGGGCTGTTTTTTTTAAAATTCTTATGCATGTGTTTGTGTTATGTCATCCTATATATCTGAGATCCTCATTATTCTCCTTGAACTAAAACATACATAGAGAATACTAGGTGAGTGTCTTTTGATATCAAGTTTACCAGGCAAGGCTTTGAGAACACTTTTTGACATCACGAGGTTTGCCAAGCAAATCAACATGCGTTCTCAAAGCCGAGCCTGGTAAACTTAATATCAAAAGACGCGAATCTGGTATTCTATTTATCAGTTTACCAATTGTTTCACTCTTCAAACTAGCGATTATGACATAGTGTTTTTATTTTTGTGTTGATTCAGTGTCATTGGCGACGTCATTCAAAAAGTGAGACGTCATGACATGATTAAGGCACATGCCGTGAGATAGACAACGTTTATCAGGCAACTTGCAACAATGAAGTTAATATGAGAGATAACTGATAAACATTTTTCTCGATTCATGATAAAATAAAGTTATCATTTTTTAATCACAAAACCACGTCAAGACCCCAAATTTACCCCATAAATACCAATTTACATTGTGCTTTTGGTGGCACTCTAATTTTGTTAAATTACTACTTCACACATTTATACAAGATGTAATTTATGTATTTTGAACAAAATTAAAATTGTCAATACTCATTCATTTCTCATCATATTTTGTGATAGCTCATTTTAATACAGTGTGACCTGAATTTACAGTTACGGTCACTTGTGCACTTGATATGCACTATATTTGCATTTAAATAACAGCAAATCAGTGCATCTGTAGAACACACCAAGTACAGAAGGATGTAATCAACTGTGCGCTAGTCTGATCTCTGAAACCCTCAAGCATGAGAAAATAGCGCTTAACTTTATATGATGGTTTGAAACAGCCTCTGAAGATGAGTTATTAAGCTTTAAGTGTTTAAAAATACCGTCTGAAACGTACTATTTCCAATTATTTTCATATGTTTTCTCTTAATTATCCATTTAGCACTTGTAGCGTAGAACGTTTTACGCCGTTATCACGCAAATACAGGTGCTTATAAACTGTTATTTATGTGAATCATAAACTTAATGTACCTCTTAATATAAAAGAGAGTTTCACACTTATGCAATTTTATGAAAGATACGCACATTTAAGATAGTAAAATTGTTTCAAGAGAGATGGGCGTGTATTTCGAGCCTCCATGTCACGGTTTTGCTTTCCATTGCAATATTTCTTATTTGGCTATGTCAGGGATCGCCTATTACTTATCAGCAAGCAAATTGTGTATGTTTATTTAAATACAAGAGGTGTTTCATGTTTATTTGAACAAATTTGAAATTGCAGTATCTCATTTATTTCTTACTACATTTAGTAATAATAAACTTACATTGGTTAATCAGATCTCCAGAAATGCGCAGTCACCAAGAAAATATCTCTTAACTTTATTTGCTGGATTAAAATAGTCTCTGAAGATGAGTAGTCAAAATGTAAGCGTTGAAAATTGCTGTCTGAAACGAAATGTTCAAAATCGTTCTCAACCGATTTCTCTTAAAGGGGTCAAGCTTTTCTCTTGAAACCTATTTAAAATTTTTATAAATGATAAAGTGTGTTGTGCTAAGAAATAGAGCATTTCCGTTGGATATTTACTTTTTTTAAAGCAACTTAAACATCAAATTTTAGGGGTTACAGTTTCCAAAGCAACAGAAAATTGTAAGCAAAATACATGAATGCAATATTTGGTGATCATTTCTATCAGCGATAAGTTCTCGAACTATTTAAGAACTTGTGTCGGCTGTGAGTTTTGAGAATTTATTTTTCACAATTCTTCCAGGACACATTTTATACATGGAATGCCCATTTGGGAACTCTAACGGTAGAACTTATAAAGCCCAGTTGTCAAGCAAAAGCAGGCGCAGAGAAGCTCTTTTTCATTTGAATAATAGACTGAATGCACCTCTAAACTTAAGAGATATTTGATACTTTGATACACTTTTATACGCATTTTAATTAGAAATACACCCGTTTTAGCTCTTAGAATCAGTAAAAAGTGGTGGAGTGTATTTTGGGACACCGTGTTATGGTAATGCTTTAAATGGCATATTTGTCTATTTGGTCATACAGGGGACACGTCCATTATTTAGGAGAAAGCAAAAGTTATTTATTTTATTTACATGCAACCTCGAAAATTAAAATTCACATTTGTTCAAATAAACATGAAATAGGTCTCGTACAACAGCAAATCGTGAAATTTACATCTGTTCAAATAAAACTAAACAGGTCTCGTATTGCTATTTGAAGACTAAAAATGCAAGTTTATTTATCTTTTAGCGTCATCTAATTCCAAACTGGATGTGTCTCTAATTGTTTATCGTTCTAATTGATGTTTGCATATTAGTTCGTTTAGTATACATGCTATAAGTGTCAATAAAGTTAAACAGTTAGACAAAAACAATAAAACATTTTTGATATACAGTATACAAAAATATCAAGATAAAATTGGTGCAATGAAATACCTATGCTACTTTATCTCTATTTTATATCTTGTCACACAACCCAAATAAAAGTCAGTGTAAAATGTAAACCACAATAACTTAGCAATGAAGATATTACATGAGTGCTCATGTTTTATTGAATTTTATAAACGAGTTGAGAATAAAAAGATAAAATGCAAGGCTAGCTAAGCAATTTTCCATTTTTTCGCAACTAGTTTAATAAATTCAACAATACAGCAGCACAAATGTAAGATTCTATTTATCACATGGCGTTAAAATTATTTTGACAAATATATGTGACGTTGTTATGAGCGTCATTGCATCACGTTAACAAATATGCACACCACTAGTGGTTTATCGTATTTAATGCACAGCGTTATATCACTCTCAGACGCGACGTCATGTGATAAAATATGAAACCTTTGCAACTCATAACTGATCTCCTGACAAATAATTCTATCACAATAGCAATAATACAGAACTACAATGAACAAATACATTGTATAAGATATCATACTTTTTTATAAACAATTATAGTGCATTCAGAGATATTTAGTCAAATGGATTTGATGTTTTCTTACGAACTGTACAGAAATACATATGGTGCTATAAGGGATTAAAACAATAAAGCATTTGTGAATTCTTCCATTGCAGACAAATATACCATTTAGCGAAAATGCATTGCGAGCTGTTGGTTATACATGTATATTTTCAATTTAGTTTCAGCTTTACAAAATTATACTCATCTCTTCTTGAATCAAATTATCAATCTACAGTCTTTCTTCTTACTGCTATAATGACGTTGTAAATATTTAAATATCAGCATTTATATTTGGACTTGGCTTTAATTATGCTGCAATTAGCTCCATATGTCGCAACAGTCGTTTAGTCATGAGTAAGTCTAAAGTATGGCATTGTAGCATTTCCTGGACAGACTCACCTAATGTTTTATTAGTCCTATAGGAGAAAGGAAGTACACTCACATTTAATATTCTGAGAAAGGCGGTACACTCACATTTGCTATTTTGAGAAAGGTGGTACGTTACATTTGCTATACTGAGAAAGGCGCTACACTTACATTTTCTATTCTGAGAAAGGCGGTACACTTAAATTTGCTATACTGAGAAAGGAGGTACATTTACATTTTATATTTGTAGAAAAGCAGTACACTTGTAAGTGTACTACCCTGCTCAGAACATGTTTAAATATTATGACAGGGAATTCAATCTATACCTGCGATCTCTGAAATTGTGTATGCATTTACTTAACTCCTTCTTACTTACAATATGTAAGCTAGTTTCTGAAAAATGCTATTATTTACTGACTTTTGCAAGGCTGTGCGTATTTTGTGGATCCTTTTTGTTATTTGCTATGGGGTTTGTCTGTCATACTGTCTTGTCTGTTCCTTGCAGCTTTGTAGTCACCTGCTTGGAAAGGGATGTCATCTTTGCACTTTTGTATTTGATTTTTTCTTGTGTTTGTTTCACTTTCCAATACTTATCTGTCAGGTGTGCAATTTGATTATATCGATCCCTAACCTTTGCCTTCTGTCTTACTATGTTTACATTGCATAGCTTTAAAGATAGATAAGGTGAGATATTAATTGCATTGCAAATTATTAAATATATTAATCAATAATAAGAATGTTACACAACATAAAAGGTAAAGTCAGTATGTTAATCTATTGTGTTGATATACAATGAAGCTAAAAATAGATTCAAAAGAATGTAAATCACAGGCCGCCAGAACTGTCAAATAGCAAAGTTCTAAAATACACATACTCTATTCAAATAGCACAAATATTGCTTAACTATACATGGCAAATTTAATAGGCTGCCTTGCGTAATCAGTAATGTGTCTGACTGCAGATGTGTGTCTTACTGCAAATTCAGGGGTCGGATCTTGATACAGGACCAGTCCCATACTTTCGTGGAGATTGATCATGACTTAATGTCTATGGTCTTTCACTCTCTTCCATTAAATCAAGAAGGTATTGTTGTAGGTTTCAAGGGAAAGTATGTGCACAAAATACTGGTTAACTGCTTGTTTAAGCCTGTCCAGGCAAAGGTGTGGTTAGATGAGCTTACCCTCCCAGCATGACCATAACTGTTGACAGGGACGTAAAACAACAAAGCAAACTAAAACCAAACCAAACCCATACATATGTGTAATAAAGAGTCAGGTGCATTTTAAGTAAATGCTCAAGATGGCCCTGACAACAAGTTTAGAATATGATATCTAGGTATACATATGAACGCTCATATTTTCACAAATCGCACAGGTTTCAGATTTTGTACATGTTAAGTGGTTGCACACCTTTCACATACTTAAATTATGTAGTTACATGTTGCTTACATATCAAATTATATGGAAATAAAACCTAGTTTTAACTAAAACTACTGACTGAAAGTAAGCATTCTGTTTGTTTTCCCTGTTAAGTTAGAGTTAATGACTGTCAACTGTATAGTTTTTATTATCACAAAAGTCTTAATGACTCCTTTTTTTTGCAACAGTAAATTATTTCATAAATTAATTTCAGTTATCTCGGTACATATACTTTTGGCACCTCTATAGCTGGCTTTTTCAATCATTGAAAAACATATATGTCAATGGTTTCGCTGTTAATAGATATCTAAAATATTAAAAGTTAGTTAGAAAAGATTATGAAATTTGCCAGACCCTTTGCTATTGTCATAGTGGAATTTACATAAGTGCTAATATATACCAGTTTTGGAAAATATATACAATTTGAGACTTTGTTAAGCGTTTATCAATGATTGACAGTTTGTTTAAAAATAGAGGATCTTACATGAGTGCTCATGTTTTATTGAATTAACTGAAACCATTGACTGAAAGTAACCATCTGTTTATTTTCCCTGTTGAGTTAGAGTTAATGACTGTCAACTGTGTTGTTTTTATTATCACAATTGTCAGATTAACTCATTTTTGCAACAATAATTTCATAAATTCATTTCAATTATCTGATAGGTGTATGTTTGGCGCCTTTTAATAATATATCTGGCATTTCCAATCATTAAAAAACATATATGCCGATGGTTTCGCTGTTAATAGATATCTAAAATAATATTATCATATGACGTCGTGTCTGAGAGTGAAATAACGCCATGCAATAAAATCGATAAACCACTAGTGGTTTATAGATTTACGGGAAACGTTATGACGTCCATAACAACGTTGCGTACATAATGATAAAATTATTACGTTTTTATGCCAGAAATCAGATTTCAAAGTATTTGTCATATCATAAATAGAATCTAACATTCGTGCCCTTGTATTATTGAATTTCGTTGCGAATAAGAGATAAAATGCTCGGCAAGCCTCGCATTTTATCTCTTTTCCCAAACTTGTTTAATAAATTCAATAAAACATGAGCACTCATGTAAGATCCTCTATTTAATAGTTAGAAGAGATTAAGAAATTTGCCAGACCCTTTGCTATTGGCATAGTGGAACTTACATAAGTGCTAATATATACGAGTTTTAGAAAATAGATAAAATTTGAGTCTTTATTAAGCGTTTATCAATGATTGACATTTAGTTTAAAAGATTTGATAAAAAAGTATTATGAATATAGAGATCACACGTTTTTTCATGCATTAACAATTGCGGGTCCCGAGGAAGGTATTTGAACATAAGGCAGAAAGGCTGAGTATTCAAACATCTTCTGAGGGACCGGACAAGTGTTAATGCAATGAAACAAACATGTGTGATAGTTATTCTTGCATATTTTACCCTATTTCAACCAAAGTTACACTAAAAACGCTGCTAAAAATTGAAATATCCGTCATCATACACTGGATACTAGACAATGGCATAGGCTTTAAGCTTTCGAACGTCATAACGTCGTCACAACGTCATAGTCATGCGCAACGCTTTCACAAACAAAAACATTGTCAAAATGATCGGTCTGGTCCACAACGCTTTCCGTATATAATGTTATGCAAATAGCACAGGTCTAATTTTAAGTATTTTCAAGTCCAAACCCATGTTCAAACAGCACGTGAATCTCCTGATTTGAACATGGATTTTCGTTTATTTAACAATGGGTTAAAACAGCCATGCGAATAGGTATTTATGCAAAAATGTTAATTTTTATTTATCAAATGACCTGAAACTTATCTGAAAATCGTATACTTTTAGTGTAACCATTTTGCATAAAAAATGTGAATCTGTTATGACCTGTATCATATAACATTACCAATTATGCAAACGATTAGTGGTTATATCAATTTCTATACAAGGCGTCGTATGATAAAATATCTCAGACTACCAATGTCAATAAAAAGTGTGGTATTGACAAGTTCTCTATAATCAAAAGACAACAGATTTAAACCTTTAAAGAAAAAGGATTTTTCATGAAGTTTGATACACTTAAATTAGTCAGGATGGTCCATTCAATATACTGAGGAGCCACATGTTATAATTTCCAAACATATTACTTTTCTATTTCCTAAGATCTATTTTGTATTATGAATATATGGATCACACATATTTTCATGCATTAACATTTGCGGGTCCCGAGAAAGGTATTTGAACATGAGGCAGAAAGGCTGAGTATTCAAACATCTCCTGAGGGACCGGACAAGTGTTAATGCAATGAAACCATTGTATTAGCAAAGGAGTGTTGATCCTGACGAAATACAGTACGTGGTATTTCACTGGGATCTTCTTTTTTGTGTCAAAGAACCATTTATGGGTATTTAATCTTTAAACGATAGAAAACTGTGGCATTAGTCCATTTCATATGGGTACAGCATCTCAAGCTTCTTTTCTATACCATCTTGACTCTTGAGACCATCTTGATTGCCATTATCATCTTCAATACCATATTGACTGTTAAGTCCATTCTGATGACCATTGTCATCGTCGAGGCGATATTGACTGTTTGTGTCATTCTGATTGTCATTGTCATCGTTGTTGCCATTTGGACTGTTGGTGCCATCATGAGTGCTTCTGTCATCCTCAGTACCACATAGACTGTTGGTATCATTCTGATTGTCATTGTCATCGTTGTTGCCATATGGACTGTCAGTGCCGTTTTGATCGCCATCTTGGATACCATATGGATTGTTGGTGCCATTCTGTTTGACATTGTCATCTTGGATACCATATGGATTGTCGGTGCCATTCTGATTGTCATTGTCATCTTTGATGCCATATGGACTGTCAGTGCCATTTTGATTTCCATTGCCATGATCATTGCCATATTGACTGTTCAGGTCATTCTGATTGTCATTGTCATAATCGAAGTAATATTGTATGTTCAGGCTATTCTGATTGCCATTGTCATATCCGATCCCACATTGACTGTTCAGGCCATTCTGATTGTCATTGTTATGTTCAATATCATATTGGCTGTTCATGTTGCTCTGATTGTAATTGTCATGTTCAATACCATATTGGCTGTTCAGGTTGCTCTGATTGTCATTGTCATGTTCAATACCATATTGGCTGTTCTGGCCACTCTGATTGTCATTGTCATGTTCGAAACCATTATGCATGCTCGGGGTATTCAGATTGTCATTGTCATGTTCAATACCATTTTCAAATTGGCTGTTCAGGTCA
Source organism: Loripinus fragilis (assembly GCA_964019695.1). Classification (NCBI taxonomy): domain Eukaryota; kingdom Metazoa; phylum Mollusca; class Bivalvia; order Lucinida; family Lucinidae; genus Loripinus; species Loripinus fragilis. Next base: position 12,881,194 of record OZ026530.1, read on the forward strand.
CTCTGATTGATATTGCCATGATCGATACCATATTGCATGTTAAGGCTATTCTGATTGCCATTGTCATGTTCAATACGATACTGGCTGTTCAGGCCAAACTGATTGTCATTGCTAAGTTCGATACCATGTTGGCTGTTCAGGCCACTCTGATTGTCATTATCATATTGGATCCCACATGGACTGTTCAGACCATTCTGATTGTCATTGTTATCTTCCATGCCACATTGACTGTTCAGACCATTCTGATTGTCATTGTTATCTTCCATGCCACATTGACTGTTCAGACCATTCTGATTGTCATTGTTATCTTCCATGCCATGACTGGTAAGTAGGTCACGTTGTTTGCCAGTATCATTTCTGATGAAAAATATACCCTTTTTAGGTCCAGTAGGTTGGTGTGTGCAATATTCAGGTATTCTTGGATAGGGAACAACTGGTCTGGAAGGAAATAATACAATGTAATAGTTTACCTTACCTTATAAGTCTCATATTATATAATGGAATGACATGATTTAATTTCTTCTTATTCATATTACTTTTAATTACGCAATTATTTATATAAGCATCAGTCAACTAGGCTTTAGACACTCTAAGGATAATAAAATGGACGTATAACGCCTAGCATATATGACTCAAACCACAACATAAGCTGGGGAGACTATAAAGAATTATATATGACTCTAGACAACAATGATATTACATGTACATATTGAGTCATAACCTAACCTTATGACAACATCAACGATAACAATTGAGATAAGACCAAAATAATAACATAATCCACACAAAAACCAAAGCTTAAGAAACTATCAGGAATTATAGATAAACGTTGATCGCTGGTTAATGTGACTCAAGCCACAGCCTAAAATGAAGACACCACCAAAGATTATAGATTGACCTAGATCATTGGCTGGTTTATCTCAAGCCACAACCAAAGCGAAGACACTTTATCCTCTACGCACTTTGTACTCATTTATCTCAGGGAGACGCCTCCTGAAATAACTAAAATGTTGACTGAGACAGAACAATCAAAACAAACAAAAAAGCAAAGGGCAATTTTAAGGATTAAAGACGAATCTAGATCATCAGGTTGATATGTCACGATACATAGCCTAAGTAGTGTAGGCCGCTGAGTAATTTCATATGCATTTTAGGGATAAAAGCGTCAAACATACATTTTCCTGTAGAATTGTACATCTCGTAAAAAAAAAAGATGTTTACATTTTTTTCTTGACATTATACATGTAACTCCACAGTGACGTCACAAAGTGACGTACTCACTTTCAGCTCATTTAAGGCTTGAAAGTGGAGTGCTACGATATCCAGCTAGCTCAAGCATGTACTGTTTAATTATTTGTGATGGTGGTTATATTACTGATGACATGTTGATTTTGGAGCATATACTCTGACTCAGAATTTTAAAGAGGTTACATTATCTTAATAAATAATGTCTGCACTATAAAAAGTGACGTCAAAACTAAAATGAAAAGTCTGTTTAAGTGAAAACTCAAAAGGCATTAGATTGCTAGATACTATACCCTCCTCCCCACACAGCAGAAAAAAACAGTGTTCATTATATTTTTTTATAAACTACGTAATATAACATGCAAAATGAAACACGTTAGCCCTTTGACATACAACAGTCATGTTAACTACGTAACCCTAATTTATTTCCAAATCCTATTTTGCAAATACAAAGTTATACCTAATTCTTTTTTAGCAACAACCCATATGCGTTTGAACAATATACCTATATGATGTTACATTTATATAAAAAAAACATTTGATCTCCTTTCCAACGGTATCTGTAAATCAATTTTGACCAAAATGTTGCTTAGAACACTACATCACTGAAGCAACGATACAAGACAATGGCATGATAACATGCACAGACTGGTCCTTATTACCCCTTCTGTGGGCACAAGCGTGCACAATATTACCATTTTCCTGTTATGTGCGACAATTGTCTTTTGGTCTCTCTCCTGTTTTTGTGCCATATTCCTAGACCAGGCTGCTTTAGAAGCAGTCTGATCAGAGGTCAAACTATTTTCATCAGCGATACATTTAATCTGGAATTCAAATGCATAGAGGCAGCAGATGTAATAAGTAGACAACATTTCCAGTGCAAAATACCTGTAGCAGGATATGACTTACCAGTGTACTTATGATCTGCTTAAATCCTATTACAAGAGGAATTTACAACGACGTTAATTGCATAAAAGCGGTACATACCCAGTTTATTAACACTTATTTGTTAACTTTTGAGAAAACCCCTGCATCAAAATGTAAATCTCGTATGTCCAAAGTCAAATGAAGGCCTAACTTTAAATTTCCACTTGATGGATTTAGACTGTTGTGCAAATATGACTCAAGTAAAAACCTAAGTTAAGATAAATCTAGACCCCCAGGCCAATATAAATCAAGTCACACGCCTAAGGTTAATGCACTGCCAGAGGAACATACGTGTGCTTCTCGCTTGCTTTGGCATGAGTCACATGCTTTAACATTCAGGTTTAAATCCACGCAATCTATAAAAAAACGTCATCAATGTCTGATGAATATTTAACATCAATGCTGAATGCGCATGTCACATATTTGTATATTAAAATCTATTTTAAAATGTATGGTTAAATCAGAAATGACCCAGGACATTGAACATCACAAAACGTAAAAAATAATAGTTAACAGTAACAAATATTCAAAAAGAGTTACTACGTTAATCAAATTGAAACTGATTTAACAATATATCTAACAGTTCGGGACAGAACATGTTAAATCAATTTCAAGCGAATTGGATGTTAATCATTATCATATGACTTCGCGTCTGGGAGTGAAATAACGCCATGCAATATAATCGATAAACCACTAGTGGTTTACAGATTTACGGGAAACGTTATGACGTCCATAACAACGTTGCGTACAAAATGACAAAAGTATAACGTTTTTACGTCAGAAATGAGATTTCAAAGTAATCTTAATGTCATATGATAAATAGAATCTAACATTCGTGCTCTTGTTTTATTGAATTTTATTAAACTTGTTGCAAAAAAGAGATAAAATGCTCGGCAAGCCTCGCATTTTATCTCTTTTCCCCAACTTGTTTTAATAAATTCAATAAAACATGAGCACTCATGTTGATCCTCTATGAATATGTGCAAAAATTAGGTAAATATGATCAGGATATTCCACCATCAGACATTGCAAACCAACCAGAGGCACTGGGCCTCGTCGCGAGAAAACCTGTCTTTAGGATGTCCCTCAGAGCGAGTTTCAAAGCGGTCTCCTCAGCTACAGAGACTAGCTAGAAAATTAAATTTTTACGTATAGCAAGGTTAAATATAGTTCTTTCCAAAAAATGAATAACATAGGCGCTGATCAGACTGCGCGGATGCTCAGGCTGGTCTGCGCCTGTGTTGTTTGCAAACCACCAAAGACAGGTTTTCTCACGATGAGGCCCATTTATTAGCTTAGAATTCTTAAATGTCTGCTCTGAGAGTATCAAGCAAAATAAGGATTGTTATCACAAAATAACATAAATGATACATGAACTTACTTTCGGTTACGAAGGCATGTCTTTGCTATTACAACTGCTGCTACAGGTACTAGTAGAATACTGCTCAGTACAATGACTATGATGACATAAACTGAAACTACATTTTCTCTCACAGATGATTCATCAGCAACACAATTTACTGCAAGAATAATAAAAGATCTTACATGAGTGCTCATGTTTTATTGAATTTATAAAACGAGTTGAGGCAAAAAAATAAAACGCCAGGCTTGACAATTTGTTTATCTCTTTTTTCCAACAAGTTGAATAAATTCAATAAAACAGGAGCATGACTGTTATATTTGATATATCACATTACATTTTAAGTAATTAAAACTTGCACTTTTGGCGTGTAAAAGTCAAGATTGTGTCATATTTTAAGCAATGTTATACATACAGGTCATTACGCTACGTTACGAAATCTGTAAACCACTAGTAATTTATAGATTTAATTGCATGGTGCTATATCACTCCCAAGGGTGACGTTTTGTGAAAATGTGAGGAAGTTGGAAGAAATTCATTAAGTGACTTTTAAGTGACATGGTCGTGTCAAAATGTATGTGATGCGCTGACCTTTTTGTTGGACAACATTTTTATTCAATTTGGCACCAAGCTCTATAGACAAGTAGTTGGGATTCCTATGGGCACTAATTGTGCTCCCCTGGTTGCAGATTTATTCCTGTTTTGTTATGAAAGGGACTTTATGATGTCTCTTTCTGATGATAAGCAGGCTGATGTCATTGATGCGTTTAACACTACTTCCAGATATTTGGACGATATTTTAAATATTAATAATGTTTATTTTGAAAATATGGTTAGTCAAATATACCCTTCAGAGCTCCAACTTAATAAAGCCAATGCCTCTGATACCGAAGCCGCATTTTTAGACTTGCATTTGTCAATTTCTAATGGTATTGTTTCTACCAAAATTTATGATAAACGTGACGACTTTGATTTTGAAATTGTCAATTTCCCTTTTTTAGATGGTGATGTTCCTCGTTCTACATCTTATGGAGTCTATATCTCTCAACTCATTCGTTTTGCTAGAGCATCTAGCTATGTTACTGACTTCAACACTCGCAATAAATTGTTAACTCAGAAACTTCTTAAACAGGGCTTTCGGTATCATAAACTTCGCAAAACATTTTCTAAATTTTATAGACGATACTTTGATTTGATTTCTAAATTCCAAGTTGGACTTAAATCTCTCTTGCGCCAAGGACTTTCGGAACCTGATTTCTATGGTGACTTGGTGTATAAGTTGAAGAAGATTGTTGGCTCTAATAATTTTTCAGCGCAGTTCATTAAAATAATTTCCCATTATAAAAAGATTGGCTATAACATTAATGTATTGCAACAGACTGCATGCTTGGTAGTCAACCCAATCACAGTTGGCAACTTTGCTTTCCTCTTTAATTGCACGCCGGTGGGTCGGACTTCAGACTCTATGATGGTTCCGACTTAAAGACTTATCTATTGATGAGATGGTTGGGGCCTGATGCTTTGGCTGTTTGTCGGGCCCACCGGGGTTTACCTGTTGGATTTCTTTTGCTCCGGTATTCAGTTTAATTTACTGTTGAGTCCTTATCCTTGCTTTATCTCCTTGTTATATCTTGATTTATATGTTTTAGGAGATGATGCATTGATAAGTTAGGGGTCTTTCATGCAAACCAAATATCTATGTGTCTTGATCCACATCTGAATTAAGGGTGAGGTTGGCGCCGTTAAACCGGTTTTAGCCCTCCAGTAAAATACTTTACTGACCGTTCCAAGGCGGTACTTCTTTTGTGGATCTTTTATGTTTTTGTTCTGTCTTGTGTTTGCTATGTTTTGTGCGCGTCTGTTTATATGTGCTTCGTGGTCACCTGCTGGGAAAGGGCTGACCTCTTGGCTCTCGTTTGTGGTGTCTTCTGTGAGTTTGTCACTTTCCCATTGGTATCCTGGGTCAGGTGTGGTACTTGGTTGTATCGATTCCTGATCTTTGCAACCTTACTTACTTTTTTTAATTAAAAGACAGCTTAAATATACTAAATCATGCAGATTAAAGTTCATTATCTGTATAACATTTGTCACGTCCCTTTTTTCATCCTTTTCTAGTGAACTGGCATTTTGCATTATATTTATCTGACTGAAGAGCAACAAAGTGAGGTAAGTTCTGTTGCTAAGTTTGTTTCAGAGAATATTCAAGACGAGCTTTACAAGGAGATGGAATTAATATTTGCTGATTATAGAGCAAGTAGTATTGCTTGTGATATAAGCATAGATTTGATGAAAGTGCAGCAGGCACAGGTGAGTTTAAATGTTGTAAATGACTCCAGTGATTATGTAATGATGCCAGAGAAGAATGGTAGATTGCACCAAGTTTCAGAGATGTTGATATTCACTCAAGTAAGTGGAAAGTAGTATCATCCCCCTTTTAGATTGTTTGACAATGTCAAAGGTGAGTTAAGAGCTGTGATTAACATATTTAATTTTGAGTTATTTTATAGCATGTTTATATGGATTGTGGGGTTTTATATAGCTTTTATCCCCAACGGCACACGGTGTGATATGCCATTGGTTTATCCAACAGAAAAAGGTAAGTTTATTGAGATTAAATGGGTTTCTCTCCAGCAGAATGCATTTGATGCTCTTAAAAAAGTTTTAGTCATGCAACCTATACTCAGAATGGCAGATTTGTCCCACCCATTCATTTTACAGGTTGATGTGTCAAATGATGAATTAGTAGCAGTGCTCCTACAGGAAGAAGAAGGTAAGAAAAGTCTTGTGTCCTATGCCAGCAGGAAACTTAAGACCAGTGAAAAGGCATATGCGGTCATAGAAAAGGAATGTCTCGCTTTGGTCTGGGGAATACAGAAATTCCACAGGTACATTTAAGGTACAGCTTTTAGAAACTGATCATTAGCCGTCAAGTTACTTAATAAAAAGCCTAATTATTAAATCCAAGGTTTATGTGGTGGGCTTTGACTTTACAACCATATCGCTTCCATATTGTTGTGATACGCTGATCCAAGAATGTAGGAGTTTATAATTGTTTTAGCTGCTAAATAGTAGTACAGTTATAAAGTGATGTTATATGCTAGTGCTTCGCACTGCATTTGGTAGGGAGATATGTCACGTCCCTTTTTCATCCTTTTCTAGTGAACTGGCATTTTTCATTATATTTATCTGTTCATGGAAAGCATAGGGCTTGTTTGATTGGGTACTTATGTACTTCGATTTTTGCTCTGTTTATTCGGTTTGACGAGTACCATCTTTGGATAATATTCTTATTTGACCTATGTGGGAGTTGAGATAAGGGGTGCCGTTATAAGCATATTGCAAGCCATCATTGTATCATATTTTACTCTTGATATTTGGGAGTTTTTTTCTGATAGGGCTGTGTCCGCCACTAAAATTGTAAGGTATAATAAAATCCATCTTTAGATATGCACAGGATTTCTGCTTTGCACGCGAGATCTGTGAATACACGTGCAGAGCTGAGACACTGTCATTATAAAGTGCTTGAGCAGGTTTGACAATTGGCAGTCAATATATATATATATTCACGGTGGGGTAGCCGAGCAGTTGCTTGTTTTGTTCTGGATCGCCATTTTCTCTCCAGGAGATCTTGACATGGTTCCGCCTAAATGTTCCACCTGAAAGTACGCCGGAGGTTATGCCTGAAGTGTTGGCATGAAATGTACATCAAATTGTTACAATGGAAGTGGCCTGATGTGATGGGCGATGTTTAGTAATGTTATACCTGAGATACAAGATGGATACATGGATATATGTTGATCAGCTGTTGTAGCAAGACTATATACCAACCTTGAGGCTGACACATCCTATTATCAAGAGCAAGCGTAGTTCAGCATTCAAAAAGTTAAGAATTGTTCACCTATTCTGATATTTTCTGATATTTAGACCAGTTAACCAAAAACATTTCATCAACTTTCCTGGTGCCGTATAGACAATTACCTAGACCAACAAGAAGAAGATGCTATTGAAATAATTCTCAAATACTTTTTATTTCTTTGATAATGTTTTTATAAAGTATATTATCATTTTCAAGTTAAACATTGTTTTGTACTTAATTCTACAATTGTTTGTGATCAGTCTTCGTCCGCTGTGGTTTACGCTTGCCTAGGGCTCATCTGTCCTTGACAACACTAACATAACAAAAATGACCATTTAAGCATGAAGCTGTAAATGTTTTGTAAGCAAACTGCTGATGTTAAATTTTCAGTTTCAACCCTTTTGAATTGGTTTTTTTAAATTTCTTTTTTCATTGCTTATATGCTAAAATACCATGTTTTACATATTATCAATTATCAATTGAACAACAAAACAGTATTAATCAATTGTAACTTTTATAGCATAAGCATTTCACACAGATGTAATTTATAACGTTCCACCTTTCTGATGTTATGCTAAGCATTCAATTATATTAACAGAAACCATGATGAAATTTGGCATGTTGGAACAATGAACACATAAACAAAAAATTACATTATGTGATGAGGATTGTTCTGCGTTTTGATCAATTATAGTTTATAGCAAACAAAAAGCTAAGTATAACGTTTCATTTTACAAGATGACACCACATCTGGAAGAAATATTACACCATGTATATGAATCATAAACCACTAGTTGATTGCACGTTTAATAAGGTAATATAATGACAGACCTTAAAACATCTCAGCAAAAATAGTAAATGAGTATGATCAGGAAATACCACAATCATAAACTGCAGACAACCCCACGGCACCGCGAGAAAGGGCAACTCAACCATCACGAGACACTAGGGAGACAAACTAAGCAAAGTATCCAGCTCTCTCTTCCCATCAAGATGAGTGTAATACTAGAATGGACATAAAGTAACGTACAATAAAACAGAGAACAATTACAGACTCCCACAATGGGAGTAACAATAAACAAAAAGTCAACAAGAACAAAACCACCGCCTTAGGCAAAATCATAGCCATTTTACGTATAGAAACTCATTTAAGATGCTCATATAGGAAACAATGAATAAAATAACAATCCTACTATGTACTATACAAAAATAGCCATTTACTGGAGTGCTCACACGACGTATATCATTGAGTATACTAAACGAGTTGGCTGTGGGAAAGAAATAAACTGTGAAGCTTGCTTAGCTTGCCTAGTATTTTAGTGGCAACACGTTAAACAAAATCCAATTAAACAGGTGCAAGAAAGTTATCTCTAATCAGGCATTTAAGATACTTTGAAAATAGATTTTCAGATGGAAAAAAGTTAAGATTTGAAATCAGATCGTGTGCAATTGTGTTATCCACGTAACGTTGATAAACAATTAAAACTGTAAGTGAGTATATCAAAGAAATACCACAATAGCACACTGCAGGCAACCATCGCATCATGAGGAAGAGACACAGGACATTGACATGGAAAACGCATCAAGCTCACTTTTCCCAGACGAATTGGCTGGTGGGTATAATTAATTTTAGTCTATAGTGTTAATTGCAGCCAACTACTACTAAATAATCATACAATATTAAATCATCCAAGGATATGACTCTAATGTTGTTGACTCATAGCTTGTCTGGACCTACAACTAGATGCAAAAACACTTATCATACACACTCATGATGATAACTACAACAAAAGAAACTTAATAGAGTTGTCAAAGAAATTAACAAACTACAAGAAACTTTTGTGAGTGACAGCACATGTTCTGCAAGCTATTGCAAACAGTAGAGCCAAAAGAAAATCGCTTCTCTCCAAGGAATGCGTCGCTGCCAAGCTGAAACTTACCAAAAGAACGCAGCAAATTAATTACCAACACAGATTGTGTTGTCTCCTAAATAATATATTTAAGAAAGCTACGTTTCTATGACAGCTGAACCTCTATTTGAATATCAGAAGTAACGAAAAACTCACCAACACAACAAACAATCAATTAGCATCCTTTAAAACTAACTAGACATTTGTTCAACTGACAACACCTTGGTACAGCTTGTGATGAAAACGTCAATAGGACCGACCAAAAAGCTGTTAATAACGGGTTGTGAGAAATTGTTTGAGGACCTGGTAAAACTACAGACAGTTGTTACATAATAAAAGTGTATCCTGAACAACCGCGCACTAACGTTTTAATCGCCTGGTCCTTCGAATGAAAAACACTGTTCACTCACATCTAATTTATGTGGGAACAGATACTCCATTAGCGAACACAGATGAGGCAAATAATACCTGTGATATGCATACCATAAACTGTTATTTCTGAGGAAGAGAAACGTTCATTTCATTTTTGTTGTGATTTTGCTTTTATTTGACCGTCTGTATCGTCATGAGTTGGTTTCTGCTCTGTAATTGTAACCTTTCTGCACCATACTAGCCTTTTCGACCCAAAGAGGTACGTGTTGCACTCTCTAACAAGCTTGTATGATTGACTTTGAGACACCTTGTTTGTGATATATCACATTCACACACTTCAGACAAATACATGGTGCCTTGAAGAAGAGCCAGAGAAGATCAAAAGAAACAGCACACCAGGAAGACAATTAAAGCAAAGCAACCAGCTCCTTGTTTCTCTTCAAGATCATTGCAAAACTAGAAAAAGGCACAAAGTAAAACATACCAAAATAATGACAAAACATAGAACCATCACAAACAATGGAAGGTACAGAAAAAAAATCAATAACAACAGAGACACTACCTAAGAACGGACAGCAGCCTAAGCCACTAGGGGCTTAAATGCATTTTCCTAGTACGAAATCTTTGCCCAAAATTCTGTTGTTATAGTTAAAAAACGGTATTCGCGCACAGAGGCTTCCCACCATTTACAATGTATCATCACAGAAAAAAAAACTAATCAAAATAACACTCCATTATTAAACAAAGAGAATATCTTACGTTTCACAGATTATCAGAGCTAAAGAAAACCTGAGGTTAATAGATGGTAGACGCAGCCAAAGACAAGCGCCAGTTTGAAGCCTGCATCAGGGCCGTCATAAGGTCAATTTTGCATTTAAACAGGAAGCCATAGATATAAACCATAATCTGATTTACACCCAGGCATGCGGACTGTCGCATTATATCAATGATGTATATCCTTATTCTATAACGTATGATTATCTTTTCACTAGACCACTAAAACTAGGTTTCCAGTGAGGTTGGCGACCTGAAACCTGTTAATGCCCTCAATAAATATTTTTACTGATCGTTCCAATGTGGTACTTGTTTTGTGGATCTTTGTGTTTTTTTATTTCTTGTGTTTGTCATGGTTTAGCGTCTGTTCATTGCTGCCTTGCGGTCACCTGTTGGGAATGGGCTGACCTCTTGGCTTATGTTTGAGATGTTTAATTGTGTTTTTGTCAAATTCCCATGTGGTATTCTGGGTCAGGTGTGGTAATTGATTGTATCGATTCCTGACCTTTGCCACCTTTCTTACTTTCTAATAATAGATTTATTATTTAGTACTAAAGAGACTCTGTCATACATGTAACAATATCCAGAATAAGCAAAGTAAGAAAGAAGGCAAAGACCAAGAATTGATACAATCAGGCACCACACATGACCCAGGACATCACAAGTCAATCAACGAAAATTATGAAATCCCTTCTCTTTGAGTAAAATCTGTGATAAAAAAAACTAGCGTTTTATTACTGTTTTTGTTCTATGTTTTGTTGTACGTTACTTTATGTCCCTTTGAGTGTTGCAATCATCTTGATGGGAAAGAGAGAGCTGATTGCTTTGCTTAGTATGTCTTCCTGGTGTCTCGTAGCTGTTGTGTGGCTCTTCATTGTGGTGCCACGGGTTTATCTGCAGTTTGTGATTGTGGTATTTCCTGATCATACTCATTTACTTTTTTTAGTAAGGGTAGCGCTTTTTGTGCGCTAAAGTATATTTTAGGGTAGAATAGAACACACAAAAATATATGCTATCTCTATTTGAATTGAAATGCTGAATATATAGCAACGTTATTTACACATTCTATAACTATTACCTTCCTTGAAATGGTAATAGTAGAAAAATATCATATTGAGGAATGTGATTATCAACTGAGACCTCTCAGGAAATGTTATATTTATATATTATATCTATTAGAATGAAAACATATTTTTCTATCCTTTTCTCTCGAGGGAGTTCCAAAGGGAAAACAATGCACAGTCTTTTATTTATATATGCACAAATGAAAATGCATCTTTCACATCAATTGGACCTTTTTTAACAGCTTGAATGCTCGAACTTATCAAACAAAACGAATTACTACACAAAAAGCTGAAACGTCAAACTTAATACCACATTACGTCATTCTTAAAGGAGATAGTATACAAAAGCAGTTATGACGCAAAAATCGAAAATTTCACCTAATCCGCTAAATTTGGTTTCAACATATCGTTTTGTCCTAGTTAAGAAAACGAGTACCCACACTTTATGTTTCTGACCTTCAACAAAGAAGTTATTCGGCTTTATGAGTGGTCAAATCATGCCTTATGTCACCATTGCTTGTGAACGTCTCCTGATGCAAACAAACCATACGCACATCGGCATTGCGCATCAGACAAACGACTGGTGCTTTTACTATCACATGCTGCTATGGAAAGGGGGTGACAGTATTTGCAATCGCTTTAGCAGCTGGTGAAAGTATAAAATATTAGTCGTTTGTATATGAAAGTTTTGTATGAGAAATTCAAGTGAGGTATAATAAGATAAGGTATTAGACGTCAGGAAATGGCATGACGTTTACGTGTACTTTAATAATAAGATACAAACACAAATTATTATAGATCCATTAATTACTAGGGGAAATTGTCCCTACGGTTGCATAAAAATCTGTTTAAGCTTTTTCATTGCTGAGTGAGTTAAGAATACCATCTATCATTGTTTTATCCATCTCTATTCTGCAGCCTAGCATATCTTAATATTGTTTAACAAAATATATCTTCAATAAGTGTTATTATAAAACATATAGTTGTTATAATATTGTGTAAAGCAGATGTTAAGTTTATGATTATTCTCACCCACCTGCTGTCCAATCAAATTTTCTATTAATTGACGATTTGCAAACCAAACAATCATCTGAAGGACTTCTATCGTCTTCCTTGTAACATGTACCTTCTATGAAACACGTGCCACTCTAAAACACAATGCTATTTACATAAGTTCAAATAAACAAAGGTTCTGTGCATGAAATTATGAACATTGTCCTAATAATACATTTGAACGTTTGTTATGGAAACCTAAAAGAACCATGATTATATGGGATTTTATTTTGATACAAACAATATCAAAACATATATACTTAATGTGTGCTCTAACTTACAGTTTTGGATGTCGAAATTACAAGCAAGAATAAACTTAGAAACAACATCGATGGTAAATAGTTTCTCCCAGATCAGAAAAGGTTATCACAGGTTTTAACCTGTGACAATTTTCTTGTAAATCTGATGGAATTTACAAAGCGAATCGCCCCTGTCAGGAATTCAATAAATGAAAATAATAATGATACGCTATTATTATAGACAGCTGAAATAAACATATGTATTTTATCACAAGCAGTGAATTTAATGCATATCAAATGTGAGTAAAATTGGTATTTTTCTACTGTGAAAAAAAATCGTATTTTTTCACTAGTGACTGATACGATTTATATTTTCACTGTAGAATAGAATAGAACTGTAGCAAAACAAGGCTTTCTTGACAATTTTGTGACTGCGATTTTTTAACATAAGGTTTTAAGTGAAGTATATTTTTCAAAAATAACGCTAAGCATGTTGTGACGTCAACATCAAACATAATGACGTCACGGTTTGACATGGCGTAGCGCCAGTTTGCACGTGACGTAAGGCACACTCAATAGACTTTCTTTAAATGCTGATTTCTTGCGTTTCATTCGTTGAAATATGATTCTAAGCCATTTTCTAGGTGCAAACTACGTTTACAACCAATGTTATACCCAATAAAGACACTGCAAAAGTCAAATCTAACGAGAAACGACCAAGTAAAAAGTAAGGTTGTGATTTATGTATTTCGGTTGAGTATAAAATAAAAAGAAAATTTACTTTTTTACGGCAAATACAAAATATATTTCATCTCGTGCGGCGAAAATATCTCGAAATATATTTGGTATGCACCTCAAAAAAGTAAATATCCTCTATGTGATGACATGCCATAATTAAACTCCCTAGTCCATATCTGCTAGGCTCATAGCCTACTAGTGTCGTCTGTTATCAGCCTGGCTAATAGCAAATTAGGGATTGACAAGCTTATAGTGTTAAAAATATCTATCATTTTCATAGTACTTAGGAAGCCAAAGATCAGGAATAGATACACTCAAGTCCCACACCTGAACCAGGACACGAAATGGGAAACGTGACAAAACCACAAGAAAACACAACACACAAGAGAGCCAAGAGGTCAGCCTGTTCCCAGCAGGTGATCACAAGGCTACAAGTAGCAGACGAGGCAACATAAGAAAGGCATGCAAGAAACATAAAAACACAAGGATCCACAAAAGAAGCTCCGCATTTGAATTCTCAACACAATAAATTGCATGCTTTGTTTGGCTCTGTGTTATCTTGTGTTAATGCTGATTACCGTTAAAACTGTTTGGACACATGTCAGGCTGTACAAAGTATCTAGTCCATCTTGTGTTAATTTTTTTCTATGTGACACAGATGGATTTTACTTCAAATTATTGAGACTAAAATTCTGCATTGAATGTTAAGTCTATTAGCTATTGCTCTTATTGTTTAACTGTTTGTCAAATAACATTGCACCATAAATGCAAAAAGATCGGTCCTAGGTCAAACCAGAAAAAAACATTTGGCACTTGAGTGTTGCTCCTGGTAAACAAAATGGGGTTGCAAAGAAATGAAATGTCATTTAAAGTATTCTTATCATGTTCTTACCCAGTTTTCCCTTTGCCTACTAGGGCTGTCTATAGAAGCTGATTATTTAGTTAAAATGACAATAAAGTTACCTTCATAATGACAACTATTTCTCCATTACTACTATTACTAATCTCTTGACATCTGCTATCGTACACTGTTACATATTTTGGGTTTCCAAAATCAACACCATTGTTACTGACTGATATACCAAACTGGTAAGCCAGTAAAGCATCATCTGCTGACGTTGATGGCTGATCTCCAGTGTTACTGATAGAAACGATTCCTTCATTATAACTTAAATATGTTGTTTCGCCTGATAGCATCTCTTTGTATCTAAATACACCGTCTGTTGATGCCTGAAACACAATAATAATCTTAGAACAAAATTGTAATAACTTATTAATGTTTTCTATATTATATTAATTGATTTATGGTCATGACTTATATTATGTCAAAAGTCATCCGGCCTATACAAATTTTACTTACAAACATAAAACTCATCATAAACAATTCCTGGTAACACTTTTAGATACATGTATTCTTATCTAAACTGGTTGCTGTCCATAATAAACCTTTTTCTCTCTCATAGCCGAACAATGTGAACTTCAAATCCAGAGGCAGCCAATAAAAGTAAGTAAGTGAGTAATTTCTTCATTTAACGTGGATAGCTTGGGTGGCAAGGCCAATCTTCCCTCAGGACCTCAAAATATGCATATATACAATTCATTATAAAACAATAAAAAGGACGACAAAACAAATAAAAGAGGTATGTCACTGCATGAAAGAACCGGTGTTTCGGTTGTCTGAACAGGCAGACTCATGCTAGTCTTCTCAGCCATGTAAGTCAAGCGGACACATAAACATTTTTGAAAATAGAGAAAGTAGTTATACTAGTTAGGCAGTGAAACTAAGATACGCCGATCATCCTGCATGACAGCAGAGCCCATCTGTGCATTTGCTTATAACCTAAAAAAATCTGGTTTCCTTATATTGCGACTAATTTAAAATGCACAGTCACATTTCATTCATTGTAAGCAGTTAATTGTAAAAGACTCAATTGTACTAGTTTTTTTTTTATCCATAAGGGACGCTATTTTTCACTAATGCACCAGAATAAGACAAGCTGTTTTAATAAACTTATTTTAGGCTTTGGTATAAGAAAATTCTTATTTGACGTTGACTGTAAATTTAAATGTAAATTATTCAAATAACTGTCATTACCTCTCATTTGGAATAAATCTGTTAAGTAAATTGGTGTGGTATAATTATATTAGCTATTTTATACATAACTTTTGCTTTGTGTATAAAAACAGTTTCTTCAAATGATAAAATACATAATTGTTTGTACGCAACGTCTAGTGTTGTATAATCACTCACTAGAATAAGCTTGCAAACCCTTTTTTTGCAACTTTTCAATTTTAAATGCATTGACATTGCACGGATTTCACCCATACTACCCAACAATATTCAATATGTGATTTAATATATGCATTGTAGTACAAAAGTCTATGTTGAACATTAAGATATGTTCGAATCTGCGATAATAACCAAAGGTACTATGATATCTTTTTAGATATGTGCCAAAAATAATTATTCCATACAAAAATTTGATCCACATGAACACTAAAATTTTCTCATTACTAGAATTTTTTTTAAATCCATATCATTGAATGTAATTTTTAGGACGCTATCATTTAAAGAGTTTCATTTATATCCACTAGCAATTAACATCAATTTTGTCTTCTCAGTATTGATGAGCAAACCATTTTCTAAGCACCAGGTGTCAACGGAATCCAATGCATTTTGAAGATTTGTTTCTAAGAAACACTTATATAAGGAAGTACTATATATAGTTTATCATCTGCATATAAGTCAACTGATATTGGTGAGTTCTTCAATAAAAGGGATGGTACATGTAATCATATTCCCCCATTAACATCAGAAAGTGAGATCCACCTAGACTTGGCCTCCAAGGACATCACTTTTCCTGGTTTACAAATACTTGTGTAAACAAAAACAGAAAACATCAATGATTTTATATATTACTTTAATTGATGATTATTAGAACAATACAAGCTGTGAATAGGCAGACATGTCTTTTTACAAGGCTGTATGATTATCCAGGGATACCTGACACCAGTTTCTTTACATACCGGATTGCTAAAGATAGCAAGAACGAGAATGTCACACTTAAATTAGCATGAAAAGTGCATGGCTGTCTGACAACTAGAATAGGTTTTGCATTCCTGACATTAGATTATAAGGGTACCAGAGTGCTATTTTTATCAAGCTCAATCAAGCATTATACAATTGATGCATTTTTTGAGGTTAACATCAGGAACAGTAATGTTCACTTTCGAGGGTTGAGTAATCCTGGTGTTAACCAAAAAATAATGCACAAATTGTTTTGTAATATAACACTGTTTCTCTTTTCCTAGTTTTATTTAAAGTAATTTCATTTTATAAGAATTTACTCAAGTCAGATGTTCCTAGTGCGCTTTCACTATGGAGATTTTTTCAACAATATATTTCCCAAATATCGGCAACTCTTATGAGATAAGCAATATAATTACATTTTAACGCATATATGCTTAGCGTTCTTTATCTGGGACATAAGCAAATAGTGCAGACCCAGATCAGATGCCACAGTCTAACATGGTATCAGATCAGGGTCTTCAATGGTTGCTTGCATAATTTCTATTACAATTTGAATAAAAATGAAAAATACCACCTAACATCCCTTAAAATAGAAAAGGACTGTTTCAATAGATAATGGTGGGAAATTCCATGCAGCATAAATGGGTTAAATGCTGTTCTCATACAAAGAACAAATTCTGAATTGAACACATTTACCTGTGAAATATACAAAAGAAACCTGTCAGTGTTTCAATGTCTATTTCTAGCTGTCAGGCAGCAGTGACAAAAGACATGTCACCTGGGTTACATTTAGTTTAATCTATTTTTAGCTCTCTGTTAGCACTGACAAACTAATGTTAGCCTGTCTCTAGCTCATTACTGTTAGACATCATGATCTGTCACAACCCTTGCAAGCTAGTTTCAGCCAATCAGAGGAGGTATTTTATTGTTTTTGTTCAAAGTCGTTACATGTAGTTTCAGCCAATGAGAGAGGGGTCAAGCTGATAGTCATCTAAAAATAGGAATATTGTCAGATTTCTGACAGTATTTTGCAGTATTAACTTCCACAATTGTATGATGTTTTCCAATCAAAAATAAGTGTGTTATAAAGTACAATGTCTCTTGTAATTCAAAGAGATTGTAAAACGCAAAACAATTAATGCAAATACAATTTGTAATTAGATGCATTGATAAATTTAATAGTGTCAGTACCTCTTTCACATCAACTAGAGCGGAAAAATCTGGAACAAAACCATCAGACTCCACAATAAAATCTTGACAAGAGCCATCTACACTCTTATCACAATACCCATCTCCAAATATATACGCCACTTCAACAATTCTAGATAAATTAACAAGACATATGTCTGATCCGAAGCCTGGGTTGCATTGGCAAGTACCTAAAATAATAAAAATAAATTCAAACAAGATGCATCAAAGATTTAGAGTGTCAGGCAAGGTAGTAATTACTGTTCAAAGTATTTCTTCTGCTATACATTGAGCAAGTGATTTTATAAAGATAAAGCTTCATATTGTATTTTCAACCAAACAACTTTTTTCTTTACAATCTGGGTGAGTTTACACTTTTCATTTACTTTCGCAAGAATCAACTGCATGAAATACTTTTCCATTCAGATGCCTAGATACATGTACTTATATAAGATTGGTAATTCTCATTACAAATCAATGTATAAGGCAAACCGACCTTCATCAAATAATGTAAAATATAATGAACCTACCATGTAATTTTTTATTTTCCTTTCAATCGGTAGGGTCTAATCTACATTTCCCATTCATAGAACGGCATTGGAAATGTTTTATTTGAATTTATTGCACATTTCATAATGTGCGTGTACACCTTCTTAACGTGTTTCTTTTTTTTTATTTTAGGCTTAATTGACAAATTTTAGCTTGAGCATCCAGACTGGCCAAATTAAAATAAATATGGGCATCTTTTGTTTCTCTATAGATTTTCAATTGTATTTGATTGTCTGTAATACATTTAGTAAATAGGAAGCATGAACCCTTCATTCACAATGGCATTATAATTTGCTTATATACCATTTAATGATACAATTGCACATTATGGGATTTCTAAATGAAATACTCCAGCAAATTACTGTAAACGAATTAAAAGTAGCAGCATCAAATTTAGGCATTTTTAAAAGACTGATATATAGGCATAGTTCAAATTTTGCAGTTTCTCAATGTAATGTCCTTTCAAATTGTTATCTATATCCTTATAGGAAATGCATTTAAGGAAAGGAATATGCTCCCAATAGCTTACTCTTTCCTAAAATAGAGTCCCATTTTAAGACGTGGTTTACTCTTTATTCACAAACTAATCTTTTGCAATACAGATACCAACATAGAGGAGACATGTCTCTTCATTGCTTAATGTGTTATTGAATTTGAAACTATATTTTGAAGTCTCTTATTTTGGAAAAAATGAATTATCACCAATAGCCTCACAATAGATACCCACAAAATAATAGTGTTTAAAGCATATGCTGTTACTTATTGCATAGGCGATTTTATCTTAGCAAACAGCGCAATTCTTCATACTTAGAAAGATACATTCAGAAGCATTTCAGGTAAGGTTTAGTTAAGTAATGAACAATTAGTATCCATAGAGCTTACTATGAGTATGCATGGGATGGTCCAAATATGTGTATGTGCGTTTGTGTGCGCGCATATGTGTGTATTTGTATGTATGTTTTACCATTGACACAATCTCCATTTCCACTGCAGTCGCTACAATCAAGTGTCTGGCTGGTAATAACGACTATCTGTAAAATAAATGTTAAAATTTGATTTTTTGCTGACCCTATGTTGTAAACAAATAAGTGTAGTGTCAATTGATTTGAGACAGTACACACCATATCACATTATGTGGCATGACGTTACTAAAAACTTTCGCAATACATTTATTTATTTTTTAAATACTTTTTTACATTCTGACATGCTAAGATTATTAATTATGACAGCAATCAGTATAAAGCATATACGTGTGTTATGGAGATGACAGTTAAGATGTTATTTTTGCCTATTATAATGCATTCAACACTAACTGATTAAATAAAATTCAAATTGCATTTGTCACTGTATTTTCACAATTTTACAGATGAAAGAAAAAAGAATATTCAAACACGAGTCGGAGGTTTTAGTAGCACCTCCGAAAAATGTAAATGATCGCTATATGGTGTGTGTAAGAATGTAAATAAAGGAATGTGCTAAACAATACGTACCATGTCTCTTGACATTTTGGTTTCGGACAAAAATATATTCTAAGTTTTGTTCTGTATAGGTATACATATAGTAGATTATTTACCTGCTTACGCAGAAACTGTTTATCAGTTATCAGAAAAGGCAATAAAATAATCATTTTGGCTAAGTTTTATGGGCATCCATTTTGTAATTGAGAAGTACTAGCAGGCTGTTGATGTAACAGGAATAACGATGGACATCAAATGACAGCTAAAAGTCACCTTGTTAAAATCAAGCTAATGTAAGCTAAATTGAACTGTTTTAAAATGAAGATCATGGTCTTTAAATGCTGCAGTCTTCGAAAACGAAATGTACATAGAGGATCTAACATGTTGAACGAATTGAGGAAAAAGATAAAAATGCAAGGCCAAGCCTGGCATTTTATCTCTTTTCCCCTATTCGTTTAATAAATTCAATAAAACAAGAACATGAATGTTATATTCTATTTATCATGACATTAAGATTTTTGAAATCTCATTTCTTCCGTAAAAACTTTATAATTTTGTCATTATGTGCGTAACGTTGTAATGGATGTCATAACGTTTCCTGAAAATCTGTAAACCACTTGTGGTTTATCGATTTTATTGCATGACGTTATTTCACTCCAGGACGCGACGTCATATGATAAAAACAATAAATCCAGTTCAAAATTAAAACACTCCTCGTTTAGGCTTATCATGTGTTAGTTTTTGAAAGTCTGGTACATGAATAAAAATTGTAACATTTAAAGTCAAAATGATGCTATGATGTAAAGTCATATCTCAGCAAACTAAAACGTTTCACTCCCAATTTCGTCTATATTAGTCCACAAAGTAAGTATGGGTGCAAAGATCAGGAATCGATACAATTAAGTTCCACACCTGACCCAGGATACCAATGGGAAAGTGACAAACTCACAGTTAGACACCACAAACGAGAGCCAAGAGGTCAGCCCTTTCCCAGCAGGTGACCACAAAGCACATATAAACAGACGTACACAAATACATAGCAAACACAAGACAGAACAAAAACATAAAAGATCCACAACAGAAGTATCGCCTTGGAACGGTCAGTAGAGTGTTTTACTGGAGGGCTTTAATGGCGCCAACCTTACCCTCAATTCAGATGTGGATCAAGATACATAGATATTTGGTTTGCATGAAAGACCCCTAACTTATCAATGCATCATCTCCTAAACATATAAATCAAACATAACAAGGTGATAAAGCAAATATAAGGACTCAACAGTAAATAAAACTGAATACCGGAGCAAAAGAAATCTAAAAAGTAAACCCTGGTGGGCCCAACAAACAGCCAAAGCATCAGGCCCTTCCATCTCATCACTAGATAAGTCTTTAAGTCCAAACCATCATAGAGTCTGAAGTCCTACCCACCGGTATGCAATTAAAGAGGAAAGCAAAGTTGCCAACCGTGATTGGGTTGACCACCAAGCATGCAGTCTGTTGCAATACATTAATGTTATAGCCTATCTTTTTATAATGGGAAATTATTTTAATAAACTGCGCTGAAAAATTGTTAGAGCCAACAATTTTCTTCAATTTATACACCAAGTCACCATAGAAATCAGGTTCCGAAAGTCCTTGCTGCTGCATCTACTCATTATAGAGAAATAACTATGACATTGCAAAAAGATGAAAAATGATTAGTATAGTATCTTATTATAGGGTCAATCTGGGTGAATACGGAGTATTTTTACACGCCCATGTTTCGTAAGCAATTTTGCAGGGGTTATACATTCAGATACCTGGTTTATACCTACGTTTTGTTATCGCTGTACCCTGCAGCAAGGGAACAAACGATATATGGGTAGAAAACCAGAAAATTAAGCAAAAAAGCATGTGACCCAAATTCAGGTAAATATGGACAAGGTAGGGAAACTTTTGACATAGACGGGGAAATACGAACATATATAACTTCCACTAGGGTAATTTCCAACAATGTATAGACTTAATGCATACCAGGTAATTTTGAAAGGCCGTTGGAGCATCTTTTTTATTCTGGCGCCTTGTCGTTTGATGCATCAGAGAGCATGATTCGATCCTCTGGAAATATTTTGGTGCCCAGGCATGCTATCCTACAGATATTCTGTACAAATAGCACAAGTTTGTTGATCTGAAGCACCACATCAATAATGGCTATGAGACTTGAAACCATGATTTTGGTTATCTTAATATATCATAATTGGTCTTAAACCTGCATTCCCAAAGCTTTGTTTGATCTAAATATACGTTTTGCTAAAACACTCGAGAAAATTATATCAGTACAAAGAGAAAATCAAAGTAAAAACAATGTGTCCATATTTTCCAGACATACACAAATTGACTGGTAAAATACAGACGCTATATATTTCAAGTAGTTTGATCGAATTGGTTTTCATTATTGAACAAATATGAAGAAAATGAAACATGAATAGTCCAATCTTTGGTCAATGTCAATTTAATGCAATTAAATACACGTTTAATGACTGAATACATGCGCAGAAAAAGTGAGAGCGCAGTGGCTCAGTGGTAGAGTGCTTGACTTGAGATCGAAGGGTCGTGGGTTTGAGCCTCACCAGCGTCACTGCATTTTGTCCTTGAGCAAGAACATTAATCCTAGCTTAGTACCGGTTCAACCCATGAAAACCTGTCTCTTTATAACTGAAATATTGTTGATGGGACGTAAAGAATAAAATCCAACAAACAAACAAACAAACATGCAATGAAAATGTTTTTTCCGATAGAATGGACTTTGTGATATTCTCAAAGAATCTGGATTATGCAGAGGTAGACCAACTGGCTGAGAAAAAATCCTAATTGCAAAAGGTCATAATTAAGTGGTATATGGGTTCCCAAGAGCCAATTAGATACTATTTAAAGCTGAAATAAAACGTTTCTTTGGCACAGACTTGTGTTTTTGGGCATGTAAATTGTAAGCCATCTGTCCGTATTTACCCTCTGTCTTTATTTACCAAGATTACCCTACACTGCCAAAAAGAAAATAATGATAAACATAGTCTCTTATTACACCTCCCGTAATTTTCTAATGTGAACGTTCACAGCTGAGCTACTAATATTTTGCATATCTTCTGTTGCTATAGCAGTGGCAAATATTGTCACTCATTTATTATATGCACCATCCAGACATGCGTACAGCTCATTTAATTCAATAGAATATAAAGCAATGTTTAGTCTCTTTAAAGTATACAGGAAGGCAAATATCAGAAATCAATACAATCGAGTACCACATCTGACCTGGGACACCATTTGAGGTTGGGACAAAGTGCAGGAAAACACAACACAAGAAAACACAACACATAAGAGGTTAGGCATTTCTCAACTTGTAATCACAATCCCAGACAGCAAAACAAAGAAGCACATAAAGTTAATTTACAAAAAGGATCCACAAACTAAGTACAACCTTGGAACAGTCAACAGAAATACTAGAGGCTTAAATATGTTTAAACGGTACCAACTTCGCTCTTAGTTTTTATTTAGGCTGATATTGACATGCGATACCTGAAATTCATCTATATTTTTTTTTATGTGTAGTATTATTGGGTTTATCCAATATGATCAACAAAATGTATCAAAGTGACGTCCAGATTTCCTGATAAAATTCCGAATTGGACA
This sequence comes from Loripinus fragilis, assembly GCA_964019695.1. Classification (NCBI taxonomy): domain Eukaryota; kingdom Metazoa; phylum Mollusca; class Bivalvia; order Lucinida; family Lucinidae; genus Loripinus; species Loripinus fragilis. Next base: position 12,904,620 of record OZ026530.1, read on the forward strand.
CTTATGCTTTATTCTATACAAACAGGCTCGTCGCTTGTATCCTTTCTCATCTGCCTCACGCCGGGCCACGTAGCGCAGTAGGTAACGTGTCTGGCTACAGATGCGTGTCTGACTGCAGATCCAGGGGTCGCGAGTTTGATCCCGATCCGGTCCCATACTTTCGTGGAGATTGATGATGAAATGATTTCTACGGTCATTCTCCTCCCTACCCGTGATTCATTCAAGAAGGGTTGTTGTCAGTTACAAGCGAAAGTATGTGCACGAATTACTGGTTAACCGCTTGTTCAAGCCTGCCCAGGAAAAAATGTGCTAAGGTAAACTGACCGTCCCGCAATGACCATAGCTGTTGACTTGGGACGTAAAGCAACAAAACATCTGCCACACTACCGGAACTGGAACACTGGCTAGTTGAACAATGCAAACACATTGGACAGGGAGATATATGCAGGAATATTCTTTGTTTGCGCAATAGGCTCCCCAAATGCATTAATAAAGATTGGGGTTATACAGGATATTGGCTTATAATAAATTTCAAATGATAACATGTTTACGCCAACACCTATTTCCATAAAAGTGAATAAATGTTTGTGGCATTTTGTTTTGCATTAGGCTATAGACTGATCTGAAATATCCCTCTAAACATCGACGTCGTTTTACTCAAAGGTATAACATGATGAAAATTGTATTTTCTTAACGGGCAATATGTGCCCTCTTCAATTCTACTGTTGAAGAGTTAAAAACCTTGTGCAAATGATTGGTGGAGGCTCTAGTATACTACACAAAAAGAAATGCTTCACTCTTATACGTAAAGCACTCTGTTGTTTGCATATTTTGCTTATGCTTTAAGCATAATTATCACCAATTGTACATGTTAGCATGCTAAAGCATACTTTGAAGAACTATACTAACCAAAATTATGAATGCTGCATTTTCTATTTGAATGTGCTATGCGCATTGTACACTGTATTTTGGCATTTTTGACTTTGTTAGGCTCATATTGATATCATGTAATACTTTTTAATGAACAAAGTCTTATTACACTCATGACAACTGACTTATCAATGTATGAAAAAGTTATGCATATTAATAAAGCACAATATATAGCATATTTAGAATTGCATCCTTGCCATTTTGCAGGACCTAATTAGTAAAATAACAGAAATATCCCTCTTAAATCCATTTCCCTTTACTGCAAAGTATAACATTACAAAATGTCATTTTATATAGAAACATGCCTCCATTACATAATTCCGCCGCTGTAGGATTTGATACAATTTGCGCGTGCTTGCTGGAGGCTGAAATATACTGAACAACACAAATAATGCTTCTTTTTTAATTTTTTTTTATGTGTGTCATTTTGTGAAATTTTGGCAAATTATGTCCACGTTTTTGTGTTGTTGTTTTTTTAAGTATGGTATACTATAATCAGTCCCATCCGTAAGTCCATGCATCTGTCTGTCCATCTGAACATCCGCCAGTTGGTTAATTGCTTGAGAGGCTAGCTCAGACATGTATTTTGCACGTACTGTTCATATTTGGCACAGTAATTGATTATTGTGTGTAGATGACAACAAAGTTTCCACTTATCTCTATGACCTTGATTTCAAAGGTCATGGTCAAATATTCTTAAAATTTATGTTATGGTTAGGTCAGCCCAAATTTCTCTCATTTTTCCTCCAACAGTGTTAATATTTCGCACAATGATAGTTCTTATTGGGTGAATTTCAAGGAAGATTTCAGGGCTCAAATATGACCTTGGAGTCAAAGATCAAGGTCAAATATACCTAAAATCTGTTCTGCTGCTTGTAAAACCCTTCTTTAGATTTTTACCGAGGTTGTTCATATTCTGCACAATGATTGCCTATGGTTTGTAGGTAAACAAATGTTTCAAATCGCCAATTTGACCGTGGAATGTAAGGTCAAAGACCAACTACTCTAACATCTTATGATGAACTCTATTCATTATTGGCACAATGTTTGTCGTGAGATGTGTATACTACAATAAAGCTGAGTTCTCATAAGCAGATGCTATAATTTCAACGCTACAGGGTGGTAATAATCTGTAAAAGGGACAAAAGCAAATCAGAAATCAAAATTCTGCTAAAATAAAACTTAATTGAGATAACCTCCATTGGGAAATTTGGAGGTTTGGTGTTGACACTTGGTGGGGATAATTTTATATCTTGTGTCGCTTATTTTGATCCAGGCAAATTACAATTATTGATGAATTTGCTTAACCCAAGGTTGTCTCCTGAACAGCATGAACAGACCAAACACTGACACCCATTATGCCACTAATGTGTTCAGATGTAACATGCCTTATTAATGTTAATTATATAAAAAGTAATAAAATGCAAGGAAAACATTTACTGAATATAGTAAATATTTGAAAAAAAAATCACATACGAAAAAGTGGAAATATCTAAAAGGTTGTATTTTACATGTGAAAATATAGAATATAATTTGATTACCTTGACTTTCACCGTTGACTTTCCTCAACCCACTTCGGATTTTCAAACTTATAAGTGGTCAAAAGCACAAACTGTGGGTATTAATTTGCTTAACTGAATCATAAGGGGCCTTTTGGTACATTGTCAATATATGCTGACTTTTTATACTTTCTTAACCCGAGCCACAAGGGCAGTGGTTTCAGATTTGGAAGACCACACTGTTTTGCATTACTCACAGGCACTCGTAGCAACGCAAAAGCTTCGTAAATATAACATAAAATTATATGTTACGAAAAACAATATAGGAAAGCCCCAAGTGCACATTTCAATTATTAATCTGCACTAAATACTGGGCTTTTCAAGTATGCAAATACTCTTACTTACCACGAAAATAATGATAAAATGTATTAGGAATATTAGAAACGTCCCCTATGAGGTAAACATGAAAAATCATTTCATATTCATTTCAAAATATGAAGCCACCATTTAAATATACATTCCTTTGCTTCACAAGGTGAAATAAATATCATTTTCATTCATAAAAATATACCCTTTTAATACCAAACAGTGTATTGCCTCAATCTGTATATGCATGAAAATTAGGTGTACATGTGACCAATATTGTTATGTTTTGTATAAATCATTAGGATAGACTAAAAACTAATTGTATAGTTTATGTCTAATACAATTCTGTTCTGTTCTGTTCTGTTTTGAGGCCTCCAGACCACGAGTCAATAATTAGTGCTCTTCTTCTCTCAGTTCAAATCAGCCATCGATCTTTTTTAACATTAAAGAAAAAAGAGGGTTCCTCAACAAGAATTTCGACCATACTTTCATTGACTTCCTAGATGAGTATCCCTTTTTATGGTTTGTCCATTTTATAGATTAACTCTACCATGTATTACTACAATTGTGTTTTAGGGTTAAGTAAGTATAGAAGATAATTATGAATATTAAAACTACTAATTGTATTGTTGTCAAACACTTAACAAAATTAGCAATATCGATTTTCCTTGGTACGATCAAAGGGACTCTTTGATCTTCTTCCAACGTTTATACTCACAATTTTTCAAAGAAAATTCCACAATTTTGTTATTTTTCGTCCGATTCTGATGAAATTTTCACTGAACTGTTAGTTTAACATAGCTTACTCAGATACAGTCATAAATTTGGTCCTTATTTTATCAACTCGGTCAAGAAACCAGAAATAGGAATCCTTATACCTCATACAGCTCTAAGCTTAATAGCTTCAATAAATTTAAAAACTAATATTTTATACAATAACAGCAGAGGATTACACAATTAAGCCCACTGGGCACATATATTTATCTAGAGGGAAATAATACCACAAAAATCAGATTTCGTCATTTGTCCACCTTCTGAAAATCAGTGAAGCGTAAAGAGACAATAATACGTTTATTGCATAGATTTCAACATTCCTGTAATATATATGTGTCAAGATACTCATGAAATTACATTTTGATAAGTTTAAGAACGTTTCAAAAAATAAGTTTTTTCTTTTTAACAGTATACAGCTGCTTTCCAAAATTTTTATAGATAGCGTTTTTTGTCATAATTATTTACATACCCTATACTCGTTTGAGTGTTTGTAATGAACCCGTGCTTTGTTTGAGATATGATTTGTTTCTGCTTCTGTATGCACGACATATCTAGTTATAGTGAGTAAAAATACGGCTTGTTTTTGCAGATGTTTTGTATCAAGTTTTAACTTCTAAAAAAGTTGATCATATTTCTAGCAAATCAAAGTTGCTTATCAAAACTTTATTCCGAATTATGAGATAATAAGGAGAGCACCAACGAAAACTTTGATGGAAATCTATAAAGTCATGTATACGGTGCATTGTGAAATACTTTAAGAATTGAAGCTATCGAGTGTATCAATAATGAATCACTTGATTGACTTTGGTGTATGTGCACTAGTAGGTTGCACAAATTATAAAATTTTACATAATTACTTTTAAAAGATAATTTAATTGCATTTTTGGCATTCAAATTTGATGCTACATAGTAAGAGCCCAATTATTAGGAGAAAGGCCAAAAGGAAAGTACAGTCCTGCCAAACAGTTAAATGGGCCAAGATGGTTTAAAATTGTATTTAAGTTGGGAAAATGTCATCTTTTCAGATGAATCCACACTCTAAACCTTTTTCTTTTGCAAACCTATTCCCATCTGGCGTCTGAAACACGAACAAATTTATCCACATCACATTGATGTATGGGTAAAAAAACACTGAAGTCGTATTTAGGGGACTATCTTGTAACTTTTAAAGGGGTCTCTCAACTTAAGCTTGTTAATGAGACAATCACCGGTAAGACATATCAGGATAATATCAAAAGAGATATAAAACTCCAATATGAATGCACTATACCCCAAACTTTCAACAAGATAGCGCACCTTGCAATAGCTCTTTAAAATATTAACGCGTGATCCATATTGGAGTTTTATATCGCTTTTGATATTATCCTGATATGCCTTACTGGTGATTGTTCATTAACAAGCTTAAGTTGACAGACCCCTTTAAAAGTTACGAAATAGTCCCCTCAATAGTCGACTCCAGTGGATTTTTACCCATCCATCAATGTGTTGTGGATAAATTTGTTCGTGTTTCAGACGACAGATAGGAATAGGTTTGCAAAACAAATAGGTTTAGAGTGTGGATTCATCTGAAAAGATGACATTTTCTCAATTTTAATACAATTTCAAACCCTCTTGGCCCATTTAACTGTTTGGCAGTACTGTACTTTCCCTTTGTAATCCTCCTCATAATTGGGCGCTCACTATGTAGCATTGAATTTGAACACCCAAAATGCACTTAAAATATTTTTAAAAGTAATTATGAAAAATTATATAATATGTGCAACCTACTAGTTCACATACACCAAAGTCAATCAAGTGATTCATTGTTGATACACTCGATAGCTTCAATTTTTAAAGTATTTTCACGACTTTATAGATTCCCACCACCGTTTCTTTTGGTGCTCTCCTTATCATCTCATAATTCGAAATAGAGTTTTGATAAGCAACTTTGATTTGCTAAAAATATGATCAACTGTTTTAGAAGTTAAAACTTGATACAAAACATCTGCAAAAACAAGCCATATTTTTACTCACTATAGCTAGATATGTCGTGTATACAGGAGCAGAAATAAATCATATCTCAAACAAAGCACACGTTTATTACAAACACTCAAACAGGTATAGGGTATGTAAATAATTATGACAAAAATCGCTATCTATAAAAATTTTGGAAAGCAGCTGTACTTTAGCCCCTTACTACTATGAACTCGGCATTTGTAATCCTTCACAACAGAAATGTATGTCTTACGCGTCAGTAAACAAGAAACCATCGTTACCTTTTTGTTATACCTTTGAGTAAACCAACTCACTTTTTAAACCCTTCAGTCTGTAGCCTTCATGAGTAATTTACATTTTTGCATAAAATTGGTATTTTTATATATCAGTGAAATCAATGCATATCAAAAGAAAAAAAAGTTATATCATTATATCAATCACTGGTGAAATCATATGATATCAATCGCTAGTGATTGGTATCAGCCTATATCTTCACTGTAGCTTTTTTTGGATTACCTCTGACTTTTTCATTCACTTAATGAATTTCACTCAGAACTTCAAACACCCTTAACGTTCTTATTTATGAACGTAAACATCAATTCTAGGTATGGATTTTCTTAGTTAGAACATGACAAATATTTTGGTACCAACATTATTTGGATTTGCTAAAATATTACGTTTTTTTTTCATTATCAGGACATCCTTATTCAGATGGTGAGACATGGCATGTAGCCTATAAAAGGTATAAAATAAAAAAATATAGATATTTTTTTTCAGTAAATATCAAATAAATTTCATCTCGTGAGTGGAAAACATAATTACTTTTACTTATGCTGCACACTCGTGAAAATTCTGACGTTTTCAACACACTCCATGATATACTTGGTATTAACCTCAAAAAAGTAAATATCCTCTATTTATACTTGAGTGTTATATGTTTTTCTGGTACATACATAGACTGGCTCCAGTCCATAAAACAATTTTTCATCAATGTGTCATATCACATACTTGTAGCCAGTCTAACTCTGATGGCTCTGTTTTATGGACTGGCTCAACTAGTAATTTTACCTACCAACTTTCTGGTTGGTAATTAATCACTCCCTGCTGGCAGTCTAGCCAGAACTGATCATTTTATTGCAGTGCTTATTTATGTAACAGAATCCAATGCCATAGCTGCTGATAAGCATCATAAACCAATTTCGCGTGTAGGATTTCTGCTGTCAGAATTTTACTAGGCAAATATTATAGTAAGTGATCAAATAGTAAAATTTTAACTCTTATAAGCCTAGTGTCCTTTTTTGTGGGACATAGGCAAACAGTGTAGAACCAGATCAGACACCACAAAATGCAGCGTCTGATCAGGGTCTTCATTGTATGCTTACAGAATGTTCTATTAGAATTTGAATGAAAATGAACAATACCAACCAACAAGGTTTCAAACGGAAATAGACTGGCCCAATTGTAATACAATGTAGTGGGGAATCTCAGCCCCCATATAAACAGTGTAGGCCCATGTCAGACGTTGCTTATTAAAAGTATATTGATTAACCCTAAATGAAACCTTTTGTAAAACTGTGTAGACCCATACCATGGGAGCGCAGTGGCTCAGTTGTAGAGTGCTTTGCTGGGACCGAGGAGCCGCGGGTTCAAGTCCCACCGGTGTTACTGCGTTGTGTCCTTGAGCACGAACATTAAAAACAAAGAAAGGTCCTGACCATATTCATACTGATACATGTAGGCAGCAATCGAAACGTTAATACTATCGACCAACGTAGATAAAAATCGTTAGAAACAGAGTTTTCGATTGCCATTTGTCGTCCGATTGGCGACAAATGGCAATCACAATTTGCCAAACACTGTTTCTAGGGATTTTTGATTGGCGTTTGTCGATTGTTAAGGGCGTTTTTCGATTGCCACCTATCCGGTGTGATATTTCTCCTGCAGAAGCAGTCTGATCTGTGTCAACTCTGTTGGCAACTACACCTAAATTTGTCAATAATGCCAGCAAATATGTGTAGCTCTTGCTTTATTTGGGCCGCATTGTGAGAAACCTGTCTTCGGGGTTTCCAAAAAAGCCAGTTTCAAACCAGTCTCCTCAGCCACAGAGACTAGCTAGAAAGTTGAAATTTCGCTTATAGCAAGTCAAGAGATAATATTTTCCAATAAGTGAATAACAAAGGCGCTGGTCAGACTGCGCAGATGTGGTACTTCTGAAGTCGCTAATCAGTAAATTTGGGCCAAAAAATGGCTGGTCAGTAAAATTTAGACCTCAAAATCGCTACTCAGTAAAATTTAGACCCAAAAATCCCTATCAATAAAATATTAGCCCAAAAATCAATAATCGGTAAAAATTAGCTAAAAAAATACCAAGTGGAATAACTTTTTTCCATCAAATTTGCTAAACGTTAAAACGCGTCATTCCGTATATTCGGCATTTTTTTTCGCCCAAAATTGCTAATCATTATATTTTTAGACCAGTGATTCGCTAATCAGCACCTCTCATCCCGCTCTTGGGTAAAGTTAACCCTAAAAATCGCTAACCGTTAAAATTTAGGGCCAAAATTCGCTAATCGTTAAATTTTAGGGCCATAAACCCCATTGACACCCACCCTCAATAACAGGTAGAAAAGTTAGGATTTTTCTCATATGGCTTTAGTACGAAACTAAGTGTACGTTTATACAAAAAGGGATGGCAGTTTTAACTCATATTGTTTTAGTACGAAAGTTTAGGCCAAAAGGGCTGGCAGCTCACATGCCACGTAATAACCAATAGAAATGTTAAGGATTTGTCATTGGAAAATGCTTGATCTCATATTTTTAGAGTACGAAAATATGTATAAGTTTATACCAAAAGGGGTGGCAGTTCAGCAGGGGGTGGCAAGTCAGCAGTCGCTTATAACAGGTAGAAATGTTAAGGATTTATCCCCTGAAAAATGCTTACTTCAAATTGATTTAGTACGAAAATTTACACCAAAAGGAATGGCAGTTCAGCTGCCACCTAATAATAAGTATAAATGTTGAGGATTTATCGCCTGAAAATGCTAATTTCAATAGAAACCCATATATATATAACTTGTGATTTTCCAGGGGGGGGTCCGGACCCCTATCCCCCCTCTGATTACGCGCATTTGGGGCCATCATTTATATGACCAATGCTCCATATAACAACCTTGACAAACACAAAATCCAGATAAAGTTGGTAGATATTCACTGCTGATAACTATAAGATCATATTCACAAATTCACCACAGTTCTCTTTTAAAACTTATTAATATGCTTCTGCAAATATTGCAACAACTTTTTTCTAGTGTTGTCTGCTGATTAACTTTGCAAACAGTTTGAACCTAGATCAGACCCTACAAAACACCAGGCCTGATCTGGATTTAAACTATTTGACACTCTGATGGTATGTTGAAAAAATTATCAGAGCAGCCAACAAAAAGAAAATTACTCCTTAACAACTTCTGCAGTTGCTTTCTATTGAAAGTACATGTAGTATTAAATGGACTCTATCATTCACTCTGAACTTGTTATGTAAACATCCATGCTGAGAAAGAATCATTTAAGAGGTTTACTAGATCAGATAAGGATGATTAAAAACAAATAAATGTCAATCAAATCTGGGAAACTTGGATGTAGACTGGCACCACCTTGTATGTTATAATGCCAGTTGAACCAGTCCATAAAATAGAGCCACCAGAGTTAGACTGGCCACAAGTATATGATATGACACATTGATGAAAAATTGTTTTATGGACTGGAGCCAGTCTAGTACATACAGTACATGGCAAATAATGTCATACTATAAGAATCTATCATGAGTGTGAGGGTAGGAAAGAAAAATTGGTAAGCCTTTAGGTGCCTAACGGCGATCCTGAGTGACAAATTTATTTTTCTATCCTACCCTAACACTTATAATGGATTCTTGTTCTTGCTCACCACTGTTTTTATCTATTTATTTTTAAATGAGTTTCCAGAAGTCCCTGAATACGCGAAGATGCATTTTCACATGACGACGTTACTTGACGTCCTGGGTAAGATAGCATGAGTAAGATAAGATTTTCTATCCCAGGGTAAAATCTCAGATTTCCATATCCAGTAAGCAATAAAATAAGCTCTATATATCTAATCTTTTACTCAAATTTCAATTGTTTAATTCTTGCACACCAGATCTGGATTTCCATTGTTTTATCGCTCATACCTGTACCAGCCAGTGGCTAAGATAAAAAACGAACAGTCAGACGTCAGCTGCACGCTGGCTGCACGTTGAGCCCTGATTTAATTGTAATGTTAAAATGACATCACCATTTCGCATCTCAGCAAATTCAGGATTTTCGGGTTAATCTAATATCAAATGTGGTACTTAGTGGTGAGCAAAACATAATCCATTTTTCGTGTGAGGGTGGAATAGAATAGAAAAATCCATTCCTCGCAATCATAATTTGACATCACTTGCCAAGCCTTGTGTTGCTAATCATTGATCTTTGGACAGATTTTTTCTATCCCACCCTCACACTTAAGATGGATTCTTATATTATCATTACATAACATTATACCTCAGGATTTTGCTCAGCATATTCCTCATCCCTATCAAGTTCCTGCTCTAGCTCAAGTCCTAATGCTTCACAATGTGCTTGAGACCATTCTAGTGTACCATTGACCTGAAATAGTACAATTTACTTATGGATCTGGTCACAAAATAAGGAAGAAGACAAAGATCTGAAATCTATACAATTAAATACAATACCTGACCCAGGACACCATATGAGAAAAATATATAAAACACAAGAAAAAAAAATAACATACAAGAGAACCAAGAGGCTACACACATTCCCAGCAGATGACCAAAGGGCTGCAAGGAACTGACCGAGCAGTAAGACAGACACACACAAATAGTAAAAATAATCAACAAAAGAAGCACCGCCTTCGAACAATCATTGTTAATTACTGTTAGGCTTGAAATAAAGTGACAGTAGCAACCACATCTTTATTTCTTGTTTGGATCAAGGCAAATAGATGTTTTGTTTGCATGAAATATCCCTGACTGATCGATGTATCATCTCCTAGTATATAAAAATTGAGATATACAAATGAGATAAAACAAAGACAAGAACTCAAATGCATTGAGTGGTGTACATTACTTGTTACACAATATTGAAACCCCTTGCAACTACAACATATTACTTCAAAGTGTGCAATTGTTTGGTGTCTCAAAGGGGTCTTTCATGCAAACCAAACATATATGTGTTCTGTTGATGCACCCTTAAACCGGTTAAAGCCCCCAGTAAAATGTTTTACTGACCGTACCAAGGCATACTTCTTTTGTGTTTTGTTATGGTTTTTTTCTGTTGTGTGTTTGCTATGTCTTTGTGCGCGTCTGTTTATTTGTGCCTTGTGGTCACCTGCTGGGAAAGGGCTGACCTCTTGGCTCTCGTTTGTGGTGTCTAACTGTGAGTTTGTCACTTATCCATCGGTATCCTGAGTCAGGTGTGGTACTTGATTGTATCGATTCCTGATTTTTGCACCCTTACTTACTTTAAACCAGAACTGTGATAGAGTCTGAGGTCTGACCAGCTTGTGTGCAATTAAAGAGGAAGTAAAGTTGCCAACCATGATTAGGTTGACCACCAAGCATGCAGTCTGTTGCAATACATTACAGCTATAACCACACAATAGAATTTGAAACCTTTAATAAGAAATGCCTTTGATGTGTTCTTTTCTCTAATAATAACCCCAAAATAGCTATAATTTCAACATTTTAGCAAGTGTCTAATGCTGAAAGCTTTAAGGTTGTTTGTACTCTAAATTTTACAGGGAATTCTTAACACAGATATTTTAATATTGATTTTGATCATGAATCTATAGCAAATGTTCGGCCAGTGAGTTATATGCCACTAATTGCCATCCAAGTGCTGATTATAATTCCTTTGAACTATGGTTACAATACAGTGTACTCAGAATATCATCTGCAATTGTGAACACATGTATTTAGCAACCACATTTTACAATGCAAAAATTGGTTGGGTTTATAAGCATGTAATATTTGCCTACATTCAGTGGTGTACATTACTTGTTACAAAACAATTTACCACAATATTGAAAACGCTTGCAACCACAGCATATTACTTTAAAGTGTGTAATTGTTTGGTATCTGTGCCAGATATGGAGACCAAATGGCGATAATATGGCTTAACTAATATTCCTTTACGATTTTTGAAACAAGACAGATGTATATGATATTAAAATATTCAGGATCAGGCAGTAAATATTGCGTTTATATGTTAATGATTTCCTGATAAGTGGAATAATATACCAGCCTTCCATAATGTGTAGCGATGCTTTGTATTATCATGAAAATCGATATGTAGAGTAGCATGCTTAACAATGATATTACCGCAACATCTTTTGCACATTCTTCTATGTGGCGTGCTCGATCTACTGGTGTCCCTTCAATCAAACTCAAAGTACAGTTTTTAAACGCTTCCTCGCACATTCCTCTAGCAGTATCCAATGACAGAGCATAGTTTGTTGATCTCTGCAATACACCACATGTATAAAGTTTAAAAATTCTTACATTATATGTACTATTTATTTATATATAACAAAAAGGTAAAAGAAAACATTATATTCAGTAACTTATATAGTTCATTCATTCTCATGTTACATTTTCAAAATATGAATTTAAAGAGTAAAATGTGTTCAACTTAAAAAACGAATTTGAACATGATCAGAAAATAACACAATCACACACTGCAGTCTGTCCCATGGTATCTACATGGAGAGACAAAATACTAAAACCAAATAGCATAAAGAAGACAACTAAAGAGAGCAACTATCTGATGTTTGTAAAACTTTACAGGGACTCTTAAATAGTGAATATAATAAGGAAATACCACAATTACAAACTGCAGAAAAATCCAAGGCACCGGATAACAAAATATTGGCTAAGAACAACCCCCCCCCCCACACACACACAAAGGGATCAGCAGTATGCAATGTATCATCAACAGCAAAAATACTGTTTTAAAACGTAGAAAATACAACAGCCAAAGTCAACTACTAAATATGTGCCTAAATCTGTATGACCATCGTTCATTTTCGTAAAGTAATACATGCTGACATGCGCCTTCAAGGAGCTTTTGGAAATAGAATTTGTTTATATATGTAAAAATGTAAGTGTAATAATAGCATTAGCCTAGTGGCAAGTTTTGATGTTTGAAATCATGCATAATATTTTGTTTGATCATTGGAAGAATATTTTTTAAACCGTGGTCAAATATGCTTTATTATCCAGACGTTTTTTTATGGTGGATAGATATTGTTATCGCCTCCATCCATCTGTTATGCTATTCCCCCCTAATCGTTTTGAGGAAATCAAGCCAAATGTTGTGTGTGAGTTGTTCACATGAATGAGGCATGCAAAAGCACTTTTTTGACCCAACACTAAGGGGCTCTTGGGAGGTGTCAAAAATTCGAATATCATTAAATATCATAACAAAAGTAAGAAAGAGGGCGGCGATCAGGAATCGATACAATCAAGCACCGCACCTGAGTCAATTTCAAAGATTTTTATTGCCAAACTTCGTATCTATTCTCATAGATAAAAAATATAAAACGTACCAGATGGGATTTTTTATTCTGGTGCCTAGGTCATGACCATGGGTGCGCCTGAGGGTACTGGGGGTCAATTATTCCCCAAAATGGTCATTTGGCATATCAAAATGAAGCGGATGATACTAGGAACAGAATACAAGTAATTTTTTACCCTAGGGTTGAACTTGTGTGCTTCACTGTACACATATTGTTGGTAAGTGCAGGTATTAAAAAAGCATTTCTGACAGATGGCAAATTGAACAAAGCATTTTAGTGTGATTTACTTAATAAATTCTAAAACAATTGTTGGAAAGCTATTGCTCCAGAACAATTCAAGTATATAATCGCACCTCGCCTGTAACAAAGTTACAGTTATTGAAAGCCCAAGGAAAGGGTCCACTAGCTGGCGACATTTGCCACTGCAAAATGACGTCAGTCATAGTATTTGATGATGTAATGTCGTTTTTACAGTCTTGAAAGCTGTTACAGATACATGTAAATATTTACAAAGCAGTCCAACTATTGGCTGGATTTCTTTGATTCAACGGCAGAAAGTTTCAAGAGGCAGAATACTTCAAATGTGTTTTCATCATTCATTGTGTGTTTGAATCAATATAGATCAGCTCAAGCAGTAATTTTTTTCAGTAATAACTCACTGGCAATCAGTTGTATGAAGCTAAATTGCTTTCATATATGTATATTATAAAATATTTCCCATATCATGGCAAAATACAAGTTGCTGTCTGTGCTAAGGTTCAATTGATGTTGAATCTTTGTTGATTGTTCGACTCATTGTGGGATTCTACGAGGGCTGTTCAAATATGAATGCAAGTAGCTTCATAACCTTCTTCACATATATGCTACAACACAATTGTAAACGTATCTATAAAGGACTATGTGTCACCTTTACACTTGCACCAGACACAAAGAAAAATGCAGTATACTTATTGAGTTATAGCCCTTTGAATGAGGGTCACAATAGCATACTAACAAACTCAATGCTTCAAACATATACCAGTGATATAGATGAGCGTATAATTCTTCCATAAACAGGTGAAATTTCTTGATATTTTAAGGAAGTATCCCCATATTCTTATATAATGATTCTGTGAAAGTTGTGAAAATCTGACATGCTTTTGTAAAATTACAAAGAATATTTTTCTCTATTTAAGACTCCTTATGTTTGCAAATAAATGGTAAACAAAACACCACCTTTCAGTTTTCAGTTAAACTTATCTCTAACCAAAATGCACGAAGCAACACTTAAACTAGTTTTAACTTAAAGGCAATAAGTTGATCGCTCATACTGAGTTGTTGCTACAAATTATTGATGGATAGTGGGTAATTTTTAAACGCTGAAAAACATTTTTATTAAGTCAATTTGCCTTAAATGAGGGGGTTATAAAATTTTATGCTTATTTTTTTTTGTCATAACACTACGGCTTTATTCTAAATTTGAACGTAAACTTTAAGTTTGACCACAATACACATTATTTACAATAACATTACTCGCCTGATCTTGAGGACTAGTCAGATTGAACATATTTTTAATTAATGTAAACAAGTTATTAAGAGGCAGAAAAATGCTTTTAAAATGATATTAAATGTGATTACTCTGTAAATAGAGGACAGCGCGTTTTGAAAACTCCCTTAAGGCATATTTAGCATGTTTTCATCAAAACGCAAAGAAAACGACACAGCGATGTTCATTATTACATCACCAGTAGATAACTCAAAATGACGTTTATCAGAAAATTAATGACGTCACAAACGTGCCTGTTTACTTGATATTGAAACAGGATTATGTAAACTTTATGCAAGCAACTTCTGGATTGTTACTTAAACTTGCATCTAAAATTTGGTGCCATTTTGTCTAAACTTACAAAGATATGACACTATATCCGCACATGTACCAAAACGTGCATGCAATTTGCTTCAGAAAAACTTCAGTATACAGGAATGGTCTCTATATAAGAGTCTGTAACTCGAATAACATAGTGAGTGTTTCTTTATGTTTGGTGCCATTTTAGAGGCGACAAATAGTTCTTTTCAGAAAGGTATGACATTTTGTCTTAGCATATTTGAACAGCCCTCGTATGGTTATTCTGTGTTTTGTTGTGCGTAACTTTAATTTATGTTCATTCTAGTTTTGCAATAATCTTGAGCGGGAAAAGAGAGCTGGTTGTTTTGCTTAGTTTTCTAATTGGTGTCTTGAGATTGTTGTGTGGCTCTTCCTCGGAGCGACATGTGTTGGTCTGCAGTTTGTGATTGTGGTATTTCCTGATCATACTCACTAACTATTTTAATACAAACCTTTACTCTTTCGCCTGGATTATAAGAGTCCTCACTTTCAAATACCATTCTCCTTTCAAAATCTAAATTGATATATCTTGCGTCTCTCTTTAACCTGCTAGTAGGAAATAATGAATATCCTTTATGCTTCACAGTTGAGGAACATGTCTCTTCTTCATTAGCTGAACAAATTGCTCCACCAAGCGAACTGTTTGGGTCCTGACACACGCAAAGTTGGTTTTCTTGTTTCCAAGGTGATTGATTTTTGTAATTTTTAGGAAGGCGTAGACTTTCCTCTGATACTTTGTTGGAATCTGTTAATCTGAAATGGAAAATTTAGTCAGTGGTTAAGGGGCAATATATCAAAAAATATAAAAAATGCAAAAAAGGACAATACTCCATGTTTGCATAAACTCTTGTCTGGTTAGTTAAAAGATGTTTTAACAATTGGTCTAGTGTCTAAATGTTTTAAAGGCATTGTAGCGCAGGTGGAAACATGTCTGACTGCAGATCCAGGAGTCGCCAGTTCGATCCCAGCCAAATTGCATACTTTAGTGGAGATTGGTCATGAAATAATTCCTATGGTCATTCTCCTCCCTTCCGCTGATACACAAAGGGTTGTTGTCAGTTACAAGCGAAAGTATGTGCACAAAGAACTGGCTAACCGTTACTGTCGCCCTTGCTAGGAGAAAAGCGTTGTTGTCAGTTACAAGCGAAAGTATGTGCACGAAGTGCTGGTTAACCACTGGTTAACCTCTTATTCAAGGTTGTCAAGAAAAGAATTGTTGATAGGTGAGCTGACGGTCTAGACATGACCATATCTGTTGACCGTGACCTTAAGCATCAAACAAAAGAAAAGAAAGAGGCTATTGCTTTTGGGTAAAGTTAAAGTCATCCCCGTGATGAACACTGTTAATCTCATCAATCCGCCTTACAACAATTGAGTATGATACCAACACATCACTGTCATGACTCCAAAACCAGCTAATGACACTGCGACGGAGAATCATTACAAGACAATAGCACAAACATTTAAATAAAAAAAAAACAATTACTTTACTGACAAAAATATACCACAAAAGCATGGTAAAATACAATAAACTCTCACACAAAACAAGCGTCACCACAAACTGGGCTATATAGAACTGAAATAACATCTTAAAACTTACAACAATCATTGGTTGTGTTTGGAGGTTAATTAATTCTACCATTTTAAAATATACCAAAATATTGCCCCAAACTCTTTCGCTGTTAAAACATCAATTGCTTAGCTTGGGGAGGTTTCCTAACATATTCAATCTATTGCCACTGAAAAGCAATGCTGGTAGCTCAGCACCGAACAATATATTCCAAATTTTAATGTTACATATAAAGAGGCCCAAGACTCACAGACAGTACTACAAATATATGGTAACAATATTTAAGAAATGGTGAGCCCTGCCAATGATTGGCATCAGGCACCAACCCACATTTGTAAATCATAGGTCATGGACACTGCTTGATTCATGATGACTTAGTGTAGCTTCAATGAATTGTCATTTGTGTATTTGTGTGTTTTTTCTGAATTAATTTTCTCAAGAAACTTGGGTATGTGTCTTTATCCTATAGACATTACCGTTATTATCTAATAATAAGGTTTACAAAAAATATATACGAGACAGGCCGACCTAAGTCCTAACACTTATTTAAAATCGTCCTGGTGGACAGAAGCTAATTTTTTATATTGGTCAATGTGCTGGATATATTTGCAACTTGGAGATGCTGCTAAGTTTCAAAACCAGAATAAACAACGAAAATAAATGTGTTCAGATTTGCAGTATATAAATGCATAGCAATCATTCTACAAGTTTGATACCTATTTCCATTGTGTTATATCATGTCATTGTACCATGCAATTAAATTGCATTTAAAGTATGTATTTACAGGGTAAAAGATTACTTTTGGATTTTCACACTTATCGGAGAAAAATAATTAAATGTGTAATGATATAAAATTTGCTCAAAACGACTGTATAATTCTAATTCTATTTGTTTAATCTACGGTATTTTTACGGTCCCATAGTCAGTGATTTTAATTGGCCATTTTTAGGGCCTTATATGGGAGCCATTGCCAATCCCAAAATGGCTTTTATTTTCCCAATTTTATGTATTTTAGCACTTATTTTCCCAATTTCATCAAAGTATTTTACAAAATGTGAAAGAAAATGTAGCTTCCTAAAATCCCTTATAAAATCACTGAAAGTTAGATAAATCAAGATAAATGTTTACAAAACATGCATTCCCTCTGCTGTTTGGTAAAGATGATTGACATTATATTAATTGATATTATAGCCACATACCCCCATGACAAAGCAAACTGATCTGTATTGTTTGTTATCGAACCATTCCTCATCTTGAGATCATCACCAGTATCACCATTGAAGTTACCACACAGACCTTCTATACTCTTAGCATCAGCAGGTGTAGGATATATATCAATATCCATTACATTATGGAACCATGGTCTTATAAATATATTTGCATACATGCCTGTTGGAAATCTTACCTATAACAATCGAAATATACCATAATTAGAACTTAGATATGTATAGAGGATCTTACACGAATGATCATTTCATATGAAATTTTTTAAACGAGCCTTTGGCAATTTTTATTAAAAAATAATACGAAATGATCACAAGTGTAAGATTATGTTC
Organism: Loripinus fragilis; assembly: GCA_964019695.1. Lineage (NCBI taxonomy): Eukaryota > Metazoa > Mollusca > Bivalvia > Lucinida > Lucinidae > Loripinus > Loripinus fragilis. Next base: position 12,922,743 of record OZ026530.1, read on the forward strand.
ATCTTAAGACCCTTTAAATGTGACTTTAGCGACCATCAAAGTTTGTTTATTTCAATGAATTTTTATATTATTATAATGGTCGTTGTCATGACGTTAGTTGTTCCTGTCGTAATTGTTATGTAACATGTGGTCATAACATTATTAATGACGTTATCCACAGACTATCAGTAACGCCATATGATACACAATTAGTCATTAGAAACAAGCATGCCAGGTATATAAATTCCATATGGAAAGACAACACTTGTAATATCTATAAAACGACTTATTTAACCAGGATTGAAGATTTAACCCTTTCAAAACCAATGGACCTTTCAATAAAGATTGGTACACTTACGTCAGAATGGTCCATTGATATATTGAGGAATCACAGGTTTTAACTTCCAAAACATACTATATTTCTTTCCCTGAAGAATGATTTTGTCTGAACAAACAGTGCACACACTAATGAAATGCCACATTTTGCACCTGTTTTTGCCCTGTTTGCCAAAGTACACTTTAGATGTTTTGGTCCTCAAAAGGTTAACTGACACTCATGTCAAAGAAATATGCAACACCATCTTAAATTATGTTTTTACATTATGTAAACGTACACTCATATCACTTCTATGCTATGGTATTTATTACAGGGAAAAGGTGATACCAAACTATAAACGACTGAAATATAAATTAAGCAACACATTAGTTTAAACGATTAATTTTAAAGCAATAATAATGTAACAGTTCACAACCAAATTTTCATTTCAGAGACACAATGTGATTATTTATTCTCTTTTGAAATATTTTTTACAACTCTTAAATTTGACATCAAATGACATCATGTCTGCGCACGATATAACGTCATGAATTAAAAACGATACACCACTAGTAGTCTACAGATTTCGGTAACGTTATTGTAATGACGTTTGTTATAGAGTCACGTAAAACGCGATTTAAAGAAGTTTTGGTGTCATATGATAAATAGAATCTAATATTCGTTACACCACTAGTAGTATATAGATTTCGGTAACGTTATTGTAATGACGTTTGTTATAAAGTCACGTAAAACGCGATTTAAAGAAGTTTTGGTGTCATATGATAAATAGAATCTAATATTCATGCTACTTTATTATTGCATTTATTAAACTTGTTGCGAAAAGATGATAAATGCTAACAAGTTTTGCATTTTATCTCTTTTCCTCAACTCGTTTAATAAATTCAATAAAACATGGACACCCATTTTAGATTTTCTATGTAAAACGTGTACAGCTGATGCTATTGGCTGTTATCATACAACAAAATCATGAACATTAAAAACAGATAAATAGAATAATGTCACAGAGCACGCGAGTAGGGCACTGGCATGTTCTCTAAAAACACATTTAATATATGATATAAAGAAACTCAAAATCAGTGAGTCGATGGCATTCTCCATAGCTAAAGTGGAAAAGGTGTAATGAATTCTACAGAAAAAAAGCCATAGCATTATGAAGACATTTAATATGCATGCTTACAAGTGGGTCCACTTGTCCAAGATCACATTCTGCAGTATAACTGTTTAGAAGGACAAGAAAATCAGTCAAATGCACCACAGCTAGAATGTTATGTTATGCAATTGTGCAATGAAGTCACAAATTAATTGTGTGAATACATACATCTGGGACAGACTATCTCAGTGATAAGTACTTTGTAATTTTGGCCAGATTGGTCCCTTGCTTGACTACTGGTCCGGTTGCCATTGGTTGTTTCATATAACAAAATACATATCTACAGCTCATTTTGTATATGTATATTTGTTCATTGATTGTTTACAAAAAAGATTGTTTACAAAATGTCCCTTGAATAAGACAGCATAGACAAAACTAGTTGGTAATGATACACAAATAACTTGCAGTTTGATCTCGTGTTTATAAGCATATAACTGCATGTCATGTGGTTGGTTGAATACGCAAACTATTTGCAGGGCATATGCAGAGAGTATTCACAATACGTTAGACGTTCATTGAGAGATAGTTTAAATTCGTTTCAAATTTGTCCTTGTTCTTTTTTTCATTGCTCATAAAATATGAACTCGTTCTTTCATTCAAATTCGTTTTCATTGCGTTACTTCAAGCCTCGATGCAAGTTGAACAAGTTTTGTGTTATAATAACAGCTGTATTTAGAGCTGTGATTTGGCCAAGCAAATGTATTTACCCCACTTCACGGTTATCTCTGTTTCTCTCCATTCTACATATACGACGATGATCTGAGCTGTTGTTGATGCGTCTTTGATCTGGTCTTGTGTGTGTTGGAAGGGTGTGGGGTATGTTTATTGTTTAATGATGCGGCTTTTATTTTTCTTTGTATTTTTAAACTTTTCTAATATCAGAGATTCGGTTACTTTATTTCTTGTTCTTGTTGTTGTGTTGCTGACTGTTTTAAGTATATATACATCATGCTGTAGGGGGTATGGGAGGGTCTGTAATTGTGGCTTTTTCTGGTGATTTTCTATTGTTTCATTGGGGCTTTTGATGAGGCATTTTCTCTTAAAACTAGCCTGCCACCTGTAGACTATGACTTCAAAATGAATACAACACTTTAATCATTGTTTGGTGGTTAACCATGGGCTATTTCTAATTGACTGAGTTTGTAATTTTATATTTGCTGACAAAAATGATACACTTTTTTTTAAATCTTTTTTTTTCTATGGCAGCCAAAAATTGGCTCGGGCTTAAAATCTTTAGACAACTGTGTAAAAAATACTCCTTAAAGACATAGATTACTGTCCAATAGAGATCATTAAAGGATTAACTGATAAGGGACAGTTTCAGTATCTCACAAAATTAATGGGGCCTCAAGAGGGGACTTACCTGTATACAACACACTTTCATTCACTAAGATAAAAATCAATATTTTATAATAAAATACCTAATCCCTTCATGGGAACACTTTATTGCCCCTGTAAGGAAGTCATAAATTACCTTTTGATCTGCTTAGTATGACCCCTGGAGAGAGTCATAATGAGTGGTACCAGTATTATTGCTCAAATATTTGCCTCTTTAAGTTTATTCTTGTGATGTGTGGTGATTATTTGGTAAAGATAATTAAAGCTAGTGTTAAATAATTTACATATGAAGGAATGACTGAAGTTGACTTATTAGTAACATCTTTTACTCAACATGGTGTTGATGTTATATGTTAACAATTTTATCCCATTTGGACCATTCTTATATTATAACCACAATTTTGCCAGTGTATCAAATTGTAGTAGAACTACTTATCACATTAGCGAACAGTGGATGCTCAAAACCGCCTCTGCATTAATGAAGTGTATCAAGGACCTTCTGCGCTTGCACACGTACATGCATAGGGCCAGTTAAGCAAAATATCGTGATTGTTGTCTTATCCATCAGTTTAAACATGTGTTTTGGGTGCTCAAAAGAACCGTCTTAGCGAGATGGTTCTTTTGAGTACCCACAACATATGTTTTCTTTCCTGAGGGGCCGGACATGCGAGGTATGGAAAATAGCAGGGCCAAACCAACCCTAAGACCCCAATCTGCACTGAATATTTGCCGCATACACGTTCGTAGTATACTGACGGACTTTAATTACGCAACACTAACTTCTCCTTATATCTCCCAAAAGACTGTTGAATGTAAACTTCCTTTGCTTCGATGATGTCATCATGAGTTGGCTTCTTCAGTAAACACTTTAGTTTTAATTGTAAAACTAAACTGGACGACGCTATTTGCTTCGTATGAATTTAGCCATTTAAACATTCCTTAAGAAGAGGAGATTTTTAGCTATTGAATGAAAGGGTACACCCAGTTAAACGTCATATACGCAAATAAGCTGTATCGCAGACCTGCCAATCAATATGAGAGTGATTCCTCGATGGCTAACGAAGTCCATGATACAAATTTGATGCTTCTAGCGTTTCTTGATTTAAAGAAATATGGAATCTTTCATTCATAACATTTGGTCACATGAAACAGTTGACCCCTATCTCAAAAAGTTTACATTTTAATGCATTAAATTCATCTTAGTTGGACAAGTTTTCCATGCTTTACTAAAAAATGAATGCTCTTTAACATACAATCAAAATTATTGCTCTGCCTTCTTTTTCGAGACATAAATTAAAGTTTTAATCCAAGTGTTGCGTTTTTAAAGTCCGTTAGTATATATATATATATATATATATATATATCTTCAGTGTGACAAGAAGCGTTTTCATTTAGTTTAGTTTAATGTATATTATAACCACACACGTTTCGCCCTATAGTAATATAACACCATGTTTTGAAAAAGATAAGCCACATTCGGTTTACATTGACATATTATATCATCTTAAGCTATGGCGTTCAATGCAACATTGCGTACATTATGACAAAACCTCTTCGTTTTTGATGTAAAAATGCGACCCACACAAATCTCATTCTTCCAACCCTAGTTCATACAGATCATAATTAAAAGCCTATCAATTATTTAGCACTGGTAGTTTAATTAAAAATATACTTATATATACAACCTCAATATCGGACCTTTCAAGTCGACCAAGAGGTTTGGGTCCGTGTAAGGTCAAAGTTTTTGCTTCTATGTTGGTCTCTACTTCTTTCCTTTTAAGAGCTATGTGCATTAAGAGGCTGTTTTTGCCCCCCGAGAGGCTAAAATATAAAAATTGCTTTTCACTAGATTCTTCTTATTAGATTATTAGAACAAAAGCCTAAGTGTTAAAATCTGGTATTTATTTGACTTTTACCGTTGCTATGTTAACAAAAATGGCTGCCAAAATAGGCTGAAAATAGAAAAGTGACAATTTTGGAATAAATTTGTGACATTTGACAGAGAAATTATCATAGAGCACATGTAAATACATGTACCAAAATATTTTTACAGCCGACGAGAATTAACATGGCACAAAAATATTAAAAGCTTCTTTTTGTACTCACTTGTGTTTATATCTAATTTTATAAGATTGGTCTCCAAAAACCTTAAATTTGGCCCAAATTGGCATTTTTTTCTATTTTAAGCCTATTTTGTTAGCCAGTCCTGTTACCATAGCAACGGTAAAAGTAAAATAAATTTCAGAACTTTATACTTATGCTATTTCTCTAATAAAGCAATTGGATGCAATTGGTGAAAAGCATCTTTTCAGTTTTTTGCTCCAGATGGGGCTAAACTTGCCCCTTAATGTATGTAGCTCTTTGATATGCAACATGACTACATTCAGAATTTTGTTTTACCTTTTGACCCGGCTCCAAGGGTCAAAGGCGTGTGCAAAGAACAAATGTGCACTGCATGGTGCTTTACACTATGTTCCCTTTAGTTAGAAATGCAACATGACTGCTTTCAGAAAAAACAGTTTTGAATATTTACCCCACCCCAGGGATAGAGGGTGTGTTTAAGGACAGAACGTGTGATAACATGATGCTCTATGCTCCATTGCCTATAATTTGTGTGCAACATGACTACTTTCAGAAAAAAATATTTTGACCTTTAGACCCGACCCCTGGGTCAAGGCTGTGTCTATGGGCAAAATATTTGCTACCATGTTATGCATATGCAACATGACCAAATTCAGAAAAATTGAATATTTACCTCAGCCCCACACACTTTGTCCACCTGGAGGATCTGACCCAGGCCTTCAAACTAAAATCCAGTTTTATATTGATTGTATTTCTGTCTGCATGAGAATGTTTGGTAAAAAATATTGAAAACTGACTTAATTGAAAAATTGAAATATTTGACGTTTGATCTCGCCAAAGGGGTCAATGGTTAAAGTAAATTTGTTGTCTCTGTAATGCTAATCAACATGCACTGGACAATTACAGCCTAAAGTGAAAATTGTTAGATATAACATCTTTTGGGAAATGTGAAGTTCATTACACAAAAGCCAATATAGCTACTGCATTAGCCAAACCTAAGACAAATTTAAACTTGACTTGTATTCAATAATGCTTTACCCTTCTCTTAACTTTGAATGGAATTGATGCATTCTTTCAAAAGTTACTGAGCAGAAATTAAAATTGAGCCAAAACTAGTCAAAGAAGGGTCATAACTTGGTCATCTGAAAAATCAACTTTACCCGTATTTTGTATGCTATACCCTTTTTAAAAATCTAAATGAAATTGATGTTTCACTTCAAAAGTCATTGATCAAAATCCAAAAGTATGACGCGGCTGCCGCCGACGACTCCATCGACAACGCCCACGACGACAATGCCGAGGGAGTCATGATCCCTATGTGTCAACCATGCTTTGCAGAAGACACAAAAAGTCTACAATAATATGTTCTAATAGTGCAATGTTTTTATATTCATTAAACTTCTTGCAAAACAATAGAGATTAAAGATAATTACGATGCACATGTACACTTCCACAAAACGCTTTGAGGCGTGACTGTAACGGTAAATGCATTGAATGAATCGAGGGTCATTACTAAGAGGTCGTGGTAGAAGAATATCATTTTTCTCAATTTGTATAACAGATTAAAAAACACATCAACACTCTTGTAAGATCCTTTATATAATACCTGATAATAACGCAAGTTACGTCTATAAACTCGCAGAATTTTATCGTCAGCTGAGAGATATCCAGTTACATGTCTGTTACAGTGATTGATACTATATACATCCCTTCCTGCTCGCATAATGACACCACATGAACAAAAAGGAACCCACCAACCTCTTCCATTATAACATGGCTTGATTATAGTCTGGATCTACAAGACAACGCAACACATGTGGTAAACATCTGTTCATATACATAAATAACATGATGTTTATGGGAAACCTGTTGATTTACAGATAACCTTAAATACTAATAACTGAATACCATATTATTTGCTAAAACGTTTGAGTTATGGTTTACAGTTCTCCCTTTTACCTATACAAGCATGTTTGCGATGTGCTTTCTAAATTATAAAATACATTGTATGTAGAGTTTTCTAATATGTGGGCCATCTTATAAGTTCTGAAAAGGGCCTCTTGAAACCAGAGTTCTATTACGCATTTCATGTGTCCAGGGGTGCTGCCTATTTATGTTTGAAATATGGAACTTTTATCAGAACCTGATCTTATGCCATACAAGTTTGTAAAAAAACACTGTGAGAGCCCATGGCTGCGGAAAAACACGTTTTTAACCAATTTCTGCTGGGACTAGAGTTAGATAAATTTGCAGTATGTTTCTTTGAAAAGTTATATTAGTGGTTGGTAATATTGTCTGAATACACAATTGACCCATAAAGGCAAATACCACAATGACATTAACCTAAATGCTTTGACAATTTAAGTTTTGCCTAAGTTTAAGCGTTAATTATAAAATAGTACATTCTGAACTCTTAAAAAAGCCATAACGATTAATTTTTGCATTAATAGATACAGTTTTTGATAAATCAGTTGTATAGTCTTCTTAACGCATAGAAAATAATAACTTTCATTAAATGCTATATACCAAATATTTCAATAAATGTTATATACCAAATATAATACATTATTAGTACATCTCATTTTTGAGTATAATGTATTTTGCAAAATAGGTGATATTATAAAATCAAAGCCCTGCTAACACCACATTTGCAAGCTAAACTCTTAACTGTGACGTTAAGAATCAAAATTCATAATGTTTTCAGTTATCTATATAAAAGTTTTAAAAAGGAGTTTGTTATTTCTTAGAAATTTTGGCATGTATACGGTATATAGTGTCCGGTCAATGACCCTTGACCCAGTGTTTGTTAGTTGCCTAGCAACAATTGTGATTGCAACATGAAACATATTTGAACATATGATTCAATTCCCTATATTATAAATAATATGTGAAGATTATTGAAACATTTCCTAGAGAAATAGGTTTTATTTTATGGGGTCATTGTCAGAACTTATTTGATGACCCTTGTACATTTGTACTTCCTTAAACACTATCCCTGCAATATGAATTAAGCACGTGTGTATTTCTGAAAAAGAAGATAGCAAATTCGGCGATTATATCATTGCCTAGGGAGTACAATTTGAGAAAAATTTCAAAACATATAATGTTATGTCAAATCCCTGAATGACTCAATATTCTAGAAAATTAATCCCAAAGAAATAGTACATTGTACCCACTGCAAGCTCAACAGGCTGTGTGGTGTTCTAACAACAGCAAATTTAGGGTGAAAGTGTATCAGAGCTGCTAGTTCTTACAGTTGCTGTCTATTCTAAGGCCACAATTATTTTGCTGTTGATCAATCATCGTTGTTGCTCGCATTATATAATTGGGACTCGACCCCAGAAAACCTGTCTTCGGGGTTTGCCAGCAACACAGGCACAGACCAGCCTGCGCATCCGATCAGTCTGATCAGCGCTTTTGTTTTTCGCTTATTGGAAAGAATCATATTTAGACGTGCTACGAGGGAAATTTCAATTTGTCGGCTAGTCCCTGTAGCTGAGCACGCTGGTTAGAATCTCAATTTGTCGGAAACCCTGAAGACAGGTTATTTTGTGGCAAAGGGGAGCGCAGTGGCTCAATGGTAGAGTGCTTGATTCGAGACCAAGAGGCTGTGGGTTCAAGCCGCACCGGCGTCACTGTGTTGTGGTCCTTGAGCAAGACACATTTATCCTAGCTTAGTACTGGTTCAACCCAGGAAGACCGGCCCTGTTTAACTGAAAAATTGTTGATGGGACGTAAAGAATCAAATCAAACAAACAAACAAATCTTGCGCAAGGCCCATATATGAGGGTTTCTTATTATGTCCTTGATTTGTAATTTACATTTTAATGTTAAAATTGTTTTGTTAAATTCGGACAGTCAAACAACCAGATATTTAGAGCAACAAAGGCTATGTGAAGTAGGTCCTAGACCTTACTGCTCAAATTAAAGTATAAACTATAATTAATAAAAATGATTCCAGTTGTCTTTTTAAGTATAGCTGTCAAAAGTAGTGTTATTGCTTACAACACAGTACTAGCTTATACCGCCCTTTAAATTCATCCAGGACGTTAGTGGAAGCAATGCTACATGCAGTTTATACTATGAGGTAAACGTCTACCAAAAATTATATTCACGATGATATATATGACAGTAATTCCAAGATTATATTACAGCTTGACGAGAATGTATGAATTATCATTGAAAACAATAATTACCTCTATTTCCAAAGCTTTATGCCTAAACAGAATGAACTCGCCTGGTGATTGGATATCGTAGTACCTACAATATGAAAATAGTTATTTTATTCTGAATTTGCTATTCTTTTCCAAATTTTATCACTGATACTATGGTTTGATATCTAAATTCCATGTTTGACTTAAATCTCTCTTGCGCCAGGGACTTTAGGAGTAAGAGTTTTATGGAGACTTCTTGTATGAATTAAAGAAAATTGTTTGCACTGATAATTTTTCAGCGCAGATTGTTAAAATGATTTCTCATTATAAAAAGCTTTGTTATAACATAATGTATTGCGATAGTCTGCATGCTTGGGTGTCAACCGAATGGCTGTTCACAATTTTGATTTCCTCTTTAATTTTACAGTGGCAGATTGGATTTTACACTCTATGACAGTTCTGATTTAAAGTCTTACCGTTATGTGAGAGGGTTAGGGCCTGATGTTGTGTCTTTGGTCAGGACCACCAGTGGTAAACTGTTGGATTTTTTGCTCCGGTTTCCTGTTATGAGTAATGTTGAGTCCTTATCTTTGTTTGATCTAATTTTTATATAAATGTTTTGATTATGCATTGACAAGTTATTGGTTTTTCATATGAACCAAACATCTATGTGTCTTCATACACATCAGAAATGAAGGTGAGGTTTGTACTGTTAAGCATGTTTAAACCATCCAATATTTTTTTTTACTGACCGTTCCTTTTGTCAATTATTACGTTTTCTGTGTGATCACAACAAATTTGTTTTGTTCTCTCTGAAGGGTCTTACTTTGCTTTTTGTATCGATTCCTGATCTTTGCACCCTTACTTACTTACTTTGCTTTTTGCTCTATGCATAGGCCAAGCTCTTAATGTATACTTTACTACTAAAGAAACCTGACACATACTGTGCGTCATTTTTTTTGGTAGCAAATGAATATGATGCACACTTGTCTGTTCATTGCGTAAAGTTGAACAAAGGTAGACTAAGATGCACTGAGATTATATGAAAAGGTGAACTAATTGTATACGTCAGCCATCAAAACGTCACGTAACCCCTGAAATCAAGTTTTGCAAGAACAAAGAAACAACGCAAAATTCACCAGAAACCACTTTAGTGTAGTTCAATGTTATTTCATTGACATCTTCTGGGCATTCAAATAAAGCATGCGTGCATTATTCAACCCAAACGCCTTTTTTTCATTTTCTTAACGTCGATTTTACGTTATAAGCATTTTAAGAGCTTTTTAATAGCACTGTCACTTTATCAACTCTTTTCACTTTGTATGATGTTTGGAACGTATTTTGACAATGTTTCAGTCCTTTTAAACTCCGTAGCTGCAGCCTACGTCCATTTAGCGACGTCAAACGTTACAATATTACATGCTGATATGTTTATACTGCGAAGTTTGAAATCCATACGCGATTAAAGTAAAATGGAGCCAATTGGCACTATGACAAAGAAGACAGCTCACACCTAACGGCGACATACGTTGGCAAAGAAAAAACGGTTATTGCCCATAGTTTACGTCGTTTCTAAATTGACGTTAAATTTGGTTTATTCCACTTTAAGCCTTTAATGCGACGCGAAACATAAGTTATTATTCTTGAAAATGCATTCTCTTACAATGATTGGTTGATTCCAAGTCATTTCAGTTTAAACAAAGGAAAAATACTGCCGTTTAGACAACGTCGAAAACACAACGTTAAAAAAACATATCACATGCCACAGCAAAAAATTGCACATTTTTAAAATGCACTTTGTCTGTACTGGTAGTGACCTTGCATACATGAAAAAAGTTTCAAAAAATATCTAGACATACACTCCAGAGGCAAACGTGATAAGAACGGCATTTTTGATGTTGTGACGTCATGTTCTATATTTGATAAATATATTTTTTTGAAGAATACTTTCTATGTCTTGTTATTACAATAAGCTTATGCGCTTAGCTCTATAATTTGTTATTTACGAGTTTGAAGCAGGTAAAAAGTGTCAGCTTTCTTTAGTCGTTAGTTATAGATGCAGTTTTTGGGTTTAATTGAATTACATAATTGAATTCATCTTTGATTCACAATGTTTGTAAAATTAATAACATAGTAATCAACATAGTTACCTGCCATCAAACGTACGCATGTAAGGATCTACATGGGAATAACACCTGTGTCTGCGCCACATGAACGTGTCATGGACTGTCACCTGTTGAATTAGTAATATTTTACTGTTTAAGTATACATAAACGCATGTATATTGTTATTTGTCGTAATTAGCGCTACTATAATATCCAATTGACAACATATAGACAGAAAAGTATAACATTAGCATGCATGTGCAGACCAAAGGGGGATGGGGTTCTTTACCTTGTCTATAGTTTGGTCATCCACACTGAATAATTATAGCTTGTTTGAAATGTTTTTCCAATTTGGTTTTATGAACTATCCTTTTGGTAGCTCTGACCATCTGTGAGTTGCGGGCTCTTTTCTTTGTTCACCATAGTGTGTTAATTTGATAAGATTATTTCTCTTTGATGATACACTGCAATATATTACGAAACCTCCATGCGACCTTAACCTTTTTTATGCTATAACAACATCGGAATCTAGGGCAATAATTTGGTACCAGTAAAACGCATTTAAGTCCCCTCATAGTGGCTTTGAATGACGTCCATTCTAAGGTAGTGGTTCTGTTGTAGTTGATTTGTTGTTGTTTGTTGCTCTGTAATTGTTCTATGTTTAAGTCGTACATTGCTTTGTGTCCATTCTAGTTTTTCAATCATCTTGATGGGGAAGAGAGAGCTGATTGCTTTGCTTTTTTGTCTTCCTGGTATTTCATGATTGTTGTGTGGCTCTTCCCCACAGTGCTACGGGTTTGTCTGTAGGTAGTCACTGTGGTATTTCCTTATCAAACTCACTTACTATTTTTTAGAACGCAACAAGGATATATCAATTCAAAATCCTGTACATAATCAACTTCTATTTAAATGAAGTGGCCATAAAAATATTTAAATGAAATAAAAGACAATGAGTAATGCTTAATAGGTCTATACGTGTAAAAACCAAATCAAGAATACAAAATAAATATCAAATTGCTATCATGATATCTTTTCATAGGTTCAGTATAAGGATTCAAGGTATTAAACTTCCACATTTGAATGATCAATGTATCTATATTGTGTACTTAAAGATTTAAAGCCTTAAATGAAAGCTCTGGTACAGGTTGAATTACCAATGAATGTACCATCTGAGCACTCAAATTTTTAGTGAAAATGAAAACTTAAGAGATTAATCAATGACAAGTTCAAAAAGCTGTCATTTTGCCACAACTATCTTTTAGGCATCCAACGCCTTTATGCAAACTTTCAAGGTATCTAAAATGTAACATATGCCTTCAGTTAAATCTCTGGTATAAATCAAATTCTGCATGTGTGCACTATCAGAGCACATATAACGAATGTGAAAACACACGGAGCAAAGGAGAAATGCTGAGTCTTTAGAGCTGTCGTTTTGTCGAATAGACTATTTGTGACCACCAAAACTCTTTATGCAAATGTGCAATATGCCTGTATTATGAAAACAAAGTCTCAGATGCCAACAGTAAAATCTCAAGTGCAAGTTGCATACCCAGCATATGCGCTTTGTAATTACCCCAGAACCACATGAGATACAAAAATAATGCATAAAAGAAATTCAAGTTCAAAAGGTAAGTGGGTATGATCAGTAAATACTACTATCACGCACTGCAAACCAAACCATTGCACCACGAGGAAAAGCCACAGAACAGTAACAAGACGTCTGTAAGACAATAAAAGAAAAGCAACCAGCTTTCTCTTCCTCTTCAAGATGATTGCAAACCTAGAATGGACATAAAGTTATGCATAGCAAATCAAATACAAACACAGATCCCCCACAAGCAATGGTAGTACATTAAACAGAACCATCACCTTAGAACGAACAACAGCATGAGTCACTGGGGGATTTAAATGCAATTTACTAGTGCCAAACCTTAGCCCTAGATTATGTTGTTGTTAAAACACAAAATAGCTTAGCTTGCATGGAGGAATCCTAACTAATGCAATGAATCATCTCAGAGAAACAATAGAATCAAATTAACATACTATGATGAAACAAAGAAAATGGCTCATAACTCACAGATAGTCATAGCTAAAGAAAACCTCAAGATGATCAACAGTGGGCCCATCCACCGACAAGCATCAGGCACCAACCAACGGATTTAAGCTTTACGTCGAGGCCGTCATTGAGTCTGAGGCCTGACCCATCGCCATGCAAATATAGAGGAAACCATAGCTATAGACTGTGATTGGGTTTACAACAAGGCATGCATACTTTCGCGTGATATCTATGCAGTATCCCAGTCTTTCATAACGTTTAATAATCAAAAGGTGACATTTTGTTTAATATTACTTTTAAAGCACCAAACTCCTCAATGCAAATGTTCATTCGGCCTACATTGTTTATAAAGATGATTTAAAAGATACACATTAAAGCCCTGGTACAAGGTGAATTCATCTTGTATGTAGTTTCTGAGAACATACAAGGGAAAACATGCTATGTTCAAAACGCTATAGTATAAAATCACATATAATCACGCTCAATATCAAGTATCTTAATGCAAATGTTCAAGCCTCTTCATTGTGTATATAAAGTATCCTGGATTTTAAAGTATTAGATAAGATTGTTATATACCTTAAAGGTGTTTACTATAGAAACTTGACGTGTTTCAATCGCTGACACTTGTATGTTTCATCTAAATTTAACGTGTTGCATTGCGGTTAATCGTTGACCAATCACTGGCCGCGGGCTGTATTCCCATTAATACATGGCAGCAGAGGGCTGCAATGCCATTACAGCCCGCTCAAGCACATCCTCTGCATCTAGCTAAGATGGCGGCTCTTTCATCAAGTTCATTTACTGAAGATTTTTCCTCAGACTCTGACTTAGATAAAAACGAATTGGACCGTTCCGTTTCAGCTCAAGTACCACAAAATACACAGAATTCTACTCGCTGGGCTGTAAAGGCGTTTGAAGGTAAATTGAAATTAATTTATTTATTTTCAAACATATTACCTTTTATTTACAGGTTCTGGTTTAAATATTACATGTATACTGTGAACTTGCATGCGCGTATCCAGAGAGGGGGACAGGAGGTCCGGACACCCCCCCCCCCCCTGTAAAATCACAAAAATATAGGGTTTCTTGGTAATATACGTCCGAATCCCTTAAAATTCACACAAAGTTACCAAGCAAGCATTCAGTGTATGGCCATCATCAGAGAGAGGGGGGGGGCAGGTGGTCGCGACCCCCCTCCTGTAAAATCACAAAAATATAGCTTTTTTGGCAATATACGTCCGAATCACTTAAAATTCACAAAGTTACCAAGCCAGCATTCAATGTATGGCTATCATCGGCGCGCCAGCGCAACGCAATTTAAATAGCGTTTTGCTGACAGGCCCAGGATGACCAACTTTTATTGATATTTAGCACTTGTCTCCCTCATTTTCAAAAATTGGACTCACTCTGGCCAAACTTTCTGGACCTGCGCAATACTCGGTGGGTCCGAGGTTTAGATAAGTACTATTTTTAGCTTGAAATTTTGAATATTTTCTTACCTATCAGTTTAACATGTGTTTTGGATGCTAAAAAGAACAGTCTCATTGAGACGCTTCTTTTAAGTATCCACAATACATGTATGTTGTGTTGAAAAATAAGAAAAACATTTTTTTTGGTACGCTCTCTTAGCTAAAAGCCTGAATTCTTACCTAGATTTTATTTTTTTTCCTTTCAGCGTGGCAGATGAAACGGCATCTAGATATCAACTTGAATGAGATCGAACCCCAGCAGTTCTGCACCTACCTTAGAAAGTTCTACGCTGAAGTACGTACGAAATGTGGAAAGGCATTGTCCCTTTCGGCCATGCGATGTCTTCAGGCCGGATTGTACAGATACATTACAGGACCCCCTGTGTTCAGACCAATGTACATTCTTGTCGAAAAGGAGTTCTTGCAGGCAAATAAGATGTTTGAGTCCCGGTGTAAAAGTTACGTGCGTGAAGGAAATCCGAAGCCCAAACACTACCCCACTATTAAAGAGGGTGACATGAAGAAAATAATGAACTATATCAAGCCCTACGAATCTCAAACAAAACTTGTACAGTACGTGTGGTTCATGCTTGGATTTAATTTAGCTAGACGCGGTCGAGAAGGCTGGATTAACATGACAAAATCTACATTTGAATTTAAATATGACGACAGCGAAGAGGAATATTTAACCATGAGCGCTTCTGAATCCACCAATAACTGGCAAAGTGGATCCTCCTTCAACATGTGGGATTATTCTGATGTACGTATTTATGCTTCAAATAAACTGGACCCTAAATAAAACTTCTTAGCTGTGTACAGATTCTATTTGTCAAAATTAAACCCAGACTGTGACAGATTATTTCAGCGTCCAAAGGGTAAAAACTGGTCCCACGATGGTCTGTGGTTTGACAAGGCCTCGATGGGCAAAAACACTATCGGTCACATGTTATCATCTATCTCAAAATCTGCTGCAACCTCAATTGTTACACTAACCATTCAGTGCGTGCAACGGCTATCACAGCAATGTATCAAGCCGGTACTGACAGATCCCATATTTGTAGGATAACTAAACATAAACGCAAAAAATCGCTCAAACACAACATCAGTGAGCCGTCATCCGAACAGAAACGTACATGTTCCACTGTACTGCAACAGCACCTGGGATTGACTGACAGCAACGACACGTTTTCGGCAGCTATGACGTCGACCGAAACTGACACAAACAGCAGTATTATGAGGTTGGCTGAAATTGACAGCAATCGTGTCACCAGGCCTATCAATCAGACAATGTCACTTACTGAAAATTCGGTCATTGGAATTCCGACAGGTGCAGGGTTGAATTTCACATTCAGGGGTGGTAATTTCGTATTTAACGTCAATAATCAGACCAATAAACAAAAACATCACTGACCTTGTCACAGGGATCTACCTGAACAACTTTTGCCATTTTCCGGCGTAGAACATAATTGGGCCTCAACGCGAGAAAACCTGTCTTCAGAGGTTTGCAAACAAAGGTGCAGACCAGCCTGCGCATCCGTGCAGTCTTATCAGCGCCTTTGTTATTTGGTTTTTTTAGAAAATATCAGATCAAAAAATGCTACAAGCGAAATTTCACTATTCCTGCTAGTCTCTGTAGCTGAGAAGATTGGTTTGAATCTCACTTAGTCGGAAATCCGGAAGACAGGGTTTCTCGCATTATGGCCTATCATCTTTAATAAAGTTTCTGTTGAAAAAAAATGTTTTTGTTGCTTCATGATGCTACGGTGGATATTTCCACATACATTTTGAACTGTGTGTGCTGGAAAGGAAGGTATATAACAATGACGATATAACATTCTTTTCCTAGTATTAACGTTTGACAAGCCCTCGTGTGATAATGTGTTGCAGCCCTCACCGATTCGCGGTTCGGGTTGCAACACATTATCACACGAGGGCTTGGCAAACGTTAATACTAGGAAAAGAATGTTTTATCCTCTTATTAAAGGAGTCAAATGTATCACATAATCATTATCTTACCTGATTATTCAGCTCTACAAAGCAATACAACCTTAAATAAGTGTAGCTATGCTTATGTCTTAGTCATTTTCAAGCTGCTGTGGTTCCGAGACAACGTTAACAGGTGTACGTATGTGTCATGGATTTATCTTCTAAATGTAATTGTGACAGTTTGAATTGCTCAAATTAGTTTGTTTCCCTCTCTGTAAGGCTCATATGTACTTACCTCTGCAGTTTTTGTCAAAAATCCATTCCAAATACTTTTCCCTGCTCCTATCCAAAACACTTTAACTCTGAGATCGTAGAAGTTCTTTAGTCTGTACTTGTTGTTGTTCTTAGTAGTGATAGTTGTTGTTGCTATTATTTCTCCAGTGCTTGTCGGTTGAATGGACATGAAGTTTAACGTAGTGCCACAGCCAGACTTTCCTAGCATAGCTATAGTGGAATCTTTGCAAGTGTGTGTTTCTGATGTGTCCAAAACCTTTTTAAAACAAAATTGATGTTACATAAAGAAATTTTTGCCTCATCGCAAGAAAATCTGTCTTTTGGGTTACTGTCAAAGCGACATTTAAACCAGTCTCCTCAGCTACAGAGACAATCTAGAAAATTCACCAGTAGCAAGTTTTTTTTTCCAAAAAGCGAATAACAAAGGCACTTATCAGACTGCGTGGGCTGGTCTGCACCTGTGTTGTTCGCAAAATCCCGCAGACATGTTTTCTTGCGACGAGGCCCATTTATTAATAAGCAAAAGCAACATTTAAAAAAAGATACTTCTACTTTAACATACTACCGTAAAACTACCAATACCAAAACATTATGAGACCAATAAAAATGCCATAGTTTTTCAATGTGTCAGCGTGTTAAATCAAAGCTTTATTAAGAAAAATTGTTAAAGGTATATAAACATGTTCTCACATTCAAAGTTGGCGCAGTCTGACAGTTGAGTCCGTTACAGAATAGCTGAGAATGTTTAATCCATACAAATCCATAAGAACAGTCCATTTAATTAAAAATATAATGTCAAAGTTAAAAAAAAATATGCCTGCGTACATGTTTGTGTGTATACACTTCAAATCAATAAAAGGCTTATAAGAAAAAGAAGTATTTTGCGACAAAGATCACAGGTTATTACTGTGTGAAATACGTTACATAGGAGCTTTATTTTAAAAAAGGAACTTCATTTTTTTTATGTGTTTTTTTTTCTAAAGTTGTTAATGGTTGTTGGCCCTTTTAGCATTTATATTCTTCAGTAAGCCATTTTAGTCTGTGTAAATTAATAATCTTGAACAAAAATAGCATGCAAAATTACCATATAAATATTGATCAAACATATGCTGTAGTATTCACAAAGTGATCATGTGTGTAAAATTGAGGGTTCATTATTTGGTCAGTACAGCATCAATAAAAAGGGATTTATCTGTACGCTTGACCGTTAATTTTGATAAAATTAGTATAAACAAGTGAGTTATGCACTGAATATTAATACTCAACCATAATATGATGTTGTTATCCAGAAAAGACAATTCTTGGTCAGGTGTCCTGGATCAGGTGTGGTACTTGAGTGTATTGGTTCCTGATCTTTGCCTGTTTACCTTCTTTGTCAAGGTTATTATATATGAATTTATATAATGTATTGGCAGGGACCTTTTCCCAAGGCTGCTTGAGACTATTTTTCAGTCTAGTCAGGGATTGATATCGGCAGTTTTTACTGAAGCAAACATCACTGAATACCAAACACATCCTATTTTTATTGAATAGAGCTAATTATTTAAGTGGTATTTTTTCACATCTCTGTTACTGCATATTCAGTTAATTTAAGTTTTTCCTCTTCTATTTGACCAACATGATGTACAACAAGAGGGCCTAGGGTCCTGGATCTCTCACCTGAATCCTAGCTTATGAGATTATGCATCGGTGTGTGACTAAAGAGATATCGTTTAAAGTTATTTGACCCGTGACATGAGACTTCCAACAGACCAGACTGATATTAGTCCACGCTGTTTGCTTCTATGCTAAAATTTGTCAGCAATGATAGGCAATTATTTGTAGCAGACGACTTGAGCAGACAACATTTCCAGATGCATTTTTTATTGGCGCTTTAAGGATTAGATATGTTAATGTGGTATTTTCAAGTTAAACGTACCATCCTATCTATAAAATATGATCCTCCTGATACTATTTGGAAGTAATGTTTTGACCTAAACCCTAGTTTATACTTGTATTTGTATAAAATATGTAATACGTTCGTGCATGCACGTGCGCACACATGTGAATGTGTGTCCTACAAACAGCTGAGGTCACAAAAATACAGTTATAGGAGAATGTGTGCATATCATAACATAAAGCGTAACTATTTATATAAAATTACATTATCAAATGACGTCGCGTCTGGGAGTGAAATAACGCCATGCAATAAAATCTGTAAACCACTAGTGGCTTATCGATTTACAGGAAACGTTATGACGTCCATAACAATGTTGCGTACATAATGACAAAATTATATACGCGAGAAATGAGATTTCAAAGTAATCTTAATGTCATATGATAAATAGAATCTAACATTCGTGCTCTTGTATTATTGAATTTATTAAACTTGTTGCGAAAAAGAGATAAAATGCTCGGCAAGCCTCGCATTTTATCTCTTTTTCCCAACTCGTTTGATAAATTCAATAAAACATGAGCACTCATGTAAGATCCTGTATTTCTTCATCCTTCTCAAAATACATCTAGAATCATACCTGAAATAGAAGGTCACACTGTCTACTGATTTTGGGACACATCTTTGGTATGTTGACCTTAACAGACAACTTAGCATCTCTTCCTCTTATCAAAGCAATGTCATTGGAAACAATCTGGGAGACAGAATGAAATAATAAAAATGTACATGATGATTATAGTCAAATGGAATGACCCTTTCTTTGCAATGACTCAGACTCAATGATGACACTAACCTTTAACATTTCCTAATGTTTAGGGGATAACTGTATTTAAAATTTACCTTGTGGGAGGTATATTATTTGATATATGATTGGAAAATTAGTTATATGGCCAAACGTATATCCAACAATATACCTCCCAAAATTAAAGTTTGAATATGGTTATTCCCATTCTAATGCGATTCTACCGTCTCGTCTCAAATTGGGGCGTTGTAAGCCGCATAAAGCCGCCAAAAGGCGTGCGTCATCAATTAAATGTGACGTTATTAATGACGTCAAACTATTTCGGACAGTATAACGCAGTATATACTGTCGCAACTTTTGACGTTATCCAATCAAACATCGCGTTACAAAAGCAAATGCATTAGAATATGTTTTACTTTCATTTTGCTACTAGTTCTCTGTATCTATTCCTTGCGTTGCCATGCCATGGTCTTTAAAATGTGACTGTGACATTTCCTGTTCATGGTCAATCGCTTTATATCCTGAAAAAGCTTATAAACGCACCTTAAAGACAGAAATCCACTGTTGATGTGAATTTGTAATGGTCAAATAGAAACAACAAGCAACATTATGCTTAAATAACTCATGTATGATAAAAGTCAATTTTTGTTGCATTCAAATTCTAATATTAAGCGGATAGCGTGTTACTATATTTGCAGATAAATGCATATGCATTACACAAATCAGTAATTAGTAATAATTTTGCAATTTTACGTTATGTGCTGCATACAAGTAATGACAGAAATGTCTAACAGGCTCTGTTGGCCTAGGTCATTTAACGCAAATATATAGAAAAATCTTTAATAGCTGTCAATGACTGTATGTACTTTTCATCTGATAAGCGTTGGCCAACAGTTGTATTTCAGGATAATGTTGAATACCTTTTTATTGCTGTATGACATAATTTTTGCAGCTACCCTGTTTGAATCAAACTTTGAAGAAAATGATCAGGCACATCTGCGCTGTCTTGCTGTACCACTATGTTAAGTCGACATCAAGTACTCTTTAGTGATAAAAATCATTTCAATATTGGACGTTTTGAGGTAAGTGGCTCATTTATCAGCTATATATGGTTCCATATACAGCATAAAGCATTCTATTTGGTATGTTATTTTCTTTATTCGGCTAAATGGCTAAAATATCTAAACATCATCCCTGATCTATTAAATATAAAAAAGGCAGCAATTAATGCAGACAATCAAAAACGAATATGTGGTGATTTTTGTCCCCTCTAGTAACAACATTATATTTTAAGTGGCTAAATAGAATGAAACAATCTTATTTTATAGTGATAAAGTGAATAATCAATTACCTCAAATGGATAGAATGCTTGGCTTAAAACAGGTTCACCATAAGCATTTTCTTGTAAGTCAAAGACATTTGCAGAGCACTGGATCTAAAATAAATATGATTAAATCAAAAATGAGAATTTATTATAAGATTATTATAATGGTGACACTTTTCTAGTAAAATTTGTTTGATGCTGAAAAGAAATCACACACATTTTGTTTGATTCTAAAAACTGGTACTTTACAACAATATGCAATTCTTATGCACTTTGGACTGTAGCTCCACGTCTAAAGTATAAAGTGGATAAAGTCATAATTGGACGATAGCGTTTCTTTCAATTTATACTTGGAAACTCAACGTTATTACGTAATATCACTTTTTATTTTATGGCAACAGCTTTTGTACGCACCTGACAGCAGCTTGATGTAGGGACAATATACTACTTTTTTCGCTGCCTGTTTGGAAGATAATTGTCACTATTACCTTCGATAAGGAAAATAATTTACTTGGGGTGTATATCAAAGTCAGATATACAGTCAGATATTACTTATAAAATCTGAACTTCTGACTGTATGCGACAATATACCTAGCGTAGTGAAATTTCAGAATACGATTATCCACTTATTCAATGTATGTTTTGACTCTCAACTTAACATATGTCTATTTACCTACCACACTACTATAATGCTATGATAACATTTATTTGTGTTCGATCCAAAATACTCGTTTGAAACAGATGCCAAAAAATAAATCTAAAATCAATAAAATACTGACCTACTATACGGTTAGTTACAAGTGTATGACACGTACATGTGATTATGTACTGATAATAAAATGAATTGGTAATAACACATTATTAATTTGCTATTTTGCTTGCAAGATGTAACATTAGAATGAGTTGAAGGTCACAGTGATATTTCTTGCCTAATAATCTGGAAACTAGAATTTGTGTTTATGAAACACTGTGCCCCCAACCATATGCTTGTCCATAAGGATTATCTCACCAGGTAGTCTACTTATCATCCTCAATGAGTTTACCAAATCTGAGGCTACTAGCTGTAATGTTTTTTGAGATTTACCTTTGTTTCAAGTGTTTTATGCGCAAACTTGCAAAGGGCAATAACCCATAAAAATACAAAGCGCAATTACTCAAAAAAGTTAAATAACTTTGTCTTAAATTTTCACCTGTTTATTAAATAATTATCTTCTATCAGCTGACTAAGATTGAAGCTCCTAGCTGTTATACATTTTGAGATATCTTGGTTACAAACTTAAATTAGCAAAGGGCAATAACCTGTAAAATGCAAAGGGCCCTAACTCAATCAAAATAAAATACCTTTTTACTAAGATTTTTGCCAAGTTTTCTACTTATTATTCTGTATCAGCTTTCTATGTTTTAGGCTCCTAGCTGTAACAGTTTTTGTGATACCAAGCTTTCTATGTCTAGATTTTCAAAAGGCAATAACAAAAAAAAATCACCAGCTAATCTACTTATTATCCTCTATCTGTTGACTTAGTTTTAAGCTCCTAGCTGTTATACTTTTAAATATATATTGATAACAAAATTTTATTATGACCCTTTAACAGAGCCTTAACTCCACAAAGGAAGAGAATTTGGACTTAAAAATACGGTTCAATTATTTTTTTATGACAAATATCAAGACTGTACTTTATTGTTTATGTAACAGACACACAGACATACATACATACACACACACTGACAAGCCCAAGGCAAATATGCCCCTTCTACTTTTTCAAAGTTGGGAGCATTAAGATAGTATGCAAAAACAAATTTTTACATCAATCAATAGCCATAAATTTGATATAAATTTGTGAAAAATGTGACATAAATTATGCATATTTGCTTTCCAAGATATTGAGCATAAACAACATTCTGACATCACTCTGAAACCATTTTGCGAAAATGATGCAAAACTATCTCTCAACTTTGACTTTGTCAATATTAATTATAATACAAAATTTGGTTAACTTTTGTGCATTTTGTTCTAAAATATTGACAGGAAACAGAATTCTGATGTAATTCATGTGTAATTATGCTCTTAGAACTTGCTAAAATGATGTGTCATTATACCAACGTTCGTGTTGTCAATATCAAATGCATATACAATATTATATATTTTTTTAGATTCTTTCGATTTGTTCTCAAGGTATTGATCTGTAGCTACAATTGGATGACAAAATTAATGAATGACAGAACGAATGCTGAACAGAATGACAAACTGACAGTTTAAATCCAGTGAAGCGCCCATTATTACAAAGCAGGGCAATGATAATTATATAGAGACTGAAAGGTGATTTTAGTCTAAAAGATTTTATATAACCTGTCAAAACCCTATTCACGCCCATACATAAATGCTTCTGAAAAATATATGATATGTCTTGCTACATCTTTACCTACAAAATAGATATGGGACGTCTACATAAACTTACATAGTGAATGATTCATGTACACTTGTTTTGATTACACAACGTTCTACCGGGATAACATAGCACAGTATTACTTATAAATGGGCCTCAACGCAGCAAAATCTGTCTTTGGGGGTTAGCATCAAAGGGAGACTCAAACCAGTCTCCTCAGCTACATAGATAAGCTTGAAAAATGAAATTTCGCTTGTAGCATGTCTTGATATGGAACTATCCAATAAGCGAATAACAAAGGCGCTGTTCAGACTGCGCGGGTGCGCAGGCTGGTCTGCGCCTTTGTTGTTCACAAAACCCAGAAGACAGGTTCTCTTGCATCGGGGCCCAAATGGTAGTGCATCTACCTTAAACGTAAATCAAAAACTCATGCGATCAAAAATGCAGATACATTTGAACACGCGTGTGGATAAAGGCACATACAATTTAATAAACATACCTTCATATCCAAGGCAAAATCAACTCTATTGCTCTTGTATATTTCATCATCAGTCACAGTAAATGTCTCGCTTTTATCATCTTGCAAATAGTCTGATATCTTTAACAATATGTCATTGACATACCTTAAATAACAACAGATTAGAACACTACAATTGGTATGAGCTAATTACATGCATCATGCTATTCTGAAAAAAGCAGATTGTGAAAAGCTATATTTGTAACCATGCAATCAACAATACTAATGTTTCAGCGTATTTTGTATACTGGCAACTCCAAAACCGTTTGCAAAGCTGCAATATTCCTAATACAATCGCATGTACATTTTATCATTGGTACCACATAGAATTCTTTTCCTTCAATACTTTTTTCTTGTATACTGACTTTAGATGGTGCAATCTCAAATATGCAATGTCCGATCAAAGTTTTACTTGCAAGTGTTTAGGACTTAAAATGTACTTTTTAATAACACCACAAAAACATTAAAGTGTCAAACGTATAATCCGCTATAACTTTTTTTATAAATGCAAATTATTTCATAAAAAAATCAAATAAATGTTTAAACCCATTAAAATAAAAATGAAGAAAAACAGGTAACTAGATGCAAGCACAGTCATGGTTGATTGAATTGAACTAGACTGGTATCAAAAAACACAAGTTTCAACAAAGAACGCTGTTTTCAACATGCATGTGAATACTGCATCATGCTTCATGTCAATGCTTCAATTAGTGTTGAACTGTGTTTTGACAAAAAAAGAAGAGTACAAACTTAAATTGCATTAAAAATAATGCATCAAAGGCGTCATTTGACTCAAAATAAACGGCAGTGTGCTCTTGGCTACCTGCTGGCTGGTCGGACCCAACGTCAAGTTGGGACAGAGTTTAACGTTACTGACAGACTTTAACGTTACCAGAGTTTCATCGGCAAATTGTGGCAGTTGTACCTGGACACTGGGGATGTACAACAGACACCAGGTCAAGGTTGTTTTTGGGTGGGTGGGACTTCAGACTCATGAAGGTTCTGACTTAAATACTTATCTATTGATAAGATGGTAGATGAAGGTTTTAAAAAAATACTAAAACAAAGAAAAGAAATAGAACATTACAATGCCTTGTCTAGAGATTAACTTGATTATTATCATCAGAAATGGGGTTTCCTAGGTACTGTCTTATAACAATGCAATGTGTTTCTCCAGCACGATAAAATATCCTTCAAAATAAAAATGCTTGCTTCTCTCAAAAATGTGTGTCTACTGTTTGCAGCGCAAGTACATCAGATCCAAGCCATAACCAATTAATATTGTTCATATACTTTGAGCAACTGACAACAGCATTTGCCCAGTCAAAGCACTTTGAGAGATATGTGTTATGCTAAATGCGGATAGATACAGGTTACAATTATTATTTACTTATTTATTTATTTGTTATATTTATTTTTATTCCTCTTTCTCTTCCCCCAGTTTTGTATTGTCCTTATCTCCTAGCTTTTCCAAATTTCTATAAACCCTTTTAAAACATCTAGAATCGCATTCATACATCATCTTGTGAAACAAATATATTATTGTTATCTATTGTTAAGTGATATTGTGCATGTAATGTTATATACTGCTCAATAAAGGTTTGGCACTGATTTTTAAAATTGCGTCCACGTTTGAATATTTTAAACTTACAAACAGCATTATAAAATAAACCCGTTAGCTGTTCCAGAGACTCAACGTTTGATTCAAAGTCTCTATTGAGACGGCCTTTTTTCATCAGGTATTTCATAACAATATAATTTGCTCAAGTATAAATTAATCTTTGATACTTGTGCAAAACTTTTGTTGAGCAGTGTTGAATATGATGTTTTAATATGTATCATGATTGTGATGTGTAAATGATATTCTAAACAAAGATATACATGACAAAAAAAAAAGATGGTATGGGCCTGATGCTTTGGCTGTTGTCAGGCCCACAGTTTAATGTACTGTTGAGTCTGTATATTTGCTTTATCTTCTTTTTTATATCCTAATTTATATGATGCATAAATACGTCAGGGGTATTTCATGCAAACCAAACAAATATGTTTGTAGATCCACATCTGAACTAAGTGTGAGGTTGGCATTGTGAAACCAGTTTAAGCCCTCCAGCAAATATTTTACCAATCGTTCAAAGGGGGTACTGCTTTTGTTGATCATTTATTTTATTTATGTCTTGTGTTTGTTGTGCTTTCCTGGCTGTGAAAGGGCTGACCTCTTGGCTCTTGTTTATGATGTTTTATTGTGTTTTTGTCACTTTCCCATGTGGTATCCTGGGTCAGGTGTGGTACTTGATTGTATCATTTCCTGATCTTTGCCGTCTTTCTTACTTTTACAACTGAAGCACAGGACCCACGTTTGTCACTTATGGCATGACGTCGACGGTTCAACTCTGCTGCCACGTTAAGTAGGGACCTTGAACAGACCATCTGGAACAGACTTCATGCAGCGAACATGTGGGCTAAAAGACCTGCTGTACGACCGCCCTTGACGCCACGCCACCAAAGATGTCGTCTTGTGTTTGCCAGAGACATATACCGTTTGGAACTCAACGTTTACCTAATGGTTTGTGGACTGACAAGTTCAATAGAATTTTAATGGCGGACGCAGAAGAGTGTGGAGCTAGGGAAACGAACGTTTCTGGGACCGTTGTGTGGTAGAGCATGACAGATTCAGAGGGGGTCAGTACTTGTATGGGCAGGCATATCCTTCAACGGGCGCACCGACCTCTACTTCATTAGGAATGGAGCCCTTACTAGTGTAAGATACTTTGAAAGATACAGGGATGAGATTGAATTTGAGACGTTGAATTACAAAGGTATGGTAGAGACTGGGTGTGTATGGAGATTTGTCCTTTGCATTGCTGCATATATGCAATGTAATTGCGTGTTTTCAAAGAATGGCATAGAATTACGGGATGCAATGCATACCAAACAATCTTATATTTATATCCATTGATTAAGTTGAACATGCATCTAAACACAAGTACAGGTACCGCATTCTGTGTGTAGAGTAACTTTGTTGTGACAGCAGTAGTTTTTATCACAAAGTCTGGCAGGAGAGTTGACTTCCACACTAAAATGATAAAACAGGCAAACATTTTAAAAAAAACATAGGAAAATATTGACTCATATAGGACAATATTAACACAGATCGCCTATATATCAAATGGTTAAATTCAGTAATTTATTGGTAGATAAATCACTGCACGTACTAGAGTGACATCATTTGGCCGCAAGTTTGATTTTTTAATAACGTCATTTATCACGTACAACCTTCTAAGATAGCGTAACGTCATATTAACAACTAATGGGCTTCAAAACCGTGCATAAATTTACCTGTTGCAGTCCGGAAACGTTTTGCGAGAAATTTAATTCTCTGTTCAAGATGGCGGAATCTGTATAGAATCTGAAGGATCGTTCATATGTTCAATCTATATGTGTGGTTATTGATTCCTTATCTTTGCACCCTTACTTACTTAGAATCAAAATAGACTTGTGCTGGCATGATTCGTTGCTTAATATATCACTGTCTAGCGGTCAGTTGTAAGTATATAAATCACTCACACTTTGCACTCCTTATTTATCCACTTTAACAACTGACCTCCAGCCAGTGATATATTTAGCAAAAAATCACTGCGAACGCGATTTTATTTAGTCTGCTTAATGGGAGCTACAGTCATATATATAATTTGATCAGTACGGCAAATGCATTTTTTAAAGTAGATTGGCTGGCACGTTTGATATGATGCACATTTTTATACATTTAAGCAGAATAGGGTTTCCTCTTTTAAGCAATTGAACAAGTCGGTTATTACATCCAGATGAATTACATAAAGAATAATTAAGAGAGGGCAGTCGCTCAGTGGTAGAGTGCTTGGCTACAGACAGAAGGGCCGCTGGTTCGAGCCTCATCGACGTCATTGCATTGTGTCCTTGAACAAGACATATTAATCTTTGCTTAGTACTGGTTCAACCCAGGAAAACCCATCCCAACATAATTGAAAAACTGTTGACTGGGACGTAAAGAATCAAATCAAACAAACACATAATAGGAATTAAATAAGAAATTGCAAGTGTCATAAACTCAGGTTTCGGCCCATTAATATTATATGCATCTAGTGTTTTTTGTAATATATTGTAAGATGTTGAGCACTTATTGGACTTATCTATGCAGTATTAGTTAGGATACATTATTTAGTAACCTTCCTGAAAGTTTCCTGTCTGTCGTGCTAATGTTGACCAAGTTATAGCTAAAATACACATTTTCAATTTATGGTGACCAGACTGTCCATTTGGAGTTTCCAGTCCATTAAAGCTTACTTTTTATTGACAGTTCCTGATTTTTGGCAGAAATGTAGTTTTTTTATGCTATTTTCATTTTGGTTAAATTTCATGACATGCCATTGCTTATTTTTGCTGTAATTGAGAGAGAGAATTCTGTTCAAAATGACCCAAGTTCCAGAAACTGAGCTTCTTTTACCATTTTTTTTAATTCTCAGCCTGAACATATTTTATATCCAAGAAACTGTTCCACTGATTTGTTTTGATGTACATAAAGCTAATTTTCCACACATATACCTAGCAAACATGAAATGCTACACAACAATATTTTATTTTGGTGAAAAAGTATTGGACAAAAAGTATTTACTAAAAGTAAGTCAGGGTGCAAAGATCAGGAGTCGATACAATCAAGTACCATACCTGGCCCAGGATACCAATTGGAAAGTGACAAACTCTGTTAGACACCACAAACGAGAACCAACAGGTCAGCCCTTTCCCAGCAGGTGACCACAAGGCACATACAAACAGACAAGCACAAAGGCATAGCAAACACAGGACAGAAGAAACATAAACTATCCACAAAAGAAGTGCCGCCTTGGAACGATCAGTAAAATATTTTACTGGAGGGCTTAAACCAGTTTCACAGCGCGAACTTCACCCTTAATTCAGTTGTGGATTAAGACACATACTAGATGTTTGGTTTGATAAAAGACCCCTGACTATCAATGCAACATCTCCTAGAACATATAAATCACGATATAAAAATGAGATAAAGCAAAGATAAGGACTCAACATTAAATATAACTGAATACCGGAGCAAAAGAAATCCAACAGGTAAATCCCGGTGGGCCTGACAAACAGCCAAAGTATCAGGCCCCTACCATCTAATCAATAGAAGTCCGACCCATCGGCTTGCAATTAAAGAGGAAAGCAAAGTTGCCAGCCGTGATTGGGTTGAACACCAAGCATGCAGTCTGTAGCGTACCTTTACTTGTACTAATCAAACATAAAATAACTATGCTTGCCAGTATATTGATTAACATTTAAGGAGCAAAAATAAAAACGAAGAATGCATTAATGTTAAAGCCAATCTTTTTATAATGGGAAATAATTTTAATGAACTGCGCTGAAAAATTATAAGTTAATCTTTGCTTTTCCACCTATAAATATTTGTGTAAGTGTAAGGTAAAGTGTCAGTAGTTGCAGGCTGTTCATTTCACTCTATAGAAGCATTGGACAGTATCACAAAAGTAGTTTTGTCGTGAAAGGCCCCGCCCCTCATGAATACGAATAGAAGTTCATTGAAAAATGAAATACAGGTCAATACGATCAGGTGACCGTTCTTGAACAATCAGATTAAGGAATAACAATGAATAATATGACAGTTGTAATTATTTTGATAACACTGACATGTTTGAGTGTTTATAAAAACCTGCAGATTTCAACCAATGACAAATTAATTTGTGGAGCACTACAAGTATAAAATAAATAAATGTTAGAAGTAGCCTCCAAATTGAAATTGCCTTTTGATTAAAATAAGTATAAGTAAAAATAAAGGCACGCCAGACTTATGTGGGTTAATACCCGAATGAAAGCTCAAACTGTAACAAATACCTAGCGTTATTATCACCTATCTAAGAAATTTTATTAGAAACGTTGAGGAGTACGCTACCATAGCAAAACCCTATTTGAAAACCAATGATTCCGAAAAAAGTTTACTAACCATCATACTGGCAAGCATAGTTATTTTATGTTTGATTAGTACAAGTAAAGGTACGCTACCATAGCACAAATCTATTTGGAAACTAATGATTTCAGAAGAAAGTTTACTAACCATCATACTAGCGAGCATAGTTATTTTATATTTGATTAGAACAACTATATTGGAAATGTACTGTGAAATGGTAAATCAGTTCACAAGTTCAAAATTGCGTACAGAGAGTTTAGTTTTTGGTCAATAGTCCATAGTCGTTAGATGGGACCGTACCTGTACAAGTCTTGTTAGTGACATAAATGCCATTTATTACAGGACGTCGCGTCTGTGATTGATATAACGCCATGCAATAAAATCGATCAGACACTTGTGGATATCAGATTTTGTAAAGTTACGTAATGACGCTTTTATGAAATTGCGTAAAGAGGGGGAAATCTTGACGTGTTCACGCCAAAAGCACGATTTTTAAGTATATTTTAGTGTCATGTGATAAATAGAAACTAATATTCATACTCCTGTATTATTGAATTTACGAAACTCGCTGCGCAAAACAGATAAAATGCTACGCAAGCCTCGCATTTTATCTGGTTTTCTCAACTCGTTTAATAAATCAATAAAACATGAGCACTCATGTACGATCCTCTATTTACATTGAAGAATGCAATGACTATAAATTACGTTTTAGTGGACAAACAGGCAACAAGCTACGCACTAGAAGGAATATGCAAACACAATGGCAAATATAGGTAGATTTTTATAGTCATATTTTAAATTAGTCATTAACAAATTGTATTTGACAAAATGTTTAAATTTCCACTACGAGTCTTCAGATGAACCTTTACATTTGAGATGGTGTTCATAGCTTCATGAACGGATCTATTTAAGGCACGCCAACACATTTGCTGTTTGGGCGGACCAACGTCAACGCCATCCAGTAACGTTGTTTGTTTACTGACGTTTGTCTGACGTCGGGGGCGTATCGTCATGACGTTAAACGCA
This sequence comes from Loripinus fragilis, assembly GCA_964019695.1. NCBI lineage: Eukaryota > Metazoa > Mollusca > Bivalvia > Lucinida > Lucinidae > Loripinus > Loripinus fragilis. The sequence goes on from OZ026530.1 coordinate 12,953,527, forward strand.
GGAAATTGGCGCTTTGGCTGTTCCCGACCCTCTGTTATGTCTACTATTATTTAAAATATCCATAAAACCAGCCAAGATAAATGAAACTTAATAATTGATACTTGACAGACAATATAAAATATAAATATAATAAATTCGATTTTGTCTATTCATGAAATCATGAACACTTCAGGTCTATCGCAAAGTTAAAGTAAAGCACTACTGTGCATGAGACTTGAAGTGTTCATGATCTCATAAACAGATGAAAATCACATTTATTTCTTAAATGAATGAGAAATGTAAGTTTCCATACCTTCTCCTTCTGTTATTTCAGTGCACGTTTGATCCAACTGACATTGAATGACACCGTTAATGTGATATTCATCTTCATACGTTGGTATGTTGATTGTAGGTGAAGGACATCCACAAACAGCATATTCAGTCTCAATTCTGTATTTTTGATAGTTGGCTGGATTCAGAAGACTCTCTTCATCTGGAACCCTGATATTGTTACATAAGAAAGGCATATACATTTTTATATTCTAATAAATTATGTGAAAATGCCAGGTGCTTAACACAACATAAGTAAGTGTGCAAAGATCAGTAATCGATACAATCAAGTCCCACACCTGACCCAGGATACCAATGGGAAAGTGACAAACTCATAGTTTGACACCACAAACGAGAGCCGAGAGGTCAGCCCTTTCCCAGCAGATAACCACAAGGTACATATAAACAGACACGCACAAAGGCATAGCAAACACACGACAGAAAAAAAAACAACACAAAATATACACAAAAGAAGTACCACCTTGGCACGGACGGTAAACTGTTTTTCTGTAGGGCTTAAACCAGTTTCATGGCGCCTACCTCACCCTTAATTCTGATGTCGACAAGGACACATTTGGGGTAGTGACAAAACACACCAAACACGACAGCCAAGAGGTCAGCGCTTTCCCCGCAGGTGACCACAAGGCTACAAGGAACAAACACGACAGCACGACATAAGCTTTTTCTTACAAACTTTACATACAGCTAAATAGATGTAACTCGTCATGCTTTGTTGCAAAAACGGTAAGCTGGATAGACGACGTATTTCAAGAAAAATGCTTTGAAGTTGACGTTGGGTCATGCAAGTTAATCAGTACGTACATATGGTTTGATAAGAAGTTTAACTTACTAACCAACTTGTACACACGTTTTATGGTGATATTTTAGCCACAAGATTGTCTAACAATTATACATGTACCCTATGAAATGCCTATATAAGATCGCAAGTAGGTGAAAGTTGAGTAGAGAACGGTTCATATAGTTAAACGTATATTAGAATATTTCTTACTTGGCACTGAAGTTTGTTTCAATGTTTGCAGCAAGAAGAATATACAAGTTTAAAGTAGCAACACATTGATAGACCTGTCGTCACTTCAGTGTTATAGTGTACTATCTACCATCGTACAGGTTTTGAGAAAAAAGAGTTTGAAAATTTTGGTATCCTGATTTTTGATGCCTTATTTATCATATACCTTAGACTCATACCAGAGGATTAGAATATATCCATACACTGTAAATAACCTTGATTAAAAGAAAGTTCACAGTAATATGGAATCAACAGGCATTTTCAGTTTGCAGATAGAAGAACATTATGCCCTAAAAATCCGTCTGCGTTCATAGTCAGAGGGCTGGCGAGCTGGATTGCATTTTTCCGATCGGTCTGGTAGTAAAATTACATTTAGACCAAGAGATAGTAAACTATATAGAAGTCAATTGAGCGTGAGCCGGAAAAAAGTGGTGCAGATTGTTTTCAGAGTACATTTCGTTAACCCACCCACTAGAAACGTTTTGCAGTTTAAGTGTATGAAAATTCAACAAAATGTATGAGTGTATGTTTTGACAACAGCTGGGTTTCAAAGAAAGTTAAACACATAATCAATGGAAGGATTCAGTCAAATAAGAAGTTAGAAACTACAATTGGTGCATTGGTGTTCCCCCTCCCACCCATTTTTCATAGTACGTACGTTTCATAAAACTGGACAACCTAATATCGTTTTACGTTTTAGACTCCGGCGTTTCAATTTCATGAAAAAATGTATGAATGAGAACTTTAACTTATTACTGGCAATTGCATCAGATAACTGCATTGTATAATACTATGATCTTGTAGCTACTATAGGATGCAGGTTCATTTATGCAAATATATTGTCATTATACATACTTGTTTTATTGTTGTAAACATATAGGTATAAGTCCCAGGTTCCTCTAGCTGAGAAATAAAGGTCTTGAGGTAACATTTTCTGCTATAGTTGGTTTCAGGGATGGAGTACTCATACTCGTACTTGTACTCGTACTTACTCGAGTACTTTTTTCAGTACTTAGCTGTACTCTGTACTTTGTGAAATTCATGAGTACATGTACTCGTACTTACTTAAGTACTGTTACAAAATACACTGTACTCATGAGTGCATTATGAGTACTGCTGAGTACTTTTTTTTAAAAATTCAATCAGACAGGAAAAATGTTAATTGTTTCACAGGCCCTCCCTCATCTGTTTCAAATGCCTCTCATCTGTCTTTTTCAGATTTGAAAAAAGTGGCTTCATCTGTTTTTTGGATAATAATAAATATAAATAAAAAAACCTGCCTGTCTCATCTGTTTTTCATAAAAGTGGCCTGAGAAACACTTCATTATTTTTTTAACCACATCCTAATATTTAGAAAAAAAGTGTATCAAGCTTTTTAGGTTAGTGTGGCCACATTGACTTCTTTATTAGCAATGGACTTGATGAAAGGCCTAATGTTGCATATAATTGGCCAGGAGCAACATTATTTTAGATTTCTACAATGAACTTGAATAAGTATATTGTTGTATTTGTCACACTTGCTGCAAAGATAATACACTGTATTTACCCCAAATATTGGGACAGATATATACCTGAGCAAATAGTGCACACCCAGATCAGGAGCAGTCTGATAATGGTCTATACTGTTTGACATTTGATCTTCAGCTGCTGTTCAAAGGCTGTTCAGGTGGCAAGGTATTCAGACCAGACAGGTGTAGGTTAAAGGATGAAACATTTGAAAGATTGATGATGATAAGGTGTAACAATGAAGTGCCCAGTCCAGTTGTGAAAAACAATAATAATATCAGGAATAATATAATCCTTAAAACAGAAGAGAACAGTTCTCAAGCTCATCACATAAAGCGCCAAAATCGAAATCTAGAAGACAAACACTGTAGATTCAGATGAGGTGGCTCAGTTTGAGCCGTCACATCTGGATCTGCAGAGTTTGCAGAATCCGCTATTGTTTTATTTAGTGCTTAAATGGTTAATCTTGTATCAGGTTTTATCTATTGAATCTTAGATGCCACTATTATGTATGTGCTTGTTAATATTATAAATATCTGCAGCCTGTTGAGTTATTAAATTTGGCTTTTTTCTTAAATTTTCATTGCATACTATATAGTAATCATAGTACTCAGATGTACTCATTAGTACTTTTCTAAAGTACTCAGTACTTACTTAAGTACATTTACAAAATTTGTACTCAGTACTTACTCGAGTACTTTCAAAACAGTCAGTACTCAGTACTTACTCAAGTACTTTTTCTTAGTACTCGCTTCATCCCTGGTTGGTTTGCATGCATATTTGGATAGTTTGAACATTTAGAAATAGGGTTTAATTGTTCTGCTCTTTGTTTTTATTGGCATGTTTATGTAGAATAAATAAGCCTTCAATCTAGTTGCACATAATGCTTTTTATACAAAGAAATTAATTCATTTTACAAGGGGATATACATGAAAGACAAGGCAATTAAATATATGTATGTCACAAACAATTACTGTGTCTATCATACATGAAAACACTATATACATAAAAGCGTGTAGAAGCGAACACTTAAGAGTACTGGTTCTTAGATTGGCTGTATAGACCCTCTTCCACAGGTGCAAATTTGTACACTATAGTTTTCTAAAATAACATTATATAAGCTTCCAAACGACTTACATAAGCTTAATTGCAGTTGCACGGATCGTGAGTAACAGCTGGGTAACGTATGTAACCATTAAATAGCTTAAAATGATACATGTACCAACGAGCGAATAAAGTACATGTATTCTTATTCACAATTTTTACCATATGACTTATTGTTTATCTATTCATCTTCATGCTCGAAATTGAAAGAATTTGAAAGATTGAAAATATGCATTGCCTTCTAATTTGTATGTTATATATGGATATTTGCTGTTACAAACGTTAACTTTGAGAGTCATGATATATGTAATACAAATTGACTATACGTTATCAAAGTTCACATGTAATCAATCTTTGGATTTTTTATGCCTAGAAGGGAAGAGTTTTCCTCAATTGTTATCCAATAGATTTATCTTAATCAGGTAAATGTGCCAAATGTGATTTTATAACTTACCATACATTTGAAGGTAAATCCATTTTTGTTGTGTTTGTTTATTTTTTTTTATAATAAATCAGATGTCTCTGACCTAACCATATATTATGCCAATGAAGAAATCAAATGGGTAATAGTTACTAAGACAAGGACAAATGTATTAAATAATATTACCCTGATATCATCAAAACACTGTCATATAGTAATTAAATATAGTCATGTAATAGTTCTTATTGCCCATTATCGCTATGATTTTTACTGATAATAAGTACACTACCCAGAAAATATTTCACACAGTTCACACCCCTGTGGTATTAGCTACACAAACGCCTGCATGTAACGTTCACAAACAAGCGTCTTACTACAAACAAACTGTTTTAAATGTGTGTTTGTTGGATTTGATGCTATTTGTCCCGATTGACAGTTTTTCATTGATTATGAGACAGTTTCCTGGGTTAAACCAGTACAAAGTATAGGATAAACCTATCCAGAATGTAAGTTAGGGTATGAATAATGATAGGGTATGAGTAAGGTAGGTTTTTAGCAGATAGCTCAATCTACCCTAGCCACATCCATACTCATACCCTACCTAAACCAGCAATAAAATCTAACCCCATATTGATAAAGGTAGGTATGCATGGCGATAGGGAAAGGGTGGGAAGATATGGTAGGACTGGCTAAGGCACAAAATGTGTAAGATTATATAGGCTAAAAAAGTAATGGTTGGGTAGTGTTTAATGGAGATAAGACAGTTAACCCTGTGAAATGCATCATTTGGAATTAAAATCAATCTCAAGCCGTCATTTGTCTCAAAAAAACAAAACAATGAAGAGTAACAATTTTCTATGAAACTATTGGTTATTACTAGCTAATAATATTGCCTACTTCATATTATTGACTTGTTATTACAACGCTCTGAATTCCTCTCTCCGTCATTCTGTCCTTTTCAAAAAACGCTGGACAGAATTCAAACACATTTGCAGAGTGACTTGTATACACAAGTGGGACATTGCAAGCGCATGTTTATTAGACCTTACCCCGCTAAAGGCGCTTGAAGGACTTAATATATATCATATGCGATGTCGGATAGAATAGCATCAATTGTGCGATGATCTTTCCTTTAATGGTTTGCCAAAAGACATGTATGTATAGTGCAATGTGCGTATCATTGAAATATATTCAGCATTTCAACTTATCAACTTTCATTAAATAGTCATATGACGTTGTGTGTTATGTATGTTTCATTTTTCACATTTAGGAAATAATCATTCAGAGTGTTACATGTATGTTATGTTTTCAAATTACTATTATTAAGGTAGAGTTTATTAGAATAGGACAATTTAACTTAAAGATTGTGATTTAAGTATCTATTTGCTCTTAAAAGTAGTTAAACGTTAACATATAAAATATCAGAATCCAAAGTTTGATATGGCAGCGATTTGAAAAAGCTAATGTGTAGTGTTGCTTGTATTTTTATAATAGTTTAATTAGTTTGTTATAAATAGATTTTTAAAACGCTATTGATTGATTCAGAACCCTATACTGGTACATGTAACAAATGCCACTGCACTAAACTTGTGATAATGCTACATGTATGTATGTCACAAATAATATTTGCAAATAGCTAATATTGAGACATGTCTTCGCTGATTATTTATGCTTTTAGTATTTGGGAATTTCTCAGGTTTGATGTAGATACAACACTTAATATTTTGTGTTACATTTTACAATATACTTCATGTTTTAGTATGTTCAAGTGTTCTTTCTGATTTGCAGGTTTTACAGTGGGCCTTCCAGGGTTGAAGTTCATTAACTGGCACATTATATAAACTAAACGAAACAATCTGTTTTGCAGTCATGATGTCGAAGACAAATCAATTTTCTTTCAGGTAAATACAAAGCATGGACCCAATTGGAAATGAGATATCTTACAGAATCCTGAGGACATATTTAAGACTTACATGTCCATTTTGTTGGGTATACTGCAAACACGTAACGTACATAACACAATTAAGGGTCCAAATCAACTTTTGAAAACGTATGCTAAAGTACGTAATGATTCTGAAGCAAGTCAAGTAAACTTAATTTCAAAATCAGTGAGATAGATGTATGAAGAAGTACAGCTATGATTATTATAATTGTCTACTATATAATAATCGGTGGGGTAGCATGCATGCATATCCATGTATACAAAATAAGGCAAGTTTTATATATCCGTTGTAAAAACAGTGTCTGGTGCTGTCTGAGTTACGTTTTGGGGGTCAACATATACCATGTATATGATTAAAATATTAGTGATTTGATGAAAACATGCATTTGCAAACATTTTCCATAATGGAACACTTTATGTGTACAGGGGCGGACCTTATTTAGCAATTTAGAGTACGCGGAGTACGCCAGAGCAGCCATCTAAAACAAGCAAAACTGGGCGCTTTTGAGTATTACGGAGTAAATCAAGCGATTGCTTTTTTGAATTGTGAAAAATAACACAATCCGATTGCCAAGTAGAAAACAAAAAGACAAAATACATGACTTTTTGTGCTATCCATCCCTTTTACAAATGACCATATTTTTTCAATATGAATAACAATCCCAACCTATCAGGAAAGACAGACAAATATCTCAATACTATGTAGTCAGTGCTCCACCATCTTGTTTTGAAACATGTCACGTGACTGTTCTGTCTACACCACCTTGGAGACAGAGTAGCCAGAGTATGCCAGCACAGATGTTCCAGCACACTTGAATTCTGTTTTGCCTGTTCAGAGTAAAAAGAGTAAAGGGAACAGCTAAATCAAGCCCGCCCCAGTACGACGGAATATGTCGTCAATAATATACATGGCCATCAAGGAAATGTTAGCAAAATATTTTTTCCTGGCTTACGGGATACTAAAGTGCTACTTTAGGCCATTAAACTGACTATAGCAGTGGATGAGACAGGTTTCATCTGATCTGAGATTTATATAAAAATAAGCTTAATCGACAATAATAGTGCAATTTGGGGTAGGTGCGTTTATTATGTTGTAGAAATAATCTGCACCACTTTCAGAACTGGCATCCAACCTAAAAGCGACCCTTACATGTTACCCTAATCGACTGTACCATTTGGATATTTTCTACCAGATGGATTGAAAACAAATCTTAAATATGACTCTTTAACCTATCAGTGATATAGTGTTCTATATTTTCCTACAGCTAAAATTCTGTTTATGAAGTCAATTTGTATACTTTTATGACTGAACAGATTATTTATATCTAAAGGTAGCAGATTTAGTTAAGTGATTGGCATTACAGCATCAAACTGCACAGATTTGTCCTTTAAAATGCGTGCAAGAGGATATAATCTGTTTCTACAGTATATTATTCTATCTATGAGGTCAACTTGTATAATATTTTATGTTGAATTGATTATTTTGACCTACACGTAGCAGGTTTAGCCATCAATTTGGCATTACGACAGCACATTTTTTTCAATTTAAGGCGTTAAAATACGTGTTAGGTGGTTAATCTGTTTCGATAGTGTATTTTTCTGTCCATGGAGTCAACGTGTATAATAATTTTGACTGAACAGATTATTTGGAACTAAAAGTAGCAGAAACAGCCACTAGTTTGGCATTTCACCAACCAACAGCTTCAATTAAAGACATTAAAATGTATGTCAGGGAAGTAACTGCAAAGCTTGCCAATTTCTCAAATGGAAGTGACTTTAAGCAGATAGACACTGAACTCGCTTAGTCACGTGACATAAATCTTCATCCGTCATGGGGTATTTTAGACTGTAGGAAATTGACTTTTTGTAGATAGAACAGAAAATCACAGCAAATATAAGCTTACTGTATCATATAGGCAACTAGTGAATGCTCAGACGAGCAAGCAAATGTGCAAAGACATACAAGTGCATTCCTAGCTCACAAACACTAAAAGGTTGTGGAATAAAGATTATACTAAAATACATAAATTTCCACTAGATAGATGCAAAAACATGTTTATCAGTGTTTTATATGTAATTTATAGTACCATTATCTCACGAACTGGGCAATATTGTTAAATATGTGGGAGTTTGTCATTTTCAGTGTGAGACTCTGCCTCAATTATCATGCACTTTAATAGAGCAAAACAGGCATAACAAGCAAATGCGATAAAGAATTGATATCCAGCCGAAATTATGCTGTGAGATATTTTACATTGAAATTATGACAATTAAAGAGCAATTGCTCCTGTATATCTAAGGGCAGTCTAATAAATATTTATGTGCATCATCCAAAATGCATTGATATTTAGGCATTCAAAGGATAATAACTTCTCTACATATTATGACATCCTCATGAAACTTAACATGCGCCATATTAACTAAGTATAAGATTCATAAAATTCCTGCTACTTATTGCCAATTTATGGCTGAGGACAGAAAAATACATTGAAATATGTTCTGTCATACTAATTATAAGCAACCTTATGATGGCGTTGAAGCCGTATTGAAGTTTAATGGTCAGTCGTTTCGTTTTGCAAAAAAAACAATTGTAAATTTTCGGTCTTTCCAGTGACAGACACAATTAGAAGAGTAGTGTTACATTGTGAGGGCAATGATAGGCAAACGTTGTAGAGGTGCAATATTTTAACTGAATTTAGTAATAAGAAAATGGACAAATACTACACAAAGATATGTTTATTGCAGGGCAACTTTTAATTAGATAATGAACCACCGTTCCCCTCCTTGTTGAATGGCAATGGTCCCGCACCCAGCTCTAAATCGTCCTACAATAATGTACTAGGGACAAAAACTATCGAACCAGCACAAACACGTGGTCGTAGCCCTCAACGAGAAGCCCCTGCTAGTGTGAGGAACCGACCGCAAGAGGCGCAGATCGCCGACTTTGACTCGCACAAAGTGAGCCCAACCCTGGTCTACAGTATGTGATAGTGGTATTTCCTGATCATACTCACTTTTTGAAAACGGTTTTTTCAGTAATGCTGAAATATATCGATGACATGAATAAAAACGCACCTCATATAAACCGCCAAAATTGTTTTTATAAGAATAATAATACAATGTTAAAAATTGCCTAACCGTTGGTTACTTTTAAAGCAATGATTCGTCCTTCTCTACCGTTGTGAGGAGCACAACGTTTCAGTTGATGGAGTCGAAAGGCCTTGATCAAGGCATTTTATTACCTGCTTATTTTTGTTTCAACACAGGATGACGGGAAAATGTCATGGCAAGACTTAAAGATTGTTGACTTGGATGTAACGCATCGACACAAATAAAACATGCATTGTTCAGCAGTTGAAATACGGACACACGTTGCCAATACTTTCCAAAAGGGCAGGCAAAACAGGCTATTGCCCAGTTTCGAATCACTTTTACTTCAAGGGGAATTCCAAATATTTGCTCAGAGGATATAAGATTTCGGCTTAAATGTTACAAAGCACTATTATTCCCCTTTAAAAAATGAAACTCAGTTTGTTTTACTCAGACTCTGCTTCGAGTCAAACAAGGACTGAAGTAGACCGCCAATTTTTCTAGTTGCAGGTCATTTTAAAAAAATTCTTAAAAAAATACCTTCACTGGTGTTCTTGCGTTAAATTTTTCTATTAGGTTAATAACTAATTCCAAAGACGAACAAGATGCATTATTTTACTGTATTCATTGCAATTAACGTTCAAGGCATGCGCATATCCAGACCCATCGTTTCCCACTGTGTGGGGTGGGGATATGCACAAATCAGCAATACCGTATATAAAAGCACTTGATGAACCACGTCGTCTAAATAATCAGTTGGACTGCTCCATGGCCAGTCTGTCAGAGTAGTGTGTAGGGTGCAGTTAATATAAGCCGCATCTCGAAATATCTATTTTGGTGCTTGTAATTCCTCATTAGGTTAATACAAGCCAGGCTAGAAATCTGTCCAGACTTGCGATTTTAAAATTTATAGGAGCAACAGAGAGGCTCTATCCGGTGGTGGGTCAGTGCTCCCATGATCCCTAAAAATAATGCATTGATCTCACCAAATCCCTGACAATCACCAGCTCCCTCAAAATATTTTGACTTTGGTCCACAAATCCCTCTAAGTGATTTAGCTTCTCCTCAAATCCCCAAAAATATAAGCCAATTTCCCGAAAATGTATTGTTCTTTCTTCACATAATTAAAAACTACGAAGCTATACAAGAGCACACGACTTAATGATCACTCATTAGTTGGCATTAGACATGTAAAGATAGGGATAATTCATGAAATACATGACATATTATCATTTTAATAAAGAACATGATAACTCAAAGTATGATGCAGCCCTTAAAATGCTGCTATGGAGTAGGTATGGAGGAATGCTCTCTAGATTTGTTTTTTTTAAAGTAGGGACAAACCCTTTGGTTTTCTGGTGGAGAGTCAAGAGATCTGCCCTTTCCCAGCAGGTGACCGCAAGGCACAAATAAACAGACGCGCACAAAGGCATAACAAACACAAGACAAAAAACAAAGATCCACAAAAGAAGTACCTCCTTGGAACGGTCAATAAAATATTTTACTGGAGGGCTTTAACCGGTTTAATGGTGCCAACCTGACCCTAAATTCTGATGCGGATCAAGACACATAGATATTTGGTGTGCATAAAAGATCCCTAACTTATCAATGCATCATCTCCCAGAATATATAAAACGATATAAAGCAAAGATAAGGACTCAACAGTAAATGAAACTGAATACTGAAGCAAACGAATTCCAACAGGTAAACCCCTGTGGTCCCAACAAACAGCCAAAGCATCAGGCCCCTACCATCTCATCAATAGATAAATCTTTAAGACGGTACTGTCATAGAGTTTGAAGTCCAACCCACCAGCGTGCAATTAAAGAGGAAAGCAAAGTTGCCAACCATGATTCCGTTGACAACCAAGCATGCAGTCTGTTGCACTACATTAATGTTATAGCCAATCTTTTTATAATGGGAAATTGTTTTAATGACCTGCGATGAAAAAAAATATTAAAGCCAACAATCTTCTTCAATTTATACATCAAGTCACCATAGAATTCTGGTTTTGTAAGTCCTTGGTGCAAGAGAGATTTAAGTCAAACTTTGAATTTAGATGTCAAATCATTGTATATGTATCATCTATACATTACATTATTTGAACAAACTTGGTAGATGTCTACTAAGTGATGCTACATACCATATTTCAAGGCTCTAGGCCTTGTAGTTTCAGGCAAAATATTTTCATGTTTCCCTATATAAACCTTTGACCATGAGGTGGGGCCATTTTGACCACAGGTGCATTATTAGAACAAACTTGATAGAGGTCTACTAGGTGATGCTACATACCAAATATCAAGGCTCCAGGCTTTGTGGTTTTAGACAAGAATAAATTTTCACGTTTTCCCTATATAAGCCTATGTAAAACTTGACCCCTGTGGTGGAGCCATTGTTGGCCCCATGGGGTATAATTGGAACGCACTTGGTAGAGGTCTACTAGGTGATGCTACATACCAAATATCAAGGATCTAGGCATTCTGGTTTCAGAAAAGAGGTTTTTTTTTAAGTTTTCATCTCGAAAATCTATTTTTAGCCTCTGTGACCTAGAAATGCAACGGACAAGTACCATTTGCTTTGACCTTTTGACTCAACCCCTGGGACAAAGGAGTTGTGTGAGGTCAGAATATTTGATTGAGTATGTTCTATGCTCCATTCTCTTTAATTTCAAATGCAGCATGACTACTTGTATAAAATATGTTTGACCTTTTGACCCCATTCCATGGTCGAGAATGTGTCTATGGGTACCATAATGCTTCATGCGCCATTCCTTTTAATATGATAGGCGGCATGACCATATCTGAAAAATTGAATTTTGGCCCTTTATAATGCCATTGCTATTGGGTAACAATTTCTGCGAGTTCCATGATTTTTCTCAACAGTTTTCTATTATTTTATGCTGTTTTATGATTATTATCCCTTCAATTAAAAGCATTATTTCTTTTATCTCGCGAAATATTTCCAATCTGTAATTCATGGTATGTGATAAATAATAGTTACTTTTTGTAAAAATGCATATCACTTTCTACATCGTAAAATGTTTTTACGAGAAAAGAGGGTGATCAATCACTGTTAACCCTGACCTTTTTCTGTTATGCACTACATGGTGTGTAGAAATGACGTTGATGCGAACGTCATATGATGACGTCATAAACTGATCAACTTTAAACCAAGGCGACGACTTGCATAGAGTATACAACATCACACAATCAAATGATTGTATGATTGAAAAAAAATATCAAACATGCATGTTTTGGTTGATCACTGGTCCCCTTCCGCCATGCCTTCGTTTTAAATGTTTTACATAGATGAAAGAAGAGAACAAGTGTTTACAGAGCTTATATTATTTTCACATACATAATCAAAATTTGATTTTCTTTCAAGCTAATTTGTTACATTTGAATTATAGTGTACATTTGTATAAGGATAAATATTTTATTGTCATTTTTGTTGCTATGTTTTGTGTTAAGAGAGTCTCAGGGAAGATTGGTTTAACCAACTGAGTCACCCTTATAAAATTAAGTCTTTACTTACTTACTTACTTACTTGATTAAAAGCAATGTTAAAATACTTAAAAGGGTGTCTATATGTTATGTACCGTCTACATTGTAGTAGATGTAAGTGGTTTATAATTTGGAAACTAATTGCTTATGTGTTGCTATTGAAAATGCAAAGCACACGAGAACTGGTTGCTTCATTTTAATTGTGTTCTTCTCTGTGCCCCTTCATAGATGTTCATTGGTTGGTCTGTTCTCTATGATTAAGCATATTTGTTAACACCTAATTCCTTTTGTATTATGGCTATGGTTTACTATATGTTATTTTATTCCATCATTCACATTTCCAGAGGTAATGGAATCATTAAAAAACGTCGATTCAGTGCTATAGTGTTCTATCTACCATTGCACAAGTTTTGAGAAAAATGAGTTTGAAAATTTAAGCATCCTGATTTTTGATGCATTATTTATCACAGACCTTTGAATCATACCAGAGGGTTAAAATATATACATACAGTGTAAATGACCTTGGTTTTAAGAAACTTTTACAGTAATATGGAATTTACGAGCATTTTACAGTTTGCAGATAGAACAGTATGCCCTAAAAATCGCCTACTGCGTTCAGTGCTATAGTGTTCTATATTTTCCTATAGCTTATTATTCTGTTTATTGAGTCAATTCATATATTTGTCTGAACAGAAATGATTATTTGTACCTTAAAGTAGCAGATTTAGTAATTTATTTGGCATAACAGTAAGAAACCGCGCGAGCTATGCCATTAAAATTTATGCAAGGGAGGTAATCTGTTTCTACAGTTAATTTTTATGTCAAACGGGTCAATTTGTATAATATTTTAGACTGAACTGATTATTTGGACCTAAAAGTAACAGATTTAACCATTGATTTGTAATTACATCGACAAAATAATTAAATCAAAGCAGTTTGAATATGTGTAAGGGAGGTAATTTGTTTCTACAGCTTATTATTCTGTCCATGGATCAATCTGCGTTATATTTTTGACTGAGCAGATTATTTGGACCTAAAAGTAGCCGATATAGCCATTAGTTTATCATAAGACCAACAAATCGCTTTAATTTAGGAAATTTAAATTTATGTAAGGGAGGTAACTTCATTTTTTAGCAATTTCTCCAAGGGAAGTGACTTTATGTAGATAGAACAGTATGACACTGAACTCACCCAGTCACGTGACATAATCATAATTGGCCATTGGATGAAAATCACTTAGAACACTATAACATTGAACGAAATTGTCTTTTTGTAGATAGAACAGAAAAGCACAGCGATTTTAAGCTTACTGGGAGGAGATTGGCAAATGAAACTTTCGCCAGTAGATAGAACATTTGATCCCCTTTCCAACGGTATGCATAACTCATTTTTGATCAAAATGTCAAATAGAACACTATAGCACTGCAGCGACACAAGGTGTAATAAAAGAACAAACCAAAACTCGTGTGCTGGTGTGCGGACTTGTCAAAAGACATTGTTTTGAAGTAAATGACTTAAGAAAGTAAAGGAAAACACTTTTTAAGTTTCAAGTTTTTTTTCTACTTTTATTTCATTTTTGCCTTTTGAAAACGTACTAAGTAAGACCAAGATGTAAACAAGTTAGTACTATGTTATCATAATAATACAATAACAGGCAAAACACTATTGTAACTTAGACTGCAAATGCATCATAGTTAGGCGAAATAAAAACCAGAATAGTTGTAATTTAGTGTGTGTTATAAACACTATCTGAACCATGCACCATCCATGTTTAACTATGTTGATTATTTGTATCTTAAATCTTTATGAACTCTCATGTGCATGTTTTCTACATAATATAAGAATTTCGTCTTCAGACTAACACAATATTTTTCAAATCACATACAAATTGTGACCAATTTTAAGTAGTTACTGTCTGACTTACGACAATAAATTAACCAGCCAAAACAACATGCTCACAATATCTGATATTATATCAACTTGTATTTTTGCGCCATTACCTCCAAGTATCCAGAAAGTCAGCACCGTTGTCATACAATACTCCATCTCGTCCTTGAAGTTGACCTGCTACACCAATTGAATAAATCCCTTCTTTTGCTGGAAGCAAGCTCATGGATAGTGCCAGTCCAATATCATTACGATCAATATTTATGTATGTATACAGTCCATCCGGTGTCTAAAGATAAATATAATTTATTTCATTTAACAGATGTGGATTATTCAAACACACTGGGGTGCAATTTACTTTTCATCCCAAACAAACAATTAAACTACGTAACTGTTATTAAATCATACAAAAGTGATTGAACTGAGATATAAAATAGCCCAACCAAAATACTTACAGTTTAGCCACGGTAGTCCATTTGATAAAAACATATGGGATTTACCCAGGGATATACATTTAGATCATTCACTCTGTCTGGTGCCTAGTCCTACTTTAAATCCATTTACATATGTGAACATGGCACGAATCTGATATATATATATATATATATATATATATATATATATATATATATATATATATATATATATATTGCACTGCAAAACTACTATTTGAGTTTATCCACAATACAGCCTACTATTCTATAGAAGTTGTTTATCATATTTGTAATCAAACTTGAAAATATAGGTTTCTTCAGAAATTTTCAATAAAGGCCTAATTATATTAGAGCATGACTGTTCCCTGTTGCATAAATCATTAATTCAACTATTAACAAAATTTTACCAAACAAGAGGGTAAAGATGGCCCTTAATCACTCGCATGAGGAAACTGGTCCATGGTGGCCATATTTTCTGACTGATCAAATTTGTTTTATCTTCTTTGCTATAAGGCCATTCAGTGATCATTTCCACTAAATTATTTTGAATTATGACAAAAGGGCTTTTTAAAGCATTTGTTATCTTGATAAACCTCGCCCTGGCATCCATGTTTTTGGCGGGCCATACTTATTGTAGTTAGTTTTGTAAAGGGTCATCTAAACCATTTATGCCAAACCAATTTCAATTCTGACCCCAGGTTTTAGAGGAGTCCTGATTTCAGAGATACAGATGTTTAAAGTTTCTTACATAATTATGTACATATGGGAAACTGGCCACGCCCCCTGGATGGATGAAATTTGTCTAGCCATTTTTGTTTAAGGTCATCGAGTGATCACTGCTGCAAAATTTATTTGAATTATGACCACTTGTTTAGGAGAAGAATATCTTCAAAGTTTTTATTATCGCGTCAAATCATGCCCCTTGGTGGCCATGTTATTAACGGATCCAATTCCCTTTGACAATTTTTGTAGAGGCTCACCTTCTGACCATATCTGCCAAGATATTTTTCAATTATGACCACTAGTTTCAGAGTAGAAGATTAAAAAAAGTTTTCTGATAGGTGCATAATGAAAACTGGCCACGCCCACTGGTAGCCATGTTTTTTGACGGATCAAATTCTTCTTAGATTTTTTATAAAAGATCACCAAATGACTACTTCTACTAGATTATTTTGAATTCTGATTACCAGTCTCAGAGGAGAAGATCTTCAAAAGTAGTGTTACTGCTATAAGCCATGCCCCTGGTGGCCATATTTTATGGATCAAAGGGCAAAGTTCACAAAATTGACCAAAATTAATCACAGAAAACTATATATTTGTTATAACTTATAATAGGTATATATATGGATCTCAAACAATGAAAGCCTTTTTTACGATATGTACTTTGTACAGCGGGCTATGTTACTAAAAAGTTACATGTACCAGGGGTAAGGGATTTTCGCTGGTTTTGGCTGTTTTGGGCGTGCTTGATCAAATAATGAATATAGAGCGCACTAACGTTACATTGCCATTTTTTGATAGTCTAATAACCAGATGGAGTCTAGCAGATAAGCGAAATATTGTCTGTAACGATGGTGGGCTCATACTTTGAAAGCAACTATTCCGTCATTAATATTGACAAAAATGGTAGAAACGTAACGTCAAAGTGGCCAAAACCAAACAACATTACTTAAATTACGTCACACTATTTCCGTTTGACGTTATGATTTCATACATGATCACGCACCTTGTCCAATGTATGAAAGAACAAATGGTATTTTGAAGCAATTATGTCTCTCATTTTCCACATCTCATCAAGCTCGCCCATCCCCTCCCCTCTGTCTACGGCAATACATAGAGTGCACTGACATTACATCGCCTTTTTTTTGCTGACGGAGTCTAGCAGATAAGCTTAATATCCTTTTGTAACGTCAGTGCGCTCATACTTTAAAAACAACTATTCCGTTATTTAAATTGACAAAATTTGTAGAAACGTAGCGTCAAAGTGGCCAAAACCAAGCAACATTACTTTAATTACGTCACACTATTTCCGTTTGACGTCACGATTTCATACACGATCACGCACCTTGTCCAATGTATGAAAGAACAAATGGTATTTGAAGCAAATATGTCTCGCATGTTTCTGCATCTCACCCTCTGTCTATGGCAATTTTTGATTTGGGATGACCGGTGTTCTAATAATGGTAGATACATGTGTTTTGTTTTGTTTTTTAAAAAAAGATCAGAATGCTTCTGCAGGTTGGTCTTGTGGTATAGGACGAACTGTTGTTTAAAGGATATTGTTGACTTATATGGCTGACGATGGACACTGACTGACCCAAATAGCTCACTTTATGCTCTTGTGAGCTAAAAAGGGTTTGAGATCCAAATTTGGGGTTAATGGGTATTCTGAATCCCAAAACCAAAGTCAACAAGCAAAAATACTTTTTACTGTCTAATTTGCATATTTCCAAGATGGCTGCCAAACTGAAAAAAAGAAAATTAAAATTTGCTGTGTAACATGTAAAGGATGCCAAAATGGTACTTATCAATCTAAAACATTTTCTCATACTTGGAGTTTTTATGATATAATTTTATGTAATTATAATTGAAAATGGATTCTTGAGGTTATCAAGTAGGGGGACAATTTGCTTCCGTCTAAGTTAAGCTCTTGCCATATCATTTCATGCACATTATATGGCCCAAATGTGGCAGGGACGTTTTTAATATAAAAGTAATGCAAGCTTTGTAAAATGAGAATTTAAAAAACATGCATCATAATGATATCACTGCTGTTTGCAGAAAATATAGCAATTTAAATAATTTCTGTAAGTTTCAGAGGAGGGGTTGATGCGATTTTTTTATGTTGTTTAAAGGATATTGTTGACGACACATGGCTGACGATGGACAATGAACACTTTTTTTCTACGAAATTACTCATATCATCTTACACTATTAAAAGTTCTAGCAAATCAAAGCTAAGATAAAGTACATTCTTCTGATGGTCCGATGTGCAGATTAAGTATCTAAGTTGGACGTTCATAAATATTGATGAAAACTTCAGAATAAAAGGAAACGAAAAAATATATAAACTGCTTTCTGTTCCAAACTTTTCTTGTTGCATGTTACTTTATCATTAGAGATACAATACACTGAAGGACTTTAAAAGCGCAAAAATCAAAAATCGTAATACTTATTAACTTTGAATGTATCAATTTTATTGATTTTTGGTAAAAAAGAGCATCATTATGTCAGAAAAACATGTTTTAATTTCTATGCAAAAATAATAAATAATGTTTAAGTAACAGTCTATCAAATAGCAATACCCTCAGATTCTGAAGTTGCAATTTGAAATCTGTCTGGAAATTGGACGCGATTTTAAATTATTGTGATAAAACATTTTTATTAAAAATCAGAAACAAATTACCCTTGGAGCCCTACTATTCGCCTGGCACTGACAGTGGCCAGCTGGGATGGATATCGTCGATGTAAGTATCGTCGATAAACAATCAACGTAAGTTGCCGTCTTAACGTCGGTCGCCATTCTTGGTTGACCAGACCTGCGTCTATCTTTAACTGTCGCACAAGCCTGGTAGCGATCTCTGAGGCGCTGTTTAGTTTACGGATGGGTATATTATATCTGGCAATGTCAGAAACACGCACCCGTGTTTTTAACATTCCAACTGCGCCAGATCATTCATGTTCAGACAAACGTGGCATGAACAATAAAGCTATGAAACTAAAGCTGTTGTGTTTTTATACATATATACTTACAAGGTACATGTGAAATGACAAAATATTTTGCTTCATTAATTCGTGTGGACGCCACATGCAAAACATAGTAAACCAGCTATGCGTAGCTGGGGGTGGCCAGTGTCTTTAAAAACACCGGTTTTGGGTATACATAGAAGCAGAGTGTCGTTACCATCTGTTTTTATCTGCTAAAAAGGCTAAAAATGAAACGAGTGCAAAAGATAATAATTTTCTTTTTTTGCGTTTTTAAAGTCCTTCAGTGTGTGACAAGTCCTATCATTTAATGGGCATATATTAAATTACCTCATTTGCATATTCATGAATATTAATGAAAGTCAAAAATAGATAAACTTATGAAATTATAACTGCTCCCTTCCCAACCTAAGGGGGCGAGATGGTAAGGGCCTGATGTTTTGGCTGTTGTCAGGCCCATCAGGGTTTACCTGAGTGTTGGATTTTGTTTGCTCCAGTATTCAGTTTAATTTACTGTTGAGTCCTTATCTTCGTTTCATCTCCTTTTTATGCATTGATTTATATGTTCTAGGAGATGATGCATTGATCAGTTAGGGGTCTTTTATGCAAACCAAACACAAATCTAAGGGTCTGAGGATGGCTTGTGACGGCGTTGTGAAACCCGTTTAAGCATTCCAGTAAATATTTTTACTGATCGTTTCAAGGCAGTGCTTCTTTTGTGGAACATTTATGTTATTTCTGTCTTGTTTGTTATGCTTTGTGTGCGTTTGTTTATTGATGCCTTGTTGTCACCTGCTGGGAAAGGGCTGACCCCTTGGCTCTCATATGTGGTGTCTAATTGTGAAGTTGTCACTTTCCCATTGGTATCCTAGTTCAGGTGTGGTGCTTGATTGCATCGATTCCTGATCTTTGCCCTTTTTCTTATTCTGATGGAAAGCAAACTTTCACTTAAGCCGGTGTAAGGGGCGTGAGAATTGTTGCATCTTCCATTAGTTCTCATGAAAAGACTCAATAAAACGAAGTCAGCTGTTTTTCTAATATTGTAGGTTCTCTTTATTTTTGAAGGATCCTGTTTTCCAGATTATGTATTTTGCTGATATGCAAATGCTCGTTTTGCAAATAATGAGCATTGGTAAAGAATAGAAATGGAAAAAAAATCGTATAAAGAATAATGGGGTGTGCCTAAATCATTACCCACATTTCAATTGTTATCTATCCATGGTACCACACCAAAGCCTAGACAAAGAACTTTAACCCAATTTTATGATATGCAGACGATCTACATGTCATTTTATTATCCATGGATATTAATGAAAGGACGAGAAACGAGACAAATGATAGGAATATATAGGGGGTAAACCTACAACTTTACCTTAATGTCAGCTGCTAACTATTCTACACTGCTAAACGTGTTACTATCACGACACTTTATCCCAATATCTCATTTGCATATTTATAAATATTAATGAACCATTAGAAATAAGAGAAAACATAACCCACATGTTGGCTCTTAACTGTTCAAGACTACCAACATTGGTATCAAAGGAACGATAAGACATTGTACCTTAACACAATAGCCTGATTTACAGATCTAATGTGCTTATTTGTGAATCTTAATGAAAACATTATAAAAATCATGGATCTTTTAAAATAAGCATTTTTCCAATGATATAGACGTAAAACACTATTTCATACACAATGAATGATGTAATAAGTAAATACAAGCATTATTCTCTTATTTCTTCTTATTAATTTTTGTATGTCTTGTTACTATTCTATGGCTCTTCCTTGCGGTGCCATGGTCTGCAGTGTGTGATGGTGGTATTTGCAGGTCATACTCACTTACGTTAGTTTACAAGATGGCTTTCATGCTTGCGCATGCACATGAAAAAACTGTTTTAACATCTCTTATTTACATATGAGCTTAACGAATATTTAAATCTCAAGTAAAATTAGTCATTCAGTGTAGACTGTTAGACTATTATTATCATTTGTGCCCTCAAATGTTTGACCACGCTTTTTTGCTTGTTGATGAAAGTAAGAAAGGAAGCAAAGATCAGGAATCGATACATTCAAGTACCCACCGGACCCAGGATACCACATGAGAAAGTGACAAAACACAATGAAACACCTAAACAAGAGCCAAGAGGTCAGCCGTTTCACAGGAGGTAACGACAAGCCTAGTAAGTAATGATTTTGATCATTAATATGACTTCTATGGACTGCTATAGAAGAGTTGAGGAATTGGTAGATCTTCTTCACGTACATCAAGGAGGCCTTGGAAGGTGGTCCCTGGTACCCCATATCCCTTTTTATATTTTGAAAAGTATTCCATTTCCATGAAAAGGCATCTACAAATATTACTAAAATTCACCCAATTTAGAAAGCTTTGTATCATCATATCTATAAAAAATACTTGAATTGTCACAAAAGTCTCAGATACCCTTTAATTATTTGGCGTATATCCCTTTATCCCTATAATCCCTTTCAGGGGCTCACGGATACTGTCTTGATATTTTTTCATATTCTGATCCAACAGGAATATTGGGTTTTTGTTCAAAGCAGGAAACCGCTCAAGCTGGTGTTAGCTGGCCTGAAGAATGTTGCACTTACCATTAAATATCATGAACCAAGTCTGTTGTTTTATGGATGTGTAAGTTCTTTTTATTTTTTAATGATCCATTTTTCAGATTTTGCAGACATCAAAGCAGCTGTTGTTGTTCTGTTTGTAATTGGTAGAACTTCACAATGTACATCAATATAGAGTTGATATTTTTCATACTCTTGTACTTGTGAAATATCTATTTCTGAACGGAAAGCAGATTTCAGACAAGCAGTTATGAAGAAGGTGTTGTTTTAATTTTTTTCCAGTTTGGGAAGCCATTGTGTTCTGTGGACTTCCAAATTTTTTCAACAAGCATGAGCTGTCTTAGTTTGCATGATCAGAGCCAACTTCATTTGACGAGCACCACCTATCAAATTTCCTCGTGAGTCTGGTCATGTTCTTTTCTATAATATCTTACTTTCAGTTTGTTAGCCTCGTAATCATGAGAATAAGTTATTTTACTGTGTCATAGTCTGAGCTTTGCTCAAGTTAAAGCTGAGTGTTACTTTCCTGAGCTTTGCCTATTACAACGCTCTGCAAAAGTAAGGTTCAGATCTATTTTTGGCAAGTTTTCTGAATATCACAAAGTAATTCAGACTTATCAAATTAAAAACAAAGTTATCCATATATAATAGGAAAGACTACCACCATGAAAAGTTTTGGCTTTCATATGATGAAAATTACTCTGGAGACAGGTTTCACAGGTTTCTCAATTGTTTTAATTGCTTATAGAATTTGCTCAAATCTTCTATTGGCGTTAAAAAGAAGTTCTACAGAATTCTGGATTTATCTCTAATATTTCATAAACTTCTCTCTTATTTCTAGATGATTAGGCCGCTTTCTTGAAAAGAATATGACCACAGTAA
This sequence comes from Loripinus fragilis, assembly GCA_964019695.1. NCBI lineage: Eukaryota > Metazoa > Mollusca > Bivalvia > Lucinida > Lucinidae > Loripinus > Loripinus fragilis. Next base: position 12,975,926 of record OZ026530.1, read on the forward strand.
ACAACTTGTTTATCATCAATAATTAGGTCAGCAGAAATTAATTAAACACAATATTAAGCAAATAAATTCCATACATGTAACCGTAGTCACAAATAACCATTACATAAAGCAGATTACAGTCAACATAGGATCATCATTTGAACAAACATGGTAGGAACTGCATTATGAACGTTACATACAAAAGTCCAAGATATTAGGCCTTCTTGTTCAGACAGACAGACAGACAGACAGACATAACTTTATTTCTCTTTGTTGAATTAACAACATAAAAGGTATTACACATTTAACAACTAATAATGTTAGCGAGGGTGGCAGCATTTGGATTAGTAAAGTAGTAGAGACCTTGCTAGTATCATGTTTGTACAAAATATGGTAAGTGTCAAAGGGAGAACGTACTTCCATAAAGTCAGTTTTATTTTCAAGTTAATGCTCTCTAGACGAATTGGTTGATACACTCATAATACTTGCAAGGTTAAAATGCTCAATCGCAAGATGAATAACAATATAAATATTGATAATTAAGTTTGTAAGATTTGTGTCCCTTGTCATATTTTTTCTTTCAGATTAATGCTCTTCATAATAAGATGAGCAACAATCTGAATATTGTTATTTAAGTTAGTGAGATTTGTGTCCCTTGTCATATTTTTCACAATCGCGAGCAATGCGGACCGGTCAAGCACCACGCTCGACCTAGGTCCGCATCGATCACAAACATGTATGCACACAAGAGGAGTGCTTAATATCTGAAAATGAGAAGCATATCAAAGAAATTGTTGCGCCAGAACAGGAAAACAAAGGGGAAGCTTGGTTTTGTTAAATTTTCTGTTGTGCGGGTTACAATGTACATAAATCAAGTATTACACCCAGACATGTTTATATACAAATATAGCAGACAGCATGTGCACACCTAACAGACGGCAATCGAAAACGCCACCACCGCCGACGAACACAGACCAAAGTCCGCCAGGAAAAGATCTCCCGATTGTCATCTGTCGCCCGACTGGCGCCAAATGGCCACCGACAAAACCGCCCAAGCGATCCCCGACACGGGCCCGCTGGCCGTCAAGAAGTCTCCCGACTGCTGCCCATCTGGTGTGATATGAACCAGTCATTTCAACTTGATATGAAACCTTTTCTCGTAATAACAGGTTTTCCGGTTCTGACGCTTCATTCATAATATTGACGAAATCAGTCAAGTGGAGAGAATCTCGTGCACGCACAGAGAATTTACAATATGCGGTCAAGCCATACCATTGTAGTAAGTGCTATTGTGTATGTGACCATCAGTTTATTCAGGCCACACATTAAAGCGGACATTTGGTTATTGGACGTACATATTTAAGGGTTAGCATTTGTATGTTACTTTAAAGGCAGCGATTTGGGAAGATTTGGGCTTCGTCATTAGAGAAAAAGCGGCTATTGCCGGCTTTTGAATTCTGGACAGCGAATACACAAAAGCGCCGATCAGCCGATGTATATGCTTCACTGCTCCGCGCCTTAGTGTGTTCTTCGTATAGTGGGGTTCATTCAGTATCAGGCTAATTCGGAGATCTATATTATGTGGTCCCTATCGCCAATTCGGGGACATGATATAATCACGTGGACATAACTTGAGCCGTGGCATGTGTTTTCCAACAATTTGACAGCCCGACAAGTGCAGACCCAGGCGAGCCTGCGCAGCATCCCTCCAAGCCCAGAGACTCCACACGGTGCTAAGTCAGTACATGTAGCTCTACAGCAATAGAACACTCAAACGACTAGCAAAGGCTCCGATCAGACTGCGCGTATGCTCAGGCTGATCTGAGGTTTTGCCAGTCACACATACCACATTGTTGGAAATCTCATGCACTGGCTCATTTGGTAAGTTGGGATGAAAATAGATGTTAGTCTCTACATGTCATGTGAACCTTGGCACAAGAGAGGCGGTCTATGTGACAAATCGTGTTTACTGGCTTTTTGGGCCGTTTGTATGAGTTCAAAAGAGGATCTTTAAATAATGTGTCGTATATATGTGCACAGCAGGCATCTATGTCAGGTGACAAGTACCCTTTGAACAAAATGGCATGCCTTTATTCTATTGAGACTCTATATGAAATGTGACTTCATTAGTGTTTTTTATGTCTTGTGTTTGTCGTGCTCTGCGTCTGTCCATTGCTGCCTTGTGGTCACCTGCTGGGAAAAGGCTGACCTCTTGGCTCTCGTTTGTGATATTTAATTGTGTTTTTGTCACTTTCTCATGTGGTATCCTGGGTCATGTATGGTACTTGATTGTATCGATTCCTAATCTTTGTCACCTTTCTTACTTCAATTAGCCCAAATATTTTAAAGGGGTATATGTTTGAAAATTTTGATCAACATACAAGGGACGCTGAAGGCTGGAGTCAATGGTATCCTATTTGCTTATCTGACAAGGACCATTTGAACAAACCGACATGCCTTTATCGCATGCAGACTCCATATGAAATGTGAATACTATTGTCCCAAATGTTTAAAGAGGGTAAAATGTTTGAAAATGTTAATGTACATACAAGGAACGCTGAAGGCTGGAGTCAATGGTATCCTATACGCTTATCTGACAAGGACCATTTGAACAAACTCACATGACTTTATCATATGGAGACTCCATATGAAATGTGGGTACAATTGATCCAAATGTTTTAAGAGGGGAAATGTTTGAAAATGTTCAGGGTCAGACAAGGGACGCTAGACCCCCAGATTCTTAGGTTTCCTACTAGCCCATCCAAGTGTCTTCATCACAATATGAAGTTATCTCTGACAGTATAGTGTATTTTAAAGTATATTATACAATTATTGACTAATGAGCATTGGATATAATGTGATATCGACCAGAGAAATACCAATATGACCGAGGTGAAGTGTATTTAAAGTATATATGATAATCTTACCTCTAAAAATGTAAATACCCCATACACGTCTCTCCAAACTGGAAAATTGTCACCAGATCCAAAGACAAAGCCAGCTTGTAAGTGTCCTCCACAAAATCGATGCATGTATATGTCATTATAATACTGTATATAAACTCCACAGAGACACAGCTTAACCTCATTACAATAACGCATTTCACCATGCACCTATTAAATAGCAATTTACATTCATTATTAAATCAATATCGACTATAGATGCCTAAGTAATTAGGGGATAACTGTAATCAATATTTTCATTTTGGGAGGTATATTGTTGGATATATGGTTTGAAATTTAGTTTTACAGCTACGCACGAGTGGAGCCGTAAAACATGATATCGGAATGTATATCAGACGATATACCCCCCAAATGAATATTTTGAATATGGTTATCCCCATTCTAACGCACTTCTGCAGTTTCCCTTCCGATTGGCGCGTTGCAAGCCACAGAAAGCCGCACATCATCCAATGAAATGTGACGTAATTAATGACCCATGGTACACTGTCGCAAATGTTTGACGTTATCCAATCAGACGTCACGTTATTACAAGTGCATTAGAATCTTCAATTATCATTAAAAGTAAGTAAGTGTGCAAAGATCAGGAATTGATACAACCAAGTACCACACTGGACCCAGGGCACCAATGGGAAAGTGACAAACTCACAGTAAGACACCATAAACGAGAGCCAAGAGGTAACCACAAGACAGAAAAAACATAAAAGATCTACAAAAGAAGTACCGCCTTGGAACAGTCAGTAAAATATTTTACTGGAGGGCTCAAAATGGTTTCACGGCGCTCTAAGATACCCTTAATTCAGATGTGGATCAAGATACATAAATATTTGGTTTGCATGAAAGACCCCTAACTTATCAATGCATCATCTCCTAGAACAAGGAGATAAAGCAAAGATAAAGATTCAACAGTAATTAAAACTGAATACCGGAGCAAAAGAAATCCAACAGGTAAACCCCAGGTGGGCCGAACAAAAAGCCTAAGCATCAGGCCGCTACCATCTCATCAATAAATAAGTCTTTAAGTCAGAACCATCATAGAGTCTGAAGTCGGACCCACCAGCGTGCAATTAAAGACAAAAGCAAAGTTGCCAACCGTGATTGGGTTGACCACCAAGCATGCAGTCTGTTGCAATACATTAAGGTTATAGCCAATCTTTTTATAATAGGGAATTATTTTAATGAACTGAGCTGAAAAATTATTAGAGCCAACAATCTTCTTCAATTTATACACCAAGTCACCATAAAATTCAGGTTCCGAAAGTCCTTGGCGCAAAAGAGATTTAAGTCCAACCTGGAATTTAGATATCAAATTATAGTGTCGTCTACAAAATTTAGAAAAGGTTTTGCAAATTTTATGATACTGATAGCCTTGTTTAAGAAGTTTCTGAGTTAACAATATATTGCGAGTTTTGAAGTCAGTAACATAGCTAGATGCTCTAGCAAAACGAATTTAATGTAATTTATTGGCTTATACTTCATACTCCCGGTCCCCCGAAATTCGCCAGCATGTAGCCTACATATATATTGATACTCCCTGCGCCTATCCTCCCTCCTACCCTTCTATGAGATATGCATGATCTTTCAACTCAGCTCAGCTTACTCAACTCGTCAAGCTGAGCAAAATAAGCATTTTTCGCCCTTTTTCGGAGTGAAATTAACCATGCCACCGAGATCAGGTTACTCAACTCATCCAGCTCAGCTTACAACTTATGCTACTTAACTTACCTAAGTTGAGTTGGATAAGTTGAACTGTAAGTCAGCGGTCAGTATATTTATAATATATATATATATATAACTATAACAAATATACATATGATAGGTCCCTATATTCTAAGTTCTAAGTTGAGTAAGTTGCCATAGCTGTCTATTATAGCCGATGAGTTCGATAAGTTGGGTCTTTAAACAATGATATGTATCCAGATGCTTCAATGGCTGAGCTAAGTTTGGTAAGTTATAATAGCTGCGCATATGTTAGGATGAGTTGGTGATATGTGTCCAGATGCTTCAATGGCTGAGCTAAGTTTGGTAAGTTATAATAGCCGTACATATGTTAGGATGAGTTGGTCATGAGTATAACATTGGACTATTATATGCAGCAAGATGCAAGCTAAGTTCGATGAATTGAGTAAGCTAAGCAAGCTGAGTTCGGTAAGTTCGATAAGTTGGATGAGTTGGGTAAGTTCGAGGAGTTGGATAAGATGAGAATGAGTTCGATGAGCTGGATGAGTTGAGCTGTTTGATGAGTTGGGTAAGTTGGATGAGGTGGATAAGTTGAGGATGAGTTCGATGAGTTCGCTAAGTTGGACTGTAAGTTCGATGAGTTTGCTAAGTAGGAATCTAAGTTCAATGAGTTGGATAAGTTGAGGATGAGTCCGATGAGTTGGATAAGTTGAACTGTAAGTTGGATGAGTTGGATAAGTTGGACTGTAAGTTCGATGAGTTAGATAAGTTGAGAATGAGTTGGATAAGTTGGACTGTAGGTTCGATGAGTTGGCTAAGTTGAGGATGAGTTCGATGAGTTGGATAAGTTGTACTGTAAATTCGATGAGTTGCCTAAGTTGGAATATAAGTTCGATGAGTTGGATAAGTTGAGGATGAGTTCCATGATTTGGATAAGTTGTACTCTAAGTAAGATGAGTTGGCTAAGTTGTACTGTAAGTTCGATAAGTTAGCTAAGTTGAGGATAAGTTCGATGAGTTTGGTAATTTGTACTGTAAGTTGGATGAGTTGGCTAAGTTGTACTGTAAGTTCGATGAGTTGGCTAAGTTGAGGATGAGTTTGATAAGTTGGGTAAGTTGAACTATTAGTTCGGTGAGTTGGATAAGTTTCACTGTAAGTTCGATGAGTTGGCTAAGTTGGAATGTAAGTTCGATGAGTTGGATAAGTTGAGGATGAGTTCGATAAGTTGGGTAAGTTGTACTGTAAGTTTGATGAGTTAGATAAGTTGGAATGTAAGTTTGATGAGTTGGCTTAGTTGGAATGTAAGTTGGATGAGTTGGATAAGTTGAGGATGAGTTCGATGAGTTGGATAAGATGGACGGAAAGTGGGATAAGTTTAGGATGAGTTTGATGAGTTGGATAAGTTGGACTGTAAGTTGGATGAGTTGGATAAGTTGTACTGTAAGTTTGATGAGTTGGATAAGCTGAGGATGAGTTCGATGAGTTGCATAAGTTGGACGGTAAGTTGGATGAGTTGGATAAGTTGGCCTGTAAGTTCGATGAGTTGGCTAAGTTAGACTGTAAGTTGGATGAGTTGGATAAGTTGAGAATGAGTTTGATGAGTTGGATTAGTTGTACTGTAAGTTCGATGAGTTGGCTGAGTGAGACTGTAAGTTGGATGAGTTGGCTAAGTTGAGGATGAGTTCGATGAGTTGGATAAGTTTTACGGTAAGTTGGATGAGTTGGATAAGTTGAGGATGAGTTCGATGAGTTGGATAAGTTGGTCGGTAAGTTGGATGAGTTCGATGAGTTGGATAAGTTTGACTCTAAGTTCGATGAGTTGGCTAAGTTGAGGATGATTTGGATAAGTTTGATTGTAAGTTTGATGAGTTGGATAAGTTGGACTATAAGTTCGATTAGTTGGATAAGTTGAGGATGAGTTTGATGAGTTGGATAAGTTGTACTGTAAGTTCGATGAGTTGGATAAGTTGTACTGTAAGTTTGATGAGTTGGATAAGTTGAAGATGAGTTTGATCAGTTGGATAAGTTGGATGGTAAGTTGGATGAGTTGGATAAGTTGAAGATGAGTTCGCTGAATTGGATATGTTGGTCTGTAAGTTGGATAAGTTGAGGATGAGTTCGATGAGTTAGATAAGTTGGACGATAAAGTTCGATGAGTTGGCTAAGTTGGAATGTTAGTTCGATGAGTTGGATAAGTTAAGGATGAGTTCGATGAGTTGGATAAGTTGGACGGTAAGTTGGATGAGTTGGATAAGTTGAGGATGAGTTCGATGAGTTGGATAAGTTGGACTGTAAGTTGGATGAGTTGGATAAGTTGTATTGTAAGTTTGATAAATTGGGTAAGTTGTACTCTAAGTTTGATGAGTTGGCTAAGTTGGAATGTAAGTTTGATGAGTTGGATAAGTTGAGGATGAGTTCGATGAGTTGGATAAGTTGGACGGTAAGTTGGATGAGTTGGATAAGTTGAGGATGAGTTCGATGAGTTGGATAAGTTGTACTGTAAGTTGGATGAGTTGGATAAGTTGGACTGTAAGTTCGATGAGTTGGATAAGTTGAGGATGAGTTCGATGAGTTGGATAAGTTGTACTGTAAGTTGGATGAGTTGGCTAAGTTGAGGATGAGTTCGATGATCTGGATAAGTTGCACTGTAAGTTGGATGAGTTGGCTAAGTTGTACTCTAAGTTTGATGAGTTGGCTAAGTTGAGGATCAGTTCGATAAGTTGGGTAAGTTGTACTGTAAGTTCGATGAGTTAGATAAGTTGGAATGTAAGTTCGATGAGTTGGCTAAAATGGAATGTAAGTTCGATGAGTTTGTTAAGTTGAGGATAATTTCGATGAGTTTGATAAGTTGGACTGTAAGTTTGATGAGTTGTAGAAGTTGGACTGTAAGTTCGATGAGTTGGATAAGTTACTGATGAGTTCGATGAGTTGGATAAGTTGTACTGTAAGTTCGATGAGTTAGCTAAGTCGAGGATGAGTTCGATACATTGGATGAGTTGTTCTGTAAGTTGGATGAGTTGGCTAATGTTGGACTGTAAGTTCGATGAGTTGGCTAAGTTGGACTGTAAGTTCGATGAGTTGGCTTAGCTGAGGATGAGTTCAATGAGTTGGATGAGTTGTACTATGAGTTCGATGAGTTGGCTAAGTTGGGCTGTAAGTTTGATGAGTTGGATAAGTTGGACGGTAAGTTGGATGAGTTGGATAAGTTGGCCTGTAAGTTCGATGAGTTGGCTAAGTTAGACTGTAAGTTGGATCAGTTGGATAAGTTGAGAATGAGTTTGATGAGTTGGATAAGTTGTACTGTAAGCTCGATGAGTTGGCTGAGTTAGACTGTAAGTTGGATGAGTTGGCTAAGTTGAGGATGAGTTCGATGAGTTGGATAAGTTTTATGGTAAGTTGGATGAGTTGGATAAGTTGAGGATGAGTTCGATGAGTTGGATAAGTTGGTCGGTAAGTTGGATGAGTTCGATGAGTTGGATAAGTTTGACTCTAAGTTCGATGAGTTGGCTAAGTTGAGGATGATTTGGATAAGTTTGATTGTAAGTTTGATGAGTTGGATAAGTTGGACTATAAGTTCGATTAGTTGGATAAGTTGAGGATGAGTTTGATGAGTTGGATAAGTTGTACTGTAAGTTCGATGAGTTGGATAAGTTGTACTGTAAGTTTGATGAGTTGGATAAGTTGAAGATGAGTTTGATCAGTTGGATAAGTTGGACGGTAAGTTGGATGAGTTGGATAAGTTGAAGAAGAGTTCGCTGAATTGGATATGTTGGACTGTAAGTTGGATAAGTTGAGGATGAGTTCGATGAGTTAGATAAGTTGGACGATAAAGTTCGATGAGTTGGCTAAGTTGGAATGTTAGTTCGATGAGTTTGATAAGTTAAGGATGAGTTCGATGAGTTGGATAAGTTGGACGGTAAGTTGGATGAGTTGGATAAGTTGAGGATGAGTTCGATGAGTTGGATAAGTTGGACTGTAAGTTGGATGAGTTGGATAAGTTGTATTGTAAGTTTGATAAATTGGGTAAGTTGTACTCTAAGTTTGATGAGTTGGCTAAGTTGGAATGTAAGTTCGATGAGTTGGATAAGTTGAGGATGAGTTCGATGAGTTGGATAAGTTGGACTGTAAGTTGGATGACTTGGATAAGTTGGACTGTAAGTTCGATGAGTTGGATAAGTTGAGGATGAGTTCGATGAGTTGGATAAGTTGTACTGTAAGTTGGATGAGTTGGCTAAGTTGAGGATGAGTTCGATGATCTGGATAAGTTGCACTGTAAGTTGGATGAGTTGGCTAAGTTGTACTCTAAGTTTGATGAGTTGGCTAAGTTGAGGATCAGTTCGATAAGTTGGGTAAGTTGTACTGTAAGTTCGATGAGTTAGATAAGTTGGAATGTAAGTTCGATGAGTTGGCTAAAATGGAATGTAAGTTCGATGAGTTTGTTATGTTGAGGATAATTTCGATGAGTTTGATAAGTTGGACTGTAAGTTTGATGAGTTGTAGAAGTTGGACTGTAAGTTCGATGAGTTGGATAAGTTACTGATGAGTTCGATGAGTTGGATAAGTTGTACTGTAAGTTCGATGAGTTAGCTAAGTCGAGGATGAGTTCGATACATTGGATAAGTTGTTCTGTAAGTTGGATGAGTTGGCTAATGTTGGACTGTAAGTTCGATGAGTTGGCTAAGTTGGACTGTAAGTTCGATGAGTTGGCTTAGCTGAGGATGAGTTCAATGAGTTGGATGAGTTGTACTATGAGTTCGATGAGTTGGCTAAGTTGGGCTGTAAGTTTGATGAGTTGGATAAGTTGGACGATAAAGTTCAATGAGTTGGCTAAGTTGGAATGTAAGTTTGATGAGTTGGAAAAGTTGTACTGTAAGTTCGATGAGTTGGCTAAGTTGGAATGTAAGTTTGATGAGTTGGATAAGTTGGACTGTAATTTCGATGAGTTGGATAAGTTAAGGATGAGTTCGATGAGTTGGATAAGTTGGACGGCAAGTTGGATGAGTTGGCTAAGTTGAGGATGATTTCGATAATTTGGGTAAGTTGTACTGTAAGTTCGATAAGTTAGATAAGTTGGAATGTAGGTTCGATGAGTTGGCTAAGTTGGAATGTATGTTCGATGAGTTGGATAACTTGAGGATGATTTCGATGAATTGGATAAGTTGGACAGTAAGTTGGATGAGGTGGATTAGTTGAGGATGAGTTGGATGAGTTGGATAAGTTGGACTGTAAGTTTAATGAGTTGGATAAGTTGTACTGTAATTTCGATGAGTTGGATAAGTTGAGGATGAGTTCGATGAGTTGGATAAGTTGGACAGTAAGTTGGATGAGTTGGATAAGTTGTACTGTAAGTCCGATGAGTTGGATAAGTTCCTCTGTAAGTTGGATGAGTTGACTAAGTTGAGGATGAGTTTGATGAGTTGGATAAGTTGGACTGTAAGTTAGATGAGTTGGATAAGTTGAGGATGAGTTCGATAAGTTGAATAAGTTGGACGGTAAGTTGGATGAGTTGGCTAAGTTGGATTGTAAGTTCGATGAGTTGGCTAAGTTGGACTGTAAGTTGGATGAGTTGGCTAAGCTGAGGATGATTTCGATGAGTAGGATAAGTTGTACTATAAGTTCGATGAGTTGGCTAAGTTGGGCTGTAAGTTGGATGAGTTGGCTAAGTTGAAGATGAGTTCGATGAGTTGGATAAGTTGTACTGTAAGTTGGATGAGTTGTATAAATTTACTGTAAGTTCGATGAGTTGCCTTAGTTGATGATGAGTTCGATGAGTTGGGTAAGATGTACTGTAAGTTCGATGAGTTGGATAAGTTGAGGATGAGTTCGATTATTTGGATGGGTTGGAAGGTAAGTTGGATGAGTTGGATAAGTTGTACTGTAAGTTCGATGAGTTGGCTAAGTTGAGGATGAGTTAGATGAGTTGGGTAAGATTTACTGTAAGTTTGATGAGTTGGATAAGTTGAGGATGAGTTCGATGAGTTGGATAAGTTGTACTGTAAGTTGGATGAGTTGGATAAGTTGGACCGTAAGTTCAATAAGTTGGATAAGTTGAGGATGAGTTTGATGAGTTGGATAAGTTGAACTGTAAGTTGGATGAGTTGGCAGAGCTGTACTGTATGTTCGATGAGTTGGATAAGTTGAGGATGAGTTCGATGAGTTGGATAAGTTGTACTGTAAGTTGGATGAGTTGGATAAGTTGGACCGTAAGTTCGATGAGTTGGATAAGTTTAGGATGAGGTTGATGAGTTGGATAAGTTCTACTGTAAGTTGGATGAGTTGGCTAAGTTGTACTGTAAGTTCGATGAGTTGGCTATGTTGAGGATGAGTTCGATAAGTTGGGTAAGTTGTACTGTAAGTTCGATGAGTTGGATAAGTTGTACTGTAAGTTGGATGAGTTGGCTAGGTTGTACTGTAAGTTCGATGAGTTGGCTAAGTTGAGGTTGAGTTCGATGAGTTGGGTAAGTTGTACTGTAAGTTTGATGAGTTGGATAAGTAGAGGATGAGTTGGAAGGTAAGTTGCATGAGTGTGATAAGTTGGAATGTAAGTTGGATGAGTTGGCTAAGTTGGACTGTAAGTTGGATGAGGTGGATAAGTTGAGAATTAGTTCGATGAGTTGGATAAGTTGTACTGTAAGCTTGATGAGTTGGCTAAGTTGGTCTGTAAGTTGGATGAGCTGGCTAAGTTGAGGGTGAGTTCGATGAGTTGGATAAGTTGGACTGTAAGTTGGATGAGTTGGACAAGTTGAGGATGAGTTCTATAAGTTGGATAAGCTGGACGGTTAGTTGGATGAGTTGAACTTACAGTACAACTTATCCAACTCACCTAACTAACCTTCCAACTTATCAAACTCATCGAACTCATCCTCAAATTATCCAACTCATCAAACTTACAGTACAACATATCCAACTCATCCAACTCATTCTCAACTTATCCAGCTCACCCAACTTACAGTCCAACTTAGCCAACTCATCGAACTAACAGTACAACTTATCCAACTTATCCAACTTACAGTCCAACTCAGCCAACTCATCGAACTTACAGTACAACTTATCCAACACACCGAACTCATTCTCAACTTATCCAACTCATCCAACTTTCAGTCCAACTTAGCCAACTCATCCAACTTTCAGTCCAACTTAGCCAACTCATCAAACTTACAGTCCAGCCTATCCAACTCATCGAACTCATCCTCAACTTATCCGAATCATCAAACTTACAGTACAACATATCCAACTCATCCAACTCATTCTCAACTTATCCAGCTCACCCAACTTACAGTCCAACTTAGCCAACTCATCGAACTAACAGTACAACTTATCCAACTCATCCAACTTACAGTCCAACTCGGCCAACTCATCGAACTTACAGTACAACTTCTCCAACACATCGAACTCATTCTCAACTTATCCAACTCATCCAACTTTCAGTCCAACTTAGCTAACTCATCAAACTTACAGTCCACCCTATCCAACTTACTGTCCAAATTATCCAACTCATCGAACTCATCCTCAACTTAGCCAACTCATCCAACTTACAGTCCAACTTAGCCAACTTATCGAACTTACAGTACAACTTATCCAACTCATCCAACTTACAGTCCAACTTATCCAACTCATCGAACTCATCCTCAACTTATCAAACTCATTCAACTAACCGTCCAACTTATCCAACTCATCAAAATCATCATCAACTTGTCCAACTCATCGAACTTACGGTCCAACTTATCCAACTCATCCAACTTACAGTACAACTTATCCAACTCAACGAACTCATCCTCAACTTATCCAACTCATCGAACATACAGTACAGCTCTGCTAACTCATCCAACTTACAGTTCAACTTATTCAACTCATCGAACTCATCCTCAACTTATCCAACTCATCGAACTTACATTCCAACTTAGCCAACTCATCGAACTTACAGTATAACTTATCCAACTAATCAAACTTACTGTCCAACTTATCCAACTCATCGAACTCATCCTCAACTTATCCATCTCATCGAACTTACAGTACAAATTATTTACCTAATCCAACTTACAGTCCAACTTATCCAACTCATCGAACACATCCTCAACTTATCCAACTCATCAAACTTACAGTACAACTTATCCAACTTATCGAACTCATCCTCAACTTACACAACTCATCAAACTTACAGTCCAAATTATCCAACTCATCCAACTTACAGTCCAACTTATCCAACTCATCGAACTCATCCTCAACTTATCCAACTCATCCATCTTACCGTCCAACTTATCAAACTCATCGAACTCATCCTCAATTTGTCCAACTCTTCGAACTTACAGTACGACTTAGCCAACTCATCGAACTTACATTCCAACTTAGCCAACTCATCCAACTTACTGTCCAACATATCCAACTCATCGAACTCATCCTCAACTTATCCAACTCATCCAACTTACAGTACAACTTATCCAACTCATCCAACTTACAGTCCAACTTATCCTACTCATCGAACTCATCCTCAACTTATCAAACTCATTCAACTAACCGTCCAACTTATCCAACTCATCGAAATCATCCTCAACTTGTCCAACTCATCGAACTTACTGTCCAACTTAGCCAACTCATCTAACTTACATTCCAAATAATCTAACTCTCGAACTTACAGTACAACTTATCCAACTTATCCAACTTACAGTCCAACTTATCCAACTCATCGAACTCATCCTCAACTTATCCTACTCATCAAACTTACAGTCCATCTTAGCCAACTCATCCAACTTACCATCCAACTTATCTAACTCATCGAACTCATCCTCAATTTTACCCAACTTACAGTCCAACTTATCCAACTCATCGAACTCATCCTCAACTTATCCAACTTACCTTCCAACTTAACCAACTCATCGAACTCATCCTCAACTTATCCAACTCATCGAACTTACAGTACAACTTACCCAAATCATCGAACTTACAGTACAACTTATCCAACTTATCGAACTCATCCTCAACTTATCCAACTCATCAAACTTACATTCCAACTAAGCCAACTCATCAAACTTACAGTACAACTTACCCAACTCATCAAACTCATCCTCAACTTAGCAAACTCATCCAACTTACAGTACAACTTAGCCAACTCATCCAACTTACAGTACAACTTATCCAACTCATCGAGCTTATCCTAAACTTATCCAACTCATCGAACTTACATTCCAACTTATCCAACTCATCCAACTTACAGTCCAACTTATCGAACTTATCAAACTCACCCTCAACTTAGCCAACCCATCGAACTTACAGTCCAACTTATCGAACTCATCCTCAACTTATCCAACTCATCCAACTTAAGGACCAACTTATCCAACTCATCGAACTCATCCTCAACTTATCCAACTTACAGTCCAACTCATCTAACTCATCGAACTTACAGTCCAATTTATCTAACTCATCGAACGCATTCTCAACTTATCCAACTCATCCGACTTACAGTCCAACTTAGCCAACTCACCCAACTTACAGTACAACTTATCCAACTCATCAAACTTACTGTCCAACTTATCCAACTCATCGAACTCATCCTCAACTTATCAAACTCATCGAACTTACAGTACAACTTATCCAACTCATCCAACTTACAGTCCAACTTATCCAACTCAAGGAACTCATCCTCAACTTATCCAACTTACCGTCCAAAGTATCAAACTCATCGAACTCATTCTCAACTTATCCAACTCATCGAACTTACATTCCAACTTAGCCAACTCATCGAACTTACATTCCAACTTAGCCAACTATTCGAACTTACAGTACACATTTTCCAACTCATCGAACTAACAGTCCAACTTAGCCAACTCACCCAACTTACCGTCCAACTTATCTAACTCATCGAACTCATCCTCAACTTATCCAACTCATACAACTTACAGTCCAACTTATCCAACTCATCGAACTCATCCTCAACTTATCCAACTTACCGTCCAACTTATCCAACTCATCGAACTCATCCTCAACTTATCCAACTCATCGAACTTACAATACAACTTACCCAACTCATCGGACTCATCCTCAACCAAGCCAACTCATCGAACTGACAATACAATTTAGCCAACTCATCGAACTTACAGTACAACTTATAAAACTCATCCTCAACTTATCCAACTCATCGAACTTACATTCCAACTTAGCCAACTCATCAAACTTACAGTACAACTATCCAACTCATCGAACTTATAGTACAACTTATCAAACTCATCGAACTCATCCTCAACTTAGCCAACTCATCAAACTCATCCTCAACTTATCAAACTTACAGTCCAACTCATCTAACTCATCGAACTTACAGTCCAATTTATCTAACTCATCGAACGCATTCTCAACTTATCCAACTCATCCGACTTACAGTCCAACTTAGCCAACTCACACAACTTACAGTACAACTTATCCAACTCATCAAACTTACTGTCCAACTTATCCAACTCATCAAACTCATCCTCAACTTATCAAACTCATCGAACTTACAGGACAACTTATCCAACTTATCCAACTTACAGTCCAACTTATCCAACTCAAGGAACTCATCCTCAACTTATCCAACTTACCGTCCAAAGTATCAAACACATCGAACTCATTCTCAACTTATCCAACTCATCGAACTTACATTCCAACTTAGCCAACTCATCAAACTTACATTCCAACTAAGCCAACTCATCGAACTTACAGTACACATTTTCCAACTCATCGAACTAACAGTCCAACTTAGCCAACTCACCCAACTTACCGTCCAACTTATCTAACTCATCGAACTCATCCTCAACTTATCCAACTCATACAACTTACAGTCCAACTTATCCAACTCATCGAACTCATCCTCAACTTATCCAACTCACCGTCCAACTTATCCAACTCATCGAACTCATCCTCAACTTATCCAACTCATCGAACTTACAATACAACTTACCCAACTCATCGAACTCATCCTCAACTAAACCAACTCATCGAACTGACAATACAATTTAGCCAACTCATTGAACTTACAGTACAACTTATCCAACTCATCCTCAACTTATCCAACTCATCGAACTTACATTCCAACTTAGCCAACTCATCAAACTTACAGTACAACTATCCAACTCATCGAACTTACAGTACAACTTATCCAACTCATCGAACTCATCCTCAACTTAGCCATCTCATCTAACTTACAGTACAACTTAGCCAACTCATCCAACTTACGGCACAACTTATCCAACTCATCGAGCTCATCCTAAACTTATCCAACTCATCGAACGTACATTCCAACTTAGCCAACTCATCGAACTTACAGTACAAATTATCCAACTCATCGAACTCAATCTCAACTTATCCAACTCATTGAACTTACAGTCCAACTTATCCAACTCATCCAACTTACAGTCCAACTTATCGAACTTATCAAACTCATCCTCAGCTTAGCCAACTCATCGAACTTACAGTCAAATTTATCTAACGGATCGAACTCATCCTAAACTTATCCAACTCATCGAACTTACAGTACAAATTACCCAACTTATCGAACTCATCCTCAACTTAGCCAACTCATCAAACTTACAGACCAACTTAGCCAACTCATCCAACTTACAGTCCAACTTATCCAACTCATCGAACTCATCCTCAACTTATCCAACTCATCCATCTTACCGTCCAACTTATCAAACTCATCGAACTCATCCTCAATTTGTCCAACTCTTTGAACTTACAGTACGACTTAGCAAACTCATCGAACTTACATTCCAACTTAGCCAACTCATCGAACTTACAGTACAACTTATCCAACTTATCGAACTCATCCTCAACTTATCCAACTCATCAAACTTACATTCCAACTAAGCCAACTCATCAAACTTACAGTACAACCTACCCAACTCATCGAACTCATCCTCAACTTAGCCAACTCATCCAACTTACAGTACAACTTAGCCAACTCATCCAACTTACAGTACAACTTATCCAACTTATCGAGCTTATCCTAAACTTATCCAACTCATCGAACTTACATTCCAACTTATCCAACTCATCCAACTTACAGTCCAACTTATCGAACTTATCAAACTCACCCTCAACTTAGCCAACCCATCGAACTTACAGTCCAACTTATCCAACTCATCGAACTCATCCTCAACTTATGCAACTCATCCAACTTAAGGACCAACTTATCCAACTCATCGAACTCATCCTCAACTTATCCAACTTACAGTCCAACTCATCTAACTCATCGAACTTACAGTCCAATTTATCTAACTCATCGAACGCATTCTCAACTTATCCAACTCATCCGACTTACAGTCCAACTTAGCCAACTCACCCAACTTACAGTACAACTTATCCAACTCATCAAACTTACTGTCCAACTTATCCAACTCATCGAACTCATCCTCAACTTATCAAACTCATCGAACTTACAGTACAACTTATCGAACTCATCCAACTTACAGTCCAACTTATCCAACTCAAGGAACTCATCCTCAACTTATCCAACTTACTTTCCAAAGTATCAAACTCATCGAACTCATTCTCATCTTATCCAACTCATCGAACTTACATTCCAACTTAGCCAACTCATCGAACTTACATTCCAACTTAGCCAACTCATCGAACTTACAGTACACATTTTCCAACTCATCGAACTAACAGTCCAACCTAGCCAACTCACCCAACTTACCGTCCAACTTATCTAACTCATTGAACTCATCCTCAACTTATCCAACTCATACAACTTACAGTCCAACTTATCCAACTCATCGAACTCATCCTCAACTTATCCAACTTAACGTCCAACTTATCCAACTCATCGAACTCATCCTCAACTTATCCAACTCATCGAACTTACAATACAACTTATCCAACACATCGAACTCATTCTCAACTTATCCAACTCATCCAACTTACAGTCCAACTTAGCCAACTCATCCAACTTACAGTACAACTTATCCAACTCACCCAAACTACTTTTCAACTTATCCAACTCATCGAACTCATCCTCAACTTATCCAACTCATCGAACTTACAGTACAACTTATCCAACTCATCCAACTTACAGTCCAACTTATCCAACTCAACGAACTCATCCACAACTTATCCAACTTACCATCCAAGTTATCCAACTCATCGAACTCATCCTCAAATCATCCAACTCATCGAACTTACATTCCAACTTATCTAACTCATCGAACTTACAGTACAACTTACCCAACTTATCGAACTCTTCCTCAACTTAGCCAACTCATTGAACTTACAGTACAACTAACCCAACTCATCCAACTTGCAGTACAACTTATCCAACTCATCGAACTTACAGTACAACTTATCCAACTCATCAAACTCATTCTCAACTTATCCAACTCATCGAACTTCACTCCAACTTATCCAACTCATCCACCTTACAGTCCAACTTTTCCAACTCATCGAACTCATCCTCAACTTATCCAACTCATCGATCTTCACTCCAACTTATCCAACTCATCCAACTTACAGTCCAACTCTGACTTCCAACTCATCGAACTCATCCTCAACTTATCCAACTCATCGAACTTACATTCCAACTAAGCCAACTCATCGAACTTACAGTACAACTTATCCAACTCATCAAACTTACAGTACAACTTATCTAATTCATAGAATTTACAGTCCAACTTACCAAACTCATCGAACTCATCGTCAACTTATCCAACTCATCGAACTTACATTCCAACTTAGCCAACCCATCGAACTTACAGTACAACTTATCCAACTCATCAAACTTACATTCCAACTTAGCCAACTCATCCAACTTACTGTCCAACTTATCTAACTTATCGAACTCATCCTTAACTTATCCAACTCATCCAACTTACAGTCCAACTTATCCAACACATCGAACTTACAGTACAACTTATCCAACTCATCCTCAACTTATCCAACTCATTAAACTTACAGTACAACTTATCCAACTCATCGAACTTACATTCCAACTTAGCCAACTCATCGAACTGACATTCAAACTTATCTAACTCATCGAACTTACAGTACAACTTACCCAACTTATCGAACTCATCCTCAGCTTAGCCAACTCATCAAACTTACAGTCAAACTTATCCAACTAATCGAACTCATCCTAAACTTATCCAACTCATCGAACTTACAGTACAACTTACCCAACTTATCGAACTCATCCTCAACTTAGCCAACGCATCAAACTTACAGACCAACTTAGCCAACTCATCGAACTTACAGTACAACTTATCCAACGCATCGAACTCATTCTCAATTTATCCAACTCATCCAACTTACAGTCTAACTTAGCCAACTCATCCAACTTACAGTACAACTTATCCAACTCATCCAAACTACTTTTCAACTTATCCAACTCATCGAACTCATCCTCAACTTATCCAACTCATCGAACTTACAGTACAACTTATCCATCTCATCCAACTTACAGTCCAACTTATCCAACTCAACGAACTCATCCACAACTTATCCAACTTACCATCCAAGTTATCCAACTCATCGAACTCATCCTCAAATTATCCAACTCATCGAACTTACATTCCAACTTATCTAACTCATCGAACTTACAGTACAACTTACCCAACTTATCGAACTCTTCCTCAACTTAGCCAACTCATTGAATTTACAGTACAACTAACCCAACTCATCCAACTTACAGTACAACTTATCCAACTCATCCTCAACTTAGCCAACTCATCGAACTTACAGTACAACTTATCCAACTCATCGAACTCATTCTCAACTTATCCAACTCATCGAACTTCAATCCAACTTATCCAACTCATCCACCTTACAGTCCAACTTTTCCAACTTATCGAACTCATCCTCAACTTATCCAACTCATCGATCTTCACTCCAACTTATCCAACTCATCCAACTTACAGTCCAACTCTTCCAACTCATATAACTCATCCTCAACTTATCCAACCCATCGAACTTACATTCCAACTAAGCCAACTCATCGAACTTACAGTACAACTTATCCAACTCATCCATCTTACCGTCCAACTTATCAAACTCATCGAACTCATCCTCAATTTGTCCAACTCTTTGAACTTACAGTACGACTTAGCAAACTCATCGAACTTACATTCCAACTTAGCCAACTCATCGAACTTACAGTACAACTTATCCAACTTATCGAACTCATCCTCAACTTATCCAACTCATCAAACTTACATTCCAACTAAGCCAACTCATCAAACTTACAGTACAACCTACCCAACTCATCGAACTCATCCTCAACTTAGCCAACTCATCCAACTTACAGTACAACTTATCCAACTTATCGAGCTTATCCTAAACTTATCCAACTCATCGAACTTACATTCCAACTTATCCAACTCATCCAACTTACAGTCCAACTTATCGAACTTATCAAACTCACCCTCAACTTAGCCAACCCATCGAACTTACAGTCCAACTTATCCAACTCATCGAACTCATCCTCAACTTATGCAACTCATCCAACTTAAGGACCAACTTATCCAACTCATCGAACTCATCCTCAACTTATCCAACTTACAGTCCAACTCATCTAACTCATCGAACTTACAGTCCAATTTATCTAACTCATCGAACGCATTCTCAACTTATCCAACTCATCCGACTTACAGTCCAACTTAGCCAACTCACCCAACTTACAGTACAACTTATCCAACTCATCAAACTTACTGTCCAACTTATCCAACTCATCGAACTCATCCTCAACTTATCAAACTCATCGAACTTACAGTACAACTTATCCAACTCATCCAACTTACAGTCCAACTTATCCAACTCATCGAACTGACATTCCAACTTATCTAACTCATCGAACTTACAGTACAACTTACCCAACTTATGGAACTCATCCTCGATTTAGCCAACTCAGCGAACCTACAGTACAACTTAGCCAACTCATCCAACTTACTTTCCAAAGTATCAAACTCATCGAACTCATTCTCATCTTATCCAACTCATCGAACTTACATTCCAACTTAGCCAACTCATCGAACTTACATTCCAACTTAGCCAACTCATCGAACTTACAGTACACATTTTCCAACTCATCGAACTAACAGTCCAACTTAGCCAACTCACCCAACTTACCGTCCAACTTATCTAACTCATTGAACTCATCCTCAACTTATCCAACTCATACAACTTACAGTCCAACTTATCCAACTCATCGAACTCATCCTCAACTTATCCAACTTAACGTCCAACTTATCCAACTCATCGAACTCATCCTCAACTTATCCAACTCATCGAACTTACAATACAACTTATCCAACGCATCGAACTCATTCTCAACTTATCCAACTCATCCAACTTACAGTCTAACTTAGCCAACTCATCCAACTTACAGTACAACTTATCCAACTCATCCAAACTACTTTTCAACTTATCCAACTCATCGAACTCATCCTCAACTTATCCAACTCATCGAACTTACAGTACAACTTATCCATCTCATCCAACTTACAGTCCAACTTATCCAACTCAACGAACTCATCCACAACTTATCCAACTTACCATCCAAGTTATCCAACTCATCGAACTCATCCTCAAATTATCCAACTCATCGAACTTACATTCCAACTTATCTAACTCATCGAACTTACAGTACAACTTACCCAACTTATCGGACTCTTCCTCAACTTAGCCAACTCATTGAACTTACAGTACAACTAACCCAACTCATCCAACTTACAGTACAACTTATCCAACTCATCGTCAACTTAGCCAACTCATCGAACTTACAGTACAACTTATCCAACTCATCGAACTCATTCTCAACTTATCCAACTCATCGAACTTCACTCCAACTTATCCAACTCATCCACCTTACAGTCCAACTTTTCCAACTCATCGAACTCATCCTCAACTTATCCAACTCATCGATCTTCACTCCAACTTATCCAACTCATCCAACTTACAGTCCAACTCTTCCAACTCATTGAACTCATCCTCAACTTATCCAACCCATTGAACTTACATTCCAACTAAGCCAACTCATCGAACTTACAGTACAACTTATCCAACTCATCAAACTTACAGTACAACTTATCTAATTCATAGAATTTACAGTCCAACTTACCAAACTCATCGAACTCATCATCAACTTATCCAACTCATCGAACTTACATTCCAAATTAGCCAACCCATCGAACTTACAGTACAACTTATCCAACTCAACGAACTTACATTCCAACTTAGCCAACTCATCCAACTTACTGTCCAACTTATCTAACTCATCGAACTCATCCTTAACTTATCCAACTCATCCAACTTACAGTCCAACTTATCCAACACATCGAACTTACAGTACAACTTATCCAACTCATCCAACTTACCGTCCAACTTATCCAACTCATCCAACTCATCCTCAACTTATTTAACTCATCAAACTTACAGTACAACTTATCCAACTCATCGAACTTACATTCTTACTTAGCCAACTCATCGAACTGACATTCCAACTTATCTAACTCATCGAACTTACAGTACAACTTACCCAACTTATCGAACTCATCCTCAACTTAGCCAACTCAATGAACCTACAGTACCAGTTAGCAAACTCATCCAACTTACATTACAACTTATCCAACTCATCGAACTCATCCTCAAATTATCCAACTCATCAAACTTACATTTCAACTTAGCCAACTCATCCAACTTACAGTACAACTTATCCAGCTCATCGAACTTACAGTACAACTTAGCCAACTCATCGAACTCATCCTCAACTTATCCAACATATCGATCTCATCCTCAACTTATCCAACTCATCGAACTTACAGTCCAACTTATCCAACTTTCAGTCAAACTTATCCAACTCATCGAACTCATCCTCAACTTATCCTACTCATCAAACTTACAGTCCAACTTAACCGAACTCATCCAATTTACCGTCCAACTTATCTAACTCATCGAACTCATCCTCAATTTACCTAACTTACAGTCCAACTTATCCAACTCATCCAACTCATCCTCAACTTATCCAACTTACCGTCCAACTTAACCAACTCATCGAACTCATCCTCAACTTATCAAACTCATGGAACTTACAGTACAACTTACCCAAATCATCGAACTCATCCTAAACTAAGCAAACTCATCGAACTGACAGTACAATTTAGCCAACTCATCGAACTTACAGTACAACTTATCCAACTTATTGAACTCATCCTCAACTTATAAAAACTCATCAAACTTACATTCCAACTTAACAGACTCATCAAACTTACAGTACAACTTACCCAACTCATCAAACTCATCCTCAACTTAGCCAACTCTTCCAACTTACAGTACAACTTAGCCAACTCATCCAACTTACAGTACAACTTATCCAACTCATCGAGCTTATCCTAAACTTATCCAACTCATCGAACTTACATTCCAACTTAGCCAACTCATCGAACTTACAGTACAAATTATCCAACTCATCGAACTCATCCTCAACTTATCCAACTCATTGAACTTACAGTCCAACTTATCCAACTCATCCAACTTACAGTCCAACTGATCGAACTTATCAAACTTATCCTCAACTTAGCCAACTCATCGAACTTACAGTCCAACTTATCCAACTCATCGAACTCATCCTCAACTTATCCAACTCATCCAGCTTAAGGACCAACTTATCCAACTCATCGAACTCATCCTCAACTTATCCAACTTACAGTCCAACTCATCCAACTCATCGAACTTACAGTCCAACTTATCCAACTCATCGAACGCATTCTCAACTTATCCAACTCATTTAACTTACAGTCCAACTTAGCCAACTCATCCAACTTACAGTACAACTTATCCAACTCATCCAACTTACTGTCCAACTTATCCAACTCATCAAACGCATCCTCAACTTATCAAACTCATCGAACTTACAGTACAACTTATCCAACTCATCCAACTTACAGTCCAACTTTTCCAACTCAACGAACTCATCCTCAACTTATTCAACTTACCGTCCAAATTATCAAACTCATCGAACTCATTCTCAACTTATCCAACTCATCGAACTTACATTCCAACTTAGCCAACTCATCGAACTTACATTCCAACTTATCTAACTCATGGAACTTACAGTACAACTTTCCCAACTTATCAAACTCATCCTAACCTTAGCCAACTCATTGAACTTACAGTACAACAAACCCAATTCATCCAACTTACAGTACAACTTATCCAACTCATCCTCAATTAGCCAACTCATCGAACTTACAGTACAACTTATTTAACTCATCGAACTCATCCTCAACTTATCCAACTCATCGAACTTCACTCGAACTTATCCAACTCATCCAACTTAAAGTCCAACTTATCCATCTCATCGAACTCATCCTCAACTTATCCAACACATCAAACTTACATTCCAACTTAGCTTACTCATCGAACTTACAGGACAACTTATCCAACTCATCAAACTTACAGTACAACTTATCCAACTCATCGAACTTACAGTCCAACTTATCCAACACATCGAACTCATCCTCAACTTATCCAACTCATTCAACTCACTGTCCAACGTATCCAACTCATCGAACTCATCCTCAACTTATCCAACTCATCAAACTTACAATCCAACTTAGCCAACTCATCGAACTTACAGTACAACTTATCCAACTCATCCAACTAACCGTCCAACTTATCCAACTCATCGAACTTGTCCTTAACTTATCCAACTCATCCAACTTGCAGTCCAACTTATCCAACTCCTCCAACTTACCGTCCAACTTATTCAACTCATCGAACTCATCCTCAACTTATCCAACTCATCGAACTTACAGTACAACTTATCCAACTCATCCAACTTACCGTCCAACTTATCCAACTCATCGAACTGACATTCCAACTTATCTAACTCATCGAACTTACAGTACAACTTACCCAACTTATGGAACTCATCCTCGATTTAGCCAACTCAGCGAACCTACAGTACAACTTAGCCAACTCATCCAACTTACAGTACAACTTATCCAACTCATCGAACTCATCCTCAAATTATCCAACTCGTCCAACTTACATTCCAACTTAGCCAACTCATCCAACTTACATTCCAACTGATCCAACTCATCGAACTCATCCTCAACTTAGCCAACTCATCCAACTTACAGTACAACTAAGCCAACTCATCCAACTTACAGTACAACTTACCCAACTCATCGAACTCATCCTCAACTTATTCAACTCATCGAACTTACAGTCACACTTATCCAACTTACAGTCCAACTTATCCAACTCATCGAACTCATCCTCAACTTATCCTACTCATCGAACTTACATTCCAACTTAGCCAACTCATCGAACTTACAGTACAACTTATCAAACTCATCCAACTTACAGTACAGCTTATCCAACTCATACAACTTACAGTCCAACTTATCCAACTCATCGAACTCATCCTCAACTTATCCAACTCATCCAACTTACTGTCCAACATATCCAACTCATCGAACTAATCCTCAACTTATCCAACTCATCGAAATTACATTCCAACTTAGCCAACTCATCGAAATTACAGTACAACATACCCAAATCATCGAACTCATCCTCAACTAAGCCAACTAATCGAACTGACAGTACAATTTAGCCAACTCATCGAACTTACAGTACAACTTATCCAGCTTATCCAACTCATCCTCAACATATCCAACTCATCGAACTTACATTCCAACTTAGCCAACTCATCAAACTTACAGTACAACTTATCCAACTCATCGAACTTACAGTACAACTTACCCAACTCATCGAACTCATCATCAACTTAGCCAACTCATCGAACTTACAGTACAACTAAGCCAGCTCATCCGACTTACAGTACAACTTATCCAACTCATCGAACTCATCCTCAACTTATCCAACTCATCAAACTTACATTCCAACTTAGCCGACTTATCGAACATACAGTACAACTTATCCAACTCATCGAACTCATCCTCAACTTATCCAACTCATTGAACTTACAGTCCAACTTATCCAACTCATCCAACTTGCAGTCCAACTTATCGAACTTATCAAACTCATCCTCAACCTTATCCAACTCATCGAACTTACAGTACAACTTACCCAACTCATCGAACTCATCCTCAACTTAGCCAACTCATCGAACTTACAGTACAACTAAGCCAGCTCATCCAACTTACAGTACAACTTATCCAACTCATCGAACTCATCCTCAACTTATCCAACTCATCAAACTTACATTCCAACTTAGCTGACTCATCGAACATACAGTACAACTTATCCAACTCATCGAAGTCATCCAACTAAGCCAACTCATCGAACTTACAGTACAACTTATCCAACTCATCAAACTTACAGTACAACTTATCTAATTCATAGAATTTACAGTCCAACTTACCAAACTCATCGAACTCATCATCAACTTATCCAACTCATCGAACTTACATTCCAACTTAGCCAACCCATCGAACTTACAGTACAACTTATCCAACTCATCGAACTTACATTCCAACTTAGCCAACTCATCCAACTTACTGTCCAACTTATCTAACTCATCGAACTCATCCTTAACTTATCCAACTCATCCAACTTACAGTCCAACTTATCCAACACATCGAACTTACAGTACAACTTATCCAACTCATCCAACTTACCATCCAACTCATTGAACTCATCCAACTCATCCTCAACTTATTTAACTCATCAAACTTACAGTACAACTTATCCAACTCATCGAACTTACATTCCAACTTAGCCAACTCATCGAACTGACATTCCAACTTATCTAACTCATCGAACTTACAGTACAACTTACCCAAGTTATCGAACTCATACTCAACTTAGCCAACTCATCCAAATTACAGTACAAGTTAGCAAACTCATCCAACTTACATTACAACTTATCCAACTCATCGAAATCATCCTCAAATTATCCAACTCATCAAACTTACATTCCAACTTAGCCAACTCATCCAACTTACAGTACAACTTATCCAGCTCATCGAACTTACAGTACAACTTAGCCAACTCATCGAACTCATCCTCAACTTATCCAACATATCGATCTCATCCTCAACTTATCCAACTCATCGAACTTACAGTCCAACTTATCCAACTTACAGTCCAACTTATCCAACTCATCGAACTCATCCTCAACTTATCCTACTCATCAAACTTACAGTCCAACTTAACCGAACTCATCCAATTTACCGTCCAACTTATCTAACTCATCGAACTCATCCTCAATTTACCCAACTTACAGTCCAACTTATCCAACTCATCGAACTCATCCTCAACTTATCCAACTTACCGTCCAACTTAACCAACTCATCGAACTCATCCTCAACTTATCAAACTCATCGAACTTACAGTACAACTTACCCAAATCATCGAACTCATCCTAAACTAAGCAAACTCATCGAACTGACAGTACAATTTAGCCAACTCATCGAACTTACAGTACAACTTATCCAACTTATTGAACTCATCCTCAACTTATAAAAACTCATCGAACTTACATTCCAACTTAACCAACTCATCAAACTTACAGTACAACTTACCCAACTCATCAAACTCATCCTCAACTTAGCCAACTCATCCAACTTACAGTACAACTTAGCCAACTCATCCAACTTACAGTACAACTTATCCAACTCATCGAGCTTATCCTAAACTTATCCAACTCATCAAACTTACATTCCAACTTAGCCAACTCATCGAACTTACAGTCAGAATATCCAACTCATCGAACTCATCCTCAACTTATCCAACTCATTGAACTTACAGTCCAACTTATCCAACTCATCCAACTTACAGTCCAACTTATCCAACTCATCAAACTCATCCTCAACTTATCCAACTCATCCAACTTAAGGACCAACTTATCCAACTCATCGAACTCATCCTCAACTTATCCAAATTACAGTCCAACTCAACCAACTCATCGAACTTACAGTCCAACTTATCCAACTCATCGAACGCATTCTCAACTTATCCAACTCATTTAACTTACAGTCCAACTTAGCCAACTCATCCAACTTACGGTACAACTTATCCAACTCATCCAACTTACTGTCCAACTTATCCAACTCATCGAACGCATCCTCAACTTATCAAACTCATCAAACTTACAGTACAACTTATCCAACTCATCCAACTTACAGTCCAACTTATCCAACTCAACGAACTCATCCTCAACTTATCCAACTTACCGTCCAAATTATCAAACTCATCGAACTCATTCTCAACTTATCCAACTCATCGAACTTACATTCCAACTTAGCCAACTCATCGAACTTACATTCCAACTTATCTAACTCATGGAACTTACAGTACAACTTTCCCAATTTATCAAACTCATCCTAACCTTAGCCAACTCATTGAACTTACAGTACAACAAACCCAATTCATCCAACTTACAGTACAACTTATCCAACTCATCCTCAATTAGCCAACTCATCGAACTTACAGTACAACTTATCCAACTCAACGAACTCATCCTCAACTTATCCAACTCATCGAACTTCACTCGAACTTATCCAACTCATCCAACTTAAAGTCCAATTTATCCATCTCATCGAACTCATCCTCAACTTATCCAACTCATCGAACTTACATTCCAACTTAGCCAACCCATCGAACTTACAGTACAACTTATCCAACTCATCAAACTTACATTCCAACTTAGCCAACTCATCCAACTTACTGTCCAACTTATCGAACTTATCAAACTCATCCTCAGCTTAGCCAACTCATCGAACTTACAGTACAACTAACCCAACTCATCCAACTTACAGTACAACTTATCCAACTCATCCTCAACTTAGCCAACTCATTGAACTTACAGTACAACTTATCCAACTCATCGAACTCATTCTCAACTTATCCAACTCATCGAACTTCACTCCAACTTATCTAACTCATCCACCTTACAGTCCAACTTTTCCAACTCATCGAACTCATCCTCAACTTATCCAACTCATCGAACTTACACTCCAACTTATCTAACTCATCGAACTTACAGTCCAACTTATCCAACTCATCGAACTCATCCTCAACTTATCCAACTCATCAAACTAACATTCCAACTTATCCAACTCATCAACTTACAGTACAACTTATCCAACTCATCGAACTTATAGTCGAACTTATCCAACTCATCGAACTCATCCTCAACTTATCCAACTCATCGAACTGACCGTCCAACTTATCCAACTCATTGAACTCATCCTCAACTTATCCAACTCATCGAACTTACATTCCAACTTAGCCAACTCATCGAACTTGCAGTACAACTTATCCAACTCATCGAACTAACAGTCCATCTTAGCCAACTCGTCCAACTTACCGTCCAGCTTATCTAACTCATCCTCAACTTATCCAAGTCATCTAACTTACAGTCCAACTTATCCAACTCATCGAACTTACAGTACAACTTATCCAACTCATCGAAATTACATTCCAACTTATCCAACTCATCGAACTCATCCTCAACTTGTCCAACTCATCGAACTTACATTGCAACTGAGCCAACTCATCGAACTGACATTCCAACTTATCTAACTCATTGAACTTACAGTACAACTTACCCAACTTATCCAACTCATCCTCAACTTAGCCAACTCATCAAACTTACAGTACAACTAAGCCAACTCATCCGACTTACAGTACAACTTATCCAACTCATCGAACTCATCCTCAACAAATCCAACTCATCCAACTTACATTCCAACTTAGCCGACTCATCGAACATACAGTACAACTTATCCAACTCATCGAACTCATCCTCAACTTATCCAACTCATTGAACTTACAGTCCAACTTATCCAACTCATCCAACTTACAGTCCAACTTATCGAACTTATCAAACTCATCCTCAACCTAGTCAACTCATCAAACTTACAGTCCAACTTATAAAACTCATTAAACTCATCCTCAACTTATCCAACTCATCCAACTTACCGACCAACTTATCAAACTCATCGAACACATTCTCAACTTATCCAACTCATCCAACTTACAGTCCAACTCAGCCAACTCATCGAACTTACAGTACAACTTATCCAACTCATTCTCAACTTATCCAACTCATCCAACTTACAGTCCAACTTAGTGAACTCATACAACTTACATTACAACTTATCCAACTCATGCAACTTATTGTCCAACTTATCCAACTCATCGAACTCATCCTCAACTTATCCAACTCATCAAACTTACAGTACAACTTAATCAACTCATCCAACTTACAGTCCAACTTATCCAACTCAACGAACACATCCTCAACTTATCCAACTTACCGTCAAACTTATCCACCTTATCCAACTCATCCTCAGCTTATCCAACTCAATGAACTTACATTCCAACTTAGCCAACTCATCGAACTTATTTTCCAACTTATCTAATTTATCGAACTTACAGTACAACTTACCCAACTTATCCAACTCATCCTCAACTTAGCCAACTCATCGAACTTACAGTACAACTAACCCAACTCATCCAACTTACAGTACAACTTATCTTACTCATTCTCAACTTAGCCAACTCATCGAACTTACAGTACAACTTATCTATCTCATCGAACTCATCCTCAACTTATCCAACTCATCGAACTTACACTCCAACTTATCCAACTCATCGAACTTACAGTTCAACTTATCCAACTCATCGAACTTATCCTCAACTTATCCAACTCATCAAACTAACATCCCAACTTATCCAACTCATCAACTTACAGTACAACTTATCCAACTCATCGAACTTATAGTCGAACTTATCCAACTCATCGAACTCATCCTCAACTTATCCAACTCATCAAACTGACCGTCCAACTTATCCAACTCATTGAACTCATCCTCAACTTATCCAACTCATCGAACTTACATTCCAACTTAGCCAACCCATCGAACTTGCAGTACAACTTATCCAACTCATCGAACTTACAGTCCATCTTAGCCAACTCGTCCAACTTACTGTCCAGATTATCTAACTCATCCTCAACTTATCCTACTCATCCAACTTACAGTCCAACTTATCCAACTCATCGAACTTACAGTACAACTTATCCAACTCATCCAACTTACCATCCAACTTATCCAACTCATCGAACTCATCCTCAACTTGTCCAACTCATCGAACTTACATTCCAACTTAGCCAACTCATCGAACTGACATTCCAACTTATCTAACTCATCGAACTTACAGGACAACTTACCCAACTTATCCAACTCATCCTCAACTTAGCCAACTCATCAAACTTACAGTACAACTTAGCCAACTCATCCAACTTACAGTACAACTAATCTAACTCATCGAATTCATCCTCAACTTATCCAACTCATCCAACTTACATTCCAACTTAGCCAACTTATCCAACTTACAGTACAACTTATCCAACTCATTGAACTCATCCTCAACTTAGCCAACCCATCGAACTTACAGTACAACTTATCCAACTTATCGAACTCATCCTCAACTTATACAACTCATCGAACTTACAGTCCAACTTATCCAACTTACAGTCCAACTTATCCAATTCATCTACTGACAGTACAACTTATCCAACTCATCGAACTTATCCTCAACTTATCCAACTCATTGAACTTAAAGTCCAACTTATCCAACTCATCCAACTTACAGTCCAACTTATCGAACTTATCAAACTCATCATCAACCTAGTCAACTCATCGAACTTACAGTACAACTTACCCAACTTATCCAACTCATCCTCAACTTAGCGCACTCATCAAACTTACAGTACAACTAAGCCAACTCATCCGACTTACAGTACAACTTATCCAACTCATCGAACTCATCCTCAACTTATCCAACTCATCAAACTTACATTCCAACTTAGCCGACTCATCGAACATACAGTACAACTTATCCAACTCATCGAACTCATCCTCAACTTATCCAACTCATTGAACTTACAGTCCAACTTATCCAACTCATCCAACTTACAGTCCAACTTATCGAACTTATCAAACTCATCCTCAACCTAGTCAACTCATCAAACTTACAGTCCAACTTTTAAAACTCATTGAACTCATCCTCAACTTATCCAACTCATCCAACTTACCGACCAACTTATCCAACTCATCGAACACATTCTCAACTTATCCAACTCATCCATCTTACAGTCCAACTCAGCCAACATATCGAACTTACAGTACAACTTATCCAACTCATTCTCAACTTATCACACTCATCCAACTTACAGTCCAACTAAGTCAACTCATCCAACTTACATTACAACTTATCCAACTCATGCAACTTATTGTCCAACTTATCCAACTCATCGAACTCATCCTCAACTTATCCAACTCATCAAACTTACAGTACAACTTAATCAACTCATCCAACTTACAGTCCAACTTATCCAACTCAACGAACACATCCTCAACTTATCCAACTTACCGTCAAACTTATCCGACTCATCCAACTCATCCTCAGCTTATCCAACTCAATGAACTTACATTCCAACTTAGCCAACTCATCGAACTTATTTTCCAACTTATCTAATTCATCGAACTTACAGTACAACTTACCCAACTTATCCAACTCATCCTCAACTTAGCCAACTCATCGAACTTACAGTACAACTAACCCAACTCATCCAACTTACAGTACAACTTATCTTACTCATTCTCAACTTAGCCAACTCATCGAACTTACAGTACAACTTATCCATCTCATCGAACTAATCCTCAACTTATCCAACTCATCGAACTTACACTCCAACTTATCCAACTCATCTAACTTACAGTCCAACTTATCCAACTCATCGAACTTATCCTCAACTTATCCAACTCATCAAACTAACATTCCAACTTATCCAACTCATCAACTTACAGTACAACTTATCCAACTCATCGAACTTATAGTCGAACTTATCCAACTCATCGAACTCATCCTAAACTTATCCAACTCATCCAACTGACCGTCCAACTTATCCAACTCATTGAACTCATCCTCAACTTATCCAACTCATCGAACTTACATTCCAACTTAGCCAACTCATCGAACTTGCAGTACAACTTATCCAACTCATCGAACTTACAGTCCATCTTAGCCAACTCGTCCAACTTACCGTCCAGCTTATCTAACTCATCCTCAACTTATCCTACTCATCCAACTTACAGTCTAACTTATCCAACTCATCGAACTTACAGTACAACTTATCCAACTCATCCAACTTACCATCCAACTTATCCAACTCATCGAACTCATCCTCAACTTGTCCAACTCATCGAACTTACATTCCAACTTAGCCAACTCATCGAACTGACATTCCAACTTATCTAACTCATCCAACTTACAGTACAACTTACCCAACTTATCCTCAACTTAGCCAAGTCATCAAACTTACAGTACAACTTAGCCAACTCATCCAACTTACAGTACAACTTATCTAACTCATCGAACTCATCCTCAACTTATCCAACTCATCCAACTTACATTCCAACTTAGCCAACTTATCCAACTTACAGTACAACTTATCCAACTCATTGAACTCATCCTCAACTTAGCCAACCCATCGAACTTACAGTACAACTTATCCAACTTATCGAACTCATCCTCAACTTATACAACTCATCGAACTTACAGTCCAACTTATCCAACTTACAGTCCAACTTATCCAATTCATCTACTTACAATACAACTTATCCAACTCATCGAACTTATCCTCAACTTATCCAACTCATTGAACTTAAAGTCCAACTTATCCAACTCATCCAACTTACAGTCCAAGTTATCGAACTTATCAAACTCATCATCAACCTAGTCAACTCATCGAACTTACAGTCCAACTTATCCAACTCATCGAACTTATCCTCAACTTATCCATCTCATCCAAATTACCGACCAACTTATCCAACTCATCGAACACATTCTCAACTTATCCAACTCATCCAACTTACAGTCCAACTCAGCCAACTCATCGAACTTACAGTACAACTTATCCAACTCATCGAACTCATCCTCAACTTATCGATCTCATCCAAATTACCGACCAACTTATCCAACTCATCGAACACATTCTCAACTTATCCAACTTATCCAACTTACAGTCCAACTCAGCCAACTCATCGAACTTACAGTACATCTTATCCAACTCATCGAACTCATTCTCAACTTATCCAACTCATCCAACTTACAGTCCAACTTAGCCAACTCATCCAACTTACAGTTCAACTTATCCAACTCATCCAACTTACTGTCCAACTTATCCAACTCATCAAACTCATCCTCAACTTATCCAACTCATCGAACTTACAGTACAACTTATCTTACTCATCCAACTTACAGTCCACGTTATCCAACTCAACAAACACATCCTCAACTTATCCAACTTACCGTCCAACTTATCCAAGTCATCAAACTCATCCTCAACTTATCCAACTCATCGAACTTACATTCCAACTTAGCCAAATCATTATTTTCCAACTTATCTAATTCATCGAACTTACAGTACAACTTACCCAACTTATCCAACTCATCCTCAACTTAGCCAACTCATCGAACTTACAGTACAACTAACCCAACTCATCCAACTTACAGTACAACTTATCTTACTCATTCTCAACTTAGCAAAGTCATCGAACTTACAGTACAACTTATCCATCTCATCGAACTCATCCTCAACTTATCCAACTCATCGAACTTACACTCCAACTTATCCAACTCATCGAACTTACAGTCCAACTTATCCAACTCATCGAACTCATCCTCAACTTATCCAACTCATCGTACTTACATTCCAACTTAGCCAACTCATCGAATTTACAGTACAACTTATCCAACTCATCAACTTACAGTACAACTTATCCAACCCATCGAACTTATAGTCCAACTTATCCAACTCATCGAACTCATCCTCATCTTATCCAACTCATCCAAATCACCGTCTAACTTATCCAACTCATCCTCAACTTATCCATCTCATCAAACTTACATTCCGTCTTAGCCAACTCATCGAACTTACAGTACAACTTATCCAACTCATCGAACTTACAGTCCAACTTAGCCTACTCGTCCAACTTACCGTCCAACTTATCTAACTCATCCTCAACTTATCCAACTCATCCAACTTACAGTCCAACTTAACCAACTCATCGAACTTACAGTACAACTTATCCAACTCATCCAACTTACAGTCCAACTTATCCAACTCATCGAACTCATTCTCAACTTGTCCAACTCATCGAACTTACATTCCAACTTTGCCAACTCATCGAACTGACATTCCAACTTATCTAACTCTTCGAACTTACAGTACAACTTACCCAACTTATCGAACTTACAGTACTACTTATCCAACTCATCGAACTCATCCTCAACTTATCCAACTCATCCAACTTACATTCCAACTTAGCCAACTTACAGTACAACTTATCCAACTCATCGAACTCATCCTCAATTAATCCAACTCATCGAACTTACAGTCCAACTTATCCAACTTATCCAACTTACCGTCAAACTTATCCAACTCATCGACATCATCCACAACTTATCCTACTCATCGAACTTACATTCCAATTTAGCCAACTCATTGAACTTACAGTACAACTTATCCCACTTATCAAACTTACAGTACAACTTATCCAACTCATCCAACTTACAGTACAGCTTATCCAACTCATACAACTTACAGTACAACTTATCCAACTCATCGAACTCATCCTCAACTTATCCAACTCATCCAACTTACCGTCCAACTTATCCAACTCATCGAAGTCATCCTCAACTTATCCAACTCATCGAATTTACATTCCAACTTAGCCAACTCATCCAACTTACAGTACAACTTATCCAATTCATAGAACTCATCCTCAACTTAGCCAACTCATCGAACCTACAGTACTACTTATCCAACTCATAGAACTCATCCTCAACTTATCCAACTCATCGAACTTTCAGTCCAACTTATCAAACTCATCTAACTAACATTCCAACTAAGCCAACTCATCGAACTTACAAACGAACTTAGCCAACTCATCGAACTCATCCTCAACTTATCCAACTCATCCATGTTACCCAACTCATCGTATAGCTCAACTCATCCAACTCATCGAACTCATTCTCAACTTATCCGACTCATCGAATTTACCCAATTCAACCAACTAATCGAACTTATCTTTTAACTTATCAAACTCAGCTTGCTTAGCTTACTCAACTCATCGAACTTAGCTTGCATCTTGCTGCATATAATGTCCAATGTTGTACTCATGACCAACTCATCCTAACATATGCGCAGCTAATATAACTTACCGAACTTAGCTCAGCCATTGAAGCATCTGGACACATATCACTAACTCATCCTAACATATGCGCAGCTATTATAACTTACCAAACTTAGCTCAGCCATTGAAGCATCTGGATACATATCATTGTTTAAAGACCCAACTTACCGAACTCATCGGCTATAATGGACAGCTATGGCAACTTACTCAACTTAGAACTTAGAATATAGGGACCTATCATATGTATGTTTGTTGTAGTTATATATATATATATATATATATATATATATATACTGACCGCTGACTTATAGCTCAACTTATCCAACTCAACTTAGGTAAGTTAAGTAGCATAAGTTGTAAGCTGAGCTGGATGAGTTGAGTAAGCTGAGCTGTGTGGTATGGGTATCTTGTCGCGAAAAAGTGGCGAAAATTGCTTATTTTGCTCAGCTTGATGAGTTTAGTAAGCTGAGCTGAGTTGTAAGTCATATGAAAGAAATAAAAGGAGTGGAGGGAGGGTAGACACATAGTGTATCATAATATATACATGTAGCTATTGTAACTTATCGAACTAGCTCAGGGCTCTCTTGTAACATTGCCATTTTTTTAAGGCCTAACTTACCGAACTCATCTGTTATAATGGACAGCTATGGCAACTTACTTAACTTAGGACTTAAAATCGGGACCTTCCATATGTATGTGATATCTCAATAGATTATATGTACAGTCTAATCATTTCAGTCATTTTTGTTCCGAAATTATTTGGTCTATAGAAATACATGGGGACTACTGTGGGCTACGTACTTCATACTCTGTGTCCCGAAATTTACTGTCTACGTTTAATAGATGAATATTGTGAAAACTATGCTGAGATACTTTGTGTCATAGTATATTGCATAGGCATGTGCCTGAGACAGAATTCTGGACAGGGAGTATGAAGTACCTGCCAATTTATTCAAACAATGCATTATCCAAAATGCTTAACTTTAGACATTACATACGAACAAATGTACTAGAGAACTTTGAAATTGCATCGCTATACTTTAGCTTTTTTTCTTTTAAGCCTTAAATGCGATTGAAAACTCACAGGTTTTAATGTGCAACCAAGAATTGGTATGATTCAGTTATTAATTTGACTGAACTATTACTCGACGCCGCTGATGACGTCACATAGTTAAATACAGCATCCAGCACCTTTATGCACAGTCAGTTGAAGCTTTTTGATTATTTTTGTGTTTAAATGTGGCGTGTATGATACATGTACCATATCAGCAACAGACTTTATAGACTTTTTTCTATTTAAAAGTATTGATAACTTCAATATTACAAAAATAAGTGTCAAATTTGAACATCAATTTACAGCTCCTTTCTAAAAAACATCTCAATAAGTTACCTTAATGTAAGCTTTCACTACTGATATTGAAACATACACTGACAAGCATATGGGGAAGTCGTTTTGTTGTAAATCATTGCAGGAGATCTGCTGTCATAGGATCAAGTACGTCTTAACATTTTACGTTAACGTCACATGCACAATACAAAAGACACGTGCTACAAGCGTAATTTATGCATAATCTGTAATTTGTGTATGCCCTTAGCCTCTTCCAACACAACAGGACGTTTTAAAAATCGAAACTTTGAAAGGCCCAAGATGTTGAATTTTACCACTAGATTATATGAATCAGATCGGTAGGGGTATGTCAGTAGCTTTAATGGGGTGTAAACTTGAGCACACTGAACTGTCAATTCATTTCGAATCGTTTAATGATGAATGTGCTATCATGCAAGAAGCTAAGGACGCAAATATATTGAGTCAGGAATCAAAACTAATGCTAGCGAACTTGCAGCGGAATTGGTGTCCTTCAAAATTGACCAACCCT
Source organism: Loripinus fragilis (assembly GCA_964019695.1). NCBI lineage: Eukaryota > Metazoa > Mollusca > Bivalvia > Lucinida > Lucinidae > Loripinus > Loripinus fragilis. The sequence goes on from OZ026530.1 coordinate 13,013,615, forward strand.
GTCTTATAACTACTTTTTCAATACCTCAAAGACAATTTACAACCAAGAATTTTCTAGGACACACTTCAAGCTGGCCAGACTATGATATGCAATAATAATTATCTCGCTGACATTCTCAGGTTTTGTGAAATAAAGGATTTAATCTGGGTGGTGCGTTTTCAAAGTCCTTAAGTATACGTTGTGCTAAACTATAATCGGAGTTCATGCAATTCATAAAATATCTAACCCTAAAAATCTCATTAAAAATAACTGGTGTTATTTTCATATTGCTAATTGAATAGTTAACCAATCCTCAATTTGTCGACTCTGGCAACGTCTACGTCGTCCTGAAAGCATATCTGACTGTCTTTGAAGTACTTTTCCCACGGTTATTAATTAGCTCCAGGTAGGAATGACAAATAATACTAATACAATTGACAGACTTGGGTGATCACTTTTAGGCAGCAACAAAAACTGCACTGATTACACCACGGACACATAGCATTATATTTACACTAAGTCCCTCATAATTGGACTGCTAAAATCCACAATAAGAGCATGTAGGCCGTACAATAGGGCACAACTAACTGCACCCATAATACTTATACGTTTAGACTGGTTGTAAAGCTATCGCCAAATCAAATTCCAAAAAAGCAAGTGGGTATGATAAGGAAATACCCAGTCTCATACTGCAGACCAAGCAACGGCACTTCGAGGACAACCAGATCCTTATCCCTATAAAGATGTTTGAAAAATAGACAGAACAAAGCAATGTACAACAAAACATGGAGCAGACATATATAATCCAAAAATGAGAGCAACAATCATCAACGAATCAACAACAACAGAACCACCGCCTGAGAACTGAATGACAGCTGCCTAAGCCATCTGGGGACGTTTAAATGCATTTTACAGGTACTAAATCCTCGCCCTAGATTCCTTTGTTGTTAAAGCACCAAAATGTTAAGTTTACATAAAGGATGCCTAACAATTTTAACTAAACATCACAGAGAAACATCTAATGAAAATAACACACTATAATAAAACAAAGAGAATGGCCAAAGTGTCAAAATCGAAGGTCAATATTGTGCATGAGCTCATCCTGGACTTTCGCTGCTCAAAAATACAATGCTTACCAAATTTTCATAAGCTGGTGCGTTTAGGAGGTCTCAGCATGATATGCTTTGGTGAGATTTATTGAATTTAAATTTTTGTCAGTCGGTCATTTGATCTAATTGAAGGACATTGTGAGTTTGAAAAGTATGCGGTCATGCTTGGTTGCTTACGTCAAGCACTTTTAAGAGAGGAGGGTGCGACACAAATGGAAAAAGTTGAAATAAGAGTGGTTATCAAGTACTTCTCTAAGAAAGGAATGCACCTCAAAGAAATTCATGTAGACTTCACGAAAACCCTTGGAAAAGAGTCTCTTTCTTATAACACAGTGAAAACATGGGCAGCAGAGTTTAAGAGGGGATTAGAGAGCGTTGATGATGATGGATGGTCTGGCTGCCAAAAGATGCCACACTGATGAAAAGTCAAGGTCTGCAAAGCATAGCTAACGAAATGGGCATAAATTTTGGGGCAGTCATATCAATCCTAATTGACATCTTAGGTATGTCAAAGGTTTTGGCAAGAAGGGTGCAGGGAATGTTATCCTTAGAACAGAAAAGGACTTGGCTCGATATTTCTAGGTATCTCCTGTCTCACATTGAAGATGATCACCGCGATTTTATGGAGCGAGCTGTAACCCAAGATGAAACATGGGTTCACCACTTTAACCCAGAATCGAAAATGCAGAGTAAACAATGGAAGCAGGAATCTTTTGGGATAGTCAATGGGTGATCATGATTAATTATCTTGAGCAGGTCGTTCGATAAATGGTTCATATTATGCAGGCAAATTGAGGCGGCTATGCCAGGAAATCAAAACAAAGAGGCAAGGAAAAATAGTAAGTGAGTATGATCAGGAAATACCACGATCACAAACCGCAGACAACCCCATGGCACCGCAAGGAAGAGCCACTCAACCATCTTGAGACAACAGGAAGACAAATTAAGCAACGCAACCAGCTCTCTGTTCCCCATCAAGATGATTGCAATACTAGAAAACTGACTTGCGGTGTTCTGCTCTTGCAAGACAACGCTCCTGCCCACACTTCACAAGTTGTCATGACTGCTGCGACTGAATGTGGATTTGAAATCCTTGATCATCCCCCATATTTGCCTGATATGGCTCCTACTGACTTCTATCTGTTTTATAACCTGGAATTCCATCTTTGTGGTACAATGGAGAAGCAATGAAGGCGTCATAGAGGCAGTAAACGAGTAAACCAGTACTTAGGGGACCAGGAAAATGCATTCTATTTGGAAGGGATAAGAAAGCTTGAACAGAGATTGGCTAAGTGCATTGCCTTAAAGGGAGATTATATTAAAAAGTTATGGTCGAATTATTATTCCCTGGAAGCCCAAAGTACAAGGGGTCGAAAACGTTTTGATAATCCCTCGTATGCTTTAAATCTGTTTAGAATATATTCAATTCTCCTTAATTTTAAACCTACAATCATGCCTGTTGCCTTTCCATGTGTTGATAATGGATATGTACATGCTGTGCATAATGGATGCATATACCTACTGACGATTTCAATGCCCTCCCAAGGTCCCTGGTTGGGGGGGCCAAAATAAGATATAGCAAGGTTATTACAGAAGCCTATATTTAGTCAATGGCACTTTTGATGCTTCAGTATAATAATAATATAATTATGATAAGCAAAAACTTATCTGATAGAATAACACTTGGTGGGATATACTTTGTTAATTATAAACTAATGGGGTACTAAAAAGTGAATTGTTTAGCCTATTTCACTTACTTAATACCTATTTATTTATATAACATATCAAATTTTGATGATGGTGACATGATACAGTGTTCCCTGTTTGATTGGCACAAAGGGTAAGGTCACAAAGCTTTCTTCTTGAGCTATATTGCATAGCATTTAACTTTATTTCAAATTGCTACCAATTAACAAGGTTTGTTCTTGGTGAACTTGCTTACATTTCATGTCTGACTAGAATGCCAAGTGAGTTTGATATGTTTATATCAAAACTACAAGCATGCATGCAGTTTTATTTATTTTGGTTTATGAGATAAAATATAACTTTTTTTGAGCTGGCAAGATATAATAAACAGCCACATGTTGTTTTTTTTGCCGCACCGGAATTTGGCAAAATCACATCACCTTTCTAGTGGTACAAAATACTCAAAATCACTTTAATACATAAATACAGTCTTAAATTAGTAAAACGTATGCATTTAGACCCCAAAATAAAAATTCTGTCAAAATGAAAAAAAAGGTCAAAGTTAAAAACCCCGCGGGGTTTTTAAAACCCTGCGCGGAGTTTTTCCCCCACATTTTCAAATGGTTTTTTTTGTTCAAGTAACAAGTTTGTTTGATTGTAATTATTGCAGAAAATGATTGATATTGCTTAATTCCACTTTGATTTCCGCCGCAGGGTTTTTCTCCCATTTCAGATTGTTGGGGAAAAACCCCGCAGGGTTTTTTGAAAAAATAAAAAGTTATTTTTTTAATTGTATTTCTTTACTAAACAATATAGAAGCTGAATTGAAGTTTTTCTCATGGTTTGAAACCTTTTAAGCAAAAACAAAAAAATCCCACGGGGGAAAACCTCCGCGGGGTTTTTCCCCCACAAAATGAAATGGGAGAAAAACCCTGCAGGGTTTTCACCAAAGAGTAATTATCAGTTTTATTAAAGATTGAGATACGTTATACAGTTAGAGCTCATACAGTTTAAGTTTTTTTACAGTATTTAAAGGCCATAAACCAATTCTCTTGATGCTTCTCCCCCCACCCCAACCCCCACCGCCCGTCCAACATGCACTGCATTAGCAGTGATCCCTACCAATTTGCACCACCAAGACGGATCAAGAAAGATTTTCAGGTAGCACTTATATTATTTGTTTAGCACGATTCATTACATCTCAGTCAACCATTCATCAGTCATGTTGGGATGCGTCTTCATGAGTTAAAACAGTTCTAACAGCAGATAAAAGCACTAATATTAATAACAGCCATTGCAGTACTTGTCACACATAACTGCAAATAAGTAGTACATTGACAGACAGTGCAGACCAGGATCAGATGCAGCAGAATGTAGCATCTGATCAAGATCTACACTGATTGTTTAGGAATGGGTTGGGCATCTAGAAATTTGAGTCTTTTCTACAACCATGTGTGTACCCTATAGAAAGATCCTGGTCTAAAACAGACCAATTTCACAAATCTTGATTAACCAATTCCAGCTCCACAGTGTCTTCGATTCATGCTCTAAAAAAGTATAGAAGGGTCGTCGATGACGATGGGTCGCGCTTATTGCGATAAACCCTAACTCCTGGGGAGTACTGAGTGGGCAGTTTAAAAAAAGAAAAGATGCACTCTCTGAGTGAGCAAAAACACATTTTTCTACTTGTCACAAAGGTATGTTGAGATTTACTTATAAAAATGTATTACTTGAATGTTATTAACATGACAACTAGGTGATTAAAGGTAAAATTATCTTGCCGTGTCAATTAGTTTTTAGCTACTTTCATTTTTGCCTACAACTGTACAAGTTCCCCACCCATGGCCAGTCTGTATAGACAGGGGGACAGAACCCCTTGTGTAAAAGTCAATTGTGACGGTACAACATATCGATTTAGATTTACAGCTGTCAGAACCTCACAACCAGAAGATACAAAACGGCATGACACAGACTGAGAGCTCTCAGACACGCAGAATAACCTTTGCAAACAGTTTGGACCAAGATCAGGCCCGACATTCTGTTCAGGCCTGATCGGGGTCTAAACTGTTTGACACTTTAGAGGTTATGACAAGTTGAAGTTAAACTGATGTATTTTAACTTTGTGTTAAACCTTTACATGACATTGTCATCTGCTGTTAACCCTTTCAAACAATTTGGACCCAGATCAGGCCTGACATTCTCTTTGGACCTGATCGGGGTCTAAACTGTTTGACACTTTAGAGGTTATGAAAAGTTGAAGTTGAACCGATGTATTTTAACTTTGCGTTAAACCTTTACATGACATTGTCATCTGCTGTTAACCCTTTCAAACAATTTGGACCAGATCAGGCCCGACATTCTGTCCGGACCTGATCGGGGTCCAAACTGTTTGACACTTTAGAGGTTATGAAAAGTTGGAGTTGAATCGATGTATTTTAACTTTGCGTTAAACCTTTACATGACATTGTCATCTGCTGATAACCTTTTCAAACAATTTGGACCCAGATCAGGCCCGACATTCTGTCAGGACCTGATAGGGGTCCAAACTGTTTGACACTTTAGAGGTTATAACGAGTTGAAGTTGAATCGATGTATTTTAACTTTGCGTTAAACCTTTATATGACATTGTCATCTGCTGATAACCTTTTCAAACAATTTGGAACCAGATAAAGCCTGACATTCTGTCCGGTCTGAGAATGTCTGGCCTGATCAGGGTCCAAACTGTTCGACACTTTAGGGGTATAACAAGTTGAAGCTGAACCAATGTGTTTTAACTTTGCATTGAAAATGAAAGTGTCTTTTCCTTATAATCTTTGCAAACAGTGTGGACCTAGATCAGGCCTGACATTCTGTCTGGCCTGAGAATGTTGGGTCTGATCAGGTCCAAACTGCTTGACTCTTTTGTGGTTATGAGGAGTTCAGCCGAACCCATGTATTTCTACTCTGCATTAAATCTTTATCTGAAAGTGCCATCTGCTTTTAAACTTTACAAGCATGATGCATCAGTTGCAAGCATGATGCATCAGTTTGCGAGTATATTTACAGAGGGCAGTCTGCTGAGATGTAACATGATACATTAGTTTGCAGTCATGCTGAGATGGGACATGATATCTATCTATCTGTCTGTCTGTCTGTCTGTCTGTCTGTCTGTCTGTCTGTCTGTCTGTCTGTCTGTCTGTCTGTCTGTTATTATTATTATTATTATTATTATTATTATTATTCAGATAAAAAGTGCATGCTTTATTTTCTATGCGTGACAAACATATTAGAACTAGGGCTGCAACGATACAGTTAAATCACAATACAATACATATCACGATATTTGCCTCACGATACGATACGTATTGCGATACATTTTTGAGAACTTTAGTCCCTTAGAAATAACATAGATATATGAAATTATGAGAAGTAAATACTTAAATATTAATCTTTGTCATGCTGAATGATTTTTGTGTACTACACTCTTTCCCAGTTTTTATCAAACTTTTATTTTAAAATATTTCAATTATTAGCATGTATTTACAAACAGAGCCATAAAACTGTGTAGATTCAGATCAGCTGGATTCTCAAAAGCCAGCTGATCTTGTTCTACACTGAGTGGAAACAGGAAATATCAAGTGTTTAGCATGGAAAAGGGTTTACTGATTAAAGCAGAACAATTAAAAGAGAAACTGATAACATTCCTTTTGTACAAAAACATATTTTTTGAAATTCATTTCTAATTTATAACACCAAATGCTGTAAAGCACCAACCTCACGATACGATACGCATATCGTCAGAAAATGTATCACGATACGATACAATTTCAGTGAATCGTTGCAGCTCTAATCAGATCTGAAATGGTCTTTTGTTGTCTTGTTGCTTAACTGTTGACATTTAGTGCCTACCATGATTGCAAAGATCGATATTTCTGAGTGTTTGTCATTATAATTTGGGAAGCTTAAACCTGTATTTTCTCGTTTTTCATCGTGTTATGATTGCTGCAACCTACTACAAAGTATAATTTTTCCACTATTGAAGGTTATCTGGAGGGAAAACCCCAAAAAATCAAAATATCGATAAAATCTGGTTTTCATATTTGGCGGCCCAAACCGGAAGTGCAGTCCCGAGAATTCTACCGTGACATGCTTATATAGCCTCTAGAGGACTGACCTGTTCTTGGTCTGTATTGATGATTCAGGTAGTGAGGCAAATACTCCAATTTTTAGGATTCCCATTCATTTTTTTATCATCGGACATTTCTAGCAAATGTGTTAAATTCGGCCTGTCAATGATAAATATAAACATAAATATAAAAAAGTCAAAATGAAAATGTAAATGAAGATATGAACGATAATAAATGACTTTATAAAAGTAATAAGGTTGCAAAGATCAGGAATCATTTAATGGGACTATGTGGCAAAGTGTGAAAGACGATTGACAGGATTACTGGTATGCAGCCTATGTGATTAAATTATAGGAAGTGTCTAAAGGTACAGGCCTATAACTCTATATTTGGAGTCTAGGCATACAGGCTCATACCTATAGACAGTCCACTGAGTATTGGCCATGGGCTTAATTTCAATCTGTTTCCTACAATGCATTTAGTGTTTAGAATGATAGGTCTCGAGGCGGTGTAGACCTTGGCAGGACTGTTTCTGTGGGAGTAGGCCTGTGGGGTCAGCACTGCACCAGACCTCTGGATAAGTGTGCGTAATTGAACATTGATTTTCATATGAAGAAAAACATAGCTCAGAGGTGCCGGCTCAGGGAGACAGTCTTTATGGGCACGCAAAACAGGTGTTAAAATTGATTGATGGGAGAATTTTTCTGATTTTACTTTAGTTGGATTCCTGCCTATGAGTGAAAACAAACCTTGGTGGTGCACGGGAGAGGCTTCTCAGTGAGGGGTTTCTTTTGTGCACCCTGAGCAAGTTTTGAAGTGGCTGAATGGGAGAATTTTCCCAATTTTATGCAAAACTAATTGGTGTTAGAGTTGGTAGAAGGGAGAGTTTCCCTATTTTTAAGCTAGGAAGGTTGGTCCAGTTGTTTAAGTAATTGTAATTGGGCTTTCATATAAATTTATAATTGAAAACATGTTGTGTGTGCAAAAGTATCGACCCGATGGGACGGTTCTTTTCAGCGCCCACAACTGGTGTTTGAATTGATTGGTATGATAATTTCTCCAGGTTGTCTGACGTCAAGTCAGTTTTACTTGTTTGCGAATGAAAACATAAGAGCCATCTCTTTTGAGACTGTTCTTTTGAACACTCATGAAAAATATTAAATTGGATGGATTTGAGAAGTTTTCTTATTGGTAGATTGGATAATAGCAAAGGAGAAAGGTATGTTGAGTAATTGAAATTTAGCTTTCATATTTATAATTGAAAACATGTTGTGGATGCTCAAAGGGATTGCCTCATTGAGACGGTTCTTTTGAGCACCCGTTAACAGGTTTTAAAGTGGATGAATGGGAGAATTTTCCCAATTTTACACTAAACTAATCGGTGTTAATGTTGGTAGATGGGAGAGTGCTAGGAAGGTTGGTCTACTTATTTGAGTAATTATAGCCCCGCTTTGAGAAAGGGGGAGGCTATATAGGATTTTGGTTGTCTGTCATTCCGTCTGTTCATCCGCCTGTCATAATTTGTTTCATTTCCGCTCTATATCTTGAGAACTCTTTTATAGAATTTATCCAAATTTTGTATGTGCATTGATATTGGCATGATCTAGCTTGGGATTGTTACATGTCATTTTTCCCAAGCTTGTACCAGAGTTACAGCCCTTGATTTATGCCAAAATTTCGTTTCCGCTCAATATCTTGAGAACACATCGACAGAGTTTTACCAAATTGTATATATGCATCCATATTAACAAAATCTAGCTTGGGATTGTTACACCTAATTTTTCGCACATTTGTACCAGAGTTATGGCCCTTGATTTACGCCAAAATTTTGTTTTCGCTCAATATCTTGAGAACTCTTTAATAGAATTTATCCAAATTATGTATGTGCATTGCTATTGACATGATCTAGCATGGGATAGTTATATATCATTTTCCCAAATTTGCACAAGTCATGGCCCTTAATTTACTCCAAAATTTTGTTTTTGCTCAATATCTTGAGAACAAAATGACAGAATTTCATCAAATTTTATGTATGCATTCCAGGGGACAAACTATTTCAATATTGCACTTGTCCTGCAGGATGAGTGACTTACAAGTTTTACTCGTCCTGCAAACACATGCACTTGTCCTTTAAAAGTGTATGCAATAAAGAACATTTAGGAGTAATATGTAATACGACTTCCTCGAGTTATTCTTCTAAAAGCACTCGTCCTAGAGAGTGCTTTGGGAAGAATTACTCATCCTTTCTAGATTTCACTCATAATTATGAGCCAACGAGTGGAATTTGTCCTCTGCATTCATATTGTCAAAATCAAGCTTTGGATTGTTACACGTTATTTTTCGCACATTTGTACCGGAGTTATGGCCCTTGATTTACGCCTAAATTTCGTTTCAGCTCAATATCTTGAGAACAAATTGAGAACCGATCGATTACTGTTAAAAGGATGTATCAATTTCATTTAAACTTAACAGAAGGGCCAATCATCACAAAATACATGTCAAGGTCGATAAGAGGGGCAATCGACAAAATTTTGACTGAGTTATGGTCCTTTTTTGACTTAGATATAGGCTAAACTGTCAATTTGTGGTTTCTGATCAATAACTTTTGAAGGGTCAGGCAACAATTTCTTTCAAATTTTATAGAAGTGTAGAGCATAATAAAAAACAGGTCAAGTTCGAATTTGGAGGTCATTCACTGTTATGGCCCTTTTTTGACTTAGGTTTGGGCTAATGCAAAAGCTCTATTGGTTTTTTAGCTCACCTGAGCCATTGGCTCATGGTGAGCTATTGTGATCTTTGGATGTCCGTCATGCATCGTCCGTCGTCAACAATTAGTGCTTCAAAGGACATTACCTCTTAAACTACTGGCTGGATTTTGACCAAACTTGGTAGAAATGATCCTTATATGGCCTTCTTAAAAATTGTTTAAATGGTTTCTGATCCATTGCATATCTAGGTCACACAGGCTAAAGATAGATTTTCAAGATGAAAACTTTAAAAATCTTATTCTCAAAAGCCACAGGGCCTAGAGCTTTGATCTTTTGGTATGAAGCATCACCTAAGTGGACCTCTACCAAATTTGTTCAAATTATGCGCTTGGGGCCAAAAATAACCCCATCTGGGGGTCACATGTTTTACATAGGCGTATAGGGAAAAACATGACAAAATCTTATTGTCTGAAACCATAAGACCTAGATCCTTGATATTTGGTATGTAGCATCACCTAGTGGACCTCTACCAAGTTTGTTCAAATTATCCCTCTGGGGCCAAATTGCCCTGTCCCTGGGGGTCACATGTTTGACATAGGCATATATAGGTAAAAAACATGGAAAAATCTTGTCTGAAACCATAAGGCTTAGAGCCTTGATATTTGGTATGTAGCATGACCTAGTAGATCTCTACCAAGTTTGTTCAATTAATGCCCCTGGGGCCAAAATTGGCCTCACCCAAGGTGTCAACTGGCACATGGCCTGTGAGCTTTCAACAGATACCTATATGTAAGCTTTAAACAAAACTCAAGTGAGCAATTTTGGGCCACTTGGCCCTCTTGTTTGTTTTTTTGTGGAATAACGCCCCTCCCGACCCTGGAGATGGGGTCAATAGGTCAAAGTCAAAACTCCTACCCCCAGAGGACCCCCCCCCCCGCTGACCTTGGGATAGGGTAAATTGGTCGAAATTCAACCTTTCAGAACATGTTTTTTTTTTTAGAACACGGTCATTTTACATATCAAATTATGAAAGAGAATCACATAATTATGCAGCAACATGGTAGTCAATATTTTGCCCGCAGACCCCCCCCCTCCCCGACCCTAGGAGTCAAACGGTCAAAAATAAACTCTTTCAGAACAATGTCATGTTGCATATCAAATTTAAGGGAATCTCGAATGCAGCAACATGGTCGCAAATATTTGCATGCAGACCGCCCCTACATCTCCCTCTCGACCCTGGGGGTGGGGTCAATAGGTCTAAATTCAACTTTTTTGAAACATGGTCATGTTGCATAACAAATTACAGGGAACGGAGCATAGAGCACCATGCATGCACACATTCTCTCCTTACACACACCCTCAACCTGTCGGTTTGATTAAAAGGTAAAAAGGTCTGAATGTGGTCATATTGCATGTCAAATTAAGGGGAAAGAAGTATAGACTAACAAAGAAGCAAAAACTTTGACCTTACACACGCCTCTGACCTCTGGGTCAGGTTGAAGTCAGATATTGAAATTGTACAGATTAGTTTATTTTTTATTAACTAACCGCTGAAATCTAGTTGATAGGCTAATAACTTTGATCTGTATGATACCCAAGGTGAACTTAGGGGTTGGAAAATGGGATTTGTGTTTCATGATTTATAAGTTTCTCTAAAAAAACCTTTCTCTCGGGATATAAAATCGACAAATTTGCCATGTTTGACTTCTGTTTGGCCAAGACACATCCCATTCTCAGAATTCTAGTGCTCATATCCTTATCTTATTGTTTTAGACATGGTAAGTACCATGTACAAATTAATTTGAATAAAATATAATATTTAATCCAATTGAAACTGCTGATCCATTTAAGATTCATAGCTGGATGTTGGGCCTAATAATACTTTTCCAGTCTTCAATCTTGGAAATCTGGGTGATATTTATTCGATTTCACGTGATAATATAACTCAATATTTCCCCATTCACATATATTTGTTAAAGATGGCCCACCTTAGCTTTTCAGCAAGGGGTCAATGGCTTTAGATTAAACAATGCTTAGACTGACCTAATATAGAGCCTTGTATATTTTCAGTCAGACTGAAAAACAGTAAGGATTCTGCTCAGATAGCTCCACAGACACCAGCTGATCTTAATTGACAGTACATGTATTTGAAAAAAAAGGATAAATCCAGACTCAGCAGGACTTGGTTTATATTTAAATGTTCTTCAGAACATCAACATGCAGCAGCTGCCATCCAGCAGTCTATGTCAGAAATGCAGGATTAGTATGGTTTTCAGTAGCCAGGAGGCTGTAGAGGCTTCTATGGTGAACACATACTTCACTGACAAGAGGGACATCAGGCAGGCAGTTTGGTCCCTCAGCCGAACATGCTGAATGGTGATAAATGAGGTAAGATTTTGACCTTAATACTGTAGTAAATATTTTTGAGCTGATGGGATTACTGTAATACATTAAAAGACTGATCCAGAATCTAGGTAGCTGTACAATTATCTAAATAAGTAAAACAGATGTGTTTAAAACAAATCCCCCACCCACATTCTTACAGAGCACTGCAAGTCATCAATGGTTATGTACTTAGTACTACTAGTAAATTGAATAAGCTCAATGTGAGCTATTGTGATCATGGGATGTCCCTTGTCCATCAACAATTTCCTTTAAATAATGTCTCCTCCTATACCACTTGGTGGTATTTCACCAAACTTCACAGAAATGATCCTTTATGGTCCCCCTTCAAAGCACTTTAGAGTTATTGTGATCTTTGGAAGTCCCTCGTCTTCTGTGGTCAACATTTGCTTCAAAGGACATCTGCAGCTGGATTTTGGCCAAACTTGGCAGGAATAATCTTTAAAAAAATTTAGCCCTCTTTGATAATTGTTCAAATGATTTAGTTCATTGCATAACTAGGTCACACAGGCTAAAATAGATTTTCAAGATGAAAAATTTAAAAGTGTTCTTGTCTGAAACCACAAGGCATAGTGATTTGAAATTGGGATGTAGCATCATCTAGTGGATCACTACCAAGTTTGTTCAAATTATGCCCATTATACCCATGGGCCATAAATGGGCCTGTCCCGAGAGTTACATGTGATACATAGACTTATATAGGGAACACATAAAAAATCTTCTTGTCTAAAACCACAAGGCATAGAGCTTTTATATTTGGTATGTAGCAATGGACCTCTACCAAGTTTGTTCAAATTATGATCCTCAGGCCAAAAATGGTCCCGCCCCATGGGGGCCACATGTTTTACACAGGCTTATGGAAAATAAGAAAAAAATCTTCTTGCGTGAAAGCACAAATCATAGAGCCATGATATTTTGGTATGAAGTATCACCGACTAGTAGTAGACCTCTTTCAACTTTGTTCAAGATATACCCCTTGGGCCAAAAATGTTCCCTCCTCAGTTGTCACATGATATAAACAGGCTTAAACAGGGAGAACTTGAATAGAATTCCTTTCTGAAACCACAAGGCTTAGAGCCTTGATATTTGGTATGTAGCATCACCTCTACCAAATATATTAAAATTATGCCCCTTGGGCCAAAAATGCCCCACTGCAGGGGTCACATAGGCTTGTATAAAATCAACATTTTTCAAAATATGGTCATATTGCATAATATTTTGTGCCAACATACACCTTTGACCCCTGAGGTGTGGTCAAAAGATCATGTTTTTCTTTTCTGAAATAGTTGTGTTGCATATCAAATTAAAGGGAATGAAACAGGGTTGATAATCCTTATGTCTACCGAAGTTGAAGTCAATAATTTTTTGTTATATTGCTTTCCAACTAAGAATGAAAATTTTCTTCTTTTTATTTTGTTGTTTAAGTTATGTTCAACCTTCAGACTAAGGACTTTCTCACAAGTTCTATCAACTGTTATTAAAATATTTTAACATAGTATTTTGCATGTTGAATAAATATATTAATTATCTGAATGTGGAATGTAAAATTTAATTAATATAATTTTTTTTACTTATTGTTTTTCAAAACAAAGATAAATTAACAAACAAGATAATACAAAACTGTTTTTGAAAAAAAATCATGAAAGTTTTTAATTTACCTGTTGGGATGTGAAACAGCAAATCATGCCAATTTCATGCAGCACATGTTCACACCGTACAACTGACTGCTTTGATGACAGGTTACTAACTATGATGACAGATACGAGATTTCATCAGGTTACTAACAATGATGACAGATACGAAATTTCACTGTAATGTGGATATGCCTTCTAAATGGTCTGGTCTGGATCTAGACTGTTTACCTATGCTCAATATCAGTTAGCCAAAGGACAGATAAGATTATTTTGACCTGAATGCAATATGGAAGATCATTTATGCTCTCAGTTGAGACCAAAGGCTGAAGAAATATACTGATTTAAAGTAACTTTACAGTATTATGACCTGTCATCAATGTTAGCCACTATAATTCATGACCTGTCATCAAAGATAGCCACTTCAAAATTAATCTGTAGATAAAGGCAGCATTTTTACCTCTACCTGTCATCTTTGATGGGCTCCAATAACTTTTAAAATCAAACTGCTGCTTCAAATTTGACAGAAATCAAATGTAGCTTAATGATAGTAGTTTTATGCAATGTATATAGGTGCAGATAGCAGACTTTGACGGAGAGACGCACAACCTGAACAGTTAACCATTTTTGTAAAGTTTCTCAGGAAACCTCTGAAATGATGGTCAAGTGTGGCTTTGTTTAAGAGAGATATAACATCAGCTTGTTTCTGTAGGGTCTCTCAACACTAACAAGTGTAATCATCCACCACAGAGCACAATTTTGCCAACAGAAAATTATAACCTACCCTTCATGGGACATAACAACCTGTATCTGTCACCATTGTTAGCAACATGTTATTAAAGCAGCCGGTTGTACAGTGTGATTTTAGTTTTATACTCATCATGCTATTTTAGCTCTCCAGATGATGATATTAGAAAAGTGTCAAAATATTAACTTCTGGAAACTAGTTTGAGCTGGTTTTCATGCAATATTAACTTGTAGGCCAGTTTAGACCGGTTTTCAGGTAGACAGATAAATTGAGTCAATCAGGAGACAGGATTCTCTCCAGTCATATAAGAATATATCATATTGGTTTGTGCAATATTTTTTTCAGGGTGAATAACATCTCACAGATAAGATAGTTTGGTCTCAGAGAAAGCCCAGTTCTTAGAAGTCCAATGACCATAGTCATGAACTTAAAGCAATATCTGATGTGATTCAAGGGAATATATAGTTATAATGCCTCTTTCATTTTAGTGTTTGACAAGAGTACAGATTTGCTACTGAGCCAAATTTTGATTACTTAGTATCGGCTAAAACACAGTATTGGTGCTGATTGAATTTTTTTCATGCTATATCTATGGTACATGAAGAAACACTTTATAAGAGTTATGAAGAAAGGCATTGTCAGATCTTGATTGCCTGAAAATTTCAAGCTGTTAAAATTGCCGATTTTGGAGATATGGTCTATAATGTGCTCCCAAAATGGCCATTTATAAGCATTATGCTGTCTCATTTTGAAAATCAAATCATTTAAAGTCCAAATAATTAAAATTTCCACTATTGATATAGAACTGGTTGCATCTTATAAAGATACTTATCTACTACATTTTGCAATTTGAATTAAAGAAATTGGTCAAAAAGTATTGATTTTCTCCTTAAATTCCTAAAGACAGAGTTTTTGATAAAAACTGCAAGAAGGACACTTATATACTGTACTATATCCATGATTATACAAGACGATCTGTTTATTTAATAAAATTCATTTCCATTATATCATTAAAGATTATTGTTTTCAAAAAAATACAGTTTGCATTCCGGGTTTGCACCATAGAACATTTCTGTCAGGAACAAAAAAGTAATTTTTGTAGTGTCTGTAACCTTGAAAATTCATGAAGCAAACTCTTGAAGATATTCATTCTCAGAATAACTTCCTTTTAATATTTTATGTCCCTTCAACATAAATATTAAAAAGAAAAACTATAACATGTGTTACATGTTCTAAACGGCGTTGTTGAAAGGTTCTTATGAGTAATAATAGATGAAGGATAATAATGAAGTTTTTTCGCAATGAGATATACATTAAAGCGGCTTTGAAATGAGTCATTAAATGCTTGACGTTTTGCTAACACATAAACTATTCAATCAGACGGTGATGGGGAAGCAAGCTTTTGTGAAAGCTTATGCTGGTTTGCAAACCACAGCGTCACCGAGACCCTTCGATTATGAATACAAAACATAAGACTTCTTCCTTAACATAACTGTAAGTGGGCCGATCAAATATTAGATAGACATTTAATTGTTTAAAATATTATCCATTTTGGTCACTTGCTATATTACGGCAACTTTTCTTTTCAAACACGGGTAGCTCTAAAAAAGAAACAGACAGTCAGTGTTGAAAAACGTGTGCCTAAGAGATAATCAGCCCGGTGTGCCGGGACCAAAATCGTCATTAATTTTTCTATTGCGGTATTAACGATGTCAAGGACATTTCAATATATTAAGCCTACAGAAACGTTTTAGATGTCAATCTTATTTCATACTTATCACATCTTCAAGCAGAGAAGGCTCAGTCGAGTTTATGCCAATGCACAGCCTCGCCTGAGCTTTCGCTGCTTGCAGTAAACTAGACAGAAAATCTTGAAATTAGGTATCTGTCGAAATTTAAAGCAACGGAGGCTCAGTCGAGTTTATGCAAATGCACATGCAGTCTCGCCTGTGATTTCGCTGCTCGCATCAGATGAAAAAAATATGGAAATTTGCTATTTTTCGAATTTTAAACTAAGTCGAATTTACGAAAATGCACAGACTCGCCTGAGCCTTCGCTGATCGCTGAAATGAGAAATAATATGGAAATTCGTTATTTCTCGATTTTTGAAGCTCAGTCGAGTTTGCGACAAGAGTAACGTCTCAGTGGTGAGATGCTGCAGTATCAGGGTTTTTATACCCAGCATGTTTTTTTTTTTTTTTTTTTTTTTGAATAAGTGAAATATGCCAACGTGAATTGTCCGCATAATATTTTGCATGTTAATTTGATTGTCAATTGTTTCTATGATGCATCAGAATAATGTGAGCTCCTATCATAATTAAATCTCGTTAGCTAATTAATACATCATATACGATTATGGGCGTGATTAGTTAAATTCCCTAACACTCTCGTTAAAGGTGGGTTATCAAGTCATTGACAAACTCAACCGCTATAACGTCTAATAGCTTTATTATCTGAGTTCAAGTTAGGCATATTAAAATGTACTTTTCTATTTTATACTTAGCAGTGAATTCAATGCATATCAAAAACAAATAAAAGTGATATCAATCACTAGTGAAATGATATGATATCAATCACTAGTGATTGATATCAGCCTATATTTTCACTGTTGCGTTTTTTGGATCACCTCTGACTTTTCCGTTCACTTAATGCAGCTCACTTCGAAAGTTCAAACGCCTATAAATTTATTATTTGTGAACAAAAACATAAAGTGTTGGTAGTATTTTTTTTAGTTAGAACATGAGGAACATTTTGGTACCAAAATAATTCAGATTTGCTGAAATTTTCGAGTTATGAATTTTCAACACCTCCCGCTTCAGTGAGTGAGGCAATGTATGTAACCTATGCTACGCAAAGTCATCAACAAAGTATGACGTCGCTTATGACGTCACTTGTCTCGCACTTTGACGCTGAATAAATTTCTTTTTATCTGTAACTCTTGATGACTATAGATCATGTAGATTGATCCAGGTATTCTGTCTCAAATACTCCTTTGTCTTTTTTTACATTATTGTGATTCGGCTTGAAGCATGGTTAACAAATTTATTAACTGTAAATCTTCTAAAAAGTATAAAATAAAAAGAAAATTTACTTTTTTTAGTAAATACCAAATATATTTCATTATCTCTTAGGCTGCGCACTCATGAAAATTCTAATGTTTTTAACACACTCGATGAAATATATTTGGTATTCACCTCAAAAAAGTAAATATACTCTATTTATTACACTCCCACACGCAGCGTTTCTTTGCTACCATCAGTCTTAAATTTTCAGACATCAATAACAGACGGGTGACGTCCGTGTATGTTGCGATACATTTGTCTTTTATGCAACTGCTTGAGGAGTATCTGTTGGCAACATTTTTTTATTATTCTTGATCCTTATGATATAAACGGCCAATTACGTTAAAAATCAATGACGTCATATAGACATAATGAACGTTGCCAGAGGCCTAAAACTTCATGATTTGATTTTGTCTTTCCTTTTGCTTTCAAGAACAAACATCAGTTCGAAAACTTTTTTTCGTCCATAATGGAAGCCATGGGTACTCTGTGACTTTTTGAATTTGAGTTGTCTCAGAATTATCGCGACGTCACGGCAATCATAAGCCACAGCGTTTCGATTTTCTTATTGAATGCAAGCTTAGTGACAGAACTTGTCAATTTTATTTTTCACATAATGAAAATATCTAATTTTCGACATAAATTAGCATTAAAGCAGGTGGTGCGTTTTAAAAGTTCTTCAGTATAGATGACAAAACGAAATATATAATTGGCATCTAAAAAGTTTTTTGTAGGCAAAAAATGAAATTCCCTTGACATCGTCAATGCCGTAATAGAAATATAAATGGCGATTTTGGTCCCTTGCTTAATTTTCTCTTAGAATATTAGGTCAATTCAAATATTTTTTTTATATATTATACCCTTTGGGATCTGTTTAAACAATAATATGAAAAAAATGGGATTTAAAGGTTTCTGTAGCCAATTTTTGGAATATACTCGACATCTTCAATACCGCGAAAACTGGTCCCGGGTCTAAAATCCATGACAGGGTCCGGTATTAGTGCTAGTAATTTAAAAAATTAAAAGTCATAAAGAATCTTTATAAGCATTTTTAAGAAGGCTCTATAATGAACATGTGATCCAATTTTTAGGTCGACATTTGCATTTTAAATACCATTTTGATGTTTGCAAACTTTGGTCCCCTAATTTGGTCCCAAGTCTCGGGCGTTGGTCCCGGCTTTGATTCCCTCCCCTTGTTATCTTCAGTCTTTTATGAAAACCAATACTTGTCAGCGAGGAAAGAAAATATCTCAAGTCGAAAGAATAATATCCAATGCATTTTCCTCCTTTAGATGGAGAGAAATCCAACCCAAGCCATGAATTTGCGGGTGATAGAAAAAAATCTACTAGCATGAGGATAATTGCTTCCGCATTTGACTCAATTTGCTTGGATGACATCAAAACAAATCTCAGGTCAAACCAATCGAATGACCTATTTTCCGCGTTTTGCCTTTAATCTTTCTTAGGTTATTTTATTTGCTTATTTATATTTTCTGCTTGTATGCTCTTTGTCCGTTCTGTTTGTTTGTTTAACATTTTCTTGCTCCTATTTTCTAATGAATGAAACAATTAAACCACACACACTGCTAAATATAGAATGAATGACGTCACAATGATTTACAGAATAGTCCTTCATATACTTATTTAATATACTTATTTAAGAATTTCGTATCGATAGTAATGAATTTATCAATAAATTTGCCCTAGAAAACCGCTGATAACACATAATTGGAAATAGTTTCTTGGTAGAAATATTAATTACAATTCTAAATTATTCTAAGTTAGACCATTAGACCAGCTGGCGAGAGTGAAAAATAGGTACAGCCTGTGGGGAGAACAGCTGTTAAACATTCCACATTTACACTGAAAAGACACCCAATTTTAGACGTTTTAAATACTCTTTTAATAAGAGAAGTCTACATTTGTTTTTACTTCACCCTTGGAAAAACGAAAAATTTAATCAAAACGTTATTCATTGAACAATAACTTTGATCACACCCTCTTCGGAATAGTCCATTTCAAAACCAATTACAATTATAGGCTAAGTAACCACTGTTTCATAAATGAACTAATATTAGTTACTTATGCATTAATAAGTAACGCTGTAGAAAAGACAAAGTTTCATTGTCATGACAATTGGAATTTATGAGAAATTAGCATCAGAAAAAGTTACAGACACTACATGGAATATTGGACCAGATTTAAGTGCATTTTGACAAGGAATATATTTTTTATAGTTGAACTTTTGGACTACTGTAACTACTTTGGTGTCTTTAAGTATGGTTAACTGTATTCAGAAAATGATTTTAAGCATTGAGATAATACTTACTGGTAAAAGTGAAAAGACACAATCTGATAGAGGGCAATTTATGACAAATTCAGCCAATGGTTGTCATAAAGATATGCTTATATTTTGCATCTTTAAGTGTTTATCTTCTTTGTTTGCCCTCTAATATATGCTTTCTCCTATTGTTGTTTCAGAGAAAAAGAACTGCAGATATTTATATCTTTTCTTGCATGTTATATCTTAGTTGTAGTGTCCGTGGTAAAAGTATAAAAAATATATGAAGGAATATTGTCAAAACAAAGACTAGTTTAGATTAAATGTGTAATAAACAATGTAAAAATGATAATATAAATAAAATGAAATAGCACTAAAACAAAGTACCAACAGTTAGAACCAAGATCAGGACCGACATTCTTGATCCAAACCAAAGTGTTCCTGAAAGATATTTTTTTTCGAAAAAGTCAATTTCCAAAAAAGTTAGCAGGCCTTAAAACATTAATGTGGGCATGACCGGATGGTCTGGACATTTATTCATCTAAATTGAAGGATGTTTTTGTTACCATTACGGAAACAGTTCCGTGCGAAATTTAATACACACCGGACTACTTTCTGCTCATCGGAGACTTCCGTATATTTCCGATAACGAGGAAGTCGGAACAAGTATTAACTTTATAAAACAATAGCAGTCGTTTAGCTTTGACAATTACAGGACACACATTGACTTTATATCATACGTCTGTGTGCGCAGAAGAGTGTGTGTTTACTTTATTTCTCGATGTTGTCTGAGATTATGAATGCTTAGCTGAATCTAGAAATCCCACCTTTTATACTGCGCAGTTGTTTAAGTCCAAAGTATAAGATTTAAGCCTTGTTAACCCATATAAGTCCAGCGCCTTTTGTGGGACAAAGGCGAACAGTGCAGATCCAGATCTGACACCGCGACAGAAAGTGGCGTCCGATCAGGGCCTACACTGTTGCTTACAAAATACTCTTGTACAATTTGAATAAACTTGTAAAATATCACCCTACAACCATTAAAACAGAAATTGACTTGTCCATTTGATAAGAGTTGGATATTTCACAAGGCATAAATGGGTTAGTTAGGCCAGGAATTGGACGGTTATGTCGTATCATAACATATTTATGATACATGGATGGTTTCTGATTATTATTATTATAAATAGTTTGGATACAGATCAGGCTCTACGAAATGTCCGGCTTGATCTGGATCTAAACTGCTTTAAACTTGGTGAGCCTTGTATCTACCATAAGGGATGGTTGATAATAACCACAGGGCAAAAAGACATCTATAAGCAATTTTAAGCATGCGTAAATATACCGTAATAGTGCCTTATGTGTACAATTAAGCAGCGGAAAAATGCTTAAAAAGCAAATTTAAGGCACCTTTAAGGCACCACTTAAAAACTTTATGGCATCCCTTTTTGGTAACCATTAAGCAGACGCTTAAAATTGCTGATAAAGCGCGTTTGCGCTAATAAGCAATATGCTTATCATTTGCTTTCTGGCACTCAACTTTAAGCATATTTATCACTTTTAAGCATCTGATAAAGCACTAAAACGCTAATAAGCAAATAAACGTATTAGTCGCGTTTTACTAATGTGTTTTAAGCATTTTGATCAACATTAAGCATTGAAATAAAAGCATAAATACGCTTATAAAAAGAATGCGTTTCGTTACATTAAATTATTTTAAAATAGGGGCAAAATGGACCAATAAGCTGATAAGCATGGCGCTAATTGTTTGTATTTCGTTTTGAGCGTTTGTATCATTTGTGTATGTTTGCATGCCTTTTCCTTTTCTTTTGTTTGCTTTGTCGTCATGTGGATTAAACTCCTCCAGAAACGTTTTTGGATCTAGAGATGGTCAAAAACGCTTTCATCTGTGCTCGGTCTGGATCTTGGCCCCAGGGGTGGCGGTACTCTCATTTTTTTCTTCATACGCAAGCTTGGATCCAGCATCTACCATTCATCCCCCAAAAATATCAAGAATATCAAGCACCAAAGAAATTTTAGCATCCCCAAAATTCCAACCATTCTGTACCTTGACATTAAATTGCTAAAATGCATAGAAATCACCTCTAAATCTAGTCCAATTTTGTAAGGGCCCCCAAAAATATTCATTTTTCTGAAAACCCCCAAAATATTGAAATTCAAAATCTTGAACCCCAAAAAACGGCCAGAGCCTACGTATGTATGAAAATATCAGAGTACATCCCCCTCTTTACATCCAAACTAATATCCATGCTCAGAGTAATCCATGTCAGTTTCTGAAGATCTTGCTTGAGACTGAGTCTAAAGATGACCTGCGCGCCACCACATCCCGTTTGCAAGTGATAGCAGCTTTTACTTCCCGCCTCTTCGACACGTGTAATTATTAATTACCCATGTTGCGAGAGACGACCAGTGTTGTTTCCAATTACATAGTTATATAATTTCTCTAACCGAGGCAAACTTACACACACATACAGGCTACATAGACGCATATTGCAATAAGAAACAGCATGTGTTTTAGATACATGTATTATGTTTTAGCTTCCTAAAACGAATCCTGCATGATTTCCCATTTTAATTCATTATAGAAATACTCAATAAAATTAACCAGCTTCAGCTAGATGAAAGTTTTCATAAAAACACAAAACAAACGATTAAGCTCTAGTCACACGGGTATGTGCGATCACAGAATCATAGGTTTTGGGAAAGATTTCGGGAAGGTTGCTGAGCAGCAGTCTTTTGGGTTTCACGCAAGCCTGTAGCATGTGCGTGTATGCGGTTTCACCAGAGCCTTTGCTCTTCGCATCACAAATTATGAAAATGTCGAAAGAAACGATTTGCCTCATACACATGATATGCGCATTTGCAGCTTATTATTTTCTGAAAATAAATAGAATGCCTGCAAAATGAAACATTTAAGTCTTTATCTGTTTGTGTGGACCCAGATCAGGCCCAACAAACTTCGGACCTGAACTGTGAACTGGAGCCAAACTGTTTGACACTCTGATGGTACTCTGATATGACGTTTTTCTAAAAGAAATAATGTTTCCCTAGCATGCATTGATTCATTATTCTAAGGTGGCACAGGGTAACGTGTCATGATTTAGTACTTGGATTTCGTAATATGGCCTCCAGTGACATTTTTCAAGTACATTTTGAAAATACACTCCCTTTGAAAGGCATTAAGTCTGTTTTCTCTCAGGCATACATATACGTATACTTAAGGAATAAAGAAACGCAACAAACACTTCGAGTCATTGTAAACATACAATATGATGCAAGTTTTTAGTGCAAATGATATTTATCCATAAGAGCAGTATGTGTCCGTCAAATTCCAGCAGGTTCAACGTAATTATCGATTACGTAATCATTTTGGTATGCACGTGACGAGCCTGACCACCGTAGAAAACTGCTGAAACAGGGTCAATAAAAGCAAAGTTTGAATCAACCATCGGTTTATTGTTTTAAAAAGTCTTGGCATAGATTGCGGATCAAGGAAATGATCAAATGGCGACGTTTCTGTAGGATTCTAAAACGGCTTAACGTCATTAACGTCAACTCTGAATACTGCGTAAAACGCGTAAACTTTAGTTTCTGTTTGAGATTTATTCATTACAAGGACGTTTTGTTCAAGAATTATGACTTGAGATCTTCAGACATCAAAACAACTCGATTCTGACGTCAAAATTCGACATCCTACGTTTTAATGGTTTCCATGATGTTTGTGTGTTTTTCTAATGATAAAATGATCCAGACACAAAGTTTAGGTTACAGTTAACAAGTTTGGTGACCACTCTCAGCATGTAATCAGATGTTTTCTCTTGCATTATGCCGTGTTTTGTTTGGCTAACGTCAATATAAACACCTTACCAGCGTATTTCTACGGTATCTGAGAAGTCATTTTTTTCCCAAGAAAGTATGTTCTGATGTCTCTAGGTTTATATTATCCCATATATTCACCAGCGACCCAAACCCGACGGCTCTGAGTGACGTTTATCGTTTATTCACTACCATTGTGAATCTTGCCATTCAAGTAGCGTGTTTTGACGCAATATTTGACTGCATTTGGAATATGATTGGACGTTTATTTAGTTTGCACATTGTCAAGTCGACGTCAAATAACCAAACATGGAAAAGACGGGATTTCTTGATCTTTATTCTGACGTTAACGTCACATTTTACGTTTTTATATGTTTTCATCTTGTAGCGTAAAATGTAGCATTGAAATGACGTTTTGGTATATCATCACACGCTATAAATACTCAATAAGAAATTTTCAAAAGTTATTTCACCAAACCGTCATTTAAACATGCAAAAATTATATTTTTGTCTGTTGCGTTTCTTTATTCCTTAAGTATATATGCCACCAAAGTATCCTTATGGAAACGCAGTGGCTCAGCTGGTAGAGCGTTAGACTTGGGATTGAAGGTCAACAGTTCGAGACTCGCTCTGTACGTAACAGGCTAATGTCCTGAGTTTACTTTACATTATATCTCTACCATGTGGCCAGGCTTGACACATATGATGCATCTACATGTATGCTCTTTCACTTTGATTTATGCTGGCCCTCGTTGGTGGGGACTTTACACAAGCAAACAGTTTAGACCCATGTATCCGACCAATCTGGATCCAAATCGTTTGACAGCGGACAAAACTGGGATGACCCGGCGTGGGATCTTTCTTCATTTATTGTTCACAAGGTTTGTTTGGTGACCATAAAGCGTCTGGTCTGAGTGTATACTGTTCACAGATGCCCCTTAACAAATGAAATCATTTCAAGAATGTCGACATACACAGAGAGCGTTAGTTTTTGGCGAGATGCAAATAGTGCAGAACCTGGTCCGATGTCGGTTTAAGGCCTGGTTTTGTGCTCTTACGTGATATACAGAAGATATGCAGATGGCAATGTTGCGATTGAACTGTATACATTCACCCCTAGGATGTACTGGCATGGGTCTACAGCAGAATATGGATGAACAAGCCTAAAATAGTTTCATTCTCGAACTACACATGTGTAATTTATGTTCTTTGGTCAAGGCATTAATCATTGTAATTGTAACTGCTTAGTTCTCGTTCAACATAGCCAAGCAACAATACAAACAAATAAAATCCAAATCATTTTTAAAGACAGTGCATGAATTATATCCACATGAAGTCTCACTAAGTACTAACACTCTTTCGCTGCAAAATGTAGACAGATGGTTGCATGCGCACGTGCGTGCGTGCGTGTGCTAAACACGGTTCAATTATGAACCATACCACGAAAGCCGACATGTTCGAGGTGCGCTTCTAGTAACAGCGGGACTGCAGATGCTGTTTTGATCTGATCATACAGGTATTTTCGGAAAGATCTAGAGAGACTGGGCGTATTCAGTGCGGCTCGTCAGAGCCTTTAATGTTCATTTATGTGGTACGAAAAAAAATAAGATTAAAAATATTATATTCTATGACGTTTTGTCTTCTTGAGTATATTCACAAAATGTCAAACAACTTTGATTTAAATCAGAACCTGACTTTTTTGTCGCGAAAAAGCAGGCTCACCTGAGCCTCGGCTGGTCCTCTCTGCGAAATACCAAAAGCACATATGTTTTCCCAAATAAACAAAGCCATGTAATTCATAGAATATTTCTAATACTGCAGGACCGAAGCATACATGTATGTGCCACGCCATGGAACAATACTGGACACATCAAGATTCTTCATTGACAATCGTAATTACATGTGGCCATTGATTTGATTTTTCAACCTGTTAATACTCTCTGCATCACATATTTTCATACTTATTGCTCTACGTTTTAGATGCGATTTTTATACAGCCGTGAATCAGAAATGCAAACCTTTATTCAGCCATGCAATCTAAAAGCAATTATATTGACCCCTGTACATCATGTACATGTTAGCCTAATGTTTTGCTAAAAAAGTGGAGGTTGTAACTTGTATGGATTAAAATGGCTCGAATTGAATCTCGTTAAATAGGGATCCTGAACCACCTAATAAGCGTACAGCGAATGCTCTCTTCAGTCTAAATTGATGCACACGCTGATCTGATTCTTCGCTTGGCGCACTCTAACAATTGCCCAATGACTATAGTTTAGGACAGAAACAATACATATAATGTATATACTGTTAACTTCATATATTTATACATGCGTGTTTGTGTTATACATTTTGATCGGACAGAGTGCTTAATTTCCCCATGCCGTTCCAAGATATTGGATACCCAGAACACCTTTTTAACACCTACGCGTAATAATTGATTTATTACTACCTTTCAATGATGCTGTCAAAAGACCCACAAGTTACACATAGCTGTGTTGCTACTATCAAGCGTTTGCATCTGGAGTTTTATGCTTTGGTATTCAGGAATTGCCATAGAAACGTTGCTGGAAATATTTAAAGTACCAGTCATCAATTATGGTCGTGTAACGGGAACACAATCACTGAAAGTGTAATTATGCCACCTAGACTACGGCAAGACTCCTACATGTATACTTCACTTTTATCGTACTTTCACCGTATTATGCAGTAGCCAGACTCAGGCTTATGATATTCGGTCTCAAACGAATCGAACCTAACCACCCTATCGGTCCCAGAGTAGCGAATATAAAATGGTTTAAATCTTTTCCTGCTTTGTCTGCTCTCTTATTGATATTCATTTTTGGTGGTCTATATAGCAAACAAACTTGTCACATGTTTAGCTGCTTGGGGATAGGCTGATCAGGGTTCATAACTGCTTGCTTCCATGATAATATTCAGCAGGTGTATTAAGCAGATGACCGAATGTGTAAACAAATTTTAGCAGGATAAGGGTTAAAAAGCTGATAGTAAGAAAACCAATCAAATGCAAATTGCTTGTGCCCAGCAAGAGGTCCACCATCATGAACAACAAAAATGTCTCATCAAAGTGTTGGCTGTCTGTGATTATGGAACTTGGGTTCTGAATTCTAGCAGAAAGCGAAATCCGATCTGACTGGGCAGAAACAATCCGATCTGATTGGGCATCAACAGACGACTCTGTGTATATAGTCAATGTTACCTGTGTTCTAAATGATAATTTACCTTAATTTGATTGAATGATTTTTGTAATTCATTTTTATTTTGTCACATCGACCTTTCTTATTTCAATAATATGCTGTAAATCGATTTTAAAAAGTATTCTTGCCTTAGAACTCATTCAGTTTTAGAAACAAAATCCTGCGTGTTCATGCGTCTATAATTATAATGTTTTTGATATATGAGCCGCGACATGAAATTTCCAACAATGTGGTATGTGCGACCAGCAAAGCCTCAGATCAGCCTGCGCATACGCGCAGTCTGATTAGAGCCTTTGCTAGTCGTTTGGATATTCTATGGCTGTTAGCTACTGACCAAACAGCTTCTGGTGTGTCTACGCTTTAAAGGACGCTGCACTGGCTTGTCTGAGTCTACACTTGTCAAAATGCCACATTGTTGGAAATCACATGTCACGGCTCATATATGAATAAAGCTACATATAAAACAACCTACCGAAATCGTAATGCAAGCGCTACTGTGCATGGACATTGCCAACGTTTTTGCGGGAGATAAAAACCAAATAAGATTGAGGCGTCCATAGTCTACTCTGCGTAATCTGCTGTTAGCTGCACACAGTTGATCAGCAAACTGTTCATGAAAGTGAGGACTATATGAATGCTCGAGTCTGTCTGTCATTCTGTATTTTCAGTGAAAGATACAATGTTCATCTCACTGAAAATGATTGCATTCTTTAATGTTAAAATTGTGCCAATGCATTTACAACACATCATGTACATGTAATGTGCGTGACAAGCTTTTCGGCATATGCGATCAATTAACATCCACCTTAGCCTATGTACCTGTATCCATCCACACCTGCCATTGCGAAGTAATAATCAGGGTATGATAAAGAGTGCTTGGTGCAGCAGCGTTGATAATATCTATATATTATGCTGTAAAACAATATTTAATAAAGAATATATATAATTTTTTGTATCTAAATATGGGAACGATAATATTAGAAAAACATGCGCTGCTTTCTGCAAGTCAGTTTGTGACTCCGTTATTGAATGACAGACGAGTGCTTAAATTTTTCATATAAGAACTGGATAGTCTTAATAGTTAAGAAGTCGAAATAGTGAAGTAGAAATTAAAATACTACTGGCTGTATGACGACTACACAAGTTGATCCAGACTGTGAGTTCTAATGTATACCGATTAACTACAATATTCTTAGCCCCACCCTGGAGCTTTTATTGACAGCCCTGTCCAAGAGGTCTGCGATCAAGCAAGACCCAACCCATGCAGCCCAGTCTCAGGAACCAGGCCCAGAGGCTGTAAACCCTCTAACGCACTCAACCCTGCTCAACACGAAATTACAAACGCTGCAAAGAGAAAAACAAAGGCACAGGCCAGACTGCATGGAAGCGCAGGCTGATCTGAGCCTTAGCTTTTCACGCCCAACAGGTTGCAAAATATTCAAAGTAAGTTTACGCATGCGGATATCCAGGGGATTTGCAGTTTGGCGGGAGTGGTGGTCCGCAGTTTACATTTTTATACCATCCTTACCAACTTTAGCACGAAATATCTCGTGATGTGCAAGTTCTACACTAATGTAGGTGGTATAAAATAGTTATACCATGTTTGTCCACCTGTACGGAAGATAATCCACTCGTTAAAGCCCTTGGGTTATCTCCACGTACAGGCGGACGGCCCATAGTATAACTATTACCTAAAATTTTTTCCAAGTATGTGTAGAAGAGCAGCTATCCGTATTGAGATTCGTCGCGAGAATATCTTCAGATTATGCTGAAACCAACATGACTAGCTTCATAGACTACCTGGAATGTTGAATTAATAAGTGTGGCAAATTTAACTTGCGATTGCTGACGACAAAGCTAGCACAATAGCACCGTGCTGACATTGTTTGTGATATTCAGAGAATATGGCGTGTTTTGATATCACTCAATGAGACTTTTCTTTGAAACACATAGAATACACATATCTATGCGCTGAAAAAATGTGGGAGATTTTCGTTAATAACGCGCATACACAAATGACTCTTTTAATGCTCATTCTGACGAATTCAGCGTGGCTAGAGGTTTGAAGTTCTGTCTTTGTCTTCATCCATGAGTAGCAAATGCTCTGGTGAGACTGCGCCTTCGATGCTCGTAAATGATCTTATGTACTGGCTCATTAGGCTCCAGAAACCGGTCCATTCTCGGTTGTTTGAGGCATGCGCGGATCCAGAGGGTGGGGCAGGGGGCAAGGGGGCGTTTGCCAAACATACATTTATTTCAAACAAGCCATTTTTGAATATGTTGTGGGTGCCTCCTCGCATCCAGAAAGAGGGTGGTCAGATGGGGTCCAACTCTGGCAACTTTTTTAGTTGCTGAGGGAAGAGAGAACCCAAATACCACTTAAAGTGGGCCATCATCGGCCCGTCAGTTAAACGCCATTTAAATGGCGTTATGCTGGCGGGCCGATAATGGTCCAACATTGAATGCTTTTGTGATTTTTCAGGGGTTTCAGACCAGAATTGGTAATGGATCCTATAGCCAGGAGGCGGGGTCCGGACCCTTTCCCTCTCTCTTGATTCACACATGTCATCAATGTGAACTATAACCATAAATGTGTTTTAATGGAGAAATTAACAATGTTCTTAACAATACGTTTGGCGGACTTTTCGTTTGCTCGACACGCTTCCGTATCTAGGCCATATCTCATACAAGGGTAGATGGAATACATTATTCACCAGCGCGTCAGCGCTGGTGATATTCGTTAGTAAACTTTCGGGCGCCTGTTCGATTTGGATCTGTTCCATTAGCAAGTTGCGGAAATGGATCAGGTGTTAACTCCCCAACAGTAGTGTCTTTTACAGTTCTTTCTCAGACTCCCCGCCGACCAAGTTACTTCCATAATTGCGTGAGAGATGTTGATATTTTGGATACTAGATTGCTTCTAAAAGCGAAAAGGCCTACTAGCGTCCTTACCACTTAGCGAGAATCCCGATCAAACATTGGCCCTTCGGATATTCTAGACTAAATGTGACGAAATATCTAGATATAGATGGGTCAGTTTCAATATGCCCCCTAGGCATAATGTGCATTGACTTCGATTGATGGATACGGTTGAATGACCTAATACATACTGCTGGGGAGGAGGTTAACTCTACAATTATTCAGTGTGTTCATGAGCAGAGCCTTACTTGAATATGCATATTTTCTGTCTTTTATTTGCTTTGAATGGATCGCCTATGTACAAATCGTTAACTAAAACAAAAAAATACTCAGAGCTTGAAGCCCATGAAGCACTGAATAGAGTGGCTTCAGCAAATGCAATAATTAAACACTATAAAAGTTCTTCTTTAATAACTGTAATACGCCATGCGATGGTTTGAAGCTTTCTTACACTTCCGCCCGCGTATTTGTCCTGCGAATTCGCGTTTCGTGTGCGTTTCCAACGCATTGTACGTGCGTTGAGTTTAAATTGCGTATGAAACGCGAATCAACGTATTTCGAAACTCATGAATATTCATTAGCAGCCTTCAAACGCGTTTCAACGATAAAATATGCGTTTCTTCCTTTAGCCAATCAAATTGGTTTGATGCAACGCAGTAATGCGTAAACCAATCAAAATTGAGTTGACCTTGCTCAATGTTTACATTGTTATTCACGGTTTAACTTTGCTTTGAATATTTCTGATAAGACTTGTCTTGCAAATCTCAATTCCCGTTTCCTTTGAGGTTTTAAAGCCCAGTTTGAATCAAATATCTCACTCCATTCATTGATCAATATTATGAGCCGACTATCACGACTTTTCAGCATAGAAATGAATGGAGTAACTCAAGGCCAAAAAATGAATATATAACAGTAAAATCACATCGATATTCATCAGATATAGATCTATAATTAGTCTCTTTTAGTGCCCAATGTAAAATATTTTTCTTAAAACAACGACATGAGGCAAATAAATTGAAAATATGTCGCACTGCATTCAATTTTGTTTCTTGGGATTCGCATCAAACAATTTCGAACTTTCAGATTGGGTCAACTGAGATTAGATGCAAACTCTCCTTGTAAAGTAAAATAATCGAGCCAAACTCACTTGTTGACATTCTAACTGGATAAATCTCTCTTAAAAGAAAAAAGAAGGCACTTCTAAGCAAAAGCAATTGCATGTGCCCAGGCTTCACCTGATCAGCCCTAAAATAAAAGTAGAGCAGTATATCTAGTTCTGCCCATCTATCCTGCTCAGGAGGTAGAAACTGACACCCCTTAAACAACCTGCACCCCTGCTCGACAGTGCCAAGGAGGTAGGTTCAGACCCCATTTAAACAGCCTGAACCCTTGCAACACAGTGCCCGGCAGGTAGGTTCCAACAATGCTTAAACAGCCTGCACCTCTGCATCACAGTGCCGGCAGGTAGGTTTCTACACCGCTTAAACAGCTGCACCCCTGCAACACAGTCCCGGCAGATAGGTTCGACACAGCTTAAACATCTGCACCGCTGCAACACAGTGCAGGCAGATAGGTTTCGACACCACTTAAACAGCTGCACCCCTGCAACACATTCCCGGCAGATAGGTTTCGACAGCGCTTAAACAGCTGCATCTATGCAACACATTTCCGGCAGATAGGTTTTGACAGCGCTTAAAAAGCAGCATCTATGCAACACAGTGCCGGCAGATAGGTTGAGACACTGCTTAAACAGCTGCACCCCTGCAGCACAGTGCCGGCAGATAGGTTTCGACACCACTTAAACAGCTGCACCCTTGCAACACAGTCCGGGCAGATAGGTTTTGACACCGCTTAAACAGCTGCACTTCTGCAACACATTGCCGGCAGATAGGTTTCGACACCACTTAAACAGCTGCACCTCTGCAACACAGCCCCGGCAGAAAGGTTTCGACACCACTTAAACAGCTGCATCCCTGCAGCATAGTGCCATCAGGAAGGTTTTCACACCACTTAAACAGCTGCACCCCTGCAGCACAGTGCCGGCAGATAGGTTGCGACACCACTTAAATAGCTGCACCCCTGCAGCACAGTGCCCGGCAGATAGGTTGCGACACCTCTTAAACAGCTGCACCCCTGCAACACAGTGCTGACAGATTGGTTTCGACACAGCTTAAACAGCTGCACCCCTGCAACACAGTGCCGGCAGATAGGTTTTGAAACCACTTAAACAGCTGCACCTCTGCAGCACAGTGCCGGCAGATAGGTTTTGACATCGCTTAAACAGCTGCACCCCTGCAACACAGTCCCGGCAGATAGGTTTCGACACCACTTAACAGCTGCACCACTGCAGCACAGTACCGGCAGATAGGTTGTGATCCCCCTTAAACAGCTGCACCCCTGTAGCACAGTGCCCGGCAGATAGGTTCTGACACTGTTCAAACAGCCTTCTTTCTCTCTCTCAATTTCTCTCGCTCTCTCTCTTTCTCTGAACACTGTGCCTTCTGTGAGGCTTGGACCCGGAGCCTCATCAACTGAAGACCCAAATTTAATCAAGCCAGTAAGAAAAGATTGATCGATAAAGACTTCAAGCTAATTATTTGATCAAAATGCAGCAGGCTCAGGTTCTGAAAGCTGATCCCAAGGCCTTATAACACAGAATTACGGACCTGTTTGATATGGTTGGACTAAACACGATGAACTGGTCTACATATTTGAATTGTAACCGATGTTAAACAAATGTCATGGGATGTGAAGTCAGCTGACATGAAATATCTCGCAACGATGGCCATAAATGAGTGAGTGCCATTGACACAAAAAAGAAAAAAAGAAACGATAAACAAAGCATTTTGAGGGATAATGTTTTCGCTGTTTTCTTGGTTTCAATAATAAAATTATCATTGATTTACATGTAACAGGTTTGGCAACGCAATTGAACCTTTTTTTATTGGCAGTTCAACAATGCGTTTCAACGTGAATTGTACGTTGAACTGCGTTGCTATACTTGAGTTATTGATTGGTTAACAGGTAAATGCGTTGCACTGCAGTTCAACGCGTATCGAAAGTGGGCTTTGATTGGATTTTCGAAATTCGCGTTGGAAAACTAATAGGTATTACGTGCGTTTTCAATGCGTTTTCAACGCGAATTCGACAAGGACAAATAGATGGGCGGTAGTGTAAAAGCTAACCATGTAATTTTACATGATAAGTGTGTGGCAATCAACTCCGTAGGTCAAGGTCACAACAGTTTACTTGAAGCAAACTCTTATCCTGGGTTTCGTGGTAGGCCAAATTCATATGTTTTCAAATGACTATTGCTGATGGTGAGTCGCGAAAAAACACTTGCCTAAGCCAAACGCCAGAAAATATCCCATCTTCGGGTTTTGCAAACAACAAAAGCCCGGACCAGCCTGCGCACTCACCCATTTTGATCCACGTTTTTGTTATTTGCTTATTAGAAAGCTTGTCATAACCGAAATTTAAATTTCCTAGCTATCCCATGTAGCTGAGAAGGCTAGTTTGGGCAGGGACGTATATTGAATTTTATAATCCATGGTTTGGGCATTAATCTGACTATAACCCTGAGCATAGGTTTTCTCGCGAGGACTTATAAATAGGCCAGAATACGATAACTTCGCGGTATGCGTGAAAGTCATGCTCAGCTAAAGAGACAAAGTACATGTAGAAGATTGTAATTTTGTTTACAGTGGATCAGATATTTGCTTACAAATAAAAAGTATCCAAAAATGTAATCAGTTTCGTATCCACTTTCCGGAAAGTAACACGAGCTGTCATTGATTGAATTGACTCGTTTTACACCTTTGGTATTGACAAGTTGAATTTGGTCGGATG
Organism: Loripinus fragilis; assembly: GCA_964019695.1. Lineage (NCBI taxonomy): Eukaryota > Metazoa > Mollusca > Bivalvia > Lucinida > Lucinidae > Loripinus > Loripinus fragilis. The sequence continues at coordinate 13,047,148 of OZ026530.1, forward strand.
TTTTGACGTCCCGTCTGCGTTTGTGTTTGATTTTGAGACAAAATCAATAACGGACTACCGATGCCTTTGAAGTGGCATCTTTTTATCCTCTTATATTTTTAAATTTTAGCAATAGGTTAGATTGGATTTTCCCACTGTCATAAACTGGGCCAGTCCATTTCCGTCTTAAAGGTTGCGTGGTGGTATTTTTAATTTTGCATAAGCAGGCATACAGTGGAGACCCAAGACAGACAGTGCGTTATGCGGCATCTGATCTGGATCTGCACTGCATATGCATCACAATAAAGACGCTATGCTTAATACATGGGTTAAATCAGTTACTAAATTTTGTGCAAGGTTTAAACATCTATTTCGATTTTTGATTATAAGATATATAATAAAGGTCTATGTACAATGTGGTCCTCGTCTCCACCTGTTATAATCTTAATTATTACCGCAGACGTTGCAGCAGTCCATTAATCAGCCCCATATGTGCATGATAATTGCAATTATTGCTGATAAGTGGATACGTGTTCTTAAACGTGTATACACAATATGAATAGACGTAATCATATTTTACACAGTCCTTACTGCACATGTACGTTCACCCGAACACCAGTTATTTAAAACAGTGACTTATAAAACGACAACCATTGCGTGTTCCTGGGGCTGAAAGTAATCTTTTGGCGAAAAAAGCACCCTTCCAAAGTTTGAATTTTATTTTAAAAAATATGCATGTTTAATGATTATTAACAAAGTGATACTATGTTAAATTGTGTATATTTTTTTGCAACATCAGCATTGGACTGTATGGGACAGGGACCTTTATTACAATCTATGGTCGTAATGTATTAATGGAAAATCTAACAGCATTGAACATGCTGAAATTTAAATAAATCTTTTCTTAACTAATAATTTGGAGACGCATAAATTTATGGTGCACAAAAGAAAAGTCACTGAACATGGCTTTGATAAATATATTGAGACTGCACAGATGTTTGGCAAAAGCTGATTTTTACATTAGCACTGAATCAACTGCATATGCTGTTTATGTGCCAAAATCTTCAAATGTTTCTAGTTTTAGCATAGCTACATAAGCACTTTTAACTCTCCTGAGTAAAAACATACGTTTAAGTACCTTTAATTTATCTGCGTAAAAATACAATATCAATATATTTTAAGCACTTTTAAGTCTGTCGTAAAAGCTTTATGTCATAGCTTAAAATTATTGCTGAAAAGTTCTATAAAGCATATTTAAGCACCATTACGCACACCCGTAAAAACTTTATGGCATCCCTTTTTACTGCTTTTACGCTATGTCTGATAGGTGCTTAAAATCAACGCACTTTTAAGTTCCGGCGTAATGGCACTAAAAAGGGATGCCATAAAGCAATTTTAAGCTAAAACTTATTTAACTTAAAGTTGTCCATTTTTCCTATGAAAATCTATGAACAATTTTGTCGGGCCTGATTTGGATCTAAACTATTTGATCAATTCAAACCTAGATCAGACGCATGTACGCGTAACATTAGATCTTGGTCTTCATTGTGTGCGCTGTGCCGGGTTACATGTTTTGTAAATAATTTATTCCGTATCCCGCACAAGTACATACAAGTATAAGCAATGAAAACCAAGCTATATGCTGAGTGTCAGCGACCGATCAGTCACTGCGCAATAACTAGCCAACATACATTACAGTCTGGTCGGGAACACAGTGGTTCGGCTGGTAGAGTGGTAGACGGGAGATAGAATGGTTCGAGACTCGCCTGGGTCACTGTGTTGTGTCCTTGAGCTAGACACTTTATCCGTTCTTTGTTCAGGTTCAACCCATGAAAACAGGAAATTGTTCCGACATGATTAAAACTTGTTGACTGGGGTGTAAAAAAGCAGCACAAACAAAACCAAATCAATTTGATCACAGTTTTTCTGTTTGAAGAAAAAGCAAGCATTCAAATTGAACGAGTATTTTGAAATAATTTTGTCCTCTCTATATTATAAACCCAAATATGCCAATGAAAATCGTACATCCTAGTTAGCTAATTTTTTTTGAGTATTATGGTTGCTGTATGCGTTTTATGGTCACCAAATGGACTTCTACTCGGACCCAGTATAAGACCAAGAATTAGACAGTTATGTTGTATCCTAACATACTGAGTCTAGTGTGTCTAAGACTCCGATGAGATTGTGCCTAGTGTGGTAGCTCATCTTGGTCTGCACTGTTTCACTCTCGAAGGTTCCATTATTTGGACGGTAATGTTTTTCTTAAAAGCCTTTACAGAGTACTAGTGATGCCTTAGTGCTATAAGGCAAATGGTGAAGACCTGGGTTTTATCCGAGTCTTCACTGTTTTCTGAGACAAAACCAATCTTGACAGAAAAAAAATCAATTTTTATTTGGAAATTACAACCTTCGATCCATCGATATATATACAATGGGCTTTCTCGAGTTTAAAGTATCAGGCCAGAAGGAAGAATCCATTACTGCATCAATGGTTGAAATGAACACACAGATCTACACAGAAGCACTACACGATTTTTATGACCGGATGTGATTTTTGCCTCCGGGTATTGCAGACATCCTGCTATCACAGAGCTTTATCAAAAGAAAATATATTCCTTCTTTTGAAGTAAGCTGCCCCTTCATTCTTGATACGAGTAAAAAGGTACTTTCGTAAAAGATGTCTCAGCCAACTTTAGGACAGAGTTTGAACTACATCAGTTCATGAATGCGTAACAGTGCTCATTTTTCTGTAGTATGCTTATGGCGCACGAAAATCCTTAGAAATGAGTAGAAATACTTCATCCAGCCCCATGAAACCTGTGGCTCTATATATGCGATACAAATATTGGGTTCACACCGAGACATTTCCAGGGTGAACTCGGCTACATGGTTGGGCCGACTTCCAAAACGCTTATTCAAATAGGCCGGGCCCCCGAGGTTATAAAACGTTTTTCATGCTCAACTCAACAAGTGACGTAGACTCAACTGAGCGCGAAATTTAAACTGCTCATAAAAAACCAGAAGGAGTTTCTTGCTTTAGATCTCTCAGATGTTGTATTTATCATGCTTATAATGTTAAAATGCCCACACTTGTCGGCATTTTAACATTTAAGAGCAGGATAAATTTCGTGCTCAACTGAGTCAGTGACCTATACGTCACTGACTCAGTTGAGTATGAAAAATGTTTTATAACCCCAGGGCCAGTTGTCAGTGAGTTCTCCAACTACTGGCAAACCGTCAGCACCGCACAGCTTTGTAGCTCCAAAACAGGAAACACCAAAAAGCACTGATCAGCAAGCGGGGAAATTATTGCAGACTCTTAGTTTAGCTGCTAAATGATTGCACACATAACAATGTAGTACAAAACAGTACAAATTATAAAGACATACTCATTGTGAGCTATCAAAACCAACCAACAATCTGAGTCTTTAAACAATTATTATTTTATTTTTATTCAGTCACACAATCTGTGACTGATTAAATCGTCCATCCTTGAATCCCTAAGAAAGTGTTCAGAAGCTTTTTTATAACGAAAACAAAATTTTCTTTATTGAGGGTAAACCCACCCTTATTTTGTAAAATTGACTAACAGTGATGATCCAGATCAGACGCCTCATGGTCTGCCGTCCGATCAGGGTCGCCGCTGTTTGCTAACATTATGCACTATTAACAACAGCGGAAGTGGACTGGTCCAATTCAGGCCATTTCATAAGAAATAAATGGGTGATAAGGGACGTGTTATATCCTAACAAAAAGTTTTATGGTTTGTTGCTTTACGTCTCAGTCAGCCGCTACGGTCATGTCGAGACGGTCAGTTAACCTAACCATACATTTTCCTGGGTAAGCTTGAACAAGACAGCAACCCTTTTTGAAGGAATCAGCAGAAGGGTGATGAATGGCCGTGACTTAACTTATTTCATGATCAATCTTCATGAATATATAGATCCGGGCTGGGATCAAACTCACTGACCCCTTGATCTGCAGCCAGACACGCATCTGTAGTTACAGACTGGGCTACGCCGCCTGGTATTAACAAATATTTTAAGATCACAGCAACATCTGCCTTCAAACTAGCACCCCATTCTGACTAAACTTTCGTACGTCCTACTGTCTTTAGATGGCACGGATGTGCAGGCTGGTCCATTTGTTGCATACAACAAAATCATGAATTTTACGGTAACGAGCCTGCCTGATCTGTAGAGTTCTTAGTGAGATAGCGACATGTGCAATCAACATGATCATGCGCGGATCCAGAAAGTTTTGTCAGAGGGGCTCAAACTTAGACACTTATACTTTTTTTAGTTTGATGAGGGGTAGAAGCATCCAAATACCTCTATTTGTGGGCCATTAACATCCCGCCAGTGAAACCCCATGTAAATGGCGCTTCGCTGGCGAGCCGATGATGGCCCAACATTGAATGCTGGATTGGTAGCTTTGTGATTTTAAGGTGATCTGGACCAGTATTGCCAAGGAACCCTATATTTTTTGTAATTTTCCAGGGGAGGGGGGTCAGGACCTCCAGTCCCCCCCCTCTGGATCTGCACACAATGATCAAAGTCGTTTGACTTATCCATCTGACTGACAGACGATATCCAGCTTTGCCTGGTGAAACATGTTTAACATAGCAGCCTGGTTGGTAGAGCGTAAGACTGGGGCAGTGACCTACGTACGTTACTGACTGTAGATAGAAGGGTTCCAGACTCGCCAGAGTCACTGAGCAAGACTCTGACACTTTATCTGCTGCTATGCACTGGTTCAAGCCAGGATGACCTGAAATTGTCCCGAAATGACGGAAAAATTATTGACTGTAATGAAAGAATCAGCACAAACAAATTCAAACCAGTCTAATTATAGTTGCTGTTGTTTGATTTTGTTTGTTCATGGGTTGATCCTGTACTGAACAAAGATCAATGCGTCTTGCTCAAGGACACAATGTAGTGACGACTATGAGGCTTGGACGCACAACCCATCGGTCTCGAGTCAAGCACTCTACCACAGAGTCACTGCGCTCCATTTGCTGATTGCTGAAAATTCAATGTAGTTTATTATGCTGGAGATAATTGTTTGCTGCATGATTTTTTTCCTTCATTTTACAGCAAATTATGTTGACCCTGCCTCGAGCCTCAAGTGGTAACTCATTTGAGCCATTTCATAAGATTTACATCTATGTAGCATTATACATGAATAGAATGTAATGAGCCTATGCAGCCTCCTTTTTAGCTTAAAAACTCCAAGTAACTTAGACACTCATAGAGTATTAAAGCTACTAGCAACGTCTACAATCAGACTGCGCGTATGCGCAGACTGGTCTAAGCCTTTGCTGGTCGTACATACCATATTGTTGTTGGTCTGCACTGTTTGGGAAGGTTTCATTTTGAGACGGTATGTAAAGCCTTCAACCCTTTTATATCGTGTACTTTGGCAAATGGTAAAGACCTAGATTTCATCAATGTCTTCACTGTTTGCCGAGACAAAACCGATTTTCAGGAATAGAAATGCAAATTTCGGTTGCAAATTGTAACAAGTGACACCTCAATACCGTGACACAATAGACCATCCGAAGTTTAAAGCATCAAGCCAAAAGCAAGACTCTATTTGTGCCTAAGGGGTTATAACATGTAGACACAGATCTAAATACAGTTTCGGTGATGTGTTTTTAAGCGAAGTTACACGATTATAATGGTATAAACCAGATCCCAGGGTAGTGCAGACAAAAGCCGTACCAAATAAAAAACACATTCCTACTTGTGTACCACAGTGCCATGACGTCGAGAAACCAGTAATTCCAGTAAATATCTACTCTGGCAAACAGTGACGACTCAGATGTCTCAGCCAACGACACAGCAGACATTTTCAGACAGATTTTGAACTATAATAAGATTTTGAACTAAATAAGTGACAGTGCTCCTTTTCTGTAGCGGGAGAACGGTGCGACGAACGGCGAGTCGTCGCCTGAGAAAACTGATTTCGATTATATGAGGCAAGCAAAGGTACAGATCAGCATAAACATTTGCAAAAAATGGTTTGCTGCTATATTGTTGGTATCCATGACAATATTTCAAAATGAATTTGAAAGTATCCTAGCCGATCCTGAAAACTCTATGACTTTTTACCATGGTGTGGCTAAAAACCGATCGCACCACACGTCTGCTTCCGGAAATCGCCGAGTCAGCGTAGTAATATTTATGAAAGTGTGATGATATTTTCTATATCAATTTAATGTTTTGATTTTATTGAAAGTCAATCAAATGATATAGTTTACTAGTTTTTATATGTATATAATGTTTTGGGTGCTGTAGTTGCTTTTGTATAGAAAATATAGCTAATTTTTGGACGCACTATCTTTTTGCTATTTGAACCCTTTGAAACCCCTCGTTTTACTATATGTTAGTGCAAATCTGGGGTGTTTTTTGCATGGCGGCGTTTCCGTGACGCCCTGACAACAAATAGCAGGCCTGGTGACTTAATCCCATAATAAACACAGAATTTTTGTGTTTATACTGAAAACAATATACTAGCTTTAACAAACAGTGTAGATACAGATGAGAAGTAGCTAATAAGGAGAGAGTTATGTCATTAAGTCATGTCCTTTATGATAGTCTCCTGGAATTACCTTTAAGTGAACAAAGAACAAAAGAAATAGTCCCTGATCAGACGGCTCTTCTGCTATGCTTACCTTTCTCAGTTGTTTGATTCTTTGTGGCAAATAGCTTGGATCCAGATCAGGCCATGAGGGTTTTTTTTCCAAAAACTCAACTGGGCATGAAAATTTAAACAGAAAATAGCAAAAAAAATTGCTCGTTTATTTTAAACTCTCAGATATTGTAATTATTATGGTAATAAATATTAAAATGGCATTTTAACATAATGGGCATGATAAATAACATGCTCAGTTGCTTCGAGCATGATCAGGACCAGGCTTGTCATTTTGTCTTAGCTGCTTGCCAAAGTGTAAAAGTGGTAAGGGAAAATTATATGGTCATGGATTTCATTTAAAACTGTGAAATGTGTAAAGACTATGGCCGTATTCAGTGGCGGATCTGGAGGGTTTTGCTTGAACCCACCTCCGCTCCCCCACTATTAAATATCCTATGAAAATTAAATAATTTGGTCTCATCTTTAAACATATCAACCCCCTTTCCAAAACCCTGGTATTAGGGAGCGCAGTGGCTCAGTGGTAGAGTGCTTGACTCGAGACAGAAGGGCCCCCGGTTCGAGCCTCACCGGTGTCACCGTGTTGTGGTCCTTGAGCAAGACACACTTATCCTAGCTTAGTACTGGTTCAACCCAGGAAGACCTGTACCTGTTTAACTGAAAGATTGTTAATGGGACGTAAAGAATCAAATCAAACAAACAAAGAACCCTGGTATTACACATATTAATGATAAAATACATATCAAACCCTTTTAACATTACTTAAATGGTACCATAATCAGTGAATGTCAAATCCTGTAAAGTCTGACCAGACTTCTATTTTAATGGTAGTCTGATCTTGGTTAACATACTATGCTTATGCTCAGCTCTTTGATATTTTGTGTCCTTGCAATTGCTGGGACACAAGTTGGGACAAAAACAGAAAAGGGAAGAAATAGTTAGCATTTTATTATATATATATATATATATATATATATATATATATATATATATATATATATGCTTGATTTTGTTGTAATCTGCTGACTTCTGTCAAAATATACTTTTTAAAAAAAATTTAGGTACATAAGCAAGACGTCAAACTGTTTGGATCCAGATTCTTTTGGTCCTGATCTCGCTCCAAACTGTTTTCAAATGTTATCAGCAGATGACAAAAGTCGCTGCTAGCAAGGAAATAGTTTAAGTCATCCTGGGCTCCTGGCCATGGCTTACCCTTGTCCTGCTAAAAATCTACCTACTATACATGCTTGATTTCAAGATATTTTTCAACCTTTACCTGTTGTTAATTAACAGGACCAATATATACAGGACCCAAAAATCCTCAATTGTTGGAAACTTGGCCTTCATATTGAGTATATATTCTTAGATATATCTAAGTAAAAGTAGTTTCTTATCTATGCTCTGCTGTTTCTGCACATTCATGCAACCAAAAAAGTACAGATAGGTAAATATACAGATGTCACAAATTATAGCTCATTATGGCCAGGTGACTTATTAAATGTCCACTTTCAAATTTTATTATACTGGTCAAGTATTAGCTGTATTCCACCCCATAAGCGCACTGTGTCCATAGTCTAACTCTTCAGAGCTAACAATGCTGTTTATATTGAGTTATACTACTATAGGATATTTTTGACTTCAGACGTCCGATCAAAGATCAGACTATTCGAATTTACAGCGCGTGAATTTGGAAACAGGTATAAAAACGTTAAAAAGCGGTATCATAGGTGTTTACATAATACATTATATAGGTAACTTTCAACCTTTTAGTCAACGTTCTCTGTAGCTCAGTAGATAAGCAACACTAAATTAATTTTTGTTTTATTAATGTGAGTTCGAGTCTCGGTCAGGCATTTTTTACTTTTAATGTGCGCGTGTGCGTGCGTGTTTGAGCTCTTTTTTTATTATATTTTTTTATCATTGTATGTATTTTATTTCATAATTTATTTACTAGCTGTAGTCGGCTCATGTTCTTCCTCTATCGCGATTTTTAACCAGTATACACGCTCTACTGATAAAATGAACGTGCTCAACATACTTCAAAGTCTCCAGTTGGACCCTCTTTCGTTCCAGACCATTCAGGTTCCTCCTCTTTTGTCTGGTCTCGCTTCATCAGCCACTCAATGGTACTCATGCCTTGGTTGAAGTCCTTTCCTTTGCCTGGGTCAGTGATATTTACAGCCCATTTTCCATCTTCTGTTTGTAAAAGCTATGGATCTTTTGCATCTGCACTGCATCGGTATGGTGTTTGCTTTGCATCATTCCTTTGCAAAAGAATTGAGCACATGCCAAATAGGAAAAAAGTCTTTGCATAAAGCATGAGAAATTCAAGTTTTCTCGAAGAACAAAAAGATATGCTAAAAAGACTAAAAAATCTTTGGGACTCGAACTCAGGCATTTTAACTCTGAAACTTTCCACAGAATATTTGCAATTTGAGACGCAGACCGCTCGACTAAACCTGCAGATGTTGTATTGGTCATGTTGTTACATATTTATTCAATTTTGTTTATTAGATAGCATGAGCAGTAAGTGTTTGGTGAGAAAACAACCGTCACAGTCTTATTTACCTTTCTCGTGCTCCTAAGTAGACTCATCTGACCTTTGATCCATCTGAGGTCAAAATTGGCCTATACTACTACTACTACTGATAATAATAATGATGGAAATGTCCAGAGTTATCTTTAAAAATTTTTTTTTCAGATGTTAAAATGAAGTGGTTAAATTAAATGTGTGTTTCTCCTTGTCTTATAAATTTATTGTTACTTCAGCAGTATTTAGAATGAGATCATTTTTCCTTGTTTCACCCCTTTAGCTCCTAAATATCTAAAATGGAATCTTCCATTTGGTGAACTTAATCCATAGAAGCTGCCAATAAATGAAAGAAAAAATATTGGTCCCTGAGTAAGCTGCTCATTTAGCAGCCTACACTAGTCTAGAAAGAGAACAATTGTTTCCATGTTTCTCCACTTCAGATCCTGAATTTCTAAAACGGAATCTTCCAATGGTGAATTGGTCTTATACATACCAGCTATCAATAAATAAAATATAAAAAGAATAATTCTAACTGAGTAGATTGCTCCTATAGAAGCAGGCTGGTCTAGGACTATTCAGGCTGGTCTGTGACTATTGTGTTTGTATTTCACTGAGCAGTGTAGTTACAGAATCCAGTGAGTTAAAATTTCGATATTAAGTCAATCATTTGTCAGGGGAAGTTATTCACACTTTAGCTTGTCATATGCTGTTAACCTTTGCAAACAGTTTGGGTCCAGATCCGGACTGAGATTTTGTCAGTCCTGACTGGGATCCAAATAGATTAAATGTCGGTTCTGATCTGAATACAAAGCGTTTGACACTGAACAGCCACCAGTTTTTTTTTTGCCACACCAGAATTTGGCAAAATCACATCACCTTTCTAGTGGTACAAAATACTCAAAACCACTTTAATACATAAATACAGTCTTAAATTAGTAAAACATATGCATTTAGACCCCAAAATAAAAATGTTGTCATAGAGAAAAAAAAGGTCAAAGTTAAAAAACCCCGCGGGGGTTTTCGAAAATCCCGCAGGTTTCTTAAAACCCTGTGGGGTTTTTAACACCCTGCGCCGGGTTTTTTCCCTCACATTTTCAAATGGGGGAAAAACCCCGCAGGGTTTTTTTAAAAAAATGATATCAAAATAAGTTCAAGAAATAAGTTTGTTTGATTGTTATTATTTCAGAAAATGATTGGTATGGCTTAATTCCAACCTTTAATTTCCCCCGCGGGATTTTTCTCCCATTTCAGATTGTGGGGGAAAAACCCCACAGGGTTTTTTTAAAAAATAAAATGGTTTGTTTTTAATTGTATTGCTTTACAAAACAATATAGAAGCTGAATTGAAGTTTTTCTCATCATTTGAAGCCTTTCAAGCAAAATAAAAAAAAAACCCGCAGGGGAAAACCCCAGCAGGGTTTTTTCCCCACAAAATGAAATGGGAGAAAAACCCTGCGGGGTTTTCACCAAAGAGTAATTATCAGTTTTATTAATGATTGAGATCAGTTATACAGTTAGAGCTCATATAATTTAAGTTTTTACAGTGATAAAAGGCCATAAAACAATTCACTCGATGCCCCCCCCCACTCTACCGCCCCCCTCCCCCCCTCGTCCGCCATGCACTGCATCAGCGGTGATCACTTCCAAGTTTGCACCACCGAACTGCCCAAAAAATATTGTTCAGGTAGCACTGATATTATTTGTTTAGCACGATTCATTACATCCCAGTCAACCATTTATCCGTCATGTTAGGATGCGTCTTATGGGTTGAAACAGTTCTAACAGCAGATAAAGGCACTAAAATTAATAACGGCCGTTGCAGTATGGGTCATACATAACTGCAATCTTATAAACTAGTTAATATGTAGTACATTGACAGACAGTGCAGACCAGGATCAGATGCAACAGAATGTAGCATCTGATCACGGTCTACATTGAGTGTTTAGGAATCATAGAATGGGTTGTGGGTCTTTTCTACATCCCTGTGTGTATCCTATAGAAAGATCCTGGCCTAAAGCACGCCAGTTTCACAGATCTTGATGTACCAATTCCGGCTCCACAGTGTCTTTGATGCATCCAAGGTCCATGACGTGGGTCGCGCCTATAGCAATGCACCAGACTCCTGGGGAGTACGGTTTGGGAATGAAAAAAAATAAGATGGCAGAAACGATTACTAAATCTGCCTGGCATTCTATTTCCTACTTGTTACAAAGGTATGGCGAGATTTACAATAAAAGTATTACTGGAATATGTTCACTTTGACAACTAGCTGATGAAAGGTAAATTGATTTTGCCTTGTTAATTAGTTTTTAGCTTCTTTCATTTTGCATCAAAGCTTACAAGTTCCCCACCCCCTGGCCCTGCCTCTGTAGACAGAAAATAACCAGTGATTAACTGTGATTTGCAAATAAATTTGTGTTGATTTGAGTGAAAGAGTTGACTACTTGCCAGACAATACAGTCAAAGTGCTATTAATAACTTTTGAGCACCCAGGACAAGTATTAAATTGGATGGAATTGTGGTAGATTGGAGAATAGCTAAGGAGAATGGTCTCACTGAGTAATTGAAATTTAGCTTTAATATTTGTGATTGAAAACATGTTGTGGATGCTCAGGGGGATCGCCTCATTGAGATAGTTTTATTGAGCACCCAAAACAGGTGTTGAAATTGATGGATGGGATTGTTTCTCCAATTTACTTAGTTGGAGGGCGGTTTTCTTGTTTACAATGGAAAAAAATGTCATGGATGCTCACGAGGGCCATCTCCTTGGAGAGGGTACTTTTGAGCATCCAGGACAAATGTTATGTCCAGGTCACACATTCACGGATTTGACGCAGGATTAGCCAAGGATTTTTGTGTTTTTTTGTGTTGTTTTGTTTTTTTGTTTTGTTTTTGTTTTTTTATTTATCAAAATTTCTAAATTCGCACTCCCTGGTGTAATGCTCAAGTTTGAGTGAAGCCAGTAACGATAGAAAGAAAGAAAGGATACGATCCTGCATTATCCGTGGCAATCTGTATTAGTCTGTATAGTTCCATATTGCATCCGTAATCATAGGTAGTACTACTTGCGTTGTGCATCCATATCAGACTAGGGAAATTGTCATTTCCGAGGTCATCCGTGGGATTTGATCCGTAGTGGAACTGGCGAGGTGATCCATGAATATGTGACCTGGGCATTAAATAGATGGATTTGAGAGTTTATTCATGGTCATGTTACATATCAAATTAATTGGAGTCAAGAATGCATCAACATGGTCCCAAATATTTTGACTGCAGTCCCCCTCCCATGACCCTGGGGATGGGATCAATAGGTCAAAGTTCAACCTTTTTCAGAACTTGGTCATTGTTACATATCAAATAAAGGGAAACACGAAATGCAGCAACACGGTAGCAAATATTTTGGCTGCAGACCCCCCCCCCCCTGGGATTGGGTCAGTAGGTCAAATTCAACTTTTTCAGAACATGGTCATATTGCATATCAAATTAAGACAGAGAATCGCAAATGCAGCAACTCGGTAGTAAATATTTTGCTCTCCAACCCCAGCCCTCCAACCCTAGGGGTCAAAAGGTCAGAATTTAACTCTTTCAGATCAATGTCATGTTGCATATCAAATTAAAGGGAATCTAGAATGCAGCAACATGGTCGCATATATTTGTCTGCAGACCTCCCCTTACACCCCCATCTCGACCCTGGGGGTGGGGTCAATAGGTCTAAATTCAACCTTTTTTAGAACATGGTCATGTTGCATAACAAATTACAGGGACACACGGACCCTCAACCTGCGGTTTGGATTAAAGTGTAAAAATTCTGAATGTGGTCATTTTGCATATCAAATTTAGGGTAAAGCAGTATAGACTAACATAGAAGCAAACACTTTGACCTTACACACAACCCTGACCTCTGGGTCAGGTTGAAGTCAGATATTGAAATTATACAGATTAGTTTATTTTTTATTGTTTAGGTGCATGAGCACCTAAACATAATATATAAGGTGAGAATTAGAGCTGTACCATGGAGGAGCATGTGACCAAATGTAACCAATCATGGGACCTCTGTCTAAGATTAAACTGATGTCATTTGTAAATATAGAATAGTCATTTTCTGATTTCCCAGTCTATCTTGAAATTCTGATTGCATCATGTTCTTCAAAGATTGACCTAGGCCGACCTGGTATGACATTTAGCCACTATTCTGCTGAAGAGAATAATAAGACAGTTAGTCAGTCAGAAATCCAAAGTAAAAAGGGAGCTTATTAAAGCACAGATAACATGAAATTATACAAGTTACGCGATGCATGGATTTTGAAGAGGCAAATAGTCAAGTAGATTCTTTATGTGGTGCCTTACCCAGAGATGATTTGCGAATGCATAAATGCATAAAGTCTGACATCTCTAAGGTCATGAACTAGATGAAATGTATGGACCCTTTGCATGCTAGTCCTACTATTAACCTTTCAGACCCTAATCAGACTAGCAAAATGTTGGTTGTCATCCAAATCCAAACTGTTCGACATACTTATGGTATTGGATGGTACTTTCAGTCTAGACTGGCATCAGTCCTGAAAACAAATTGATACACCAGAAAAAATAAGAGTATCTTTTATTTTTAGTTGGAGGTATTAGACTGGCCCCAGTCCCCAGTCAAGACAGAAAAATCCCAATTTTCCATTCAAGCACTCTTACTAAATGATTGAAACCTTTTGAGTGTGCTAACAGATACAATTATAATGACTAATTTGTTCAGTGGAATGGAACAGTTTGTATAATTTTGGTAACAGGCATTTTGAGGATCCTTATATATTTCTCTGAAGTTATTTTATAACAAAAGATAATCCTCTTTTAGCTAACCTAGGTTAGGACTTCCTTTATGCGTCTGTTCATCATCAGTGTCATCAATATACACAGGCTATAGGTAAAATTCAAAGCATGTCACATCAATGTTTATACATTAGGTAATAAATGTAAATTTGGATTATTTTTTACATTTAAATGCATGTTAATGTTGTATCTCAAAATGTACCGCAGAGGAACAGATAAGCCGCTTATTTAAGCAATTAAATTTGTGAAAAAAGCAATTGTTTTCAAATGAAGGGGTAACAAAAAGGAATTAAAGTTTGGAAAAAGCAATGGTTTTATAAATGAAGGGGTAGCGAAAAGCAATTAAATTTTGGAAAAGCAAAAGAAAAAAAACAAACTGATCTAAATATGAATATATCCCATGTTAGCACACTTAGTGTGGTAGCCAGTTCAAGCCTTTCTTTTGTTGTGATGTTACTAAGTCTCCTTTGAAGTTTGATACATTAAGCAAGTCATTTGTCAGTTACTGGCTGAAATATATGAACAAAGTACTAAAAGTCACTCAATCTGTATGTTTCTTCCATTACGAAAACTAAGATTATTATTTAAACTATTAACTAAGATTATTAGGTACTTTAGTTATAACTTATAAATAAGCAATTTCTATGTGGGGTAAAAATATTTTAAGCAATTGTTTTTGGAAAAAAGCAATTCATAAAAATCGTGTGGGGTAAATACCCAATTGAACTGAAAGCTTATCTGGACCTCTGGACCTCTGTACCGTCCGAGAAAATTCAATGGGTAAAATCAAAACATGGAAAATTGATGTGTGGTTTATTGAAAACAAAAACATCAATATTTTTAGGGAGCACACAAAATTTTGGTACTTTATTGTTTGGTAAAACCCTATAAAACCTACCCAGCGGCTTAAAGGTCTAGATTTTGGTCAGACATTTTCTACATGTAGTAGCGAAGGATCATCCGCAAGAGCTCATGCTCGATAATACAATCTGAACAAATAATCTTTTCAAACACCTATTCTGCCTCGGACCCAGTATAATTGGGTCCGAGATTCTGCTGATTCTAAGATTTGTTGAACAAGACCTATTATAATAATAATAAAAGTAAAGGAATGCTGTCATAAAAACAACCTATTTGCCAAACCTAAACTATTGGCGGCTTTTTAAAAGCAGCCAACTTGTTGAACTAACTGCTGAAAACTAGTTGATAGGCTTATAACTTTGATCTGTATGATACCCAAGGTGAACTTAGGGGTTGGAGAAATGGGATTTATATTTTGTCATTTTTAAGTTTCTCTAAAGTAACCCTTCGCCCAGGATATAAATTCGACAAATTTGCCTTGATTGACATCCGATTCTCGGAATTCTAGTGCTCATATCCTTATCTTATTGTTTCAAGCTGTATATACCATGTACAAATTAATTTGAATAAAATATATTTAATCCAATTGAAACTGCTGATCCATTTAAGATTCATAGCTGGAGCTTGGGCCTAATAATACTTTTCCAGTCTTCAATCTTGGAAATCTGGGTGATATTCATTCGATTTCACGTGATAATATAACTCAATATTTCCCCATTCACATATATTTGTTAAAGATGGCCCACCTTAGCTTTTCAGCAAGGGGTCAATGGCTTTAGATTAAACACTGTTTAGCCTGACCTAATATAGAGCCTTGTATATTTTCAGTCAGACTGAAAAACAGTAAGGATTCTGCTCAGATAGCTCCACAGACACCAGCTGATCTTAATTGACAGTACATGTATTTGAAAAAAAGGATAAATCCAGACTCAGCAGGACTTGGTTTATATTTAATGTTCTTCAGAGCATCAACATGCAGCAGCTGCCATCCAGCAGTCTATGTCAGAAATGCAGGATTAGCATGGTTTTCAGAAGCCAGGAGGCTGTAGAGGCTTCTATGGTGAACACATAATTCACTGACAAGAGGGACATCAGGCAGGCAGTTTGGTCCCTCAGCTGAACATGCTGAATGATGATAAATGAGGTAAGATTTTGACCTTAGTACTGTAGTAAATATTTTTGCGTTGATGAGTTAAGAGACTGACCCAGAATCTAGGTAGCTGTACAATTATCTAAATAAGTAAAACAGATGTATTTAGCACAAATCCCCCACCCACATTCTTCCAGAGTACTGCAAGTCACCAATGGTTATGTACTAAGTACTACTAGTCAATTGTATAGGCTCAAGATGAGCTAATGTGATCATAAGATGTACGTCGTCCGTCAACAATTTCCTTTTAATAATGTCTCCTATACCACTTGGTGGTATTTCACCAAACTTTACAGAAATCCCGCTTCAAAGCACTTAATGAGCTATTGTGATCGTTAGAAGTCTGTCGTCGTCTGTGGTCAACATTTGCATCACAGGACATCTAAACTACTTTCTGGATTTTGGCCAAACTTGGCAGGAATGATCTTTATATTTATATAGCCCTCTTTGATAATTGTTCAAATGATTTTTGTCAACATAGGCTAAAAATAGATTTTCAAGATGAAAAATTTAAAAATGTTTTTGTCTGAAACCACAAGACATACAGATTTGATATTTGGTTTGTAGCATCATCTAGTCAACTTCTACAAAACTCGTTCAAATTATGCCCATTATGCCCATGGGCCATAAATGGGCCTGTCCCTGGGGTTACATGTGATACATAGGCTTCTATAGGGAAAACATAAAAAATCTTCTTGTCTAAAACCAAAAGGCATAGAGCTTTGATATTTGGTATGTAGCATCACCAAAACTAGTGGACCTTTACCAAGTTTGTTCAAATTATGATCCTGGGGCTGAAAATGGTCCTGTCCCAAGGGGCCACATGTTTTACACAGGCTTATTGAAAACATGAAAATATCTTCTTGTATGAAACCACAAATCATAGAGCCTTGATACATCTAGGGATGACAGGATATGTGAATTATGTTTTCATAACAAAATTGGTGATGAATATCATTATTTAATAGAGTGTTCTTACTTTAGTGATGCTAGAAGGGTTTATCTGCCAAGGAACTTGCTTGCTAGACCAAATACTGATACTTTTAGGCGCCTTATGTGTTCAGGTGATACTCAGGAACTATTCAAGATAGCAAAATACTGTAAAATAGTGCTATTTAGACAATCCAAGAAATTTTCAGGAATATATAGGTGTTTGTTACACCATTTCGTATAGATCTCACAGACATATTATGGATCTCAAAGCCATTATAATACATGTTAATGAATTTTTGTGCATCTAGTCATCATGGAACTAGTCAAGATACTCTGATGAGTATTGAAACCATATACATTCTGCATGAGTTATCACTCTCTCTCTCAGGGTTTCTTCATATTTTGCACTGAAGTATTGCTATTCATAGATCCAGATAAGGAAATTTTATTTGCGTAAACTTTTTAATTATTTTTTTACCCATTTATTTGAACATGTGTTTTGGGTGCTCGAGGGGACCGTCTCATTGAGACGGTTCTTTTGAGTACCCACACCATATGTTTTGGATGAGAAATGAAGAGGATAATATTCAAAATGCACTCTTATCTGGAGGCCTGGCTGTTTTATTTGCGTAAACTTTTAATTAATTTCTTACCCATTAATTTAAATATGTGTTTTGGGTGCTCAAGGGACCGTCTCATTGAGACGGTTCTTTTGAGTACCCATACCATATGTTTTGGATGAGAAATAAAGAGGATAATATTCTAATATGCACTCTTATCTGGAGGCCTGGCTGTTTTATTTGCGTAAACTTTTAATTAATTTCTTACCCATTAATTTAAACATGTGTTTTGGATGCTCAAGGGGACCGTCTCATTGAGACGGTTCTTTTGAGTACCCACACCATATGTTTTGTATTGCTATTCATAGATCCAGATAAGGAAATTTTATTTGCGTAAACTTTTAATTGTTTTCTTACCCATTAATTGAGTGCTCGAGGGGACCGTCTCATTGAATATTATGTTTTGGATGAGAAATAAAGAAAATAATATTCCAATACGCACTCTTATCTGGAGGCCTGGCCGTTTTATTTGCGTAAACTTTTAATTAATTTCTTACCCATTAATTTAAACATGTGTTTTGGGTGCTGAAGGGGACCGTCTCATTGAGACGGTTCTTTTGAGTACCCACACCATATGTTTTGTATTGCTATTCATAGATCCAAATAATGAAATTTTATTTGCATAAACTTTTAATTTTCTTTCCCATTAATTTGAATATGTGTTTTGGGTGCTGAAGGGGACCGTCTCATTGAGACGGTTCTTTTGAGTACCCACACAATATGTTTTGTATTGCTATTCATAGATCCAGATAATGAAATTTTATTTGCGTAAACTTTTAATTTTTCTTACCCATTAATTTGAATATGTGTTTTGGGTGCTCAAGGGGGCCGTCTCATTGAGACGGTTCTTTTCAGTACCCACACCATATGTTTTGGATGAGAAATAAAGAAAATAATATTCCAATACGCACTCTTATCTAGAGGCCTGGCTATTCTCATCTAAAGTGGTGTTTAATTGCTTGGAGGTCTCACTGTGTTTGCTTCAAGTAGACATGAATACCCACTGAGGAGAAAATGCTGATTCTCGTAATCATATTTTAAACTTTCCTCAAATGTTTATTTGTCAGTATGTTTTGACTTGTACCCCGGTTAGGGGTTTTGGTCAATGAATAAAACTCTCAAAACTCTCAAACTCTGGATATTTGTATGAAGTATAACCTAGTAGACCTCTACCAACTTTGTTCAAGTTATATCCCTGGGGACAAAAATGTTCGTGCCTCAGTGGTCACATGATTTACATAGGCTTTAAAAAGGAAAACTTGAACAAATCTTCTTGTCTGAAACCACAAGGCTTAGATATTTGGTATGTAGCATCACCTCTAAACAATTTGTTAAAATTATGCCCCTGGGGTCAAAAATGCCCCACTGCAGGGGTCACATAGGCTTATAAATATAAAATCAACTTTCTTCATAATATGGTCATATTGCATATTGAATTTAAGGGAATGAAGCTTACAACAACATGCTAGCTAATATTTTGTGCCAACACAACCCTGACCCCTTGGGTGTGGTCAGAAGATCATTTATTTCTTTTCTGAAATTACACACCGGGTAGGTGCTACTAGAATACAACCGAGGAACTGTGATCAATATTTACATTTTACAGCCGCCGTTTTGGGTAAGTTTTTTTTTTTTCTTTTTTCATTGGAATGCTCAGGTCTCAGTAAAGTAAGCATGATATCAGTTTTAGATAAGATCAAAGATGTGCTTGGTGTTATATTTGTCCAAAAAATGTGTGAGAGTTGGCTGAAAAATAACATTTTATTTCTGATCATTACTTATTTTAACTTAAAACTGATAAATATGTATATTTTATTTGCATTCATTGTCGTATTTCGATCGTTTCAGAGACAGAAGGGTAAAATTAAATCATTGGTGGATATCCTGTGTGTATTCAATAATTTCTATCTGATAAGTGAAAAGCCCAGTATCTGTTTGAACGGATGATGGTAATGATACTAAGGCAATCGAAAACTTCATTAATTGCAATCGGTTATCGATAACAATCAATGTTTTTGGCAATGGATGAGCAATTTTTTGTTTGCTTTTGTCGGATATATATATCCAAGCTTTATAAGTATGTTTTCTGCTTTATATTGATCCATAATCTCAAATCGGACCTGGAAGGCTCAGGATCAAACCTTATGTCACATGCCTACTGTGTGGCCCGACAGTTCAGTGGTAAACATAAACCTGCATTCTGAAAGGGTCCTAGGTTCAAGTCCGGGACAGGTCATGGTGGGGCGGGGGGAGGGGGGGTAAATGACACATGTGAAGAAAAAGCATATGACCAGATGGGGACTCGAACCCAGGACGTATCGCAGACCGTGCAAATACTCTGACTACTTAGCTAATGGGCCACATGGTGAGCCTGCATACGGCAGGGTAGTTGTACTCCTTCCAAGGTCTGTTTGGACATTGCCAGGCACATCAAAAAAGTTTTTTTGTGACGGCGCGCATATGAAAGAAAGCTAAGAACCCATTGTCTGCGATCGACCGACTGTAAGTTCATTTTACTGTTTATGTTCACTATTATGGTGAAATGTGACGCATTCTAGGATGTTCAAGGTCTACAAATACATTGCCAGGGATGCTGCATGATTGGTCCAATTATCTTAACCATTTGTATACTAAAGGATTCTTACATCTGGTTTGAAACAATTTACTATTTAAAGCTAGTCCATTGTACATATCTAGGGGTGTCAAGTTATAGTTTAAAAAAAATATTTTGCCTGAAAATCTTATTTTTCCTTAACAAACAATGTAGACCCTGATGAAATATCACATTATACAGCTTTTAATCTGGGTCTTCATTGTTTGCAAAAGTATAGTTTAGGGGGTTCCGTAAACAAATGGTTATTTCACTTTCTTTTAAGGTCGCACTCCACAGTTTTCTGAGAGTTTTGTACTAGCCCTAGTTGGGGGAGAACGGCACTTTTTTCGACCCACCACCCACAGAGTTAGATTTTCTTCAAAGACCCACCCCAACATATTTAGATACGAGGGTCATCCAATAAAGAATGAGACTTTCTTCATAGTATGAAAACCTGTGTGAGCATTTAGTTAAAATTCACCATAATTATAGAATAACATCTTAGCAATTCAAGAATATAAACAATATGTTTGTGTCTGATCAGTTGCCATAGTAACGGGATGTTTTGTGGAAGGACTTGATGACGCATGGCCACGTTTACATTGTTTTTTTAATACCCACTGTTATTGAAAGTCTTTTATTTTCACTCATAGATAGAATATAACCTCATGATATAACTTCTTCTACTAAACAATCTTAGTGTTACATAAAGTGCTATAAAAGATGAACCAACTATGCATATCCTTTATTTTGGTTGCCTAGCAACCTATTTACTTGATTTTTTATGAACCCACTACTTTGTGTTGCTATGGTAACTATGTAGGTGAAGGATATCATACAAAATGTTTCGTTATCTGCAGTTTATTGTTATTAAGTATACATAAACAAAACTATGTTCACTTTGATTGCCTTCGACTATTTGATATTAACTTTTAAAGTCAAGAGGTCAGGGAAAATATCAGATATTTCTTGAAAATTTTATTTTTTAAGCTTTGTTTCTATGGTAACGGCTCAAGAATCTGAAACATTACTTTCCCCTATTGGCTATAGACAGATTGCATGAGCATCTATACGAACTAGTAGAAAAATAAACTATACATCTTAATCTGTTGCTATGGTAACCACCTATAGTGAGCCGTCCACGCATGTTTGCCCAGTCTTCTAATGTTGCCTAGCAACAAAAGTTGGAACTATGTAAAACGTCGAATATGTTACATGTGAACAGCCAAAAAGGTGAGCTAGCTTTGAAAGAAATTTGATAAGTCTAGCATGTAAATTCACTGCGCTATAGAAAAAGTCTCATTCTTTATTGGATGACCCTCGTAATTATCCCAAATCGCATCCGTCCGTATGTCCATATGTCTGTCCGTTATGCTATCTGTTCCTTAACCATGATACATTGCAATAGTTAGAAGGCCGCCATGCAAGCTGGACATGTTTTGTACTTCAACAACAGCAGAATCATTGGCGAAGATTTGATACCAGTAAAATGCGTTTAAGCCACACCCCGGTGCTGTCCATTATAAGGCGGTGGTTCTGTTGTTATTGATTTGTTGTTGATTGTTACTCCCATTGTGGGAGTCTCTAATTGTTCTATGTTTTGTTGTACTTTACTTTATGTCCAATCTAGTTTTGCAATCATATTAATGGGGAAGAGAGAGTTGGTTGCTTTGCTTAGTTTGGCTTAAACATATTTATTCACATTATCATTTACATAGTAATATACAAATATACAGTTTACAACACCATCATGATGGGATTCAGAAAAAAGTCAAACGACTTATACAAATCTGTTTCCCTTACTTGCTTAGTTTGTCTTCCTGGTGTCTTATGATTGTTGTGTGGCTCTTCCTTGCAGTGTCATGGGTTTGTCTGTAGTTTGTGATTGTGGTTTTTACCTTGTCATACTCACTGTTTTTGACAAAATGTCTGGCCTAGTCTGGATCAAGTAAATATGTGTGAAATAAATGGGCCTAATAACATGAAAACCTGCTTTTGTTGCATGTAAATGCCTTATTGCAATAACCTTTTGAAGCAGTTTGGACCCTGACCAGGCTCTACAAAGTGCTGTGCTTGATTTGGAGTCCCATTGTTAAATAAGTAAATGCGTTTCTAATAAATATACCTTGTCACCATATTTTGTGTGTTATCCTCTTTTTATTATTATTATTTTTATTATTATTATTATTATTATTATTATTATAGCCTTATCAAACAGTGTGGACCTGGATCAGGCTTGAAGCTCGACACAATCTCTTGCCTGATCTGGAACTGTTCACTACTCTGATTAAGTAAAAAGAAAAAATAAACAGCTGACTATAATTAATAACTAAAACGCGCAGTAGATAGGGCGCCATCGCAAATCCACACGTTCAAGTTTTTGACCCCAGTACCCCAAGTCCCGCACCTGGGGCATTACCAAGGCGACAGCATAAAAATTCTATTTGATATGTTTCATAGCTTTTATGCACATACAAAGTTTGGTATAAAATCTTTGAAATTGACTTTGTAATTGAAATTTAATGATATTTGACCTTTTGACCTCACCCAAGATCACCAGTTTGACCCTAAAGTGAAAATTTTACTTGCACTCTGTTCTACGCACCGTTTCCGTCAATTTGATATATGCCACATGACCATTTTAAAAAAAATGAGCCCCTGCGCACCCAAGTCCCACCCCTGCAGCATGACCCAGGCATCTTAACAAAAATCCCATTTGATATGTGTTTTATATTTTTTTTGTAAGAACACACACAAAGTTGGGTATAACAATCTTTTGCACTGTCTTTGTTATTGAAATTTAATGATTTTTAACCCCTCCCCGGGCCCCAGGGACCAGGGCAATTTTTTTTGCTGTTGCACGCCCCATTCATGTGAATGAACAGTTAAAATCATATGAAGTATGTGTATGTCGCTACATTCAATGGGGTCCACTGGGTCTTGGACCCAAATTACTGCCTTTGGGTCCAAAATAATGCATTTAAAGCTTATTTTAGGACATTTTGGCTATTTTAATATTTAGTTCATCGATTGCTATGAGCAGCATCCACCAATTGAAATTAAGTTTTTTGAAAAAGGTGTTTTCAATTGCCATTTTGATACACCTCTCCGTTTTTAAATCATACGTAGCTTAATTAAAATTGCACATTGCATGGTGAAATTTGTCTGGTATTTAGGGAAGATTTTCAAATGTTTCACCGACCAGCCACTTGTGTATTATCCCTTTTCAAAAGGAGAAAAAACACCACTATAATGATTTTTTATCTTGAAAACATTGTAAAAAATGATCAGTTAATATCACGACATTTATTATTGGAAATCAGAAACAACACCTGCATAGAACAAATCACGATTCATTTCAGAATAGATAGGCGAAACCAATTTTATGAAAATACTGCTATAAATTATAAAAAAAAAACAAAAAACAGATAAACTGACTTATTTATAACAGCGACTGTACATATTGATCGCAGTACCTCGACTGTGTTCAGCGTTCAATGTTGCCGCCTACCCGGTGTGAATTAGCTGTGTTGCATATCAAATTAAAGGGAATGAAACAGGGTAGATAATCCTTATGTCTTCCAAAGTTGAAGTCAATAACTGTTTTGTTGTATGGCGTTTCAACTAAGAATGAAACTTTTCTACTTTTTGTTTTGTTGTTTTAGTTATGTTTAACCTTCAGCCTAAGGACTTTCTCACAAGTTTTATCAACTGTTATTGAATTTTTAAAGATAGTATTTTGCATGTTGAAAAGTAATATTATTCTCTGAGTGTGGAATGTAAAATTTAATTACTATAAAACTTTTTTTATACTTTGTGTTTTTTCAAAACAAAGATATAAATTAACAAACAAGATAATACAAAACTATTAAAATATTAACTTGTAGGCCAGTTTAGACCGGTTTTCAGGTAGACATAAGAGATTTATGAAGACAAATTGAGTCAATCAGGAGGGTCCGAGGATTAACCAAAATCAGCAGAAATCACCAAGAAATCACCAGATAAAAATAGGAGAAACTACCATTTTATTGTTAGTTTAATGTCATAATATAATAAGAATTAGTATGATAAGCTTATTTCTACTTTGATTTTAAAAAGAAATGAAAAAAATGTTATGATTTCACTTTCAAATTCAGTGCACAGCGAATTCACCGAAATCACCAGATAAAAATAGGAAATCACAATTTTATTATTAATTTAATGCCATAATAGGTAAACAATTTGTATAATAAGCTTATTTCTTCTTTGATTAAAATATGTAAAAAAATGAACATTTCAATTTCCAATTCAAGGCATGGCGAAATCACCAAAATCACCAGAAAAAAGGAAATATCCATTTTAATGTTAATTTTATACCTTTATATGATATAAATAATAGTAGAATAATTGATAAGTTTACAAAAGGCTTATATTTAAATGTGCCAGCAAATAAATATTTCAATACAAAATATAGCATCACATTATAGCAATTTAAAAGTGATTTTTTTATCAACATATTTTTAAAAATGGACTAGAAATAAGCATATTATACTAATTCTTATCATATTATTGCATTAAATTAACAATAAAAAGGTGATTTCTTACTTTTATCTGGTGATTTCGGTGATTTTCTGGTGATTTTGGTGATTTCTGTTGATTTTGGTTAATAATTGCACCGAATTGGGAGACGGTATTCTCTCTAGTCATATAGCAATATGTCATATTGGTTTGTGCAATAATTTTTTCAGGGTGAACAGCATCTTGCAGATAAGATAGTTTGGTCTCAGAGAAAGTCCAGTTCTTAGGAGCCCAATGACCACAGTTGTCAACATACAGCAATATCTGATGTGATTCAAGGGAATTATAACTCTTTCATTTTAATGTTTGATAACAGTACAGATTTGTTACTCACTGAGCCAAATTTTAATTACTCAGTATCGTCTCAGCAAGAGTTGAACCTATAACATCTTTCTTGGCCATTAGAATTGAATTCCTAACTTATGACTTCTGGATGTGTTAAATAAAAAACAAGTTCTGCTGGACAAACTGATTGGCTTGTCAAATGATGACCAGCTTCAATGTCAGCAGGAAATCAGGAGTGGTACAAGACACTTTAATCTGAGACTGCTTGGTACTTGTTCAACAAAGGAAGACCCATCCGGACATAACTGAAAAATTGTTCACTGGTTGAAGAAACAAATTATCTATAAACAAACATTTTGGATCCAGATTTTGGACCGACAGCAGTGTTAAATCTATGAAATTTTGGGTGGTCATTTTCATGTGATTTCAGATGGAAATTAAACACTGTCCAATATTTGCCCATTTGCATGATGTTGAACCTTTAGCAAGGGGCCATTTGATACAAAAGTGGGTTGGTGGCACCCTCTAGATTTTGCAGAGGCGAGCAGCAGACAACATTAGTAGGCAAAAAGTTAACTCATAAAGCGCCACCTACAATTTACAGAAGACGACAATTTCAAATTTTGCTGCTTTTAAGGCATGATATTCAAAAATTAGGAAAGTTGTCACCATATTTGTCTTCTGCTGCAGTTGTGATTGGTGCTTTAAGGGTTAAATAGAAAAGACTGATATAATCAAATGTCATCTGTTATAATAAAATGCATAATTTTTAAGTTGTATAATTTTTCAAAGTGGAGTTTGGTATAACATAGGTCCAGATAAGTGAACTTTTATAGACAAAATTGTGAGTACACTTGCAATTTTTCATCCATTTGAACCTTTGTTTCGGGTGCTCAAAAGAACCGTCTCATTGAGACAGCTCTTTTGAGCATCAAGAAAAATTGTTTATTGGTTGAGAAATAACAAAATGATTCTTAAGCACTTTCACCTGGATACTTAAAGTGTATTTAGCCATTCCCTTTCAACTGATAAGAGACTGCCTGCAGCCAAATCAAGGAAATCAGATCAATTGACAGGGGCCCCATACTGGGAATTTAGTCATATAGTACACATGTATAGGTAAACCTCTCAATAGCCCTTCAAGAGCCTCTATATGCAAATGATATGGCACATTGACTTCTGTTTCCAGCCAGTTCATTTGTATGATTGCAATATAATACAGATGAATCTTATGCTGTCTGGAAAGCAGTGCAGATCTAGATTTCCTGTCCACAGATGGATTCACTAGATTTTGCCAGCTGATTCATCTAAAGATGACATATCCTGGTTCAACAGGACAAGGGTTCACTCATTGAAGCATGGTTTGTTTTTTGTTCGTTTGATTTGATTCTTTACATCCCATCAACAATCTTTCAGTTAAACAGGGAACGGTCTTCATGGGTTGAACTAGTACCAAGCTAGGATACTATAAGCATAGAGTTCATTTAAGGGGACATTGGCCAGATCAGATATGACTGAATGTGGCCCTCATAAGGTTTTGCACTGTTTCCTTACATTAGGTACTTTTAATATTTGAATGAAATTATAATCCTAACAGGAGATGGATGGGTTCAATTGATAAGCATTGGAAATGGAGGATCATTGACACCTGTTATGGGTAAATGCCTATGGTTTTTAGTAAAAATTATAGTTTGTCAATAGTTCCTAACATCGCCGTGAAGCTACCCTGACCTGTGTACTTTGACAGTGAAATCCATTTTTCATATTAAATGCTTCAAAGATGTTTAGCAGCTGCAAAAACCAGGGCTTAAGCCCTAAAAGTGCCTTTTCTACCAAATAAGAAATAATGACAGCACTAAAGTTCTCTAGCACCAACCTCCTAAATTGATTTGTATTCTGTGCTAGGTTAATTTAAAGTAAATAAAGTGTAAAAGTAGAATTAGTAAGGTTTATGCATTTTCATAAGAAAAAAGTTCACAGCCATTTAATAAAAACATTCTATAGCAAAGGTCCTGTACTAATCTATTTGCATGCTGGGTAATTGTTCATGCTTTCATTTTCTCTGCTGGCTTTTTTACAAATAAATCACCTAGGAGTACTATCGGACTGTCAGACAGTTGGGATTCAGATCAAGCTTGACATTCTGTTGGTCTTCAAACTGTTTGCAAAGGCTATCAGCAGACAACAAAATTCTCTGCTGGCATGCTAAGAGTTATAAAACTGCTAAGTGAATTATCTCATTTAGGTAGCTTTCATGAATATGTAAACCATAAATATTCGGACAATTTATGCTATGCCCTTCAAAGGATCTAGCTATTGAATCAGTTTTACTTCCCAATGCTAAATGGGACACTTTTATTCCTTCATTATTTGTCTAAGGCTGAGACATGAATATTCTATGACCTTTCTTCCAATCTTCGGTAATCTTCGTAAAATGGGTGCTTTAGATTGTGGCATGATTTCTTTTATGAATCAAAAAATCACAATTCCTCGATAGGCTAATGGATAAAGATGTGGGTTCGAGTCCAGTAGCATTTCATTTCTTTTCTTTTTTCTTTTTAATTTGCTAATTTCTTCGTCTTTATTCTTGCTTTTGTGTACACATGGATATATTTTTTGGAATCTGTCATACGTATATTCAACAAATACACACACATAGAAACGTATATAATTTCAATAAGCTGAAATAACTCCTTGCACGCTGGGTGAGTTTAATTCTTTTGTTGTCATCTGCTGATTTTTTTTTTCAAAATAAACTTTTTCAAAGCATCTTTCAGGAACACTATCAGAGTGTCAAACGGTCTGTATCAAGATCAGGACCGATGTTCTGTCGGCATTTTAACATTTTAACTTTCTTTATTAGCAGAGACTTTTTTCATTTGCTGTTAACCTTTGCAAACAGTAAGGACCCAGATCAGGACCGGAAAGAATGTCACTCCTGATCTTGATCCAAACCCATTGACACTCTGATAGTGTGATCCTAAAAGAATTTATGGAAAAAGGTTATTTTTGAAAAAAAATAGTCAGCAGATGACAAAAAGATAATAGAAAAAATCTTTCTTGTTTAATTGTTTTGTATTTAACCCTTAAAGCGCCAATCACTGCTGCAGCAGACTACAAATTTCGCTACACCTTTCCCAATTTTTGACAAAAATAAGGTATGGTATAACATGAGAATCGTCTGCCAGCAGATGATTCTCATGAAATATAATGCCTTATTTTGAAATTTTTGAAAAAGTGGCAAAATTTGCAATTGTCCTCTGCTGCAAATTATAGGTGCCGCTTTAAGGGATGAAATTAAGGTGGAGCTTGCGTTTAATAGTTCTATACAGATAATGTCAGAAATGTGTAGAAAGACCTTGGTCCAACATTTTATTAGACATACAATGAAGGTCTAGATCAAGTCCATTTTATCTGACAATTTCGTCTGCTGATAACCTTGCAAAGAGTTAGGACCCAGATCAGCACTGATTAAAAGTCAGTCCTGATCTGTGTCCAAAATGTTTGACATTCTAATAGTGTTCCTGGAAGAATTTTTGAAAAAAGCTCATTTAAAAAAGTCAGCAGACGACAAAAAGCAGAAAAAAATTTAGCTAGTTAAAAAAATCTTTCTGGTTTAAATGGTCAAGCAGTTGCTGATCCAGAGGGTGTTCAGGGTGTTTCGCTCAAACCCTCCTCCCTGCCCCCCGTTTTTAAATATCGTATGAAAATGAAATAATTTGGTCTCGGTGAGACCAAATTATTTCATTTTCATGGGATATTTAGGAAAAATGAGATGGATCCAAACCATTTGACAATCTGAAAGTGTTCCTAAAAGATATTTTTTTGAAAAAATCAATTTCTAAAAAGTCAGCAGTCCTCAAAACAATAATGTGGTCTGGACATTTATTGTTCATCTACATTGAAGGATGTTCTTGTTACCTTGACAACATATTGCATGCGTTTGACAACATGGTGAGAAGCGATCACCTGGTCGCTTACTAATAAACAGCTAACAAGGAAAGAGTTAAATTCTTTAAGAAAGCCTCCTGTAATTAAAATTATTGAATAAATTATTTTGTTCACAGAACCGAAAAAAAGTCCCTGATCAGGCTGCTCTTCTTGAAGCATGCTGATCTCAAGCCGATCTGAGAAATTAGCTTACCTATCTCACTTGTTCCATTCCTTGTGGCAAATAGTT
Organism: Loripinus fragilis; assembly: GCA_964019695.1. Taxonomy (NCBI): domain Eukaryota; kingdom Metazoa; phylum Mollusca; class Bivalvia; order Lucinida; family Lucinidae; genus Loripinus; species Loripinus fragilis. The sequence goes on from OZ026530.1 coordinate 13,076,310, forward strand.
TTGATCCAGATCAGGTTGGAGGTTATTTTTTTTCAAAAACTCAACTGGGGATGAAATTCAACAAAAATGGCGAAAAAAATTATTGGTTACTTTTCATTTTTTTTTAACATGAGCATGATAAATTACATGCTAAGTTGATTTGAGCATGAATCAGGACCAGGCTGGAAATTTTGTCTAAACTGCTTACAAGGTGTAAAATTACATGGTCGTGGATTTCATTTTAAACCCTGAAATGTGTGATCCCTATGGTGGTATTCAGTTGTGGATCCAGAGGGTTTGGCTCGACCCCCTCTCCGCTCCCCTGCTTTTAAATATCATTTGAATGTATTTTTCAGTGAGACCAAATTATTTCGTTTTCACAGGATATTTAATAAAAATGAAATAAAATCAGCAAAGCAAACCCCCTCCCTCAAATCTTTATACATACTAGCCTCCTTTCCAGAAAGCCTGGATCTGCACCTGCAGGTATTACACATTTTACATATCAAACCCTTTGAACAGGACTTAATTGTGACCAAATTCAGTGAATGTAAAATCCTGTAAAGTCTGACCAGACTTCTATTTTATGGATAGTCTGATCTTGGTTAACATAATATGCTAATGCTCATTTCTTTGAATCCTTAAAATGACTGGGACACAAGTGGGAACAAAAGCACAAAAGAGGAGGAATTGTTGACACAAGTTGGGACAAAAGCACAAAAGAGGAGAAATTGTTAGCATTTTATATTTTTATTTATACTTTACATGCTAGATACTTCTTCATGATTTTGTTGCCGTCATCTGACTTCTTTTCAAAAAATCTTTCAGGAACAAAACCAAGGTGATTAACTGTTTGGATCCAGATCAAGCCCAACATTCTTTTGGTCCTGATCTGGCTCCAAACTGTTTGCAAATGTCATCAGATGACAAAAGTTGCTGCTAGTACAGAAAAACCAGTCCATGGTTTACGCTTGTCCTGCTGAAAAATCTACTTACTTTACGGGCTTGATTTCAAGATATTTTCAACCTTTTCCTATTGTTAATTAACAGGACTTTTATTTACAGGACCAAAAAAACCTTGATAGTATCATTCTGAGTAATATAATCTTAGATTAATCCAAGTATAAGTAGTTTCTTATCTATGCTCTGCAGTATCTGCACATTCATGCAACCAAAAGTACAGATTGGTTAATTTACAGATGTCCTGAATTATAGCTCATTATGGCCAGGTGACTTATTATATGTCCACTTTTAAATTTTATTATACCTATCAAGTATTAGCTGTATTCCACCCTATAAGCGCACTGTGTCCACAGTCGTAACTATTCAGAGCTAACTATGATGTTTATATGAAGTTAATCATACTACTACTAATAATAATGGAAATGTCCAGTTATTTTTTAAAAAGAAATCTATTTTTCAATTGTTAAAATGAAGTGGTTAAATAAAATGTGCATTTCTCTTTGTGGAATGAGTATTGTTTCTTCAGCCGTACTTAGAATGAGACATTTTTCCGTGTTTCACCCCTTTAAATCGAAAATATCTAAAATGGAATCTTCCGTTTGGTGAACTGACTTAATCCATACTAGCTGCAAATAAATGAAAGAAAAAAAAATATTAATCCCTGAGTAGACTGCTCATTTAGCAGCCTTCACTAGTTTCTCCACTTAAGATCCTGAATTTCTACATACGAGCTATCAACAAATGAAATATAAAAAGAATAATTGTCCCTTAGTAGATTGCTCTTTGCAGGCTGGTCTAGGACTATTCAAGCTGTTCTGTGACTTTTGTGTTTGTATTTAACTGAGCAATGTAGTTATGGAATCCATTGAGTTAATATTTCGAAATTGCAGTGACTAAATCAATCACAGGGCTGCCTAGCGCAGTCAGTAACGTGTCTGGCAACAGATGAGAGTCTGACTGCAGACCCAGGGATTGCAAGTTCGATCCCGGCCCGGTTACATACTTTCGTGGAGATTGATCTAAGGTCATTCTCCTCCCTTCCACTGAATCATTCAAGAAGGGTTGTTGTCAGTTACAAGCGAAAGTATGTGCACGAAGTACTGGTTAACTGCTTTTTCAAGCCTGTCCAGGAAAAAAGTGTGTTCAGGTGAACTGACCGTCCCGCCATGACTAAAGCTGTTGACTTGGGACGTAAAGCAACAAAACAAACAAAACACTAAATCAATCATTCTTCAGGGACAGTTAGTAACACTTTAGCTTGATGTCATATGCTGTTAACATTTGCAAACAGTTTGGATCCAGATCAGGACTGAGATTTTGTCAGTCCTGACCGGGATCCAAACTGATAAAATGTTGGTCCTGATCTGAATTCAAACCGTTTGACACTCTGTCAGTGTTCCTGAAAGAATTATTTGGGGAAAAATGAAATAAGTCAGCAGAAGACAACAAAATAATAAAAATGTTCAATTACACAGAATGCAAATAGTTAAAATACAGAAATTTCAACCTGTGACACCTTTCAGATACAAAATGGGCATATCCATGTATATTGTATCAATATGTATGTAAAAATCTATCCTAATGAAAGTGGTTATAATTATTATTACAATGAATGTTTTTTTCATATCAGAATTCAAATAAACTTAAGGAAACTGATTGGGAGTTTGCTGGGTTTTTTTTTGTTTTAATAGTAATCTATTAGGTTTTCACTATTATTGAAAGATTCTTTTTGATGCTGAGTTATTATAATAATAATGATGGAAATGTCCAGAGATAGTTTTATATATTCAAATGAAGTGGTTCAATAAAATAGGTTATTAACCAAAATTGCAAACAGTTTGGATCCAGACCAGGACTGACATTTTGTCGGTCCTGACCTGAATCTAAACTAATAAAATGTCGGTCCTGATCTGAATTCAAAATGTTTGACATTCTGTTAGTGTTCGTGAAAGAATTAAAATGAAAAAAAAAATGAAATAAGTCAGCAGACTACAACTAAGAATAAGAATAAAACAATTAGCAAGAATGCAAAGATTTAAAATATAGAAATTTTAATCTGTGACCCTTTCAGATACAAAATGGGCAAATCATTGTTTATTGTATCGATATGTATGTGTAAGTCTAGAATGAAATTGGCGATTACTACAAGGAATGTGTTACAAGGAATGTGTTAATACAAACTTAACGAAACCTATTGCGAGTTTGCTGGGTTTTTTTTCGTTGTTGTTTTTTGGTGTGTGTTTTTTATAAACTTTTAGGTTTACTCTATTATTGAACGATTCTTTATGATGCTAAGTTAGTATTATGATAATAATAATAATAAAAATAATAATAATAATAATAATCATTAATGAAGGAAATGCATGTCCAGAGTTATTTTTAAATGAAATTTAATGTTCATATGTTCAATTGAAGTGGTTAAATAAAATGTGTGTTTCCCCTTGTGGAATGGATATATTGTTTCTTTAGCGGATCTTAGAATGAGATCATGTCTCCATGTTTCACCCCATTAGATCCTAAATTTCTAAAATGGAATCTTCCCTTTGGTAAACTGGCTTAATCCATACTAGCTGCCAAAAAATGAAAAAAATATTGTGCCTGAGTAGACTGCTCATTTAGCAATACTAGCCTAGAAAGAGAACATTAGTTTCCGTCATTCACCCCTTAAGATTCTAATTTCTTAAATGGAATCTTCCAATTGGGGAATTGGTCTTATATTATTGAGCTATTCAGTCACTGTAAAGGGGGCAACTTTAATCGTCATATCTGGGTGTGGTTTAATGGTTATTTCATCTGTTCAAGAAGGAAAATCATGTTCTATCTATTTGTTAAAGAAAACGTGCGTGCGTTTCATGAAAATCCTAACAGTTAAACACTGAACTCACATTTATTAACCCCTAGTGCGCCAATACAAAAATATTGTTGAAGCACATTGACAAACAGTGTAGACCCAAATTAGATGGCTCCTTTGGAAGCTGTTTATTCTGGGTCCACACTGTTTGTCTCTCTACTTACGTTAACCAATAATGAGACATTTTCGGATGAAGTCACTAAGCTGGATTAAATAATGTTTTGCGTCTCAACTGAGGTAATGGCGCAAGATGATAGTCACTTTTGAAGAAAACCATGCCTCATTTTCAGCTTTTACTTATGTCTAAGGTAGACAAGGCCTAATTTCGCATTCATGATGTGCCGCCTTTACAGAGATCAAAAAGTTCTATAATACATATTAGCTATCAATAGATAAAATATAAAAAGAAAGAATACTTGTCCCTGAATAGATTGCTTCTTTCAAAAAAAGGGATCTCAGTGAGAGTATTCTTTTGAGTACCCACAACATGTGCTGTAGTTTGGTAAAAGGAAAGGTGATTATGCATCTGGCACTCTTATCTGGAGGTCTGGTGGATGTTTACTCGATTTACTTAAAAGTTGTTTAAGCCACACATACTATGTTTTAGGTGCTCAAAACATTTGTCTCTGTGAGACAGTTATTTTGAGTATCCAAAACATGTGTTGTGGTTTGGTAAAAGGAAAAATGATTTTACAGCACACAATCTTATCTGGAGGTCTGGTTAATGTTAACTCAATTTACTTGCAATGGGAATTTTAAGAGCCATACATCATATGTTTTGGTTGTTCAAGAGAGTTGTCTCATTGAGACGGCCATTTTGAGAACCCAGAACATGTGTTGTGGTTTGGTTAAAGGTGGTCTGGATGATGTTTACTCCATTTACTTGGAAGTTTTCTAAGCCACACATCATATGTTTTGGGTGCTCAAAAGAATGGTCCCAGTGAGATGGTTCTTTTTAAGTACCCACTATACTATAACTGAAAGATTATTGATAGGACGTTGAGAATCAAATCAAACAAACAAACAAACCCACTACATGTGTTGTGGTTTGGTTAAAGGAACCAAATGTTGATTTTTTTTTACATTTTAATGCCCCAAAAGGAACTTAGGAAGGCATATAGTAATCGCACTGTCCGTCCGTCCCGCTTCGTGTCCGGTGCATATCCTATATTCTTTGAGGTAGGAATTCCAAATTTGGTGTGTTGATTCATCCTGGGATGGCGGAGTGTCACATACCATTTTTGGGTCGCTGCGACCTTGACATCTAACCTAGGTTTTAGAATAATTGTGTCTGGAGCACATCTCTAATATTATTCGAGGTAGGAATCTCAAATTTGGTGTGTGGATGCATCTTGGGATGACATAGTGTCACATACCATAATTAGGTCACTGTGACCTTGAACTTGACCTCTGACCTTGTTTCCAGAAACTGCATTGAGTCTGGTGCATATCTCCTATGTTCTTTGCATAAGGAATTCCAAATGTGGTATGCAAATGTATCTTGGGATGACCGAGTCTCAAATACCATTTTCGGGTCACTGTGACCTTGATCTCGGCCTCTGACCTAGTTTTAAGAATTATTGTGCCTGGAGCATATCTCTTACATGCTTTGAGGTAGGAGATCTAAATTTGGTGTGTGGATGCATCCTCAGATGGTGGAGTGTCTTGTACCATTTCTGGATCACTGTGACCTTGACCTCTGACCTAGTTTTAGAATAATCATGCCCGTAGCATGTCTTTCATATTATTTCAGGTAGGAATCTCAAATTTGGTGTGTGGATGCATCTGGGGATGAAGAAGTGTCACATACCATAATTGGGCCACTGTAACCTTAAACTTGACCTCTGACCTAGTTTCTAGAAACTGCATTTAGTCTGGTGCATATCTCCTGTATTCTTTGAGATAGGAATTCCAATTTTGGTGTGTAAATGCATCTTGGGTTGATGGAGTGTCACATACCATTTTTGGGTCACCTTGACCTTGATCTCTGACCTAGTTTTAAGAATTTCTGTGCCCATAGCATATCTTATATTCTTTGAGATAGGAATTCCAAATTTGGTATGTGTATGAATCTTGGGATGGCGGAGTGCTGCGTACCATGTTTGGGTCACTGTGACCTTAAACTTGACCTTTGACGTGGTTTTTAGAATAATAATATATGGAGCATATCTCTTTTATCATTTGAGGTAGGAATCCCAAATTTGATGTGTGAATGCATCTTAGAATGGCGGATTGTCCCATCCTATTTTCCGGTCACTGTGACCTAGAACTCTGACCTAGTTTCTAGAATTGGCATAACTTCTTTATTCTTTGAGGTAGGAATTCCAAATTTGGTGTGTGGATGCATCTTGGGATGGCCAAGTCTTGTATACACTTTTCGGGTCACTGTGACTGTCATTTGGCCTAGTTTTAGAATAACCGTGTTCTGAGCATTTTTTCCATATTGTATAAGCTAGGAATCCTAAATTTGGTATGTGGTTGCATCTTGGGCTGGCAGAGTGTCATGTTTCAGTTTTGTGACCTTGACCTTATATCTAGAATAATCCTGTCAGGAGCATATCTCATATAATTTGAGGGAGGAATCCCAAATTTGCTGTATGGATATATCTTTGGATGCTGATGTGTGACATACCATTTTTAGGTTACTGCGATCTTGACCTATGACATAGTTTCTAGAATAATCGTGTCTGGAGCTTATCTCCTATATTATTTGATGTATGAATCCCAAATTTGGTGTTTTGATTCCTCTTGGGATGGCGGAGTGGTGCATATCATTTTGGGTCACTTTGATAAGGATATATATTGTATATGACTTGGATAAGGATTAGTTTAGATATTTAAATTTAACCAAAACAAATACTTAATTGTCATGTTAAAATAGAAACTATTATTTTTCACGTCCCTCTATCTATATTTTAGTATTATACACACAAGGAATATTGAAAAAGTTAATATATATAACATCTGTAAAAAAGGTCTTGATAATCAGTAATAAATTAATTCCTAAGATTAAAACACCAAAACCTAGAGATTTACAGGAAACTATGTGAAAAATATTCATTTCGCCCTGAAATATCACCTCTTACACCAAGTCTATGTCCTTGCTTATTTTTAATGTTATGTAACATCAGTTACAACCTTAACAAGTTCTCCTATCTTGTTGTTGAACTTGCAAAATTTATCATTCTTTATTATATTAGCACAACTATCAACATATAGAAGATTTCATATATTTTTACTTGAATAATACCTATCGAATTGGGCTCCTTAAAACTTAGGGTAGTGTTGTTTAATTGCTCATATAATGCACCATATTTAAGATAGATTAACACACTTTGTTTTTTCTATGAGCTAAATGAGTGTGTAAGTACAACTAGATCAAAAGCATTTTAAAAAAGGACAAAACAGCTGTAAAAGCAAATAATATTGGTCACAATTACCATTTTTAAGGGTAGATTAATTTAAGTAACGCACATAACACATTAGGACGCCATTATTTTGCTTTAAATCTTTTATATGTATTCTAGGTATCCAGTAGGCAGACTATATGCGTAATTTAAATAGTGAATTTAATCCCGGGAGTTTAATGCCTTCTCATTGCACAGACTTTTACTTTTCATTTTCTGAATTTTATATGGTAACATATGTAACAGACTGTCAGAGGCAAACACCCAATCGTACACATGCAAACATCTCTTATTCTACGCAGCTTGAAATGCTCTTTTAAGATACGATGTGTCTGCAAAATTCTTTAATGGGGAGCAAAACATTCTCAGCCATCAGTCTCACAATGATACATTGTCATTTTGGTAACGTAAAGGATCATTGACGGTTTGGGCCTTATACGCCTATTTTTCTAATTCCCAGAACGCTGCTTTTGAGCTTCTAGTCCGTTGATGTAGTATCAGTGCAATAGGTGAATCTAATGGCAAGAGCCAGCTAGCAAAATATTTTCAAAATTCCTACGCGTTCGAGAGTTAAGGCGGGTAGAAAGGGGAGGGGGTCTGAAATTTTATGAAAATAAAAAGTGCTTTAAAAAGTGGTTTCTGCACGTTTTCTTGATTTATTTGGTAGGCATGGTGATATTTATTGAGTATATGATATGCAGAGTATTAACGAATCACGATAATTGATGAAATTGTTTTAAAAACAAAATATGTTTTGTAATAAAATGATTTTGAGGAGATAATTTAGAAGCATTAGAAAGTAAAACTGATTCTAACTAGATCCTTTGAATATTAATTTTGCTTTGTTTAAAGGGCATAGCATGTTGAATGTATTTAAAGTTTGCTAATATTTATGATATACATGATGCATGTATATCCCTATATGAGACAATATATTGAACACTAAAGTATTTACCTGTTAACACTCTTTGCATGCCAGTGGATAATTTTGTCGTCTGCCAATAGCCTTTTGCAAACAGTTTGAACCCAGATGAAGACCAATAGAATGTCAGTCTTGATCTGGATCCAAACTGTTTGACACTCTGATGGTGGTCCTGGGTGGTTTATTTTTAAAACTTAATTTTGAAGAAAGTCAGCAGACGAAAATAAAAACATGAACAATTCCCTAGCATGCAAATAGATAGGTACAGGACGTTTGCAAAATAATGTGTCATTTAATAACAGTGAGATTTTTTCTTATGAAAAAATGCATAAAACTTGCTAATTCTACTTTCATTCTTTTAGTACTTAATATTAAACCAGCACAGAATACATAGCAATTTAAGAGGTTGGTTTTAGATAACTCCATTACTGTCATTAATTTCTTATTTGGTAGAAAAGGCATTTTATGGGCTTAGGCCCTTGGTTCTTGGGCTGCTGAACATCTCCCCCCCCCCTCCCCCCGTGTGCCAGCAAGCCACTTCAATGCAAAGTGTAAAATATGGTAACACATATGCAGGCAAAAGCTTTTGCTGGCACACGGTACATGATATTTTAAAAAATGTTTTTGGATTCCTATATATCTTAATGTAAAACTGATTGTTCTACCCAAAATTTTACATCTTTGAAGCATTTAATATCAAAAACGGATTTCACAGCCATAAAGTACTCAGGTCAGGGTAGCTTCAAGGCGAAGAAAGAGACGATTGACAAACTTTTATTTTTACTGAAAACCATAGGCATTTACCCATAGCAAGTGTCAATGATCCTTTGAGGATTTCTCACCAAGGGAGAAATTGAAATCTCTCTGTTTTGATATAAAACTCTCACAACTTTGAACACAGAGTGTAAAATGCTTCTTTGAGCTAAAAACTGAAGCTATTATTTTTGGATAAAAAACCCCGCAGGGTTTTTCTCCCATTTTATTTTGTGGGGGAAAAACCCCGCGGGGGAAAAACCCTGCGGGGGAATTTTCTTTTTCCTCTAGAGGCACAATATAATGCTGAAAGATTTTGATATACCTTTTATTATGCATTGTGATGAATAATAATTCAAAAAAGTCAATTTGAATTTTTCAAAAAACCCTGCGGGGTTTTTCCCCCACAATCTGAAATGGGAGAAAAAACCCGTGGGGGAAATCAAAATTTGGAATTAAGCCATATCAATCATTTTCTGCAATAATTACAATCAAACAAACTTATTTCTTGAACAAATTTTAGTATTTATTTTTTTGAAAAAAAGCCTGCGGGGTTTTTCCCCCATTTGAAAATGTGGGGAAAAACCCCGCGCGAGGTTGGAAAACCCCCGCGGGGTTTTTAAGTTTGACAATTTTTTTCACCCTGATGGCATATATTTTTTTAGTCATAATTATATATGGTTTGCTCCCTTATGTCTGTATTTATGTAATTTAGTGGTTTTGAGTCTTTTGCATCACTAAAAAGATGATGTGATTTTGCCAAATTCTGGTGTGGCAAAAAAAAACTGGTGGCTGTTACTGTTAGTTTCTGAAAGAAATATTTGAAAAACAAATTGATTTAAGTCAGCAGAAGACATGAAAAGAATTAGAATAAACAATTATTCAGAATGCGAATAGTTAAAATACAGAAATTTCAACCTGTGATGCAAATGGGCAAATTTATGTTTATTTTATCAATATGTATGTAAAAATCTATCCTTATGAAGGTGGTTATAATTATTATTACAAGGAAGGTGTTTTCATATCAGAATTTGAATAAACTTAACGGAACCAATTGCAAGTTTGCTGGGTTTTTTTTTTTGTTTTTTTGTGTTTTTTTGATAATTATTTAGGTTTTCACTTAATTATTGAGATTTTTTTGATGCTGAATAATAATGATGGAAATGTCCAGAGTTATTTAAAAAAGATATTTATTTTTTATATGTTCAAATGAAGTGGTTCAATAAAATATGCTGTTAATCTTTGCAAACAGTTTGGATCCAGATCAGGACTGGCATTTTGTATGGCCTGACCTGTCATTTCGATCCGATAAATTGTCGTTCCTGATCTGAATTCGAAATTTTTGACATTCTGTTAGTGTTCTGAAAGAATTAAAATGAAAGGGAAAAAATGAAATAAGTCAGGGACGACAAGAAAAGAATAAGAATAAAACAATTACCAAGAATGCAAAGATTTAAAATATAGAAATTTTAACCTGTGACCCCTTCAGTTAGAAAATGAGCAAATCCATGTTTATTGTTGTATCAATATGTATGTAAAAGTCTATCAAAATGAAAGTTTTATATAAGAATTTGAACAATCTTAACGAAACCGATTGCAAGGTTGCTGGGGTTTTTTTTTTTATAGCTCATCTGAGCCGAAGGCTCAAGGGTGAGCTAATAGTTAACCAGTCACTTCTTTAAAAATCATCTCCAGAACCAGAAGGCCGATGACCTTTGGACTTGGTAAGTAGCATTGGGGATGTGGGGCCTACCAAGTTTGTTCAAATGATGATCCCAGGTTGACCTTGACATACCTTACATCAAGGTCAAATTTGCTTCTTACAGCATTTAAATGGGAAATTTTTTGAAAAGTTGATTTTTTGAAACTGTTTAAGCCAAAGTCATTAATTTTACTTGATATGTTTAACCTAATGTGACAATGCCAATAGATAAGTTCCAAAGGTCAAGGTTGACCTTTGACCTTTCAGCCAAGGTCGCTCATATTGGAGTCCCATCAAAGTATTAAACATAGGGTCATTGGACTGAATTTCCATATAAAGTAAGAAAGGGTGCAAAGATCAGGAATCAATACAATCAAGTACCGCACCTGACCCAGGATACCAATGGGAAAGTGACAAACTCACAGTAGACACCACAAACGAGAGCCAAGAGGTCAGCCCTTTCCCAGCAGGTGACCACAAAGCACATATAAACAGACGCGCACAAAGACATAGCAAACACAAGACAGAACAAAAACATAAAAGATCCACAAAAGAAGTACCGCCTTTGAACGGTCAGTAAAATATTTTACTGGAGGACTCCTTACGACAAGTTACCCAAAATTTATATAAATTGTTCTGGTCACATGACCAAGATGGCCGACATGCCCATATATACTAAAAACCCTCTAACAATCTTCTTGAGAACCAGCAGGCCCATTACCTTGGGGCTTGGTATGTAGCATGGGGTTGTTGGGCCTACTAAGTTTGTTCAAATTATGATCCTAGGCTGACCTTGACCTACTTTATGTCACAGTCAAGTTTTCTTCCTAATGCATTTAAAAGATTTTACATTTCACAATCTGATCTTGAGGTCTGGTTTATGTTTACTCTATTTACCTGGAAGTTTTATAATAAAGCCACACATCATATATTTTGGTTGTTCAAAAGAGTTGTCTCATATGCTCATTACACACTCTGTAGTTCTGGTTGATGTTTACTCAATTTACTTGGAAGATTTATAATCCATACATCATATATTTTGGGTGCTCAAATGAATGGTCTCAGTGAGATGGTTCTTTTTGAGTATCCACAACATGTGTTGTGGTTTGGTTAAAGGAAATATTTTTTTGTTTTCTGTTTTTTTACATTTTTACAGGAAATACTACCGTGTAAGTCCTCGCCTTATAGATCAGGTGTCGCAAATGCAATTTCCAGCTGCACCAGTCTGTTGTATTTAAGCCGTGGCTCTGTCTTTATATTACCTAATCTGCTCGTTGGACGTTTAACAAAAAAGAACACTTCAGCCGAAAAACCATGTCTTTTTCTGTCATGCCAAGATGTTTGCTCGGGATCAATCCCGAAACTTACTTAAAATATTAATTTAAAATTTTTTAGGGATTGTGCCCAAACAAAATTTCTTCGACAATTAATTAGAAAAAGATAATTCGGGATCAATCCCGAAAAATGTTAAATTTATTAGAATTTTCACAAACTGAAAATTGGAATGATGAAAATTCTTAAATTTAATTTTTTTTTCGGGATTGTGCCCAAAGGAAATTTCTATAATTACTAGAAGATACTTCGGGATCAATCCCAAAAGTAATTTTTAAAGATAAACTGTTATGATTGATTGATAAAATGTTTGGGATCGTGCACGAAAAGAACTTTCAGGATCATGCCCAAAATAATTTTTAAAATTTTATGATTTGGGATCGTACCCAAAGGTAACTTTGTGTTTGTTACAATTACAAAACTTTTTTTCAATCAATCATAACGGTTTATCTTTAAAAAATATTTTCGGCATTGATCCCGAATTATCTTTTACTAATTGCAGAAATTTCGTTCGGGCACAATCCCCAAAAAATGTTAAATTTAAGATTTTTCACAAACTGAAAATTTTGATTGTTCCCAAGAATAGTCAAAACTAGTTTTGGGCACAATCCCACGTTGAAACCTTAAGAAAGGCCCTTAAAACAACAAATATAGCTCAACTAAAGATTAGCACAGATTTTAACATGATACCCCACTTTGAATGAATTTGATGTTATCAACATGTACGGGGATCTTGAAATTTACGGGGGTTTTAGTATCGGCCAGACAAAAGGTAATCTGGTAAGGCATCAGTGGATTGACGTTAAATTTGATGTCATGGGCATGTAAAAGATACACGTCTACGTCAGAAATTGAAACTGTAGCTTCTAATGAAAAGCAAAAGGTTCGTAATGATGAAAACCGTTTAATACATCGAAGTTAGATCCCCGTTTATGCCACGTTTTACCGTTCCATTACGACGTTAAAGTGTTTTTTTTCCACTTCTTGACTTTTCAGTGAACTGAATCAAGCGGCTAAGTAATCGTTTTGATGCTAGAGTTACCAAAGCACCCGGATCATTTATGCTAGTTGATCACTTGAAAACGTCTTCTTTAGATAGCGTTACCGTCTATATTTAGCCTCAACTTCAGACTAGCGTCACATTTTTAAATGAAATAAATACCCAGGGACACAATTCTTTAAACGTGCCTTACCCTTAATTGTCTCTCTTTTGGCATCCTCTTAAACACAAAAAACCCTTTGAATTAAGCATGCGCACACAACGAAAACAGTACTTTTTTTACTTGTAAATGTCATTATAACAAAGACGTTAGTTGTTATCAAGACTCAACTTTTGCTTCAAATGCTCAAGGAGAAGACCTTTATTTTTCAGAATGGCTGATTCGACGAGGCTGGAAAACAAAGTACTTTATAAACCGATGCTGTATCAATTTTGTATTGCCAATAATGTAGTTAAAACACGGTGTGACCCCCCTCTTGTTTAAAGTAATGAATGACGTAGTAGAAATTTAATTAAAGTACATCGATTGCTTTCCTCAAACCTATCACATATCAAATAATCATTTTAGCAGATATTTTGTAACTTTAAGCCATTTGCTCAAATAAAAATCATTTTTTATTTATCCGTGCTAAACGTTTGTTGAACAGTATATATGTTACCACACTTTCTCAGTAAGTAGGAATTCAAATCGAGGGTACTTATTGAAACAAAATTTGCGCATGCCCAAGAAAAAACATATACTGCTCAGCTAAAGATTAGCACAGATTTGAATAGTATGCCTCACTTTGAATGAATTTGATGTTATCAACATGTATGGGGATCTAGAAATTTACGTTTTTTCGTATCCGCCAGATTAAAGATAATCTGGTTACTAGGCGTCAGTGGATTGACGTTAAATCTGATGTCATGGGCATGTAAACGATACACGTCTACATCGGAAATTGAAACTTTAGAATCTAATGTAATTTAAAAGCAAAAGTTTCCTAATGATGAAAAACAGTAAAAACATCAAAGTTTGATACCCGTTTATGCCACGTTTTACCGTTCCATTATGATGTTGAAATGGTATCTTTTCCACTTCTTGATTTTTCAGGGAACTGAATCAAGCGGCTAAGTAATCTTTTTGATGCTAGAGTGGCACAAGCATCCGCATCATTTATGGTTGTTGGTCCTTTGAAAACGTCTTCTTTAGACAGCGTTACCGCTCACGTTTAGCCTCAACTTCAGATAAACGTCACCTTTTAATGATTAGAATACCCAGGAACAAAATTTTATAAACGTGCATTACCCTTAATTGTCTCTCTTTTGGCATCCTCTTAAACATGAAGACCCTTTCAATTGAGCATGCCAACACAACGAAAACAGTACTGTTATTGACTTGTAAACGTCATATTACCAACGACGTTAATTGTTACCAAGACTCAAATTTTGCTTCAAATGCTCAATGGAGACGACCTTTACTTTCCAGAATGGCTGAATCGATGAAGCTGGAAAACAAAGGACTTTATAAACTGTTGCTGTATCAATTTTGAATTGTCAATAATGCAGTTAAAGAACGTTTTTGACCCCCTCTTGTTTAAGGTAATGAACGATGCAGTAGAAATCCAATTAAAGTACACCAATTGGTTTCCTCAAACGCATCACATATCAAATCATCATTTCAGCAGATATTTTATAACTTTAAGCCATTTGCTAAAATAAAAATCAATTTTTATTTATCCGTGCTAAACTTTTATTGAGCAGTATATGTTACCACACTTTCTCAGTAAGTAGGAATTCAAATCACCAGTAATTTCGTACATCATATTTAGATTTAATGAGTTATATAACAGCTTAACATCAATGACAAAAACTTGTTATAATCTCATCTATTTGTTGCTCAATAAAGAATAGAAGCAAATGCTGCCATGAAAATCGAATTTCTGTTACTGTCGCCATTGAAAAACACCTTTTACTAATGTTTTTACAACTGTTGAATTATTAACTTACTATCAAAATTACAGCTTACAATTTATGTATGTAGATTATTTCTTAGCTCTCTATTGCTGACAGAAACAATTAATTTAAATAAACTACATCAAGTATAATAAATGCCAGTTTTCTGAATTTCAAAACATCAAAACGCCACGAAGACCTTAGAACACTGGGTGAAGCTAAAAACGAAGGTGTTATATGACTCCACATCTCATTGCACATGTATAGCCTGGTCAGTGTTTTCTACAATCATCACATTTCAGACTAATCTTTGTATTTACATTGTGTGTCATTTTTTTTATCACAGTTTTCGTAAGAGTTCTAAATTTTGTGAAAATAACATTTCGGACTGTGGTTTCCTATCACCAAGTTATGGGAGAGATCTTAAAAAAGTGTGAGGTATGGAAAATATACCGAGCTGAATATGGTCCTTTTCTTGCAACAGATTGGCTGAAAACTTAAAAGAGTGGGTGAGTCAAGGGCAAAAGTGTCAAACTCATGCACACATTGCCCTGTCTCTTGTCAATCTAAAAATGACTCCTCAATCTCAAGTCTAACACTCTAAAACTGAACCGTAGCTTCCTGTATAATCTCACATTTTTAATTCTTTGCCTTCTAGTTACATCTGTGGATATCAATTGCAAACAGTTTTTTCCCAGGTCAGGCTCGATAAAATATTGTGCCTGACCTCAACCTAATCTGTATGACACCCTGAATATTGTTTTGAAAAACTTGACTTTGTATAAAAATCAGCAGAATGACAAAAATCACACAAAAACCTAGCAGGCAAAAGTTTATGTATGAAACTTGTCATCTTTAATGTCTCACAAATCACAACTGTATTGAAAGCATAGGTGTGTTACCATACTGCATGCATATACGAAAATCTTTTTAACATTCTAAGCATCATACATCATACAGTGTAGATATAAATTTACTTTGAACCACAGCTTAAACAGTTTGGATCCTGATTATGTCCTTCATTTTTTCTTACCTGATCTGGGACAAAACTGTTTGCAAAATGGTATAAACAGTCTAAAACAGATAACACTAGCGGTCAAAGAGTTAAACACAGTCAACAAGTTTAAATGTTTATACATTAAACAACATAACTAAGAATGCATCTTAAAAATTACAAATAGTTTTACCAGAGATGAAAAATTGAATACAGCCAGTCTCCAGTACTGTTTGTGGTAAGTCATTCTCTTTAAGAATAAATAACTTAAGGTTTTCTTCTCATACTCTCGGCAATATCACTCACATTTGAAAGTGCTCCATTATTGGAAGATCTGTAAGAGAGTGTCTTTGGCGATTCAACAGGCCCTATGTATTTGCTGTCATGAAAAATCTTCAAGTGTAAACCCTGCCAACAATATATTAAAATCAATATGAAAATGGGTAGAACTTCACTGTTGGAATGTTGAAAAGGGTTGCAGAAGTATTCAAAAGACCATGAAGATGGAGAAATTACATTTTACATTTTCTGACATTTTAGATATCTGCTTATAAGAAGAGGGGCTTGGAGAAGAAGAAAAACCTGATATAATTCCTAATGATAGGGAGAAATGTTGAAAGAAAAAAACGATAACAAAATATATGGAGTTATGGTCTTATCCAAAAAATAATCCAGATTCTAATTTAAAATAAATTTACCCCATACAATCAATAACCATCCATTTTTTAATCAACAAGTTTGTCTTTTTTATCAAAAGCAATTGGTAATAATATATTTGGTTTGTCTTTAACTGCTTTTGTCGTCTGTTTATACCCTTTGCCAACTGTTTAGATTCTAGCTGTCATGCATGGTATGATTCCAAACGGTTTGACGCTCTGATAGGGTTTTGAAAATAAGTGAAAATCGCTTTTCAACAAAGGCATGCAAAATGGTGTCGAAGTAATGTTTTCTCTTTAATCAATTATCAATCAATTATTTCATAAAGGCTGTCCAAAGGGCAGGAGTGTAAATAAAATGATGCATATTTCATGACTAAGTCTATCCAAAGACGAAGAGTGTAAATAAAACGGTGACCGTTTTGACATAAACTTTAAAAAGAAAAGGGAAAATATCAACTACTCTTTGGAGATATGTTTTTATTTTTGCACACAGAGTTATATTTCATGCATTTCCTGCCGCCTGCTAACTTTTTTTCATAAACCAACTTCACAAACACAGAGTGTCAAACAATTTGAATCAGATCAGGTCTGAAGTTCTTTTGATCCTGATCTGGGTCCAAACTGTTTGCAAAGGTTATCAGCAGACGACAATACTTGCCGCTGTTAGAAGAAAGGTTTCATATGTGAAGTAGCGTAGATCTGATCTGAATGTTACTGATATATTGCTCTAAAGTCTTATACTTGCTTGTGTATTGAATTAAATATATTTTTAATCTTGATTCACCACAAAAGCGATAGATATGTAATTTAAAAGCCATTTATGATTTCTTTTAGCTGAGGTTTGCTGTGATTTTAGTTACCTCAGTGATATAGCACAGAATCCTATTTCTTTGAGATTTTGGTAAAGCTCTAGATCAATGCTACATTGTATGCAAATACACAGACAAATGCTATCTGCTTGCAACAGAATGTACCTAGTAAAACTCATTGGTAACCTGATACAGACTTATTGCTGGGCTCACCTTTTCACAACTTTAGATGCCTTTTTTCGTAACAGCCCAGTCAACAACCATGGTAATGTCAGGACAGTCATTTCACCTTATCACACTTTTTTGCTGGGCAACTTTAGCTAACATTGTTTGATTACGTAACCAATTACTTAAGTTTGTTTTTGCTATACGTCCCAATCAACAGCTATGGTCATTGCTGGATGGTCTGTTCACCTAACCATGCTTCGCGCAAATACTTGTGCTTGTATCTGGCAATAACACTTCCTGACTCAGTGGAAGGGAGAATAGCCGTAGAAATAATTCATTATCGATCTCAACGAAG
Organism: Loripinus fragilis; assembly: GCA_964019695.1. Taxonomy (NCBI): domain Eukaryota; kingdom Metazoa; phylum Mollusca; class Bivalvia; order Lucinida; family Lucinidae; genus Loripinus; species Loripinus fragilis. The sequence goes on from OZ026530.1 coordinate 13,094,139, forward strand.
GTATGGGACCGGGGGATCTAACTTGTGACTCTGGGATCTGCAGACAGACAGGTATCTGCAGCAAGACACATTACTCACTGTGCTACCAGGCCCAGTGACTTCAAATTTTAGACTGGTAGTTTATGAACACAAACAGTGACAGCCCAGTGAGCAAAAGTCAAAGCAGTCATGTCGACTTCACAGGTAGGTGATGCCATTTTCTTTAATAAATGACAATTACATTTTTAAATACTGATTTCTTTTTTCTCCATTTTCCTCTATGATAACAATATTTGTGATTACTGGTGAGGTGAGGGTAACCCAAGAGAGAAGAGGTGAGACTAGCTATATGAAATCAAATTATACTGAATGACTAGAATTCTGAGAGTCAGATGTGTCAAAGGCAAAACAGAAGAAAAACAAAGCAAATTTGTCGAAATTATATCCCAGGCGACGGACTATTTTAGAGAAAAAATATAAATCACATACATAATCCCATTTTTCAAACCCATAAGTTCATCTTGGGCATGATACAGATTATAGTCAAAGGCCTATCAACTAGTTCTCAGTGCTATTCAAGTTCAATAAAACAAATTAACCTTAACTATAATTTCAATATCTGACCTATCAACCTTACCCGGATGCCAGGTGTGTGTGTATGGTTAATTGTTTTGCTTCTATGTTAGTCTATACTTCTGTCACGTTAATTTGATATGCAACATGGCCACATTCTGAATAATTTTTAACATTTTTTTCTTTGGGGGGGGGGGGGGGTAGGGATAAAATTTTAATCACTGTAATGTTTTTTCCACAGGCACTGGGTAGTCATGGTCTATAATAAGAAGTTATCAGATATAATATTTTAATATTTTGGAGAAATATGAAGTTTATTACGCCAAAAAGCCAATATAGCTTTTGCATTAAAGCTGCATACTCTGTAACTATGAACATTTTTCGAAAATTTTTATTTCCTTTTTAAATCATTTGTAAAAGTAGAATTAAGCTATGTTTTTACAATAAAAATGTTCAGTACAGCTGAAAACTGCATGGAAAAGTGAATTATCTTATCAATAGGTGTTGTTTTTTTCTTGTTGGTAATTATTTGTGTCCCTTCAATAATTCTAGACCGTTGAGTTTTAACATAAATGCAGTTGTTTTGATAGTGATAACTTGTTAAGATTTACGAAAATGGTAAAATGTTTACCTGAATTTGAGTATTTTTACTGTGTTCTTGAAAAATAAAAACATTATTTTTAAAATTAGAGGATCAAAAGTTACAGACGATGCAGCTTTAAGCTAAGTCTAAGTAAAAAAGGGCCATAACTCAATTAAAATTTTGGTGATAACGTCCAAATTCGAACTTAACCTGCATTTAATGATGCTTAACCCTTCTATTAGTTATAAATGCAATTGTTGCATCCATTCAAAGCAATCAATCAGAAACTACAATTTTGCCAAAATTTTTTTAAGTAAAAAAGGCCATAATTCAGTCAAAATTTTACTGATGCCCTCAGCTTTCAAACAAGACCTGCGTTTAACGATGCATGACCTTTCTGTAAAGTTTGAATGAAATAAATGCATCCTTTCATAAGTTTTTGATCGGAAACCAAGTGTGAAAACGCTGACATCGACGCCTCTGACTACCACCACGCCAACGGAGAAAAGATCCCTATGTGCCGACCATGCTTCAGAGGTGACACAAAAATTAAGTGAAATAGACAAAAATATCATGGTAATATGTACTGTCCAGGTTGTTTCAGACACAACTGTTACTTACAAAGGCCTTAAAATAATGAACTGTATACAAAATACTCCCAATAATAGTTTTCACATCTTTTGACATGTTTTGCTTGTATATATAGCACTGCAAATGATTTATTTATCTCACATAGTCACATAGCAATGCATTTTGAATTGTGGTCTCTTCTTGCCTTCCTGATTCCTGAAGATATTTTTTTCTGGCAGACAATAAATAACTGTATTGGCACATTTGATGTCAAGAGCCTAACTGAATGGGATTGGAGTGAGTACAACCCTCATAACTTCATCTGTGTCCAACACACATAATTTCTGCTTTAGTTGTTCATTTGTGAATAGATGGTTGTTGTGTTTGTTTTTAACGTCCCACCCATATGTAAGGTCATATGGAGACGAGGCCACGACTTAAAGTCTCATTCGACAGACTGGTGAAGTTGGGGAACAATCTTGGGACCCTGGTTAACAAGGCAAATGGCTTATCCACTAACCCGCTTGTAGATAGATGGAACATAGCAAATATCCTGTGCCAGTGGCTATTGCCGCTATGCTCCTCTCTAGATACGAGTTGTGTGTCACAAAGACAGTTAAACAGATATCAAACATACTTTTTCTATGTGTTTTATTTGTCAAAAGCACAAAACTCTGTGCAAGCACTCTAGTTTTCTTTGACATGAGCATAATTCAAGGTATGCTCTTAGAATTTTTACAAATCTCTTTTGCTCCCTCTTCAACACTTCATTTTGTTTGAATCCACAATTATGTATGAGCAAGCATCCATGGACAGATCTTTGATAGTCACTTACTAGAGTATGCTGAGAAGCAGTGACTGTAAACACAATATTTGGGTTTCTCCTCTGGATACAAGGGAAGCTTGCCATAGCTTGCGTGTTATGTTTTCATTTTTCACGTTTTTTTTTCTCTTTTCCCACTGCAAATGAACAAGCATAAACACATCAGTGATGAACAGGAGAAACAACATTCATAACATATTTAAATTTCTGAATCAGACACGACTGACAAACCTAGATGTTTAAATTGTCCTCTGATGTCTCTATGAGCATGATAAAATTTACTCAGGCATATAACAATAATTCTGGCGGAATTCCACCAGAATTTGTCAGAATTTACTTCTGCTGGAGTTCTACCAGAATAATTCGGCTGGAATTCAACCAAAGCATCGCGTGATTAATACTGGAATTCCACCAGAATAATGCTGGAATTTCAAAGCAAATTATTCTGATTCCATCAGAATTCCAGTAAAAATTTTAGTATTTCAAGCCTATTTCAAGAAACTATTACCCCGAGTCGCGGAAGATGACCTGATGCACTATTGCATGAGGCTGTAGTCTGAAAGCAAAAGTGCATCAGATCATCAACAGCAATGAGGTGTAAAAGTCTGACTATACTATATTGACATAAAAAAACGGCCTCATCTAGAAGTTAACATGAATACTTCTTAGACTGGTCAGGCTTAAGGTTTGATTTTTTGCATTATAGCATCTTATCAATCAAGCGTTTCTCCTGTATACAACATTGCCGTAAGAATATTTGAGGCTGCGAAAATGACCTTGGTTTGAAACATGGTTCACCAATTTCTTGTAACACAGGATTTTAGCCACTATTGCTTAGTTTCCAGACTCAATCTGTTGACAAGAAAAAACTTGTTTTACCATTGTAAAGTCATCTATTTTTACAGCAATTGCGTTTATAATGTTTGTTTGCGTCTGCTAATCGAAAAAAAAAACTTACTCCACCCACCATTAGCCATGCATTTGAATCAAATTAATGGGTTTGCAAAGTGGGTGAAAAAATTGTAACAAAACATTTGCAAAATTACCAGCGACGATTGCTCAGGAAGCGCAATCTATCATGCAATCTTGGGTATCATACCGATCATAGTTAATTGCCTATCGACTAGTTCTCAGTCCTTAGTTAAAGAAACAACTTATCAGTGTAATAACAATAGCTGGCCTTTTAACCTGACCCAGAGGTTATGGGTCTGCGTAACGACATAGGCTTTGCTTCTTTGTTAGTCTATTTTTCTTTCTCTTTAATTTGATATGCAGCATGATCACATTCGAATAATTTTACCTTTTCACCCAACCCACAGATCCATATCCACAGATTGGGGGTATGTGTAAGAACAGAATATGTGCTCCCATGGTGCTGTAAGCTCAATTCCTTTTAATTTGAAATGCAGCAATATTAATTGAGACTTTGACAACGTTTTTATTCTTAGTTGATGAGGAGAGAAAGACGATCCAAATACCACCATAAGCGGGCCAACATTGGCCCGCCAGCAAAACGCCATTTAAAAGGCGTTTTGCTGTCATACCGATAATTGCCCAACATTGAATGCTGGCTTGGTAACCTTGTGATTATTCTTGGTATCTGGACCAGTATTGCTAGGAAATCCAACAGTTTTGTGACTTTTAGGGGGGTCCGGACCCCCTGTCCCCTGTGGGTCCGCCAATTCGCATACACACAGTCTCGCCAGAGCCTTTACTGCTTGTTTACTAAAGGTAGTGGATAAACAAGTTAGAAAATTAAGCACACAATCTCCGAAAGATGTAGATTGTATCCTCGCGAGCTATATAGCCTTCAACAGTTCAAATGATAATATGATATATGATAAAACTCAGTTTTGTTCAATGCTCATACAAGTACATCATCAGTCGGTTCAAAGTGAAGGCTCAGACGAGTTTACGCATCTTGCGCGGATACAGAAACTTTTGCAAAGTAGGTCCGACATTTGACAACGTTTTTTTTCTTAGTTGATGAGGAGAGAGACGATCCAAATATCACCATAAGCGGGCCAATATTGGCCCGCCAGCGAAACGCCATTTAAATGCACATACACACAGTTCTGTTCAATGGTCATACATGTACATCATATGTCAGCACACAGTAAAGACTCAGACGAGCTTGCACATATGCACAGTCTCGCCTTAGCCTTTACAGATAATTGGTAATCATCGTTCTTTAATCCGATATCACCTATATTGATTGGTAGAATTATTCTTAACAAGCAGTTTTAATCTAAGGTTGTTTGGTCAGCAGAAGACAGGTTTTCCCGCGTCGCGACCCATATTATACAGGCAAATATGCACACTTAAAAGTTTTTTTTCTAAAATAACTAATAAAGTTAATAAATAAAATAAAGAATAATATTAATAAAAAAAGACACCAAAAAAATCCGTGAACATTTTCTGTCTGATCTGGGTCCAAATTGTTTGCCATGGTTAAAAGACGATGCTCCCACCCCCTCCCCCGACCCATATAGCTTGCAATTTTAAGAAATGAGATGAAGTTGTTTTTGTTTATAAGTAAACTATATATTATCGACAGTGTTCTAAAGAATAAAAAAACAAGATACTCGGGTCAGCTAATTTTCAGATAACTGGAAAATATCCCAGGGGTGTACTCTGATCTTTTCATACATACGTAGGCTCGGGTAATTTTTTGGGGGGTTCAAAATTTTGAATTTCAATATTTTTTAGAGTTTTCAGAAAAAAAAAATGGGGGTGTGAAAATTTTGTCGATATTTTTCGGGGGTCATCACAAAATTGGTTTATATTTAGTGGTCATTTATATGCAATTTAGAGTCTTTTCTTAAGATCAAGATACAGAATGCGGGATATTTTTTGGGGTTTGCTAAAATTTCAAATATTTTGGGGGGTGCTTGAAATTCCTGATATTTTTTTGGGGTGAACGGTAGATGCTGAGCCCGAGCCTACGTATGAAGAAAAAATGAGAGTACACCGCTGGGGGAAATATACTAACTAATGCACGTGGCACAGCACAGCGCGGCAGGGGCTTTCATACCCCTGACACATATTAAATTGCCATTAAAATTATTATTTCTGAAAAACTAATGTATTTTTTTTTTGGCAATTGTTAATAATACTATTTGCAGATAATAGAGCGAAAAAAATATGAAATTACAACTCTTTGAGCGCCGGGGAAGGAGAAATATATTCTTGGTGCTGCAATTTTTGGTGCAGCCGCGCCTCCTGGCATGGCGCGGTCATGGTTTCCATACCCGGCCATAATAATTGAGACTAAAAATGTTTGGTTTGAATCTATGTTCCATTCTCTATAATGTGATATACAACATATGTAACATGTTACGTGACTACTTTCATTCAAAAACAATCCCAGAGGCAGGCCTAGGGTGTGTGTTAGGAAAGAATAATTAGATGCTTACATAGTTCTCTATGTTCCATTCTCTAACATGTGATATGTTACATGTCACATGACTACTTTCATTAAAAATGTATTTTGACCTTTTGACCACACACCATTGGTCAAGGGTGTTTGTAAGGACAGAATGTGTGCTTGCATGGTGATATTTGCTTTGTCCCCTTTAATTTGATATGCATTTTGACTGCTTTCAGATTAAAAATTGTTAGACATTTTACCCCCACCCATAGGGATGAGGGTGTATGTAAGGACAGAATATGTATGGTGTTCTAGCTCCATTTCATATATTTTGATATGTAACAAAACTTGTTTTGACCTTTGATCCCACCCTAGGGGTCCACCAGGAGTAAGAATTTAATGTTTGCCTGCATGTTGCTGCATTGGTCATTCCCTTTAATATGATATGCAACATGACTATGTTTGAAAAAGTTTAATTTTGACATTTTGAAGATACCCTAAGGGTCTGGATAGGATGTCTATGGGCAAAATAGTTGCTACCATTTTGATACATGCGCCATCCTCTTTAATTTGATATGCAGCAATACAATAATCTCAAAAAGTTGAATTTTGTCCTCTGCCCCCACCCCCTAAGTCCATCCACCTAAGCCTTCAAACTAAATTTTCCCTTAATCACGGGCATGCTTATCTACAGGCACAGGGCAGGCGTACCCTATAGTGAGAAGTTGTCAGATATTAAAGATTGAGGGAATGGGAAGTCTATCACACAAAAAAGCCAATATAGCGTTTGTACTTTGTATCAGCCTAAAACTAAGCTGCCGCAAGACAGCGTAGCTCGACTGCATCCTTTCAAATGAGAAAAGTGTGACAACAATAGATTATGTATGTATAGGAAGCTTATGGATAAATATTCAACAGTTGAAGCATTTTTATGGTCAACAAACATACATAACACAGTAACGCGATGAATGCCCCAAAAGGAATTGGTCTAGCATAAGCCACATTTGAGGATTTGTAAGATAGGAGATATGCTCCAGACACATTAAAAATGGTCAGAAGTCAAAGTCAAGGTAAAAGTGACCACAAAATGGTATGAACCGATCCGCCACCCCAAGAAGAGTCCACACACCAAATTTGGGATTCCTGCCTCAAATAATATAGGAGATATTTTCATGATACGGTTATTCTAGAAACTAGGTCATAGGTCAAGGTAACAGGGACCCCAAAACGGTAAGCAACATATCACCATCTAAAGATGCATCCATACACCAAATTTGGGAATCCTACCTCAAATAATATAGGAGAAATGCTCCTGCCACGAGTATTCTAGGAATAAGGTCAAGGTCACAATGACCCAGAAACAGGTACATGACACCCCATCATCCCAAGATGCAGTCACACACCGAATTTGGAATTAAAATTAGAGACATGCTAAGGACATGATTATTCGAGAAAATAGATCAGAAATCAAAGTTATTCTAGAAATGAGGTCATGGGTCAAGGCACAGTGACCCCAAATGAAAGACAACACTCCGCCATCCCAAGATGCAACCAAACACTTAGTAAGGGATTCCTACCTCAAAAATATAGAAGATATGCCCCAGACTCGATGCAAGTTTCCAGAAACTAGGTCAGAGGTTAAGGTCAATGTCACAATGACCTAAGGATGGTACAGGACAGGGTCATCCCAAGATCCATCCACACGCCAAATTTGTACCTGACATTCCCCCATCCATAGATGCATACACACAACAAATTTGGAATTCCTGCCTCAAAGAATATATTAGATATACACCAGACTTAATGCTGGTTCTAGAAACTAGGTCAGAGGTCCAGGTCACATTGACAAAAGAATGGTATGCGACACTCCATCATCCCAAGATGCATCTACACAACAAAATTGGGATGTATGCCTAAAATAATGTAAGAGATATGCTCCTTATATGATTATTCTAAAAACTAGGTCACATGTTCAGTTGAAAGTGACCCTCAAATGGTACATTACACTCCGTCATCCAAACAAGCACCCACACACCACATTTGGGATTCCTCCTCAAATTATATAAGAGATATGCTCAGGACAACATTATTCTAAAAACTAGGTCACATATCAAGATTACGTTCACAGTGACTTGAAAATGGTACATGCCACTCCACCATCCCAAGACGCATTCACACACCAAACTTGGAATTCTTACCTAAAAGAAAATAGAAGAAATGCACCAAAATTCATGATAAATCTCGAAACTAGTCAGAGGCCAAGGTCATATTGTCCCAAGGATGATATACATCACTAAATCATCGCAAGATGCATCTACACAACGAAATTGCGATTCCTCTCTCAAATAATATAAGAGATATGCTCCAGACAGGATTATTTTCAAAACTAGGTCAAAGGTCAAGTTCAGAGCGACCAGTAAATCATACAAGACACTCCGGCATCCCAATATGCATTCAACAACAAATTTGGGATTCCTACCTTAAATGATATATGAGATATGCTCTGGGCATCATAATTCTAAAACTAGGTAAGTTCAAGGTCACAGTGACCTGAAAATGGTATGTGACACTCCACCAATTAAGACGCATTCGCACACCAAATTTGGAATTCCTACCTCAAAGAATATAAGAGGTATGCACCGGATACAATTATCTAAGAACAAGGTCAGAGCTCAAGGTCAATGTCACAGTGACCTTAAAATGGTACACGACACTCTGTCATCCCAATATACATCCACACAACAAATTTGGGATTCCTACCTTAAATAATGTAAGAGATATGCTCCAATAATAATGTAAGAGATTTACATCCATCTCATGGAATTTTGTCTGGCTGTACACAATGGGCATAACGATGTATCGCTCCCTAAATATTTTTTTTTTCTTTCAAGACGTCTAGAATAAAGATAAAGTACGATCTGAACGCAAATGCAAATATCAGTATTACAAAACTGTGTAAAACAACAAACTTTATAAACCCAGCAGGCACACAATTTGACTCAACATCACAGTATGTAAACTGAAATAAACATCCTGTACCCGTTCCTCCTAGCGCTAGCCTTATACATATGAATTACAGCACTCGTGCGTAACCAGTTGTCGAAAATCTTGATGTGAGAGTTGTTGGTACAGCTGTAATTGCGAGAGGCCACCTATTAAATTCATTTTTTCCATAGATCTTAGTAACTGTTACAGTTACAACCATGTAATCATATACACATTTGATTGCCAATTCCACTAAAACCATGCAAACTGGCATTAAGCTCGTTTTCGGCACAGAATGGCTCTGATTGTAAGCAAGTCGTTTTTAACAAAGCAAAATGCAAAGGAGGAAACCGTTAAAATCATGGAATAAAATAGATAAAATGGCTTTCCTTACCTTGTTCGAATGTGTATTGCTGTATCGCTAACAACATAAATAGAAACGTGTACACGTACCTAAATAAACGCATTTTTCCGACTACTGGTTACACACGAGTGCTGTTATTCATATTTATAAGGCGAGAGCAGAACGGGTACAGGATGTTTATTTCAGTTTACATACTGTGAACATTGAATCAAACTTGATTCAACATCATGACGTTGAATCAACGTTTGAATCAACGTTGTGAGCCTGCTGGGAATTTTCTCAGCTGATTTCGCTGCGTTTTATAAAGAGACAGACACTGAAGTTTGCATTCAAAGATGTAATTGTGTCATATAGCCATTCCTTGAAATGGCGCAAAATACTACACGAACGAATTTTAGGTTCTCCACGGGAAAGTGTAATCAGTACAAGTAAAGTATTTATGACAGGGGTAGTTTAATTCACACTGCTGAATGATGACCGTTTCTACGCGCAAATGTTCTATGTTGTTTGCCACTTTATAAGAATTTGGGCACCAATTTAGTGAAGAATATTTGGTAACAGACACAATATCATTCAAACAGCGATGTTACGCCACTAAAAACAACATGAAATTCCCTTCAGACGCCTCTGAATGTTTACATGTACATATTGCAAGATCAGATTCTCGTAAACCCAGAACAAAACAGCTGTTATTTTTGTTTCTTAGTGCAGGTTCGCTTATTAAATTCACCCACCTTGCTTCGAGCTTTCCCATGAATACCATACATCTTGGGGTTTCTAATTCCTTCCATAAATTGATTTAGTCCCTTGCGAATGAAGTTTTTGCCAACCACGTAATATAATGTCTTTTCGCGCATATGGCTCCTTTATCTATTTTGAGAACTCGAGACTACTGTGCTTGCCCGCGTGAACAGATTGGAAATTCCAAGAAGATACACGATGATTTTTGTGAGACAGAAAATTGAAATTATTGAAAAATCATGGATTTGACTAAGAATTCCGTTGGAGTGGACCAATTTCTATCTTTACTGAAAATTTGTTGATTGAAACTTTGTTGCTTAAATATCTCCAATTTTGACAGAATGTGTGATGATGTATGTCCCCATAACCACCTACCGATTATTTATCGCAAAGTGAATGAAGGCCTGATCATATATATAGTTTTTATATTCACCCATTACCTAGAGTTTGCTTATCTTGGCAAACAGCGCAGACTCTGATGGGACACCCCTTTTTATTTGGCGTCTCATCTGGGGCTAAGCTGTTTGTATATGACCCTTTTTGCACGTATTTAGCCTGCTCCGCAAGGGCGTAATTTGAATTTTAGACTAGCTACACAAGGCAAATTTGTCGGATTTATATCACCGGCGAAGGGTTATTTAAGAGAAACTTATAAATTACAAAAAATAAATCCTATTTCTCCAACGCCTAAGGTCCCATGATTTCATAATATGACCCATCACTTTCCAAGGCAGTGGGCCCAGTGGACCCATCCTTTTTAGTTGTGAAAAAAAAACACTTTAAAAAGAATATTCATCTTACAGCGAGTCTACGAACTCCACAAAACAGAAAGTACATTTTGGTTGTCAATACAGTAAACCTGTCTTGAGCAGCCACTCAAAAAGACAAAACAAAGATCTTAATAACAAATAGTAGCTTAATGAAGGCCGAAAGGATTGCAGAATGCTCCCCTTGGAGCATTTTGCAATACTTTTGACCTGCATTAAGCGATAATTTGTCTTCTTTTTGAGCGGCCGCTTAAGACAGGTTTACTGTATAATCAGCAGTCAATATACATATATGCATACAAGTGTCTATGTCAGTGTGTCGGTAAAGTATACTGCCCAAATGTCGACTGTGTTTAGTTTGATATGCTTGAGCCCATCATTTCAGAAAATGACCCGCCATTATTTGCTCCATCGGTCACTTCCGCCTACCGATCTTGAAAAAAAACTGTTCCCAAAAATCGCCATTTTTGACGTCCAAGTGAGTGGATGGTCTTTTTTTAAAGCATGAGTTACTATAAAGATAAATACGGTAACAAGTTTCTCTCAACATTTAACACCATTACTGTCATATTATAAGATAAATGATATCTCAGGGGAGGTCCAGTTCCTCTTACTACACATATTTTATAATTAACATGAACTAGATTGTGCTGTTTTAATGTGTTTTCTCGACCGTCTGCTATATGTTTTCAAAATATTTGTTTCCGGAATATGACCACATAGGTTAAGCAAAAATAATTTGCGTAAAATTGCGATTATTTTCTACAATATATCAGTTTAAACATCTGTTTTGGGTACCCACAACGTATGTTTTGGTTGAGAAATTAGAAAAAAATGTTTTTTTCAGTTTGCCCCTCTTATTTGGGGGCCTAGGCCAGAGTCAAATAGTTCAGATCCAGACCATAATAGAGGTTATCTCGGGTCTGACAAAGCTGACTTGCATACGAACAACACATGTGCGGATCCAGAGGGGGACAGGGGGTCGGGACCCCCCTGAAATATCACAAAAACATAGGGTTTCTTAGGAATACTGGTCCGGATTCCCTACAAAATCACAAAGCTACAAAGCTAGCATTCATTGTTGGGCCATCATCGGCACGCCAGCAAAACGCCATTTAAATGGCGTTTCGCTGGCGGGCCGATGATGGCCCGATTTTAGCGGTATTTGGATCCACTCATTAAAAAGTTAGACCCCCTATGAAAAAACTTTCTGGATCCGCACATGCAACAAAAGGGTACACCAGCCTGCGCATCTGTTCGGTTTGCTCAGTGCCTTTGTTATTCGCTCTCTGTCATAAAGTGATCCAATTTTCATGCTGATATTTGCATGTTGAGTAGAATTTTGATACTTGTAAACTTTGGTCAAGGGTCACGACATTTGTATCATCTTTTTATCTTTCCCCTACACAGATATTGCGCAAATACGATTTGTCTAAACGATTTTGTCAGAACCAGAATTTTTCAATTTCCTTGGAGTACAAACTCTTACTTACCCAGCTCTTGAAAGCATTCTATAAAGATTTGTTCTCAATCAGTGCCATTTATCTGCTTCAACACATTAAACATGTTGAAGCTGAAATAGGCTACACGATGGGTTAACTTTCAGAATAGAATAGAATAGAATTGAATATCCATGCACGTCCTACCTACCCACCAACCCACCCACCCACCCACCCATTAAATGGGACAACGAGTGGTAAAAAAGAAACAGAAGAGTGAATTGGCCTGTTCTTTAGTGGGTGTGTTCAAAATATGCAGTAAATCAGACCATGAACGTTATGCTGGCATGACTTTTCGTGTCCAGTGTTTTGGGCCAGGAACTCCCATTAAACCCACATTTGTTAAATGTTTTCACTAGTATACATGTAAGGGCTCTAGGCATATGTAGAATAGAATATATGAAACATTGGATTCCGAATATAGTATAGGGTATGTTTCTTAATATGCAACGTTTCGTGGGTACTCAAAAGAACCGTCTCAACGAAACGCTTGTTTTTGTGTATTCAAACGCATATTTTTTGTAAGACTCGGACCGAGTGTAAGATTAGAGGAGAATAATAACTTTTTGATTCAATTTTATTTGCAAGCAAACTCCTTTTGGCTCAAACTACTGAAAGCTCGCTGTGAAATGTCTGAAACCCGCGCGCACTTCGAGTTGAAAAGAGTGAAGATTTCAATGGGTCCCTATTTGTAGAGAACCACTTGGTTACGTAAAGGCATAGGTTTTGAAATTTGGTACTGCATATGTGCCCGAAATTAAATGTCGGGTACTCAAATTCCTCCTTCATAAAATTGTTATTGCATTTTATGAACGCCGAATGTTAACAGAAACTTTTTAAAAAGTGTTTCTACAGTATCTGTTTTTATAGCTTCGCGCTGTAAGTCATTTGGGAACATTTACAGATCTTAATTATTAATTTACTTAAAGAATTTTCGGGTAGAATTTCTACAAATGTCTAATATATCTAAACGTTTCAAAGAAACATCAATATGTATTCATTTTTCTATTTTTGGGCCACTGAATGTACGCACCAAAGCTCCAATCAACTGTAGTCTAGCTTTTAAGAACTTAATAACGGAATTGCTATTATTCTTAATCTCGAAAAAAGATAAATTTAGATTTTCATATACATTTTATAAGTATTCCGTATTTTTTTTAACTATACATAAAATAAGTGTAAAATATACTTTGATTTCGAACTATTACAAAAATCGACGCAGAATATAGCAGAATCTAGAGAGCGCACAGACTAGCGAGAGTCTTCGCTGCTCGCACACACCCCAGGGTATTTTAGTAGAACTACCCTGCACACACACACACACACACACACACACACACACACACACACACACACACACACACACACACACACACACACACACACTGGATGTAGATGAAGACTTAGCCTCAAGCCCCGCTGGATAAGTTAAGTTTGTGTTGGCGTTTTAGAGGCTTTAACATATATGTGATAAGTAGACGTCTAGCTGGGCTTCTTATCAATTTCAAAGAAAGCGACTGGTCATGAAAGACATGTGTGCAAGATTTTATTGTTTTCAAAGCCCACCCCCCCCCCCCCTCCCCCGGGCACTTATTGAAGAACCGGATGCAATTTGGGCCAGCACAAAATAAAATGTAACTTATCACTCAGTGGACAGTGGATAGATGTAACCATAATGACCATAGTGACACACAGTCTTGTCAGACTCTTCAATTGATAATTGCCGTTTTTATTATTTCTTTAAATAAAGTTTTAACCGATACATAGAAGTTCTATAAAGAGAGATCAGCGGTCAGTATATGTTACTTTAGACCGGAAGTAGTCCAATCGCTGGACTGGCAAGCAGATGTCACGTGATGTAGGTAAAATCCGATAATGGGAAACTCCTCTATTTGGACCCAGATCAGGTCGACATTCTGTCTGGACCTGATAGGGGTCCAAGCTGTTTGACGCTTTAGAGGTTACAACAAGTTGTAGTTGAACCAATGTTTTATTTTTGCGTTAAACCTTTACATGACTTTGTCAGCTTTTGACATCTGTTGATAAGTGTTTCAAACAATTTGGACCCAGATCAGGCTCGACATTCCCGGAAATGATAGGGGTCAAAAATAGTAAGTGAGTATGATCAGGAAATACCACAATCACAAACTGCAGACAACCCCTTGGCACCGTAAAACTGTTTGACACTTTAGAGGTTATGACAAGTTGAAGTTGAACCGATGTATTTTAACTTTGCTTTAAACCGTTACATGACATTGTCATCTGCTGATAACCCTTTCAAACAATTTGGACCCAGATCAGGCCCGACATTCTGTCCGGACCTGATAGGGATCAAACTGTTTGACGCTTTAGAGGTTAAACTGTAATTAATGTACGACAGATATATTGAACAAATTGGGCTCCTAATTCTCTCAATTGGAAATTATTGAATTACCGAACAGAGGAAAATCCTCTATTCTAAAATTGGTAATATTTAAGTTATTACAAGAATGTCAAACAAGTTGGGCTCTGAGTTCTGGACGTCACTATAGGAATCTGTAGAACTACTGAAAAGAGGAAAATTCCTCTGTTCTTAAACTGTACTTAATGTAAGACAGAAATATTATACAAAGTAGGTAATTAGAAATTGTTGAATTACCGAACTGAGGAAAATTGGATATATTTTAGGTTTTTAGTAGAATGTCAAAAAAGTTGGGTTTGGAGTTCTGGAAGGCACAATAGGAAATTGTAGAACATCTGAACAGAGGAAAATTCCTCCGTTGTAAAATTCACTCCTTTTATTGATTGTCGAGAAACTGAATGTGGAATGTAGGAAAATTCCTCTGTTGAAAATTGGAAACATTTAAGTTATGATGGTTATTTATGTTAATATGGAAATGATAACAAACAGGGTTCTTCATTTTCATTATAAGAAAGTGGGCTTTTATTTTCGCAATAGGAAATTGTTGAATTACCGAATGGAGGGAAATTCCTCTGTTGGAATATTGGCAATATTTAAGTTATAACTAGAATGTCAAACAAGTTGGGCTCAGAGTTCTGGAAGTCACTATAGGAAATTATTGAACTACCAAACAGAGGAAAATCCCTCTGTTGGAAAATTGGTAATATTTAAGTTATGACTTGAATATTAAACAAGTTGGACTCGGAGTTCTGGAAATCACTATAGGAAATTGTCGAACTACTGAACAGAGGAAAATTCCTCTGTTGTAAAATTCACTCCTTTTATTGATTGTGGAGATACAGAATGGAAAACGGAGGAAAATTCCTCTGTTGAAAATTGGAAACATCTAAGTTATGATGGATATTTATGCTAAGATGGAAATGATAATAAACAGGGTTCTTCATTTTCATCATAGGAAAATGGGCTCATAATTCTCGCAAAAGGAAATTGTTGAATTACCGAACGGAGGAAAATTCCTCTGTTGGAAAATTGGTTATATTTTACGTTTTGACTAGAATATCAAACAAGTTGGGTTCAGAGTTCTGGAAGTAACTATAGGAAATTCCTCTGTTGTAAAGGTCACTCCTTCTATTTATTGTCAATATTCTACAGAATAGAAAACGGAGGAAAATTCCTCTGTTAAAAATTGGAAACATTTAAGATATGATGGATATTTATGTTAAAATGGAAATAATAGCAAACGGGTTTCTTCATTTTCATTATAGGAAAGTGGGCTCTTAATTTCCAAATAGGAAATTGTTGAATTACCGAAAGGAAGAAAATTCCTCTGTTGGAAAATTGGTAATATTTAAGTTATGACTAGAATGTCAAACAAGTTAGGCTTTCAGTTCTGGAAGTCACTATAAGACATTGTCGAACTACTGAACAGAGGAAAATTCCTCTGTTGTAAAATTTTCTC
The DNA here is from genome assembly GCA_964019695.1 of Loripinus fragilis. Taxonomy (NCBI): domain Eukaryota; kingdom Metazoa; phylum Mollusca; class Bivalvia; order Lucinida; family Lucinidae; genus Loripinus; species Loripinus fragilis. The sequence continues at coordinate 13,110,253 of OZ026530.1, forward strand.
TCCTTTTATTGATTGTGGAGATACAGAATGGAAAACAGAGGAAAATTCGTCTGTTGGAAAGTGAAAACATTTAAGTGATGATTAAGATGGAAATGATAACAAACAGGGTTCTTCATTTTCATTATAGGAAAGTGGGCTCTTAATTCTCGCAATTAGAAATTGTTGAATTACCAAATGGAGGAAAATTCTTCTGTTGGAAATTGGTAATATTTAAGTTATAACTAAAATGTAAAATAAATCAGTTCTGGAAGTCAGTATAGGAAATATTCGAACTTCTAAACAGAAAAGGTCACTCCTTTTATATATTGTTGATATACTGAAAGTAAAACGTAGGAAAATTCCCCTGTTCTGAAATAAGATGAAAATCTGATTGTGATTAAAAGAAGACTTGTCCCATTGTCAAAACAGAGGAAATTTCCTCTGTTGTAAACCGATTTCTACTTGATATATAAATTGATATTTGAACTTTTCTTTAAACTATGAGGACAAATACACTACTTGGAACATATTTTAAGGAAATCATTTCTTCATTTTTGAGCAGTCACAACAGAGAAAATTTCCTCTGTTCATAGGAAAAATGAATTACATTGTACCATCATTTTTGTACTCTATAACGATGCAAAACTCAAATATGATTATATCCATATTTATGCTTTACTATCAAAAAAAGGGAATTCCATCGGAAAATCCCTTTTTATTTCGGAAAGAGTTGTTTACAAATCTGTGTCAGCATGCTAATATGTACGAACATGTCATGGTTGAGACATTATCAGTGACGTTTCATGCTATTTTGGGGGTAACATATATAACGTGATGTTCCACGTTAGCGCCGCCACTCATAGAGGGCTAACATCTTTTATTTTGTGTCTTATATAATGTAGTTTTTCAGAAAATCGTAATGTACAAAAATACCCCTTGGGGAGGGGAGGTCTCTAGCCAGCTCAAGACCTATTCATATTTATCTAGCTAACTTATTAAGTTACATACTTTTAAACACACACACACACACACACACACACACACACACACACACACACACACACACACACACATCTTGCTTCAGATTGCAGAGAAACATTTAACAATGGTAGGAAGGTATGCTTATTTTCTTAACAGATACTTATGCGTGAATCGTATATCCGTCGTTTTGGGGCTCAATTTTCTTTTACCTGCTTAAACACTGTCAGCTTTTGAACAGTGCTGATTTCTTGTTTGGCGGGTTTATGATGTTACCCCCGCTTATATTGAGGTTTTTTTTAAGCAGGAGACGTAACATTAAAATATAAACGGTTGTTGAAAATCAACATTTTGGCTTTTGTCAGGAAAGGGCAATTTTCATTATATTGCAGTTTGAGTACTCAACGTGCACAGGCAGCAGACCAGTTAAATGGAAACCAATATCTAGGAGTATCTCATCTGAGTGCTATGCCATTTTCGCTTCCTATCATTTTATAGTTTGAAATTGGCCAGCCAGAATATATACTTGTCAATATGTGTCAAAATGTCAAAAATGCATACCAATGCAAACATCAATGTAAAACTGTGTAAGCCAGAAATGGCATTCTCATAAGTGATTATCTTAAATCAAATGACGCAATTAGATGTACTTTATAAGAGTGGAAAAATATGAAAATTTCAAAAACGGCTGTATCACATGCAAATGAACACCGTAGCGACCAGAACAATTGTTGCAAGCAATTTTTGTATACTATACATTTTTGCTATGTAATTGTTCACGTAAAACGACTATATAATGAACTGAATGCCAGAGAAAGTGGCACCGAGGATGATTTTAGCCAAAATAACAGCCTCATTATTTCGTAAAATCATGGTAGTAAGTAATCATCGATATATAGATATTCACCACACAATGAAACATACTGAAAATATCCTTTGTTCATGTAGCATTCTGTCTTTGAAAACACTGTTCCATTTCGTATTGCAGTTTATTTCAGTACCCTATCTTGAAAGAGGCTTGTGTAAATTAGATGAGGAGCTGGTCAGCTGCAATTTTACATATGCGTAGCAGACCTTTCTATGAAAGTAATTATAATAATGCATGCAAATAAAACTTAGATTTATTGACCTGCTTTTGTTATATCTTTATTTATATGTTTTAGGAGATGGTGCATTGATTAGTTAGGGGTCTTTCATGCAAACCAAATATCTATGTGTCTTGATCCACATCTGAATTAAGGGTGAGGTTGGCGCCGTTCAAGCGGTTTAAGCCCTCCGGTAAAATATTTTACTGACTGTTTCAAGGCGGTTCTTCTTTTGTGGATCTTTTGTGTTTTTGTTCTGTTTTGTGTTTGCTATGTCTTTGTGCGCGTAAATTTACAGTAAATCTGTCTTAAGCGGCCACACAAGAAGACCAAAAATTGGTTTTCCAGACAAATTATCGCTTAGTGAAGGTTTTAAGTATAGCAGAATTCTTTAAGGGTAGCATTCTGCAATACTTTTGACTTTCTATGTGTCTTGATCCACATCTGAATTAAGGGTGAGGTTGGCGCCGTTAAACCAGTTTAAGCCCTCCAGTAAAATATTTTACTGACCGTTCCAAGGCGGTACATCTTTTGTGGATCTTTTATGTTTTTGTTCTGTCTTGTGTTTGCTATGTCATTGTGCGCGTCTGTTTATATGTGCTTTGTGGTCACCTGCTGGGAAAAGGCTGACCTCTTGGCTCTCGTTTGTGGTGTCTTCTGTGAGTTTGTCACTTTCCCATTGGTATCCTGGGTCAGGTGTGGTACTTGATTGTATCGATTCCTGATCTTACTTACTTTCATTACACATTGAATCCCCCTCGTATGTGGGAAAAGTTTGGCGTAAAAGAAATTCTTTGAGCATCACTGTTACATAATGTCCGTTTTTACCCAACCATATATATATACAGACTTGTTTTCTATTTTTTTTTTTTTTTGCTTTGTTATGATTCACTGAAATGCTGCCCAGGAAGTAGTTTTGGACATTAACTGGGACTATACCGTTGTCTGGTTTTCCGCCCTAGAAGGCGCCTATCGAATGTACAGTTTGTTTACTCCAGATGTTTTGTAACAATGGCAAAAATGAGGCACGGTTTGGGAACTTTAAACACTAATATCATCGATGTTTATGGACAGAAACATAACGAGTGGGTACTCGATTTCAAAGTTAGAACGAGCTGAACACTTTGAGACCAAACTTGAGAAAATTAAGTGAAATGCTTGGGTTTGCAACAAAACTGCATCGCCTATAGCAACTCGATTCAATGAATGCTGCTAAGTATGTCTTGAAATTGGTTGGGTAATAAATGGTAAGTTCATGCCTGCTTATAGTATAGACAGACTATTACCCCTTGGTGCAATGGACGACTTAATGCACTATTGCTTTTGACATAAGACCTCGTGCAATAGTGCATCAGGTCATCCACTACACCTTGGGGTAATAGTTTTGACTATACTTTAAACAGGCACGAAATAACTGTATACAGTCTACTCTACTGTAACTGTCTGAAACCCCAATGGAACCAGAATAATTGGCTTTGGAGTTCCAGCATTACTCTGGTGGAATTCCGGCATTAATCCATCAATATACTGGTGAAATTCTGGGTTAATATTGTTCTGGCAGATATGATTTTGGACAATTCTGGTGGAATTCCGCTGGAAAAATAGTGTAATTCCTATGAAATTCTGGTTATATTCTGTATTTCATGTACAATACATTTCAAATACATTTCATGTATTTGTTAGAAATTATACAGGAAAAGGGCAAATCGATTTTAATAGGAAATTTGTATCGTCCTCCTGATTCTAGGACTGAATATAATGATAGATTTGAAGACTTTATGGACAAAGTATCTAATGAGGGGAAGGAAATAATCTTAATGGGTGATTTAAATAAAAAAAATATGCCCTGACCATTGTGACACGTATTGGCTAAATTTCACGCTTTCTTTGGGTTTAAGTCATCTGATTTGTCAGCCTACTAGAGTAACAAGCAATTCTCGCATATTGATTGACCATATTTACACAAATAGAGAAGAAAAATATCTAGTGTCAATGTCTGTAAACTTACAATGAGTGACCACTATGTAATCTTTGGGAATCGTAGGTTAAACATTTCTGAGCGTAAAAATGCACATCAAACAATAACATATAGGTCTTTTAAGCACTTTGATGTAGAAGCCTTTCGAAATGAATTGTTTGACGTTCCTTGGGAAATTATTGAAAATTTTACCAATGTAAATGATATGGTCCAGGTTTGGAATTCATTATTTCTTGAAATAATCAATAAATATGCTCCTATAAAACAACATAGAGTTAAGAAATCGCGTCAGCCAGACTGGCTAAGCCCAGATATACTTGATACTATTAAAGAAAGAAATAAATGCAAAATTAATGGTAACATTGAAGACTATAAACAGTTACGAAATAAAGTATCTACAATGATAAATTCTGCAAAACAATCAATGTATAAGACAAAACTTGAAGAAGGTAAGGATAACCCAAGCTAAATTTGGAAATTATTTAGGAATTAGGAGCTGGTGAAAAATCTAAATCCAAAGAAAATATTCCAGGCATAAATGTTGATAATGCATTTGTATCTAGTGATGTAGAGATAGCTAATGCTTTCAACGAATATTTCGTCAACGTGGCTTCAAAACTAAAAGAGCCAATACATGACTCTAATTTTGAATATATAAAAAAGTTTGTTGATTCAAAAGTAGACAATAATGTTTCTTTTAGTATTCCAGAAATAAATATAGCATTTGTAAGAAAATATATTCTCAATTTAGATATATCGAAATCAACAGGTCTGGATGACATTGGTTCAAGGATATTGAAACTTTCTTATGATTTAATATCCCCAAGTATTACATTCCTTATCAAGAAAAGTTTGTCACTGGGTATTTTTCCAAATGTTTGGAAAACAGCAAATATTATACCCATTTACAAAACTGGACCAAAAGAAGATGTAAATAACTACAGACCAATTTCGATATTGCCCACTGTTTCAAAAATTATGGAAAAATGGATCCATTTGAAATTCGTAAATTATCTTAATGATAATAAATTACTACATGAAAAGCAGAGCGGCTTCAGAACGGGACACTCGACTGAATCAGCTTTAATCCTTTCGATTGACTCTTGGCTAAAAGCAATAAATGAAGGTAAATTTGTTGGTTGTGTAATGATTGATTTCCAAAAAGCGTTTGACTTTGTAGATCATGCTGTTCTTTTGAAGAAACTTGCAATATATAATGTGGGAAAAGTGCTTTATCTTGGTTTAAATCATACTTATCTACGCAAACACAGAAAGTGTCCATTAAGAATTCAAAATCTGATACTGAAAACATAACTTGTGGCGTTCCAGAAGGGTCTATTCTTGGACCACTTTTTTTTAATATTTATTAATGATCTGCCTCTTAAGCTTCAAAATGTTGTAGCGTCAACTGACTTGTATGCAGATGATACCACAATATATGATATACAGTATGACAAGCAAGTATTGGAAAACAATCTTCAAAGATCTCTGGTACTGCTACAGCAATGGTGTAAAGAAAATGGAATGTTAATTAATACTGATAAGACTAAGGTCATGTTCATTACCAGTATACAGAAAAGAGCCAATTTAAATGATGCTTCATTCCACTTGAAGTGCAATAATATAGACCTTAAACTTACTAAAGGTGATACAATTTTAGGTGCAAATACAGATTAAAATTTGATTTGGGTATCGCATTATAAGTACATTGTTAAGAAGGTGTCCACACATTATGGCTCTTGTCTCAAATTTCTTCATACCTATCAGTTAAAGACAGACTTTTGTTTTATAATGCGTATATTCGCCCTCATTTTGATTACTGTTCCGTTATTTGGGGATCATCTACATGTTCTAATACAGATAAAATAACTAAATTGCAACGAAGAGCATGAAAGCTTATATTAAGAAATGAATACTCTAACATAGAAGAAGCTTAGAATCGCCTAAACATGTTGTCATTTTCTGAGAGTGTGTTTCTATAGAAAGCAAAAGTAATGTATAAAGTGTTGAATAATATAGCGCTTGATTATCTGACTGATTTATTCAAAATGAGAGAATCGAACAGTAACTCTGCCTTAAATTTACGATCAGTAAGTAATAAACATTTTCTGATACCCAAGCCTAAAATTAACTTGTTTAAGAATAGTTTATCGTACTCAGGTGCAATAGTTTGGAATAGCATTCCACTTGATATAAAAAATTCTATGACTCTAAATACCTTTGTTCAAAACTGTACATTCTGGTTAAAAGGTAAATACGTTTAATTTGTATAGCCAGCTAGAGGGATATCTAACATTCATTGTTGTTTTATTATAGGGCCTCGACGCGAGAAAACCTGTCATCAGGGGTTTGCAAACAACAAAGGCGCAGACCAGTCTGATCAACACCTTTGTTATTTGCTTATTGAAAAGTACAATACCTAGACTTGCTACGAGTGACATTTCAATGTTCTAGCTAGCCTATGTAGCGGACCAGGTTGGTTTGAATCTCACTTTGTTGGAAACCCCGAAGCTAGGTTTTCTCACGTCATGGCCCATATGTTTATGTGTGTAGGGTGTAGGGTGTGGGTGTTCTTTATTTTTTGATATATGTATTTTCCTTATGTTTGAGGGCCCCAAGGAAGATTGATTCGTCAATTGGGTTACCCTCACTAAATAAAGTCGTTACTTACTTACTTACTTGTGAAAGTTTTGTTTTGCTCAAAGAGGCATCAGAGGATTATCTAAAATAGTAATTGAGTATGATAAGGATATACCACATCACAAATTGCAGACAAACCCATCATGGCAATGTAAGGAAGAGCCACACAACAGTCATGAAACACCAGGAAGGCAAACTAAGCAGATCAACCCGCTCTCTCTTCCCAATTAATTGCAAAACTACAATTGATGTAAAGTTACATGCAACAAAAGAACAATCGCAGAATCCCACAATGGAATTATCTTGATTTATAATAAAAGAGTCTCCATGTTTTTCAGTCATGCCTGTTTAAAAATATATAGATATGTTATGAATGTTGCTTCTCCTGGTCATTACTTATGTGCTTTTATTTTTTCATTTGTAGTGGAAAAGGAGACGACATGTTAAAAATGACAACATACCACCCATTTTATGGCCAGCTTCCCTTGTATCCAGAGGTGGAAACCTAAGATTGTGTTTACAGCTACTGTTATTCAGCATACTCTAGGGAATGACTATCAAAGATCTGTCTTTGAATGCTTGCATACGCATTATTGTCGATTCAAACAAAATCAAGTGTTGAAAATGAAGCAAAAGAGATTTGTGATAATTCTAAATGCCTACCTAGCAATTATGTCAGAGAAACTACATATCCTGCACATTGTTTTGTTCTTTGGACAAATAAAACACATGGGGAAAGTATTTTGGTATCTGTGAGACACAATGTATTGGGAGGAGCATTACAGCAATAGCCATACAAAGTGGCTATTTGCTATGTCCCACCTATCCTACCCACAACGAGCCACTGTGGTGTAGTGGATAAACAACTTGCCTTGTTAACCAGAAGTAGCAGGTTCCATCCCCAGCTTCACCAGTTTGCCAGATGAGTCTTAAAGACGTGGCCACGATTCCATATGACCTCAAACGTTGGTTGGACGTTAAACAAACACAGCAACCATCCATCAACAAATGAAAAACAAAACAGACAGTTTGTGAATCTGACACAGATTAAGTTATAAGGATTGTAACTAGTTCAACCCAAATCTGTAAGGGACTTGCCATCAAGTGTATCAATACATTTATTTATTGTCAGCCTGACACACTATCTTAAGAAGTCAGGAAGGGTAGGAAGAGACCACAATGCTAAATGCATTGCTATACCACAACGTTAAATGCATTGCAGTGCTATATTTATAAGCAGCCTTAAAATATGTCAAAAGAGATGAAGAACTATTTTAAGGGAAATATTTTGCAGAGAGCTAGTTATTTTAAGGCCTTTTTCGGTAACAGCTGTGTCTTAAACATACTGGACAGTAATCCAGCTTCGCGACATTGAGGTTTTTGTCAATTTTACTTTTTCATTCTGTATAATTTTGTTTCATATAGCTAGTCTCAGCTCTTCTCTCTTCGATATCCTCACCTAATCACAAATATTGTTATCAAAGAGGAAAAAGGGAGAATAACGAATTATTTTAAAATGAAATTATCATTTACTAAAATGAAAATGATATTGTCTACCTTAGCAGTGGACATGACTGTTTTGACTTCTGTTCACTGGACTGCCACTTTTCGTGTACGTATACTAACACTCTAAAATCTGGAGTCAATTTGGGTCACCTGGACACGTAGCACAGTCAGAAATATGTCTTTCTGCAGATACATGTCTTACTGCAGATCCAGGGGTCATGAGTTAGATCCGGGTCCTGTCCGATACTTTCGTGGAGATTGATCATGAATTAATTTCTGCAGTCATTATCATCCTCCCGTCGTTTGATTCTAAAAGGGTTGTTTTCAGACACAAGCAAACTTAATGTATGGACATCCTTAATTATGAAAGGTTATACTTTATTGAAAATTAATTATAGAGAAAACATATTATTTCAACACCTTGCATGTATGGCAAGCGATTTTACTATTTATTAAGGAATGAAGATATCTAATATAGGATATTAAATATCTTATATCCTAAATAAGATATCTTATATCCTATATGCGATATAAAATATCTAATATCCTATATAAGATATCTTACATGTTAAATAAGATATCTTATATCCTATATTAGATATCTTATATAGGATATAAGATAAACTGAATTGCCAAACTATATAAGATATCTTATATGCTATATAAGATATCTCATATAAGACATCTTATTTAACATATTAGATATCTTATATATTATATGAGATATCTTATATATTATATGAGATATCTTATATATTATATGAGATATCTTATATATTTTGTAATTAAGATATATAGCGTATTAGATATCTTATATAAATTGGAGGGAAATCACAAATAATAGTCGCTCCTTTTCTGTGTTCGCGCCATAATGGACTAGTGACACGATAACTGTATTTTTCCAAAGCGGCAGCCCCCCTCCGCCGCTACTAACGCTCAGTTTATATACGTGTATATACTCTCATGCCAGCTTCTGGTATTGAGAACATATTAGTGCTGATCATTCCTTAGAGTGTGAGACGAGTGAATAGAACTTTTTTTGGCATTAGCAGGCAAAATGGAGCAGGGCTATTCGTCGACTGCTTCTACTATCTGAATTTGAGTCTATGTTAATGACTAAATTATGTAGCAGATGAGAGCTTGCTATGTTCCCTTTTAGAAAAAAACTGCATCTCTCTCTCTCTCTCCTTTTGTGGCCTGCAATGACAAACAGTTGTGATCCAGAATATCGCCCGACATTTTGTTTAAGAAAGAATGCCTTGCCAGCCAATTAAAAGCAACAGAGGATCGACAGAGTTGCCCTTAGCGCATGTCCGACTTTTTCGTGCAAACATGCATCTAAGTTTTGCAAACGGCTGATGCGTATCGCACAATAAGCAGACGCACGCTCATCACACACAATTATCGCACAAAGAGCAGTATGCGCATCATAGATGTAATCTAAATTTTAGTTTTCATGTTCAACGTCGCGTGCTCGGCATAGACAAAAAAGAAACAATTTCCGATGCCAGATTACCCATCTACGTAGAATGGAACCTTCCAAATGTTTTCTGCCTATCTCTAACCAACAGATGACACAGTCGCCTGACTGAACGGTAGAATTATATCGAACACGGATGAGACAAATAGATAAACAGACATCGATATTACCAGCGGTGTTAAATAGGAAGTTACCACCTACATTGTGCAGCTGGGCAACAAACAACAGCTCTGAGGAGGTATAAAATGCACCGTACATATGCTAATAGTATCTATACTGACACTCATATAGTACTCGATTTTGATTGGTTCGAATAGGGTTTGATTTTGGGAGACCTCATTTTATTTTTTGGTAAATTATATAAAATATCTAATATGCTAAATAAGTGTCTTATATATTTGAACAAATAAGATATCTTATATGCGATATAAGATATCTTATATAGGATATAAGATATCTTATATAGCATATAATATATCTTATATATATTGGTAAATAAGATATCTTATATAGGATATTAGATATCTAATATCCTTTATGAGATATCTTATCTCGCATATAAGATATCTTATATTGCAAAAACATATGAGATATCTCATATAATGTATAAGATATCTAATATGTTAAATAAAATATCTTATATTTTATATGAATATCTTATATAGCATATAAGATATCTAATATATTTTGGTAATTCAGATATCTTATATGCGATATAAGATATCTTATATAGGAAATAAGATATTATCTAATATACGATGTAAGATATCTTATATCGCATATAAGATATCTTATATAGCATATTAGATATCTTTTATCGCACATAAGATATATTATATCCTATATAAGATATCTTATATAGGATATAAGATATCTTATATCGCATATAAGATATATTATATATATAAGATATCTTATTTAATATATAAGATATCTCATATAAAATATCAGATATCTTATATAATAAAGTAGATATGTACATTCCATAATAAATGGTTAAATGGCTTGCCATATGCATGCAGGGTATTTTTGCATGCTATTGTTTAATAGTATTTATTTACTTATTTTTTTTTACCTTGACCTAAACAGTTGGCAAAAGGCTACAAGCAGATTACAATTGACAAACCTTGCATGCTCTAATTAGTCACAGCATCTGTCTTTCTTACAATTAAGAAAAAGCAGTACCACATGCTCTTAATAAAACAAAATCGTATATTTCAAAAATGGATATTGATGAGGTGTGGTAAAATAAATTTACCTTTGATTATTTTGTTTTTTGATTAGACAATAACTCCATAACTTTTGTTATCAGTTTTTCGTTCAATATCTCCTCCCTATAATTGGGAAGTTTATAAGGTTGTGCTTATTCTCCAAACCTCTCCTCTCTTCTAATCAGCAGATATCTAAAAATATGTTGTTTTTTTATGTCAGAAAATGTAATTCCTTCATCTTCATGATCTTTGAAATACTTCTGAACCCCTTTCAAAGACCAAACAGTAAAGTTCCATCCGTTTTCTTTTTGATTACAAAATAGTGTTGGCACTTCAGTACAAACTTCAACAATTTATCCTGAGAGCATTTACCTATTTTGTAATTTTTAAAGTGTTTGTGCTAGACTTTTAACATTTTGCTTGAATCAAAAATAAATGTTTCATTATGTACCGATCTAATTTTCACAGATTTTTTATTCATCTGCTTAGTTAATTACAGGACTATTTATCAGCTCTATGCAAACATCTGGGAGCTGCCATCTTACAGCAACACACACACATTAAACTGAGTTTACCTCTTTATGCAGGTCAGCTGAATGATTGAAGGATCACCTTCAGTCAACTTCTTCAGTTCAATATTGGATAATTGATATTCTGTTTTAATTATAATCAACGGTCAGATCAATGCAAATTAGATTGTTACAACTGTCAAAAGAAAAGTATTTTAAGTTTCATTTGATTTTAATCTATCCTTTTTTGGCAAAATGAAGAAAAAATTTACAAAATATATCGTCTGCTATAGTAATAATTAGTGTTTTAAGGGTTATTTTTTTAAAATAAATATTAAATATTGGCAAGGTATCAAACTATACTTATCAATGCACTCACTGCTAAAATATTACTCTGAAACATTGTTATTTTTTACATTATCAAGGATAAATAACTTTGCTTGTGTTGTGTGTAAGCAGATGTAAGTGATTCCAGTTTTCTTGTGTAGAGCTCATTGACTTGAAAATAGCCAGACCTAGCTTAAATAATTAATTACAGGCTTATTGAAGACCAATCACAAACATTTAATGAGGGATTATTCCTGCCATACTGTAAGCTTTATAATAAATGCATTTGAAAAAAGTGCAAATTTTCCCTTTAAGATGCATTTTGTTAATGTTGATTAAGGTATAAACATTTAACTCTTTGACTGTATTTAGTCCTTTGACCGCTAGTGTCATCTGTTTATAGCCTTTTGCAAACAGTTTAGTCCCAGATCAGGTAAATAAAACCAAATTAAAGAACTAGTTCAGGATCCAAATTGTGTATTGTGCTGTTTAAAGTAAATTTATGTCTACACTGTATGATTAATTGATGCATAGACTGTTAATAAGATTTTCGTATTAGCATGCATAATGGTAATACACCTATGCAATCAATACAGTTGTTATTTGTTAGACAGCAAAGATGACAGTTTTCATATATTAACCTGTTGCCTGCTAGGTACTTCTTATGATTTTGTCAGTCTGCTGATTTTTTTTTTCAAAATCAAGTTTTTCAAACAAAAAATTGGTCAGGGTGTTTAACAGATTGGAACAATATCAGACACACCAATTTGTCGAGCCTGACGTGGGTGCAAACTGTTTGCAATTGTTATCAGCAGACGTAACTAGTAGGCGAAGAGTTAAATATGTGAAAATATTGAGGAAAGCTATGGCCCAGTGGCTAAGTATTAGACTTAATATTGAGTGGTCATTTTTTAGATTGACAAGAGGCACAGCATTGTGTCTATGAGTTGGACACTGTAGCCCACAAGCCTCCCACTCCATTTTGTTTTCAGCCAATCCGTTGCAAGAAAAGGATCATAATCAGCTTGGTCTATTTTCCATACCTCACACTATTTTTAGATCCTTACCATAATTTGATACTAGGAAATTGCACTCAGAAAAAGAACACTAATGTAAATTGTGATAACAATATTGACACAAAATGATGTAAATTTCAAAGATTAGTCGGAAATGTGGTAACTGTAGAAAGCACTGACCAGGTTGTACATGTGCATCTAGCTGTGGTTTCATATAACGACGTAGTGTTAAGATACACTCAGGGTTCTAAGGTCTTCTGGGTGTATTAGTTAATTCAAAATCAATAGTTTCTGTAATCAAAAGAGAGCTAAGAAATAATCTACATACATAAATGTCAATTATAAGCTGTACTTTCGATGGTTAGGTAATAATTCAACAGTTGTAAAAGATATGTGTAAAATGTTTTTCCAATGGCGACAGTAACGGCAATTTGATTTATAAGGCAGCATTGGCTATATATCTTGATACGAGGGTTAGTCAAAAATAACTGAGCCCTACATCATAACATTTGAATCAAGTAAAATGGATATATAATCAGATCATATTTCATTGTAGTTTTATGTCATCTTTTTAATTACCTATTTTTTTCTGTTGGCAGGCTATTTGTAACGGTTACTAGGCAACAGAATATGACCTGATAGAGAGGTGCGTTCACGCTATGATATATCTAATTCTAAGCATTGGTATGGAAACAGTAATGTTATAGCATGGCTTTATTCAATGTCATCTAATATCCTTAACATGTACCTATTCAGCGTCACAGAACAGAAACCAACTAACCCCGAATTATAGATGCAGTGGTAGTTTGATTTCAAAATTTATCAAATTTTAACATGCCTGACGTCCTATAAGTTACCCCACCCACATTCATATTTACACAATTTTAATAGAAAACATAAAATATTAGCCTAATAATGCTTTAACAGTACTGCATTCACAAACCAACCCTCAGACATATTAAGTTCCTTAATTTAAAGTCACAATTTTGTTTCCATGGCAACAACATTCTCGTGTATTTGAAAATTTGTAGAATTTTGTCATTTTGGTTGCTAGGCAACGCATACAATCAATGTTCACCTATACATAAATGAACTAAGTGTAATGAAAAGACAATATGATATATGTTATTCAAATAAATGTAAAATATGTCATTCACAAAAAACTTTCAAGAACGCAAGCTTTTTAAAGACATACTGTATATTCCTGGTGGCTGGGATCGTGAACGCAATGATCTGACTGACGATCTTCAGTTGCCTAGCAACCATAATGGAAGCTTCTTTAGGGTTATTCCTCAGGGTCAAAACATAGATGACATATGATGCCTATAAAAAATAATCACATTTGTTGTCTACAATACAAAACAAACTGTTATGAGGTAGGGCTCAGTTATTTTTGACTAACCCTCGTATCTATTCTTTATTGAGCAACAAATACTTAGGTGATATTCTATTCACTTTTTGTCATTGATGTTAAGCTATTATATAACATATAAAATCTAAATCTTATGTAGGAAATAGCTTTTGTATTGAATGTCTACTTCTTGAGAAAGTGTGCTTTTGGGGCATGCACAAATTTTAGTTTAATTCATTCTAGGACCTTTCATAAGGAATCAGTTTGGGATTGTGCCCTAAACTAGTTTTGACTATTCTTGGGAACAATCCCAATTTTCAGTTTATGAAAATTCTTAAATTTAGCATTTTTTGGGATTGTGCCCCAACAAATTTTCTAGAACAAAAGATAATTCGAGATCAATCCGGAAAGTAAATTCTAAAGAAAAAAAGTTATGATTGATATAAAAAATGTTTCGGAATCTTTCTCGAAAAAACTTTTGGGATCATGCCCAAAGTAATTTTTAAAATTTTATGATTCGGGATCATGCCCAACGATTAGTTTCTGTTTGTTACAATTACAAAACATTTTTTTCCAATCAATCGTAACAGTTTATCTTTAAAAATTACTTTCGGGATTGATCCCGAATTATCTTTTACTAATTGTAGAAATTTTGTTTGGGCACAATCCCGAAAAAATGTTAAATTTAAGAAGTTTCATAAAGTGAAAATTGGGATCATTCACAAGAATAGTCAAAATTAGTTTTGGGCACAATCCCACGCAGACTAAAAAAATGATTTGGGATCGTGCCCAAAAAGAAGCATCATTTATAATGTTGATCAGAATTTTTTATTTTATTATTTTCAGTGAGTTTTGGGATTGGTCCCGAGAAAACATCTTGACACGACAGAAAAAGACATTAAACGCATTGGTTTTGGCTGAAGTCTCCCTTTATAAATAAATAAATTCAATTGTTCCCGTAAAATTTGAATACTGGCCCTAAATATCGTTATATATTCCCGAAACATTTTAAAATGATGAAATCAGGAAAAAATATTTTTTCTCAATTTAAAATATTGTTAGTTATATGTTTATTTTTCGCAGATGAAATGATATCTGAGGTTGTCTAAAAATCTGCAGTTTTGTGAATTACGTTACCCTATGTGTATTATGTGTATGAGAAGAGGTAAACATATTGCAATTGAAGCCAATGTAAGAACTATAACCGAACTATATAACCATGCATACAAGAACTTTAAAAGAAGATGTTTGCATAGAAAAAAATAAGTGGAAACTTAAATTTTGGAATCACATTACTGTGAATTACGTTATTCCAATTTTACTAAATTCCAAATTCCTCTTTAAATGTATACACTAGCTGAAAAAATGTTTGTTTTAATCAAAGCAAATCTGTCCCAGCTAATAAAGATCAATTTAAACCATATTACAGTTGTCATTTTATTTTAACAAGGATTTACTTATATGCTATGGGTACATCAACTACCCTTTTCATGTAACTTACAAATATACTCATTATATCAACACAACATATGCAAAGTAATCTGTTTGAGAAACAAAATTGAAGAGTGTAAATCTCTAAGGGATTGTTCGTATGGTTTTTGAAATGAGCTGGATTAAACATAGGTAACGTAATTCACAAGTAGGTAACGTAATTCACAAGTAGGTAAAGTAATTCGCATTCTACAAAAACCCAGATTAGTCAGATCAAAGCGTCAAAGGAAACAAATCGATGGTGACTATAAGTTTCTGACTTGTTGTTCAATTGTTATTTTCTATTTTAAACATTTTTTTTATCTCGTTGCTGCTACCTCTGGAGGTTTATTGGTGGGTTCATGTGTATACTTTGAAATTGGCACTCTCGCTTTTGCATCCAGGTCCATTCCAGTTGATCACATTGACCTCAAATTTTCTAATGACTTACAGTCAAATCTCGGTTATCCCAACGGTGATTATCCGAAACTACTGGGTTATTCGAAGACTACGGACAGTTACAATTTTTTCTCTATTATCTAATGCAATAAAACTACCTATTATTCGAATTTCGATTATCCGAAAAATTTTATTTTTTCAAATTGATTTGTCGGTCCGGATTAAAGAAATGGCTATTAAATTAGCCTTCAAGATTCTAAGTCCAAATGTCACGCATGATGATCATGATTTCTTTGTTTGGTTGAGTTAATTTTTATTATATAGATTAATAATAAGATGAGTAAAAAATAAATAGGTGAATGCCATTACAATAATACTTAATCAGTGTTGACGTGGTCTACTGTCATATACAGCATGGATGTTGATGGAGTTTTATATCGATGGCATGACCTGATTTTGAATGAAACGACTCAAATCTGAATATCGATATATAAACAAACAGGTTTTAAAATATTAAAACCAAACCAATAATGTATATGATGTATATATGTTCAATGTTTCTATCTTGCTTTTGTAATTGTGCTTTATTTGTATGCTCTTCACATGTGGAGGGAATAAAGAATATTATTATTATTATTGTTATTTTATTAAGGTCGTCTGCAATGATGGTTTTGTTTGATGTTTTTTTTAAATGTCTAATTATGGGCCATAAATGAGCTTAACTTGATTTTAATTGGATCTTCTCATCCTTTGATTTGTTCTTGACCACTGTTTACATTAAGCGAACACACCAAGCGCACCAACTTTGTACAACCAACAGGTTACAACTAAAATAACTATTTCAATAATAGACGAATTTCACGGATGTGTTTTGAGTGCTCAAAAGAACTGTCTCATCGAAACACTTCTTTTGAATGCCTAAAACACAATTTTACGATTGAGGGAAAACAACCAAAACCTAGGTTTGGATGATTTAAAGGACCCTCTCATTGAGACGGTTCTTTTAAACACCCAAATTGTATGTTTTTGCTGAAATAAAAGAAAAGTTACCAGCCCAAAAAATAACACACAACGTCGGGCCACCAACGGCCTGCCAGCAATATGCTATCTCAATGGCCTATCGCTGGTGGGCCGTTGATGGCCCCACCTTGTGTGCTAGCTGGGATGGAGACCTCATGACATAAGGGCGATAAAAAGGAGTCAATAATTCGTCAGTAAATATGGTTCGTCAATTTACATTTAACCTTTATTTTCATTGTTGTTAACGATGTTGTTACATGTACAGATATAGCGGATTGCAATAAAGATCTGATTTTCTTTTCTGCGTTCTTAGACCTGCATAGCATAAGAGACGATGAGGCCACGACCCCAAGGAGCTCATTTTCTTTAATGCTTTGACAGATGCTCTGATTACTTCACGGAAAACACGAGTTGAAGTTGCAAACTCTGGCAAAACAATGACTTTCTATGAAAGTATCCGAGCTTTTTCCAAAAATATCCGAAAACTCCTGTTTTTTCAATCATTGGAACTACCGATTATTCGAAAGGATACCTGTGGTCCCTGGCACTTCGAATAATCGAGGTTTGACTGTACTATGTTGATAACTTCTATGGTTTATATGATAGATACTATAGTTACCTTGAATTTATAAATTCTGATCTTCAATTGAAGTGATTGGCTATGTGAATTACGTTACCACGAAAAATATTGCCATTTTTCTGAGAAGGGCGTATCTTTTTCAATGATGTAAACTTTTGCTTTTTTTGTAATCTGTCCATCCATCTCGCTTTGTGTCAAGAGCATATCTCCTATATTCTTTGAGGTAGGAATCCCAAATTAGGTGTGTGGATGCATATTGGGAAAACAAACTTTGGTTTTTGTATAAGTCAATTGTGTATGTTAGTCTTAACAGGTTAAAAACTACACAGAGAAGTTGTTTAACTAAATGACCATAGCCACAACTACCACTTTAATCTTATAATTAAATTCATGTAATGCCCATAACACCACAGAAAACAGTATTAATGTTAAACAACTTTCCTATTTAGTAAAGACATCCAGTATGCAGACTATTAGAATGACAAATGGTAAGCTAGTTTTATAAATTTGTCTTTTTTCTGTAGCTCAAACTTTCAATTTTCTTATTCTAAAATTGATAAGGTAGCATATGTTACAAGCAGTTAACACCCCGCTTACAGAATGCAAATATCTCTTATTTGATGCATCTGGATTGTTATTTAATATAGAATACAAGTATGTCTACAGAATTCCAAAGGGCCCTTACTTAGACTGCAGTTATAATTCTGTCTGATTACTCTACTGATTTGTGATGAGATGAGACGAGCAATTATTTTGCCACACAAGCAGATATAATGATAGATATTGTATACGACTTGGATAAGGATTAGTTTAGATATTTTAAAACATTTAATCAATTTAACAAATACTTAATTGTCATGTTAAAATAGAAACTATTATTTTCCACGCCCCTCTATCTATATCGTAGTATTATACATATATGGAAATATTGAAAAAGTTTATATATAACATCTGTAAAAAAAGGTCTTGATATTCAGCAATGAATTGCAGCCTAAGATTAAAGCACCAAAGCCCAGAGATTTATAAGAAACCATGCGAAAAATATTCATTTCCCTTTGAAATATCATCTCTTACACCAAGTCAATGGCCTTGCTCATTTATTATGTTAGGTAACATAAGTTACAACCTGTAACACAACCTGTTACAAGTGCTCTTATCTTGTTGTTTAACATGCAAAATCTATGATTCTTTATTGGACAGGAGTGTTTTCTTTCGTAGAGACCTTCATAATTGGACGTAACGTATTTGACGTTACGACGTACAAAACGTTTAGGCAACGTTGGTTGCTATGGAGAGTTGGGTAGTTGGACGCCATATCGTAAGGGCATAGTTTCGCTAAAATCGTTAAGTAAAAATAAAACATTTAGAACTCGCAATCGGAGTTCCTTTTCTGTGTTAGAATCCAACATCGGCAAAGTCTTGACAACATTATGGTAGCAGAGCGAGGTTTATAGACACAAATAAAAGTTTAAAAAAATGATTAAATCGAACAACGCATTAACGACAGCGAATAGCGGTAACGTCATCGAAGCTAAAAGACTTGAAGTGCAGCATAGAAAAGAGAAAGCCAGATCGAAAGCAAACTTCACGTGCACTCGTAACAGCCTGTTGCTGTTGCTGAAAGAACTTAATAAGCCAAATTGCCATGAAGTTCGGGCAATTTGTAAGAAAATGAACGGCTCTATGGAGGAAGTGATGGAAGTTTTGTCAAACTTTACAGAGTTTTATCTTAAAAACGGACAGCTTCAGTGCGGAGAGATGGTGGTCTGTGAAATGGAAACCATAGAAAAAGAATTCTATTCAGCATATGAGGCGGCGCAGGCGTATTTGGACTCCATCGAAGACGAGTCATCAAGCGTACCATCGGTAGATCTACATGTACCCCAGGAATCTGAGGTAAATTCTTACCATTTAAATAGGTCTGATTCATTGACAGTCGAAAACCTGCAGCCTGGTCGAGCAATATCAAACGGAATATACCAAACAGAGGCTAATACATACGAACAACGGTCAAACGAGAACACAGATTTAAACATTCGTCATCAGTTTCAGGCTAAATCCGCAAATGAGCAGCAGACAATACATTCTTCGGTTAACCACTTTGCTTCGCCAGTGGAATCAAATGTGCATCACAAATTAACAGAATCATCTACAGTCACATGCGGTGCTGCATCACTCGGAAATGATCTATGGCAATTGAAACGCATACAGATACCGGTCTTTTCTGGGGACAAAAGAACGTACCAAAGCTGGAAAGCTGCATTTGTAGCGTGTATAGATAGGGCTCCAGCAACTGCAGAATATAAACTGCTTCAACTTCGGCAGTATTTAGCTGGCAATGCACTGAAAGCAATAGAAAATTTAGGTCATTCTTCTGTTGCCTACGAAGCGGCGAAGGAACGCCTAGAGCGTAAATACGGAGGCAGGCGCAGACAAATCGCTAATAATTTAGAAGAACTAGAGAACTTTCGGCAAATACAGATCGGAAATACAAGGGACCTCGAAGAATTTTCTGACTTGCTCGAGATAGCAATTATCAATTTGACAGAATCGGGACAAGATCAAGAACTTGGAAATGGTTGCCTGTACACGATGTTACAGAGGAAACTACCAGAATCCATGTTGGCCCGATACCATCGATGGATCTTTGAGCATAATCATTTAGGATCAGTACTTACCCTAAGAACATGGGTAATTGAAGAATCTGAATTTCAAACGGTCGCCTCAGAGACCGTTAACGGCGTGACTGGCAGTTTGGCAGATACAGCAAAAGCACAGTCATTACCAAACTATGATAATCCGCGGACATTCTTTATAGATCAAGCGGCCGTACCTACACGTAGTAGCACAGAATGTGAGCCATGTCCAGTATGTGAAGGACTTCATTATGTATGGAACTGTCGGAATTTCATTGAGAACAGTACCTCTGACAGATGGAAAATCGCAAAACGGTTCCAGTTGTGTTTTCGTTGTTTGACAGAAGGACATCATGGGAAATCATGTCAAAGAAGTAGCCAGTGCGGACAAAATGGGTGCCTAGAACTGCATCATCGATTATTGCACAGGCAGCATAAACGTAATTCACGTGGGTCCAGAACAAAACCGGGTGTCCTAAACAGAAATAATAATAATCACCTGACTGCGTTACAGTTTCGCTTCCCTGAACAATTCATTTCCATCATGGAGGGGAACGATCGCTGTACGGAGGGGAACGATCGCTGTACGGAGGGGAACAAACTCTACACGGAGGGGAACGATCGCTGCATGGAGGAGACGGATTGCTGTATGGACAGCGACCACTGCATGGATAGGAACGAACGCTTCACGGACTGCGAGGATCGCTGTACGGAGGGGAACGTCCACTTCACGCAGGGGAAGGATCGCTGCACTAAGGGAAAAGAATATCAGTCAAACTCATCGATAACAGCAAAAGATAATACATGCGCCGGTGACCGGCACATGCAATGATCCACCCAGAACATGTATCGAAGTTTAAAAAAAACAATTTTTATTATTTCATCAATTGCATTTCATTTTTAAATCAAAGAAGGAAGCAACTTTTCTTTACATGTTTGACGTCATCAAATTGTGATATAATCGTTCATTATTTTCTTTTAAGTTTTGTCTACTTTTCTTAAAATTAAGGATATAGCGTAATTGTTCAGTTTGCTAGGAACAAAATTAATATCAATGTGTTTAATCTAAATGTACATTTAGAGGAGGGGAAAATGGACAGGAGTGTTTTCTTTCGTAGAGACCTTCATAATTGGACGTAACGTATTTGACGTTACGACGTACAAAACGTTTAGGCAACGTTGGTTGCTATGGAGAGTTGGGTAGTTGGAAGCCATATCGTAAGGGCATAGTTTCGCTAAAATCGTTAAGTAAAAATAAAACATTTAGAACTCGCAATCGGAGTTCCTGTTCTGTGTTAGAATCCAACATCGGCAAAGTCTTGACAACATTTATCATATGAGAAAGACTATCAAAATATGGAAGATTTTATATAATTTTTATGTAAATAATACCTACCAAATTGGGCTACTTAAAACTTGGGGTAGTGTTGGTTAATTGCTTATATAAGGCAATGCATTTAAGATAGATAAACACACTTTGTTTTTTTCTATAAACCAAATAAGTGTGTTAGTACAACTAGATTAAAAGCATTTTAAAAATTCGAAAATCAGCTGTAAAATTAAATGCTATTGGTCACAATTACCGTTTTTAAAGGGTAGTTTTATGTAAGTATAGCACATAACACATTCGGATGCCGTAATTTTGCTTTAAAACTTTTATCTGCAGCTTAGGTATCCAGCAGGAAGACTATATGCGTGAGTTAGATAGTTAGTTTAATGCCTTCTTTCTGTAGCACAGACTTTTACTTTTCATTTTCTGAATTTTATATGGTAACATATGTAACAGACTGTCAGAGGCAAACACCCAATCGTACACATGCAAACATCTCTTGTTCTACGCAGCTTGAAATGCTCTTTTAAGATACGATGTGTCTGCAAAATTCTTTAGCAGGGAGCAAAACATTCTCAGCCAGTCTAACAATGATACATTGCCATTTTGGTAACGTATATTTTAGGATTTCCTACCAAGGGAGAAATTGAAATCTCTCTGTTTTGATATAAAACTCTCAGAACTTTGAACACAGAGTGTAAAATGCTTCTTTGAGCTAAAAACTGAAAATATTATTTTTGGATAAAAAAAACCCGCTGGGTTTTCTCCCATTTTATTTTGTGGGGGAAAAACCCCACGGGGGAAAAACCCTGTGGGGGAATTTTCTTTTTCCTCTAGAGGCACAATATAATGCTGAAAGTTTTTGATATACCTTTTATTATGCATTGTGATGAATAATAATTCAAAAATGTCAATTTGAATTTTTCAAAAAACCCTGCGGGGTTTTTCCCCCACAATCTGAAATGGGAGAAAAAACCCACAGGGGAAATCAAAGTTCGGAATTAAGCCTTATCAATCATTTTCTGCAATAATTACAATCAAACAAGCTTGTTTCTTGAACAAAATTTAATAATTATTTTTTTTAAAAAAACCCTGCGGTGTTTTTCCCCCATTTGAAAATGTGGGGGAAAAAACCTGTGTGGGATTGGAAAAACCCGAGGTTTTTTTTTTTTCAAAAAACCCGCGGGGCTTTTTACTTTGACCATTATTTCACCATGATGGCATATATTTTTTTAGTCATAATTATATATGTTTTGCTCCCTTATGTCTGTATTTATGTAATTAAGGGGTTTTGAGTCTTTTGCATCACAAGAAAGATGATGTGATTTTGCCAAATTCTGGTGTGGGAAAAAAAACTGGTGGCTGTTAATGACAATGTAACATATTATGCTTTTTGTGAGCTTTTGTTCTGTTGCTCTTCCTCATGGTGTTGAGGGTTTGTCAGCAGTGTGTGATTGTGGTATTTCCTGATCATAGCCACTTACTTATCTTAGTATATGACACATTTGAAAGTTTTTAGATATCACAAAATGCATTGAAAAACAAAACATTTGTCAGTTTCTTACTATCCAGAGAAATGCAGTCCGTCATTCAAAAAGCTTTTTTTCTGTGAATTCGAAGGTGAAAGCACAATGAACATCAAAGAGAGTTGCCATTAGCCATCTCGTTTAACAGTCAATACATATACATAGATGCATAGCAGGAGAAATGCCAATGAAATTTAATTTTAAAATGAACCATACCTGAAAAACATAATTTGAGCTCCTTAAAAGAAGAAAGTCTCCCTCCTTTGAGATGTGCAATGTTCTAGTCTCAAGCGGCATGGGTGAACTGTAAAATAGACATAAGTTTAAAAGAAACAGAACACAAGAGGGTCTATGGGCCCTGGGACCTCACTTAAATTCTTGCCACAAAGATAAGATGTTAAACACATAAAATAAGTCCCATTTCTTCAAAACCTAATTCCATCTTAGGTATCACTCACTTCATACGTGTGTCCTGTCATACACTAGGAATCAGATCTATCAGTAAATGCTTGGAAATTTATAAAATATTTTTCAAGCGATCGCCTGTGAATTCCATAGAGATTTTTTCGATCACAAAGAGCTTGAAGGTTAACGACATCTCTTTCATGCAAGCAACTGTGAGATACGTCGGACGTATGTCACAAATCTTAAATTGTTACGTCACAAAGTGATAACGGTTTTTTTGCCAAACGCCAACTGCCACAAGAATCGCATGCCTTTAAAGAAATCATTTCGAAGTATATCATAGGAGCATGGTTCAAAGAGGACTTTAAGGGACCTGGCACTTATATCGTAGCCAGATTGGTAGGGGAAGGAATTGTCCGAGCGCATATGGTCAAACTTTACTTAGACTCTATCATTCAATCTTTTTCTATGACTTCTTTGTCTTTGACTGCACAGATTTGTTGATTACAGAAAGTTTGGCTTTCCGCCTCGTGCATCAGTGCATCTAGTCATTCACAGCACCTCGAGTCTAATAGTTTTGACTGTTGCAAAGAAAGGTTTGATTGAGGTGTATACTGTACCAAATGTATGACGCTATCTTATCATTTGCAAGTGCATTAGAATTGACAATTTGTCGCAGATAATAGGACCTCTTGTAGTAGGTATTGGTATATAACACTTTTACTGCCTTTTGGTAGAAGCTGGTTTTTTTCAGCGACTTGGTTGAGTGTTGCCTTTAGATCCTGTGGCCCAGGTTCGATTCCCACATCGGATGATTGGGATCTGCACCCTGGGACATTTGCGACATGGGTTCCAAGCATCCAAAGGAGCATGTGTCGAGAATTAAGCAAAGTTTGTGAGAAGCTTTTAAGCGACGTGGTAGATTGTTTGCCTTTAGATCCTGCAGCCCAGGTTCGATTTCTACCTCAGGCGGTAAGGAATTTTCTGCACCCTGTGACATTCTGTTTTCTTTTTTCATACCGTCTCCTATATTATATTCGCATGTCAGATGTGCTCTACACAGAGAATATTTTAAAGAACACTTTGTCAGAAATTCTAAGTATGTTTATTTGCTACCATAAGTGAAACTATCTGAACTGCTCTGAAATGCAGGTCGTAAAAAATGTTTATGCCTTTTTTTGCAAATCTGTTAAACATCTGATGATATTAATGTGCACAGCCCATTATCCATGGCTTTGAACTGGTGATTTGTCAATTACAATCATTATGAAATTACAAGCGCTTTAAAAATTACATTCGCAAACAAATGGACGCATGCAAAAAACATGTCTAAAACGTTGATCAAGGATCACAGTAAATGCAAACATAAAGTGTGTTCAGTTTAATATTAGAATAGGAAAAACCTTGCTTGTTGTTGTTGTTGTTTTAAATTGATATACATGATAAGTTAATTTGTATAATTATGCTTAATATGCTAAAAGTCAGTGTACTAGAAATGTACTTGTGTTGGCTAAAACACATGATAAAATATCTTTGATGAATAAAATAATCAAAAATGATTAAAATGAAAAGGAGAACGATCAATACCACAAACTATACAGACACAAAAATTCATTGACAAGAATAGAGGCAGCACCCAGCCACCCACCAAAAAACGTGGGTAGATTGTTTTAGAAAACCTGTCAAGCTGTCACACACAAGTGAACAAGTCAATTGAGCACATTCATCAAAGCACACTACTCAAATAACGCAGTGTGTGTCATAAAAGAGTGCTTAAAACACATACTAACTCAATTAATTGATTATAAATAAATCACTTAGGTGTGCCTTGTCTGTGTTTGTTACTAAAGGTACTACTCTCTGTGGTCTGAAAACTGTATATTGCTCCCGAGTACTGTTTTTACAGGCAGAACCAACCTAAAAAATCAATAAAGTATCTCACTTAAATTAAACCCAATAGTCACCGAGATGGATCAAAATGCACCAACATCTAAATTATTGTAAAAGTACTTGCCCTAAAATAACTATTAATACCGAAACTGATTAAATTCCAAAAAGAGGGTCTCTTGGAATTCAGCGTTTACCCATGGTTCTCTGATACTTGGATATGTAACACAGGTAATGCAAACTGATCCTTCTTCCAAAATGAGAGATGTCTCCACCGTTTGAGAAAATCATAGCTGAATGTTTGCCTATAGATCCAGAGGCCTGGAATTGATTCTCTATTGAAAAAGTTGGAAATTGATTTTCTCTATGACAACGGGACCCAGCCTAGACCCAGAGGTAATTCCCAGAGTCTAATTAGAAGTGGTTCTCTATGGCCTGTATTTCCAGGAACGATGACCAGTATGGTAGTGTAGTCATGGGCAAAACCAACCCAAACATATCAATAAAGTATCTCTCACAATACAAAATAAACCCAATATTCACAGAGATGGGTCAAAATGCACCAACATCTAAATTATTGCAAAACACTTGCCCTAAAATAACGATGTAAACCGAAACTGATAAAATTCCAAAACGATGGTCTCTTGAAATTCAGCGTTTATCCATGATTCTCTGTTACTTGGATATGTAGCACAGGTAAGACAAACTGATCCTTCTTCCAAAATGAGAGATGTCTCCACCATTTGAGAAAATCATACTTGAATGTTTGGCTTTCGATCCATAGTCCTGGGATTGATTCTCAGTTGAAAATGTTGGATTTTTTCTACAACAACGGAGCCCAGTGTAGACCCTGTAATAATTCCCAGAGTCTACTTGGAAGTGGTTCTCTATGGCCTGTATCTTCAGAAACGATGACCAGTTTGGTAGTGTAGTCATTGGGATGGGCAAATATTTTTAATGCCTTGCAGTCTTCCAACTGTAAAAGAAACTTGGTAGAGTATATTTCTGTAGATCCAGTGACCCAGACTGGAATCTTGGGTAGGATAGGTTGGAAAATGTTGGATCTAAGACACAGTGCAACTGGATATGCTAATCATGTTCGATTTCAAACTACCAAGGAGGCACTCAAATATGTTAAATCAGTGGAAGTT
The DNA here is from genome assembly GCA_964019695.1 of Loripinus fragilis. NCBI lineage: Eukaryota > Metazoa > Mollusca > Bivalvia > Lucinida > Lucinidae > Loripinus > Loripinus fragilis. The sequence goes on from OZ026530.1 coordinate 13,136,717, forward strand.
TTCAAACAAATCACCTGTATGGACCTAGGTTATCTGCCAAAAGATGTTCCAAATTATACACATATGGACATTTATTAAAAGGAATATGGTCAAAAGCAGCCATACCAAGAGACTGGTAGGTGGTATGTTGAATTAAAAGTGCCTTCAATGATATAATATTATGGCATATTAAAAGGAACATGGTCCATCAAACTTTGAATAAGGCCTGAACGTTTCAGCAAAATCATTGAATGTTTTCTATTTAATTTTCAGATAGCTTTTTAGAGGCTGTGGCAAGCCGTGTAGTCACTCTATTTTAATTTTCATTAGTTTTCTTTTATATTATTAGTTTTTTTTAGAATTAAGAATTAAAATTGCTGTATTTATATGTCTACATATATGTCTGCTGTTTGCAAGTTTTCTCCATTATTGCACTTACTTGACTTTGATGCTAAGTCAATACCACATCTACACTATTGTTGTTTGTAATATCCATTGGTATAATTCTGGCTAAAGTGCTGAGCATAAAAAATATCAGCAGGGGTATAACTAGAATTTTTAAGCGACAAACTGAGAAGAAAAAATAAGTCTGCAATTCTTGAAGCCGTGAAACTTTACACAGCAATTTAATGTCTACTGATTCTTTTTTTCAGTTTTTTTTCTCAAAATATTCTCTCATGTATGCTAACAGATTTGATACAGATATCAAACAAAGTTGTTTAGGGCCGGATCTCCATCTAGACCGTTTGCAAAGATTACCAAAGAACAATAATGGCAGTTATAGAGTATTATCTATCGTGGCTTCACTTATTCAGACTAGGTGCAGTTTCCATAGCTTGAGTCAGTCGAATGCTGGGCTTCAATTGTGAAATCTGCATTTATAAATAAATTTTAGAAAAAAAGTAAAGGAAGAAGGCAACAATCAAGAATCTACACAATCAAGAACCACACCTGACCCAAGACACCATATAGGAAAGTGACAAAATCCCACGAACCATCGCATACAATAGAGCCAAGAGGTAAGCCCTTACCCAAACGGTGGCCACAAGGCTGCAAGAAACAGACATGACATTATGGCAAAAATAATAATAAAAAACACAAGAAGCACCGCCTTGGAATTGTTAGCAAGAAAACCACTGGAGGGCTTCAACAAGTTTCACAGTTCCAACCTCACCCTTAATTCTGATATTGACCAAGATACATAGATGTTTTGTTTTCATGAAATACCCCTTACTCATCCATGATTCATCTCCTAATAATATAAATCAAGATATAAAAAGTGATATATCAAAGATAAGAACTCAACAGTACATACAACTGAATACCAGGGCAAAAGAAATCCAAGTTAAAACCAAGTCAGCCCAACAGCAGACGCAGCATCAGGTCCCAACCGTCTCATCTATAGATAAGTCTTTGCATTAGTTAAGAAGCATCTATGCGAGCCTAACAATTTTATGGTTAACAACAACAGAATCTAGGGCAAATATCTAGCGCTAGTAAAATGCATTTAAGCTCACTGTTTGCTTAGGCTGCTGTCTGTTCTAAGGCGGTGATTTTATTGATGTTGCTCTATTGTTTAATGTACTTCCCATTGTTTGTGGGAGTTCTGCGTTTGTCTTTGTTCTGCTATGCACTACTGTCCATTTTAGTGTCATAAAGTCTGAGGTTGGACCTACCGGCATGCAATTAAAGACGAAAGCAAATATGCCAAACGTGATTGGATTCAAAACCAATCATGCAGTTTGCTGCAGTACATTAATCTTATAACCAATCTTTTTATAATGAGAAATTATTTAAATAAACTGCGCTGAAAACTATTAGAGCCAACGTTTTTTTTTTAATTTATAGACTAAGTCGCCATCAAACTCTGGTTCCGTCGGTCCCTGTTGTCCCAAGAGAGATTTAAGTCCAACATGGAATTTAGATATCAAATCATAGTGTGGGCAATAAAATTAAAAAAAAATGTGAAGTTTAAGATGCTGACAGCATTATGTAATACGTTTCTGGGTTAACAATTTATTGCAATGAGTTAAGTCAGCAACATGGCTAGATGCTCTAGCAAATCAGATGAGTTGTGAAACATATACTCCAAAGGATGTAGAGCGAGAAACATCACCATCAAAAAATTGGAAATGACAATTTCAAAATAACAAAATGGTCAAGTTTATTGTAAATTTTGGTAGAAACAATATCATTATAAGTCCAACATGCAGCCCAATGGGCAGTGATCGCTCACCTGGGAGCCAGCATTTCGTTTGGAGAGACACCATGATTAACGATGCTCAAAGACAGGTAACTTGAAACTTGAAACAGTGATCAGGAATAAATTCAAACACTCCAGATATTATGTCAGCTCTGCAAGTCTTAAAAAGATCTGAATAAAAATGAAGGCGCTAGAGTGGTCACAACATTATCTATCAATTTTAAGATTCTTAAGGGCAACTAACTCCATACTAGGTAACATGATCTGGCCAAAATTCATACTCATTCAAGCTTGTATTGGTTGCCATTGTTACCTGCAAGAATGAAGAAGTTTTATTCAAACATGAAGGCGCCTGAGTCATCACAACATTTCTCGCATTATGAATATTTCGGAATTTTAACAAGGGCAGCTAACTCCCCAGTCCCTGGTCTGATCTTGCCAAATGTCAAACCCATCCAAGTTTTATGGTTGTACTCATTACCTGCAAGAATGAAGACTAGCCAATCAAAAGTAAAGGCACTAGAGTGCTCAAAAGATTATACAGTCATTTCTCAGACACTCAAGGGCAGATATCTCAGTAGTTGGTATTATGGCATTGACGAAATTCAAAATCATCAAAGATTGTATGGTTTTCCTTGTTACCTGCAAGAATTATGATGATTTATCCAAAAATGACCGCAATAGAGTGCTTACAACATTTCTCCAATTATGGTAGAGCAAAAATGAGAGACAAATGACCGATAACCCTCTCCCCACCTGTAAAATGGAAAACGACTGCATGAATGATACGACAAGATATTGAAGTTTCTTGGATTGTCGGAATTACTTTTTCAAAGAGGGGCAGTGGTGTTAGAAATGGGTGAAAACTTCAATTTTAGGAACGAAATTGCGAATTTCTGAAATACATTTGCATCAGCAGATACATGGTACTTGCAAAGAAACACTGAACAATGATTATTGATACTTATATAATCATACCCTGATTTTAATTATGGCGCCAAAGTCAGAAATGAAATGCCTTTAATTTTGGGTAGAAATCAGCGTGTTTTTTTTAAAAATAAATCCAATTTTTGTAATCCGACTGGTAAAGTTTTTAAGGCTATAGTTACTAGCTACCTAATTTCACATTTTATGCTGCATTATTCAACTAACATATATGTTGTCGTGTTTACTTATGAAACCAGCCAAAATATTGTCGTATTTTACCCCCAAATCCGTCATTTTGATATTCAGGTATATTTTTGGAAAATTTAATGCACTTGTTGCCATTACTTGTATATTTGAGCATTGTCATATTAAGAAAATAACGTACATATAGTAAACAGTCAAATGGAAACAGGATTTTTTAAGTACCATGATATCATATCAAGTATTGACACACAAAAACATGATGGCGAAATGACCCTGGATCGCTCACCTGAGTTATGTTTAAAACGTCTTATCTATAGGTAGCTAAAGGCATTATTGGAAACTGGCCATGCTCCTTGTGAACCATCAAGTGGGTCATCTTTGGCCACAGAGCCACAATTTGAGCAAATTTTAATGTGGTCTACTTGGTGATGCTAGAAACTAAATACCAAGGCCCTAGGTCGAGTGATATTAGACAAAAGATAGTTTTATGTTTTTACTATGCAAGTCGATGTAAAAATGTGAGTATGACCAGGAAATGCCACAATCACACTGCAGGACAGCCCACAGCCCCGCGAGGAAGAGTCAAAGAACAATAAAAGCAACACGTGACCTCTGTGACCTCCAGGATGGGGCCATTTTGACCACAAAACCACAACTTGGTAGAGTGACTATTAGGGGATACATACAAAATATCAAAACGTTATGCCTTTTGTTATCTGACACGAACATTTTAATGTGTTCTCTATGCACATAAAACATGTGACCTCTTTTGGCAGTCCCATTTTTGGTCCAAGGGACATAGTTTGAACAAAGTTAGTAGAAGTATATTACGTGATGCTATATACCAATAATAAGCTATAGGCCTGGTTGTTTCAGACAAGAATATGTCTATGTGCTCCATATATAAGCCTACGTAAAACATGTGACGCCGAGGTGGGACCATTTTTGGCAAAAGGGATATACTTGGTAGAGGTCTACTAGGTGATGCTGCATAACAAATATCAAGGCTCCATATGCCCTGGAGTCTATGCCTTGTGGGCCCATACAAGAAGATATCTTAAAATTCTACCAAGAGAAGCCTATATTAATCATATACATGTACATATGAACTCACAGAGCGGGTCCGTTTTTAGTCCAAGTACCCTAGTTTAAATATAATTTGTAGAGGCCTACTAGGCAATGCTACATATCAAATACCAAGGCTCTAGGCCTTGTGGTTTGAGACCAGAAGATTTTTCTATATTTTTCTAATATAAGCTTTTGCAAAACAAAAACCTAAAAATTGTCATTTTAGCCATAGGGTCATAATTTGAGCTAACTTGTTAGAGGCCTACTATGTTTGTAACTTACCAAACATCAATTCTATAGGCCTTGTGGTTTTAGACATTTTATTTTTATATTCTGTACTTTCCCAATTTAAGCCTTTTACGATATTTGACCCCTAGAATTGTGTCATTTTAGCCATAGGGCCATAATTTGAGCAATATTGGTAGAGGTCTACTTGGGTTTTGCTACATACCAAATATCAAGATTCTAGGCGTTGTGGTTTCAGACAAGAATATTTTTTAAGTTTACATTTTGATAATATATTTAGCCCATCTGACTTAGATATGCAACGGACTGAAGCCATTTGAAAAACTAATATAGAGGTTCATTTTAGAATAATTCCTGCCAAGTTTGGTCAAAATCCATCTTGTAGTTCAGGAGGATATTTCCTTGGAAGCAAAAAAGAAGCACTCTCAACGACAAAACACAGTAGGAGTAGTGTCAATGGGGAGGGTCGCATTGCAAGTACTGTATCTGCAATTACGTTAAATACCACACAGTATGAATTTATTTACATTGACCTGTGTCTCCAAGGTCGTATCAACAATCCAAAGTCTTTACTGTCATTTAAAAGCCACAGACAGCCAGTGTCGCAAATATGGACCACTTAAATCTTCTAAAGTTGTATGCTTAACAAACAATATGGACATACATGCAGTTTAAACAGTGGATTAACTGAGAATGGATAGATTATTACACGTCTAAGTGAATTTCCACATCACTGGACTAAGGTGGCACCAAGAGGGGACTCACCTCCTGTTTAGGTTCACCAAGATAAATATAAATATTTTATCAGAAATACCTAAACCCTTCAAGGGATCACTTTATAACCACATACAAGGAATTCATAATCCCCTCATTATGACAAGCCTCTGGTCTGCACGATATAGCACATAGGGAGAGTCATTAACACATTAGAAAGTAGTACCACTTTGAGAGTTAGAAATTTAGGTTTTTGAATAGTTTGAATAGTTTGAATAGCTTAATTTGTCCTCCTGGTGTCTCGTGATGGTTGAGCGGCTCTTCCTCGCGGTGCCACGGGGTTGTCTGCAGTTTGTGATTGTGGTATTTCCTGAACATACTCACTTACTATTTTTGAACTTTCAATCAATAGTCATCTCTAAAGTCAGAAAGCATTGTTGACCTATACACACATTAGGCAATCAGTGTGCATAATATAAACCAGCAACATCAAAACATGTAAGGTATATTTTCTTATACTAGCGATACAACCAGAATTAAATCATTGTAACCTTTATCTTTCAAATGTCATATTGGCAATTCTTATACAACACAAAATATGAAGCACTTTTGTCAAAAACATACACGTGTAAGACAGATTCTAATTAACCTTTGACCCAAAGGTCATAGCGGTGATATGTAACTTTCTTTGTAATTTACACACCATCAGCAATAATTGTGCTAAGAATAAACACCCTCGGTCAAAAAATGAAAAAAGTAATTTGCGTAACATGCCATAAAAATGATTGTAAGTATATTTGACATTGACCTTTAACTTGAATGTCATAGCAGTGATCAGAAACCTGTATTCAATATTGTAATCCACACACCATAGACAATCATTGTGCCATATATGAACACCCTCTATCAAAAATAAAACAAGAGTTGTATTATAGATTTTGAGTTAATTCAACCTTGACCTTTGAATTCAAGGTGGTAATTTGAAACCTTCCTTGTTATCCACACACCAAAGGCAATTGCTGTGCCAAATATGAACATCGAGGCATAGAGTTAAATGGCAAGCTACCAAAGTTACTTATACGAGGAGCAGATTTAGGAGGATAATGGGTGGTGAACAAACTTCACCAAAAGGCAAAATCTACTATTGCTTTAATCATTGGATGCATTTAAGACCACACTTGATTTGGAATGCTTTCAAATCATATGCAATGGCACTCTGTGTAAAAGGGCGACCATAAATTAAAATGAATTGTTATAAATAAAGATGTTAAAATGATAAATCAGGTACTTACATTCTGCAGATGCTACACTTATATATATTACAACATGCCTGGCTGTTTTATGCATAATTTATTTGGCTAAATATACGACATTTCTGTTTTAAAATTTTGAAATTATTTGTATGTATTTTCATTTTTTTTTACAAAGAAAAGTTTTGCATATTTTAGATATTACATGTCCTAGAAAGAGGGTGTCCCTCTTCAAAGCCCAATAAAGAGTCACTGCCCCTGCTCTGGAAACTATTTCTGCTGGTTTCATAATGTAAAGCTAATAAGCTTTCTGTTTATATATCCCTATCATATTTTACTTGTGGGAAGAGGCTCCTCATAAACCAAGCTATTCATAATTTGCCAGATTTTGTCCCCATTGATATGTTATATTATAAATAGAAAACATTAAAAAATTCTTGTCAGAAAAAAGGCCTAAAATTTTGATATTTGGTATTTATTTGTATAGAGCATCACCTAGTGGTACTATACCGAATTTGTTAAAATTGTGGTCAAAATGGCCTCTTACTGAATGTCACAGTTTACATCGACTAACATTATGAAAACATAAAGAAAACCCTCCTGCCTGAAACCACTTGGTCTAGATATGTGGTATGAAGCATCACCTAGTGGTCCATATTTAAATATGTTCAAACTATGGCCCTGTGGATAATGATGGCCCTATCAGGGGGATCACCAGGAGCATGGCCTGTTTCCAATAGATATCTAGATTTATACAAAACTCAGGTGAGCGATTAAGGATCACTTGACCCTCTTGTTAGTGTGTTAATACTTGATATGATATCACAGTCCATGATAAACGAATGTTTATTATATGCACGTCATTTTCGTAATATAAATATGCCCAGATATACAAGTAATAGCAATATGTACATTTTTCAAAATATATCTGGATATGAAAATGTCGGGTTTTGTTGCAAAAAACGAAAATGTGTTGGCAGATCTTTATATGTATATATGACAGCATGCATTGAGTTGAATAATACAGCATAAAATATAAAACAAGATAAATAATAACTATAAATTTTAAAAACTTTATCAGTCAGATTACAAAAAATGGATTTATTTTGATAAAAACACTGATTTTCACCCAAAAATAAAGTCATTTTATTTCTGATTTTGATTTCATAATAAACTCAGGCTGTAGTTATATAAGACTCAGTAATCATTTTCAGTATTTCTTTCCTGGTTTCAGTATCTGCTGCTACAAATGGATTTCAGAAATTCGCAATTGCGTTTCAAAAAATGTAGTTTCACCATTTTTCAACACTATCGCCCCTCTTTGAAAAAGTAGTTCTGACGTTTCAAGAAACTTCAACATCTTGCTGTGTCATACATACAATCATTTTCCATTTTACAGGTGGGGAGGGGTTCCGCCTTAACTAAGCAACTTTTTGCCATAATATTGTTCTACCATTATAAGCCTATGGGATTTTTCCCATTTTTCCAATTCAAGTGCAGCTATATCCGCAGACCCTGGTCCGATCCTAACGAATTCGAATCCATCTAAGCTTGTTACCTGCAAGAATAAAGACGAGCCAATTAAAAATGTAGGTGAAAGAGTTCACACAACATTATGCGTTCATTTTTCAGACGCTCAAGGGCAGCTAACTCAGTAGTTAGTGATTGGATCTGACAGAAATTCAAACTCTTCAAAGCTGTTATAGTTATCATTGTTACCTGCAAGAATGATGAATTTCTATTACAAAATGAAGGCACTAGAGTGCTCACAAAACTTCTGCCATTTTAAGTCTATAAAAGATTTTACCAGACGTTTAAGGGCAGCTCACTCCACAGAACCTGGTCCGATCGTGCCAAATTTCGAACCCATCCAAGCTTTTATAGTTGTCCTTTACCCCTGCAAGAATAAAGATAATCCAAATAAAAATGGTGGAGCTAGAGTGTTCACAAGATTTTCCCCTTTATAACCCAAAGGGAGCAATCTGTTGTCAGGGAAACCAGTGCTCTGATCTGATCTGGCCCAAAACCTTATGTAGCATTTCTCCAACCCCAATGATGCTCCAGATAAAATTTGATTGTATATTCATATTTGAAAGTGTGAACAGACGTGGGGACAGACGCCGGCCTGAGTCCTATCCTATAAGCTCACCAGAAGCCTTAGGCTCAGGTGAGCTAAACATGTGTTTTTCGTATCATGTGTAGTAGCATTATAACGTTGGAGCTCTGAAAGGTATATTTGACTTACCATATTGTCAAAATTGACACAATTTATATTTAGAATATCATCCAAATATCTGGAAGTAGTGTAAAAAGTGTCAATAATATCAGCCTGCTATAGCATGTCAAGCGTTGCAATATTGTATGAGGAAATATAAGTGTTCTATATCGAAATATTTATGGACTTAAAATATATTCATGGACTAAAAATATATTTGTGGACTAAAAATATATTTATGAACTAAGAATATGTTTATGGACTAAAAATATATTTGTGGACTTTTATATTTGTGGACTTAAGATATATTTGTAGACTAAACATATATTTATGTACTAAAAATATATTTTTGGATAAAAATATATTTATGGACTAAAAATATATATATTGTGTATAAAAAATGTTCGTTGTCTAAAAAAATATGAGTTGTGTAAAAAATATTTATGTTCTAAAATATATTTGTTGTCTATAAAAATATATGTTGTGTAAATTAGCATTGTGTGATACTAGTTATTTTCTTAACAGTCGTGTCTGAATGTATCCCGTGTACAGCAGTGCCTTGTGGATACTTCAATACATTGCAATTCTTAACGAACCAGCACATGGGATATCGGTACTTGTCGGGTTGTCGTGCAATGAAGGCTCAAATGAGCCTGCGAAAATGTGCATGCTTGTCAGAGTCCCACCATAAGACCAGAGTGGTTTACAGTAAGTGTGTAATTTATGAGAGGAGCAACCGAAGGTCCAACCGAAAATAGTTCTGGAGATGCTGGGAATTAAACCGTCGACCCCTGGGCTTATCCCCTACACTTTTTTGTTCTTAAATTGTGGCTTTCCCTATGTAGTAGCCAGTATCACCAAGACACTTTATGATCTGTATGTTTTTTTAAGACTGAGCCCGGAAGTGGTTTTATGGAGGAGCCAGGAATCGAACCTGCAACCCTGGTTAACCATTTCAATTTAAATCATATATTTTTAAATGTTTATATAAAGCTTAAAATCTTTAAAAATATGGGTAGTTATTTATTAATAGTTTTGTTAGCGACCAAAACAATTAGAGATTGGTTTTCACATTGTAATAAAATTCAAATAAAATTATTATATACTATTAATTTATGTGTAAAAGAAGACATGAAAAATCGGATCAGATCTGCTATAATTTTTTCAAGGGAAACAACTCAAATTTTCCAAGCTGGAACTTTACAAAAAGTTTATCACGAATGCAAAATTACTTACCAACTCAGCCTATCTTATACTTTGATCATGGTGTTACACATGTGTACACTCAGCAGTGCCCTCACTGGGTATATCCACTAAGAACATTAGCCATCCGATGCTTGTACAATAAATAGGCTCCGTACTTAGTCGTACTACTATACCGGATCAAAAATGTATGGTAGGACAGGGAAATGTACAGTGCGTATGGATCCTTGTGGGTAGTTTCCATGTGTAGATGTGGGCTTGAGGTAGTGTAGACAAGGATGGGGTAGGTATATTACAGTAGGGTAGGGTAGGATGAGTTAGATTGCCTCCATGCGAGCTGAACGTTTCTTGTACTTCAACAACAGCAGAATCTAGGGCGAATATTTGGTACCAGTAAAATGCATTTAAGCCCCCCGTTAGCTTAGGCTGATGTCCTTTCTAAGGCGGTGGTTCTGTTGTTGTTGACTTTTTGTTAATTGTTACTCCCATTGTGGGAGTCTATAATTGTTCTATGTTTTGTTGTACGTTGATTTGTGTCCGTTCTAGTATTGCAATCATCTTGATGGGGAAGAGAGAGCTGGTTGCTTTGCTTAATTTGTCTTCCTGGTGTCTCGTGATGGTTGAGCGGCTCTTCCTCGCGGTGCCACTGGTTTGTCTGCGGTTTGTGATTGTGGTATTTCCTGATCATACTCACTTACTATTTTTGGGTTGGTGGGGAATGCAAATGTAAATCAACCGAAAGATGCTGTATATAATTCGCCTCTAGCGAGATTCCAACCAACGACCTCTATAACACCGCCTAGGGATTTGCGTTTAATGTAAGTTTCAGCTGCGATCGTACTCTTTCTCAAGTATTAATCCTACTTCACCCTGGGCTTTTGGTGGGACTCTGATGAACACGCGCATTTTCGCAGACTCATCTGAGCCTTCATTGCATGACAACCTGACAAGTACTGTAATCTGATGTGCTGGTTCGTAAAGAATTGCAATGTATGGAAGTATCCACAGGGCACCACTGCACACAAGAAACATTCATACCCGACCGTTAAGGAAATATCCAGTATCCCACAAATATATATTTTTAGAACATATATATATATATATTTTTTTACACAACACATATTTTTTTAGACAACTAATATTTTTTATACACAATATATATATGTATATATATTTTGTTCACAAATATATTGTTTAGTCCATAAATATATCTTAAAAATAGTAAGTGAGTATGATCAGGATATACCACAATCACAAACCACAGACAACCCCGTGGCACCGCGAGGAAGAGCCGCTCAACCATCACGAGACACCAGGAAGACAAATTAAGCAAAGCAACCAGCTCTCTCTTCCACAAATACATTTTTAGTCCACAAATATATTTTTAGTCCATAAAATTATTTTTAGTCCATAAATACATTTTAGCCACAAATATGTTTTTAAGTCCATAAATATTTCGATATAGAACACATGTATTTCCACATACAATATTGCAACGCCTGAAATGCCATAGCCTGCTAATCATTAACAATTCTGCTCGTTTCATCGAATAGAGCAGAATAATTGTCTAGTCAGTACTAGTAATCACAAAGGTTGTGTAGAATATTATTACTTAGTCACGCAGGGACTGAGGATAAACAGGTATTACAATAGCAAATGAGGAGTCGTGTAAAATCAGTTCTAAGGCGGATTTACAGACATGAGCAACACACAAAAGTCGAAGGACGTTGGTCTGTATTTCTAGAGTAAGCAGATATTCTGTCATCGACCTAGAGTATTAACAGCAGACAGAACGAGATGAACAAGTTGATTTCACCAGAATTTAAAAAGATAAGTGACACTCAAAAATTCATTTTGTGAATTATAAGTAAGCAAACGTGAGGCTGTCGCATCTGCAGAGTATTACTCAAAAGGTAAATGCGTTCAAAGTGTAGAAGATGGTATGGCCAAATAATAGATACTTGCGAGAGAAATCTAAACCCTTATTCAATGGTACATGAAGATGAAGAATTTAGCTGAAGGTACATTTTTATCTGAAGCGCTTATAAACGGAGATGTTGTATACTATAGAGCAAATAAAAATAACGCAAAACACTACATACACATTATGAAAGAATATACCAGGGATATCATGGTCATAGTTTCAAACATGCTCGGGTATATAGACATCAAGAACAGGCTATACATGTTTACCTGAAACGCTGCTCAAAAGCCGAGGATGTTGTATACTATAGAGCAAATAAAAAATAACGTAACACACTACATACACATTATGAAAGAATATACCAGGGATAAAACGATCATAGTTTCAATCATGTTCACATATACTGTCGTCAAGAGCAGGCTATACAGCCTCATGAAATGTGCAGCATTTGCTGGTTTGCAAAAATGATAAAATAATAATAATAATAATAATGATAATAATAATAATAATAATAATAATAAAAATTGTGCAATCAACGATGGAATCAAGCACAGTTTTACATCTAACATTCTTACATTTCAGCTTCCAATATTTGAAACAAGGCCAGGTTATTGGAACCCGCATTGGCTAGAGGGTAGTTGACGATTATTTACATCTGGAAGTTGCCAGTGATGAGTAGGATCAGAAACGCATTTGAAGAGCTCAATCATAGTTGGCATTGGAAATTTGAATATCCATATTTAAAGAACAATGTAAAAATTAAGTACAGAAAGCAGTTTCTTTTTTGTTTTCAGCAGACAAACATTTCAATTATAAAGCATTTTGTAAGCTGTGAAGTTTGGCGCTATACTACAGCTGGTAGCACAGATCAGTAAGAGGGCATGAGAGACGACAAAGAGTAGGTGGATTGGCAGAGAAGAAGTACAGATGAATTCTCATGAAATAGGCTCCAGAATTAAATATAAACATATGTATGGTCATATCAGTACATTATGTTGGTAATAGAAGCGGATCACACTTTATCTATCTGTCTGTTGTTCTGATCGCGATAAACACTGCTTCATTTTGCCTAAGAGTGTTTATCTTTTAAAAAAGAAGGACATTTATGCCATTAAAGAGGTCTTACAGTAATAAAAAAAAACATTACCATGCAAAATAAATAAGCAGAGATCAACTCGCTACTATCTTAGAAATGTATTTTTAAAATTGAAACGTGTCCTTATGTCATTAATGCTCTACTGTAACAAATAACAATGCACAAAGCATAGATTAGTACAGGATTGTCATAACATAAGCAATAATTTGCATAAATCTAAATCTGGAATTAAAAAAAGTTACAAGTCATGGCAACGACTTAAAAAATGATGTTTCATAAGCTAATTTGAAAATGGCGAAGCTTATATTAGTCACATGTGTAGTAGACGCAGGCTGATCAGGCCAGGCTATATCATCTGACTCGTATCAGGCCTAAATCTATTGGTGGTCCTCAACTTGTATCTAAGGTGGAAAACCGCCAGACGGGTTGGGCTTAGGATATAACGTCTAAGTCCCTGCCTGCGACTGGGTTTGGTTAAGTTACTTCGCGTTGTATTTGAATTTATTTTACAAGTTGAGTCCCCCCTTTTTTGAGATTCGATCACTGGATATGGTTACAGAAATCAATCAGATCGTTTTACATTTATTAAAGTAAGAATGAATGTTGATGAAAGACTGTAAAGGAAAGATGCACTTTCTTAAATCCTGACCCAGCTTGGTTGCTCCCTTGGAGTAAAAGCAGGGTAGGGATTTCCCTTAACTAGTTATGATTTTTGGAGTAAATAATTGGTGTCCTGTGAGGACAAAAGTAAAACTCAACCTAAATAGTTATGAATTTCAGAAGAGTAAATACTTGGTGTCCCATGAGGGCAAAGTAAAACGCAACCTAAATAGTTATGAATTTTAGAAGAGTAAATACTTGGTGGTAAAACTCATAAGAATCCACTTGGTGTCCCGTTGGGACAAAAGTAGTAGCTCAAAGAATAGCCCACCTGTATGGTCTGGCTGAAGTGACTGGCAAACAACTTTCCTTGACAGTTACAAATATATTGATCTGATTAATAAATTAAACAGTGTATAGAGATTTATTTGTAGTTCACAATAAACGTATATCAAACGTTTACAAAGGGAAATAACTATGTCTGTAATTTCAATCCATCAATGTCAATAGATGCTTGAGACAAACGTGCATTAAACGTTTGTCAAGAGAGATATTAAAAGAGCATATACAACCTATATATAACGTTTATTTAGGGAAATAATCCTGTCTGAAAAATGAATCCATCCATTTCATTTAGCGCTTGAAATGCTCTAAATCAACGTGGATCACTTCGCAGGGAAGAATAATAAACACAAACATCAAAACAAAGCATATTAAATGGCTACTAACCTGTTTCTATCACACATGGATAAGTCACGGTCAAATGGAACGTTCTCAGCTTTCTCGTGGTTTGATAAAAGTAAGGAGGCATTTTACAAACAGAATTCATAACTTGAATTTGCGAGCATTGGTCAAATATTTTGGAAAGTTTTAACAGTGATGTTGTGATGGTGGTAAACGGTCAAAGAATAACTGCATTTGTAAATGACTGTTTATGTGGAATCAAAGCTATAACGCAGTATGTATTTAAAGTTTGCTCATAGGCAGACCTTATTCCTGATATTGAATTTCTTCTTTATTTAATAAAATTTGGATTTTTTCTCTTTGAAGAAAATTATCAATTGAATCGTTGCTACATGTTAAATGATTCACACATTTCTTCTGCTTAAAAACGGGTAGGTTTATACGTATATGCTGAAAGATGGAGAAAATTTAAAAGATATTCCAAGAAATGAGATTTCAATAAAAAACATAAAATTATCAGAGCGTACAAGCAGAATTCGCTGCATTCACAATAGAATAGATGTTAGAGCCAAGTCAGTTAAAGGTAAGCTTGTTAGAATACAAACGATTCATACAAACATTGAAAAAGGGTCAGTTGTTTTTAAAGGTGTAATCGTTAAACAGCCAATGTCAGAGTATTGAATTCAATTTTGAATTATTTGCAAATGCACAACGGTGATGCTAATGTTAGCTAAACCGATATGGATAATGTTATAAGAAGTGAGACAAAATCAAAAATCAAATATGCTTGCAAGTTCAATCAATTTCCCCAGAAGTGGAATTTCAGAGGATATTTCCAAAGGTAACCAGAACACATTCGATGGCGCGCCATCGCAAATCCCCACGCTCTCAAAGAAATCTAATGGTAATTGACCCTTTGTCCCCATCCCAAGGTCACCAGTTTGATTGTAGGTTAAAATTGTTTAGTGTATCCTGGTCTACTGCTCATCCACTTTAATTTGATATGCCACATGACCATAATCAGAAAAATAAATTTTTGAGCCCTCCCCAAGGCCCAAGGGGCTGGGGACCCAAAAAATGGTGCCGGTGCATTTGCAATTCATGAAAGTAACTCACACATCAAATCTGGTTAAATTTCGGGAAAAAAAATTTGACACCCCAACCCTCTATTGTACCCCCAAGTCCCCACCCCTGGGCATGACCAAGGTGGCCGAATGAAAATCCCGTCTGATATGTTATATATTTCTCATTTGTGAGAAGATACACAAAGTTTGGTTTAAAAATCTTTGAAATTGACTTTGTAATTCAGATTTTATGATATTTGACCTTTTGGCCCCTCCCTAGGGCCCCAGGGGCCGGGGACAAAAAAATGGTGCCATTGCATATGCCATTCATTTAAGTAACTCACACTCCAAATCTAGTTGAATTTCGGAAAAAAAAAAAATTTGACCCTCAAACCCCCCCCCCCCCCAAGGTACCCCCAAGTCCCACCCCTGGGGCATGACCCAGGTGGCCAAATGAAAATCCCGTCTGATGTGTTTTATATCTTTAATTTGTGAGAAGACACACAAAGTTTGAGCTCTAATAATTTTTCAGCGCAGTTCATTGAAATAATTTCCCATTATAAAAAGATTGGCTATAACATTAATGTGTTGCAACAGACTGCATGCTTGGTAGTCAACCCAATCACGATTGGCAACTTTGCTTTCCTCTTTAATTGCACGCCAATGGGTCGGACTGCAGACTCTATGATGGTTCCAACTTAAAGACTTATCTATTGATGAGATGGTAGGGGCCTGATGCTTTGGCTGTTTGTCGGGCCCACCAGGGTTAACCGGTTTGATTTCTTTTGCTCCGGTATTCAGTTAAATTTACTGTTGAGTCCTTATCCTTGCTTTATCTCCTTGTTATATCTTGATTTATATGTTTAGGAGATGATGCATTGATAAGTTAGGGGTCTTTTATGCAAACCAAATATCTATGTGTCTTGATCCACATCTGAAATAAGGGTGAGGTTAGCGTCGTTAAACCGGTTTAAGCCCTCCAGTAAAATATTTTACTGACCGTTCCAAGGAGGTACTTCTTTTGTGGATCTTTTATGTTTTTGTTCTGTCTTGTGTTTGTTATGTCTTTGTGCGCGCCTGTTTATATTTGCTTTGTGTTTACCTGCTGGGAAAGGGCTGACCTCTTGGCTCTCGTTTGTGATGTCTACTGTGAGTTTGTCACTTTCCCATTGGTATCCTGGGTCAGGTGTGGTACTTGATTGTATCGATTCCTGATCTTTGCACCTTTACTTATTTTTAAAAATCTTTGAAATTGACTTAGTAATTGAAATTTAAAGATATTTAATAATATTTGACCTTTTGGCCCCTCCCCAGGGCCCCAGGGGGCGGGGCCAAACAAAATGTGCCGTTGAACGCCCCATTCATGTGAGCAACTCACACACCAAATTTGGTTGGATTTCGTCCAATGGTTTAGGAGGAGATAGCGTGACGGACAGAAGGACAGACAGAGGGACGGACTGAGGCGATTGCAATATCCCCGACGCTTTTTTAAAAAAGCGTGGGAGTAATAATACATAACATAGGAGTAGTATATTTATGTGTGAAGAGCAAACTTTCCTCATAAGCGAGTTCTAAAAATCGGTTAGTGACTAGGTCACATTTCTTTACCCCAGAAGTTGAAACATGAAGTTCCCCGGAAGTGGAAAAAGGTATTTATCTGGTATAAGGTAATAATTGAGATTTCCAAGGGAGCAGAAATGAGTGCCCCAGAAGTGGAAAAGGTATTTACCTGTTAAAAGGGTATTTCTAAAGGTAAGAATATATAACACATGAGTAGTAGATTTATGTGCGAAGAGCAAACTTTCCCTATAAGAGAGCTCTAAAAATTGGTTGGTGACTAGGTCACATGTCATTTCCTCAGAAGTGGAAACATGAAGTTACCCAGAAGTGGAAAAGATATTTATCTGGTATAAGGTAATACACGTAATTGAGATTCCCCAGGAAGTGAAAAGAGTTCCGTTTGAAGTGTACAAAGGTATTTACCTGGTAAAAGGGTATTTCTAAAGGTAAGAATATATAACACATAAGTAGTAGATTTATGTGCAAAGAGCAAACTTTCCCTATAAGAGAGCTCTAAAAATTAGTTGGTGACTAGGTCACATGTCATTTCCTCGGAAGTGGAAACATGAAGTTACCCAGAAGTGGAAAAGATATTTATCTGGTATAAGGTAATACACGTAATTGAGATTCCCCAGGAAGTGAAAGGAGTTCCATTTGAAGTGTACAAAGGTATTTACCTAGTAGAAGGTAATAATTGAGATTTCCCAGGAGTGGAACCGGTATTTATCTGGTAGAAGGTAATAATACTGATTTCCCAGGAGTTGAAACAAGTTCCCCGGAAGTGGAAAAAGGTATTTGCCTGGTAGAAGGTCATAATTGCGATTTCCCAGGAAGCGGAAAGGAGTTCCCCAGAAGTAGAAGAAGGTATTTACCAAAAGTAGAAGGTAATAATTGAGATTTCCCAGGAAGTAGAAACGAGTTCCCTGGAATCGGAAAAATATTTACCTGTTAACAGATAATAACTGAGATTTTCCCGGAAGTGGCAGTCAGAATGAAAATGCAGACTGAAGGTCTTTATTTTATAAAGGTGCGAAAGTCCCTTGATGAGGATCGGTATGAGCGAAATAAATGAACACATGCAAAAAGAAAATAGAAATCGCAGATGAAAACAAAGGTAAAGCTTCAAACAACGAAGTATTTGGTGTTTAGTATGGTTTTGAAAGAGAACATATCCTTCATATGAACAAAGACGGAGGAGTTAATATGGATTTAGAGAAGTAATTAAAAAATAAAATAAGAGAAGGTCAATGTTTATTACAATACCAAGAATATGCAGTCAGTCATAAAAAACGAGAGTAAAAAAGGCATTTTCAGAATATTGCCATGGTAGTAAATTACGTGACAATATCAAAATTAAAATGTCAGTAAAATGGATATTATATATTTTAATGAGCTATGCGATAATTTAAGCTAGAGAAAGAACAAGAAAATTGAATTTCCTGATATATGGGATAACAAACAAATGAAATGTTTTACTGTAGACACAAATAAGCTAATTCCAGATGAATTACCAGAATAGAAGTTGTCCGTTTATTAGGTCAGTGTCAGAGTTGGCCAGAGGGGAACTGTGTAGTATTGCCCCTAGATTAATACCGTGTGCTATTGAAAAAATAATAGATATGTCAGTTTGTTGTACTTTAATGGGATTTAGACTGGCCGTCTGCACCTGATTATCTAATTTTAATAGGTGATACATTTTGCAAAACAAAACTAAATTAAATAAGTACATAAATAAAGTACTAGATACAGTCATTTTAATCAAGTACAGTATTGTATGCAAATGGACTTGGGAAATATCTTTTAGTCATCAACATAATTGCAATGAAAATGAGAATAAGGCAATTTGTATATGGCTATTTGTTTTAATTTGTTGCAGGTATTGGCTCAATCAGAAAAAACAACACCATCTGTTGTTGACAGAGCGATACAGAAGGGACTTTCTGAGCATATATCAACACGGTGTGTCCTGAAGCAAGCAGAACTACAGATAAATACACATAGACCGCATGTATCATGAACTATTAATTATATTGTGTGGTCAACTGTTATGGTAACAGCAAAGCTTAATCTAATTGCCAGTCTTGCAAGCAAAGAAGCAAACAGGTACATATTTGATGCTATATGGCATCTCTATGCAGCATGGTTTGCTGGAAGACACCTGACAGTAAAAAATGTACATTGAAGATTTTGTAGCCAAAATTTTAAGAATTCAAGAGGTTATGTCTGTGTGAGGCATTGTGATGAGACTTAACATAAAAACGTAATTATAATATACAACATTTTGTCGCTCTCTTTCTAACAATTGAATTTCCTAAGAGCGCCAACATGCAAACTGTGTTTGTTTTCTTTGTTAGAAGTTAAGAATACACTGAACCGAAATTCTTAGTAGCCACTTTTCAATTTCACTTTTTTCTGATTGAGCGTTAGTGATATTGAAATGAATTTTTGTCCAAATATGTACAGTCCAATGGACTAAAGTTGAGCGGTGCTTTAGAAGTTTTCT
The DNA here is from genome assembly GCA_964019695.1 of Loripinus fragilis. NCBI lineage: Eukaryota > Metazoa > Mollusca > Bivalvia > Lucinida > Lucinidae > Loripinus > Loripinus fragilis. Next base: position 13,156,157 of record OZ026530.1, read on the forward strand.
ATCGCAACACAGTTTTTGGGTTCAAAAACGCAAAAATCAACTTTTTGAAGAAAATAAGCGCTTTGGGTGCATTTTTTTATTGACTTGAAGTTCAGGTGATTACAAACCCGTCTAGCCGACTTGAAAAACACCAAACACTTGATTTTTTGCTTATGACAGATTTTTTATGAATGTTTTAAAAATCTCAAATTCTGCAATTTTCCCAATATTTTCATAAATCATCTGCTGCGTATACTAAAATCATTGTATGTATTTTATTTAATGTGAACATGTTAGACCAAACACAGTACAGATCAATCAGCCCATTTGCTAACGATCATTTTTTCAAGACTGGTGTCTGCTTTTGGTTTTAACGTGAAACTTTAAAGGTCACTTAAATGGCATATGTCAAAATTTTCTTATTTTTTTAAGTTGAACAGTGACGTCTATTCATGATAAATAATTGCTGAAATTTCAATGCCATGCCACAAATAATAAAGCGTACAGAGCAATGCAAAGTGTATATGCGAATTGCATGGTTAAAGCTAAAACTCTTTGACAAAGCTGTCATAGTGGCTCTCTTCATGTTAACGTAGAAGAGAAATGGAGAGTTCAATTGCCAAAATGTTTTGAATTCTTTCTTATCTGATATCACAGCCGTTATTAAGAGCTTCAAACTAATTAAAATATAAATGGATAATATATCTGAGCAATATTTTATATCACATTAAAAGTGTGACTTTTTGAAATGAGGGTACCTTTTCTTGGACTTTGCCTGTGCAAGATCTCCATGTCATTTTGAAATGAGATAATTTGCAGAGTCTTGACGAAGTCTTTTATTTTTCATAGCATTAAAATTTTGTTATTGCGATTTTTATTTTGTGAACAGGCTCAAAAAATGTAAGGTGGCTACTTATAACATCGTTTCAGTGTAGACTTAACAATTTTGCTCGTTTCATCAAATAGAGCAGAATATTTGTGTAGTCGGTACTAGCATTTAATTTATCATTAATTTTAACAAAGGGTGTGTAGTATATCATTACTCAGTCACGCATGGACTGAGAATAAGCAGTCATTACAATAGCAAACGAAGTGTCATGTAAAATCAGTTCTAAGGCGGCGTTACAGACGTGAGCAACACACACAATTTTGTATAGATTCGATCAAGAGATCTTGTCGTGTTGATTTACACGTCGTAATTGCAATGGGGTATACTGCACTGTATCGAATCACAGCATGTTTAAGCCAAACACAAAAGAAAAAGTTTGTTGGCCCACGGGAGGCAGGTTAAGGTTAGCTAGGGTAAGTGTTTCTAGGGTTAGCCTTAGGGCTATGGTAAGGGTAAGGACCTGGCCCAAACTGGATGTTGACAGAGTGATGCCGGCCAGGTACTTCGGCAATAAAATGATCTAAGGGTTAAGTAAGCTGTGTTACTGGCAGGGCTTTTACAAGCATTTCTTGTCAAGATTTACAACATCCTTTCATGTCATGCTGCTCATGTGCCTACATTAAAGCGCGCCAACACACAAACTGTGTTTGTTTGCGTTGCAAGAAAATAAGAATAGACTCAGAAAAATACATAACAAAGTCCACCTCATATAATGACAAGGTTAATCTACAACCAGGGCAGCACAATTTGTTCCTGTAGTAATCCCTACAACTTGTCTATGCAACTGATTGCAAATCGTATAAAAGTGTTCAATAAAAAGGTCAGCACATCAGATACATTTTGACAATACCATGCAATATATTTTTGGCTGTTCTGAAGTTAACAAAACGCAATACTGCTGTTACGTGCAAGGTCAGGAGAGTCTTCTCTTTGACACATTCTTTCAATTAGATCAATAAGTTTATCGTTAATCAAATTATACACTGAAGGACTTTAAAAACACAAAATTTGAATTCATAAAATTAACAACTTTTGAGGTATCAATTTTATAGAGATTTGGCAAAAATAAACACCAATACGTCAGCAAAACATGATTAAAATTTCATATCAAAATAATAAATAATTTTAGAGCAGTAGTCTATCAAAAGACAATACCCTGCATTCTAAAGATGTAATTTAAAATTTGTCTAGAAATTGGGCATGATTTAAAGTTATTGAAATAAAATATTTTAATAAAAGTCTGAAACAAATTACCCTTTGAGCCCTGTTATTCGTCTGACAGTGCTGGTAGCCAGCCGGAATGGATATCGTCGATGTAAATATCGTCGATATAATCAACGTAAGTTGCCGTCTTAATGTCTATCGCCATTCTTAGTTGACCAGGCCTGTTTCGACCTTCAACTATCCTAGTAGCCTGGAAACAATCATGGAGATGCTGTATAGCTGACGGATGTCAATTAGATATCTGGCGACGCCAGAAACACGCACCCAAGCTTTTATTATTCCAATTGCGCCAGATCGTTTATGTTTAGACAATTTTGGCACGAATAATAAAGCTGTAAAACTAGAGCTACTGTAATTTTATATATGTATACCTACAAGGTATATGTGAAATGATAAAATATTTTGCTTCATTGATTCCTGGGGACGCCTCGGGCAAAAAATAGTAAATCACAGCTATGTTGCTGGTGGTGGCCATTGACTATAAAAACACTGATATTAGGTACAGATAGAGACAGAGTGTCGTTTCCAGTCGATTTAATTTGTAAAAGTAGTCTAAAATGTTCTGGGTTCAAAAAATAATAATTTTTATTTTTTGCTTTTTTTAAAGTCCTTCAGTGTATGTAAAGTAGTGTAAAGAGTGAAAAATACATAGTTGACAAACTGGAAGCAGGATTTCTAGCATTATCACATTCGTCAGTGCAAAGGAATGGATGCAAATTCGGTAGCTGGAGGAAGAAATAATGTCAACATCGTTAAAATGAATCTGCTGTAAACAAATAGATTTAGTGTTCACTGGGTGGGAGCGAAAGTACATGTGACTCTTTGTGTTGATCTGTATAGTGGACAAATCCTTGTGTTTTCTATGACCTTGATGGCGGTGTGTGTTTTGTCACCTGTGTAATAAGGTTTTGGACATAGACAACTTGGGTAAGCGTGTTTTATTTATTCTTGTTTCCTTATTGAAAAGCTTTGGGCACGAAAAGATGTTGTTTTCTATGGTATAAATTGTTTTTTTCGTCCGCAAATCACTATTACTTGCGAGTATTACACATCACCTGTGAACAGAAAATCGACTGATTGAGCGCTTCGATTGAAACAAAATATAGGTCAATGCCTTTTTAAGATAGAGTAATGATCTATGATGACATTCACTTAAGATAAATGTCGTTAGAAATGCGTATAAAAGCACACGAGGAGCATGAGTGACCATTCCCAAAATTTCCAGTCTGCATGTCATGTCGCAGAACTAGTGTATAGTTTGTGCTATGACACTTCGATTTGTCTGTATCGTGTGTCGATTTTAATATGCAGTATTTCATAAGTTTAATTGAAAAATATTTTTCTTTGCAACAAAAAAAATATGCTGAAGTAGGTAAAGCAATCGTTTACCTCAATGAGAGCCGCTTTTAACACTTTTTCAATCAGGGCAGACACATATCAGCAGCTCTTGTCAGAGCTGCCTGATCAGGGTTTACTCTGTCTGATAATAAAAAAGTTGCAATATAGTGGATATGACAAGTAATTTATTAGGTCAATGTACAAACGTGAAATTTTATTATTGCAACAACTTTGGAAAAGTTGAAGTGGCATATTGAAATAAGCTTGTCCGTACGTCAGTCTGTTCAAAATTTAAGATAGGGTTTTGAAATTTTATAGATGGATTTCTCATCAAAATATAAGTGACCCGTAATTTATTAAGTCTGGATTATCTCCTTTGTGGATTAATGCCCTTTTAAGGGGCCAGTATGAAATTTTGTAATTAAGATATCTCAAAAACTATTACAGCTAGGAGCTCCAAACTTGGTCAGCTGATAGAAGAAATGAGTAGATTACCTGGTGAAAATTTAAAAAATCAGTTATTGCCTTTTGCAAATTTGAACATAGAACACTTGATATCTCAAATACTCTCGCAGTTAGGAGCTTTGAACAAACTTGAATAGCTGATAGAGGATAATGAGTAGATAACAGTGCGAAGATTTAAAAATGTTGTTTTATTTTTTCGATTATTGCCCTTTGCATTTTTCGAGTTATTTCCCTTTGCAAAGTTGAACATAAATAAAGATATCTTGTAATAAAGATATCTTGAAAATTTTAAAGCTAGTAGCCTCGTGTATAGACCTTGGGGTAATGGTTTAAGAGCTGGCCTATGATAGCACTAAAATGATCGCTTAAGACACACAGTGGTTTCTCCCCAAATTCAAGTTATATACGAGGGTAACTCAAAAATAAATGAGAGTTGATACATATATTTTAATTAAGTTGACGTACGACAGTCAAATTTGGCATATTTGAACTATCCTGCCTCAGAATATGCAAAAACATGATCATAAAAAAGTAAAGTTTGCTTTTTCTAAGCAAACAAAGAGCGCGATCTTATGCCATGCGTTTATGGTGGAATAAAGCGTAGTTGTGGAAACACATTACAAAAGTGAGCGTCATCAATTTGTGCATTTGTTGCAAGTAAAATGCATACATCCATTTTTACTAAATGCAACAACTTTAATTTAGGCATTTGAATTGTATTCCACAGAAAACAGTGAGGATAAGGCAGACTGGGTGGATATGTTTTCTGATCTGAATCTTCATTGACACAGTCGTTTATATATTTTGCGTTTCAGAAACTCTGAAAAGTACGAACGGTTCAAATATTCAGGAGCTCTTAAAATAACTAAAATCTTCTTCAAAATCTTAATATCGGCCAAAAATTACCATCACTTAGGCCAAGAACGATAATTCCTGGTCGGTATTGTGTAGACTCGTATTGCATGTAGCACTCGTTGCTCCGCTATACGAAAAGCCTATCATTGTATCATGTTCACATGAGGTAAGCGATCCAATTCATTAAATATCAGGCTCATGAACTGGCTAAATTGTGAACTTTGGCGAGCTCGGCATGCTCAGTTTGCAATGTAACTAGTTATGTGCAGATCCAGGAATTTTTGTCAGGGGGATAATGGGTCCGGACCCCTAAAAATCTTAAGTTGTATGTGTATCTATAAAAATAAGCATTTGGACCCCCCCCCCCCCTGGAAAAAATTGGACCCCCTCTGAATCCAGTTCCGACGACTAGAAAACAACCTTGATAACGTTTATTGAGTCCTCAACTTATTTATATGCTTTTCCAATGACTCAGAGGGGGTCCCATTTTTCCAGTAGGTAGGGGTAGGGGGGACAAAATAATTTTTCTATAGGAACACATTTAGCTTGAAATGTTTCAGGGGGGGGGGGGGTCCGGACTCCCTATCCCCCTCTATTTCCGCGAATGCTAATCTAGTGAAATAAGCATGTTTATGCTAAACTACTCATTTAGATCTTCCAGAATTTCTGTGACCGAGTTGGGATATCCAGTACAAGTAATACACCAAAACAATGGCTTCCTCGGGTGAAAGACTTTCAGACTTTCCTGTCTTGAAGGAGGCAATTTGGCCTATTTGAGAGTGCTAGAGAAACCTATCCGTATCCGTAGCCGGCCATCAAGTTGAGATAACCAGGATCAGTCATGCACCTATACATGATAATTATATAAGATACAATGGCTTCCTGGAGTAAAGGGCTTTAGACTTTTCCGTGTAGATGGAGACATATCTAAATCGTATTCTTAGTTATGATCAGGATTATCAAACTGTGCCTCTAGCCTGGTCATTTGAAGCATCCTAATCCTGAGACCACCATACAAGGCTAGAGTTGAAGTATACTTTGGGTACAAAGACACCCCAGGGGGTACTCTCAATTTTTCTTCATACATAGGCTTGGACCCAGCATCTACTGTTTACCCCCAATCCCCCCCCCCAAAAAAAAAAAAACAAAAAAAAAAACAGGAATATCAGGCATACTCTAAAATATTTGAAATTTTGCGGCCCAAAAATATATTCCCATTCTGTATCTTGACCTTAAAGGGCCCTTAAATGTATAGAAATGACCCCCTCCACCCCCCCAAAAAAAAAAAAAAAAAATAGTCTGATTTCGTAATGACCCCACCCCCCCCCCACCCCCCAAAAAAAAAAAAATCCTTAAATCTTCATAATCCCAAAAGTATTACTTTTCTGAAATTTTGAACCAAAAATAATGCTCCGAACCTAAATATATATGATAATAACGGAGTACCTCCCCACAACCCCCGGATAGTGACCGCCCAGGAACCCCACGACTGGAAGAGTGTCACTTTGTTCTATTAGTATTCAACAGACAATGTGTGCATCTGCCAAGCTTTCTCACTTTAGAAAAAGAATTTCAAACATATTTAAATGTTATCCTACAAAAAAACATCGAAACCCCTTTAAAATATTATCATAACATACTATACAGCATGTCTGCAACACGACATCCAGTGCTGATAGTCAGTTTTGCAACACGCGATGCAGAACAATTTTTGACCTCTCAATGGTTTCCATTGCAATTAATTGCACTTACATAGCACGGCATTTAGAAATATTTATATAATCTGAAACAAAATACACCATGAAATACTCATAATGCAACATCAGTCATTTCAAATAACGTTTTTGGCAAATATTTATGAAAAAGTACCGGTGTTGCTTTTAAAATCGAAAGTAGAATGATGATTTTCTAAGAATGAACGTGTAAACAACCGAAATCACGGCAATAATCAGAAGAAACGGAGTAATACATCGAAAAGACCTTTACTTATGCTTCTTGTACTACTGGTATGAAGCTGAAATTCTCAAGGTAAATAATATCAAATCACAAAAATAAGCACTCTGAAACTTACCGGACATGCTTCACACAAGGATTTGTCCACTATACAGATCAACAGAATGGGACACGTGTACTTTTCGCTCCCACCCAGTGGTGTTGGTGTTGTTGATTCATTATCTATTGTTACTCCCTTGTTTGTGTGGGGGGTTTTGCAGTTGGTCCTTGCTTTTTATGCAGTACTTGGTGTTCTTTATAGTTTTGCAATCGTTATGTTGATGTTGACACAGAGATGAGAGATAGAGAGAGGTAGCTGGATGCTTGACTTTGACTGTCTTCCTGCTGCCTATGAATGTTAGGATTTCGTGTCTCTTCCACATGGTACTGTGGGTTGGTGTGCAGTGTTTGGCCATGTAAATACTTACTAGGCAAATGTAAACATCCTTTCATAAGTTTTTCTTTTCAGATAATGTAACTATCATTTAATTGATTCTAGAGGTACGGACTCACCCGTCATAGGCATTCCATTGAATTTCTTGATTTTGGTGGTGAACAATGTCATGGTTATAGCTCATTAAATGCTGTGTTTCCAATAGATGATTTATGTCTACCTGAAAATAAAAGTACATACAGAATAATGTAACAATACAATTTAAAGCTGCCTTTTACGTTATAATATTTAGAATTGTCTTTGTTTCTTGGCACAACTTGTACTTTTTCAGTTACAGGCTAAAAGTTGTTACCCGTTTAGTCAAGCTTGTTCATGTCATCTTGATGTGACTAGCTGTTGACGTAAAATCTAAAAACAAACAAACATACAAGACAAATTTAACAACAGAATTGCAGCTGCAATTACTTTCACCAAACACCATAATAGTTTGGCGTTTGATATATACTAGAGGACTTTGAAAACGCATCACCATAATTTTGCACGTTTTCTTACAAAGCGTATATGCAATTGAAGAGTTACTTGCAGGTTATAAAGTGCAATGTGTTCTTAAAAGGGTATCCTTTGGAAGCAAAGACTGCACCAAAGAACTGAAACTAGAGTGTGCATATTCCCTGGGCCAGACTAGCTAGTTTCCGCCATTTATGCTTCATCAGTGACCCTCTAATAGTTTCGAAGTTCCACAATGAAACCCATGATCTCAAAGGACAAGAAAATAAAATCTACACTATAGTGAGTAGCAGAGAGACGTTCTACCGCCGCTACACAGTCCAAGTCACCAGCTGTTGTGAAGTCAAATATGAACTAGCTAGTTTCTGCCATTAAGGCTTCTTCAGTGACCCTCTAATAGTTTCGAAGTTCCACAATGAAACCCATGACGAAAATAAAATCTACACTGTAGTGAAGGGCATGGAGACGTTCTACCGACGCCACACAGTCCCAGTCACCAGCTGTAGTGAAGTCAAATATGTTCCAGAACTGGTATGAATCAGTCGGTCATTTGACTGCCCTATAATGCGACTCTGCTGATAACGTCACATTGGTACATACACAATACTGAACAATTCTGCAAAGTCAGTTGAAACTTTTTGATTATTTTTGTGTTTAAACTGTAGCGTCTATGATACCACAACCAGCAACGATGCTTATAGACTTTTTTTTCTAATTAAAAGTAATTGATAACTTCAATATTTCGAAAATAAACGTCAAATTTGACCATCAATTGAACAGTTCCTTTTCAGAAACATCTCTTTAAATTACCTTTATGCACACTTTAATTATTGATATTGACTGCTTCCACTGGCAATCATGTGGGGAAGTCTTTTTGATGTAAATCATGGCAGGATATATGCTGTCATATGATCGAAAATGTCTTAAAAGTTTATGTTAACGTCACTTGCACCATACAAAAGACACGTGATACAAGGAGAATGTGTGCATAATCTCTTATCTGTATATACCCTTAGCCTCTTCCAACAAAACCAGACGAAAAACATGGAAAATTTGAAAGGCCCAAGATGTTAAATGTTATTGATAGACTATAGTATTCATAGTGGTTGGGGTATGTCGTTATCTTTCAATAAATGGGTGTTAATTTGAGCATACCGAACAGTGAATTGATTTCGAACCGTTCAATGATGAATGTGCAATCGTGAAAGAAGCCCAGGACGAATATCTGTTGAGTCAGGAGTAAAACTAACGCGGGTTAATTAGCAGCTGGATTGGTGTCCTTCAAAATCGACCATTCCTGTCTTAAAACGGATACTTTTTCAATATTTTAAACTTAATTTACAACTATTAATTTCTTAGGGCACACTAAAAGCTGGTCAGACTATGATATGCAACAACAATTATATATATATATATATATATATATATATATATATATATATATATATATATATATATATATATATATATATATATATATATATATATATATATATATATATATATATATATATATATATATATATATAAAAGAATGAAGAAACAGCTTTTAAACACATTTTTAATCTGGTAGCGCTTTCACTAATAGAACATTAGATCTTCAGCAGGATTTGAATTGCCATATATTAATGTGATAAGTAACCAAAATAGTCATGGATGTCTTATTGCAGAATATGTTTAAAAGATTCAAGCTACATAAAATGTTAGGAGTTTAAAACATGTGCAATTTTAGAGGTTTAATATTTTTGTACATTTTGTGTGATTGTAATATCAAAACAGAACTATCATACGCAAAGTTAGATATTATGTTATCAGCTCATTCTGGAAGTGATTTGCAGGGCATGGTTTGGATGTCTACTGTGCATTTCTTTTAAATATCGAATATTGGTATATCACAGATACAGATAGATAGTGTGCAATGTAAACATTTTTATTCACTCGCATTTGTCTGGAAGCGCATTTCGTTTTGATCCACATGTCTGATCTTTACCTTGTAGCTTTGTCCAGAGACATTTTTGAGAGGCATACCATGCATCATCCAAAAGAACTAGCGTTTACCTTTTTAATGATGCTAGTATTTATTAATTGACTACTCAATAGCACTTATACAGGGAAATGCGTCGGTGTCATACTGGTGACGTTTTTGCTTTCAAACAGTCTATATTTGATTTTACCTAAGACCTATACAGCTTACCTCGGACCTATACGGGACTCTGGACAATATGGATTTCACCTTGGATAATATGGATTTCACCTTGGACAATACAGAATTCAATGCGGCCAATAGGGCAAACACTCAATCACTGCATGTACTAGCGTGACGTCAGTGGGCCGCCTGTTCAATTTAATGGCGTCGTCTATCACGTATAGCCTAGTAGTTACATCGTTTTTCAACTAATGGACATTCAAAACATACGTAAAACTACGCATTAAAGTCTGCACAAGATATATGGGGAATTCTAATGCGCTGTTCAAGATGGCGAAATCCTTATAGACTCTGAAGGAATCGTTCATATTTTTAATCGATTTCTGAGTTAGAATTACTGCTAAATGATTTGTTTTAGTATATCACTGTCTGTCGCGCATCGAGTTTCTGATTTATCATTTTTAACGTCTGACCGCTAGCCAGTAATATATTGAGCAATAAATCACTGCGAGCGCGAATCTTTTTCTAAAGCAAACGAAAATGTCTTTGGAAAGAATGGCATCATCAGTCAGTTATATTTTAGAAGTTCAGATGGATGACCTAGGCCGTTAAGAACGTCTGTCCGCTGGCGACACTTAAGCGGTGTTAGTAGAATCCAAGTGACAACATTCTGCTTTTTCGATTTCCCTGGGACTTTCAGAGCAAGAACATGAAGATGTAAATGATTCTGTCTCTGGCGAATTATGATTATTAGATGGCCTGAGACAGATTAATACTTGCTACCCCAAAGGACTGTGACAATTTCCTTTTAAAAAATAAAAACAAGAACACGAAAAATGCAGCCTACAGAAAAGTTTGTCTCAGTTGAAAACTAATTAATAAATATGTCATTAATCAGATGATTTCGTATTGGCTTAGTAACAGGTCCTTGATCAGCGGTATTGGTCCTTGGCCTTCAGCATTGGACCAATACAGCTGACCTCTGACCTGCAACTTAGCCAATACGAAATTGCTTGATAAATAATAATATAATATAGCCAACTCCATACCACTTTCCTGTTTTCATGTTATAGAATTATGATAATGATTGAATCCTAATCTTTTAAGCCTGGCATCTTTAAAACCACAAAATAAAACTGCATTATATTTTTTTTTATTTTCGTTACTTATAATGGCCATTCAAATGTAACAATGGCGACAGGTTGTGTCGATTCAATATTTAAAGCAAAATGCACAATGCTTATGATGTGATTGAAATTGGCAACTACGTCAATGAGTACATTGTAGAATTTTCATTTTTGGGAATATTCTATTTTTCTCTATCGATTTGGACTAAAACATGCCGAACCTAATATCGCCAAATTATTTAAGACCGATATTATTTTGATTACGAAATATCTTAATCCTAATGCGACTTTTGTAAAAAGTTTAATTTTTATTTTAAAAATGATTGATTTTAAAAGAGGAAGAAGTTTCAAAATAGTTATTTGTTTCAAATGGATGATTTCTGCTCAATTGAATCCCATATTGCATCATTTTATGATAAAGTGCATTTTTGGACAATTGATCGGGTTTTATTTTTAGATATACGCATGCAAAGTTGTGTACCTCCGAATATTGACCTAATTTGTTATAATACCGACTATTCAAAATTGCTCAGAAAAAGTCAATTCATCTTAGATTGCCTAAATCATTTTTTACCTTTAATACAGCTGTTGTTACGGAAGTATGGGCTGGTTAAAACTTCAAGTGGTCCAAAATTTGATCATAGCTGACAGTTGCATATCCCTACATTTAAGGACCTGTCACCTAAGAAACAGAAATCATATAGCAACCTCGCCATATGTACAGGACATATTGACTTCCGGATAATAATTGAACAGCCATAAAAGCAAGTTGCCAAGACTGCTCCTTTCTAAATTGTGGTTTTTTTACATACACAGTCTTCTTGATAGATCAATGAATTGAGACTAATGCAGTTTGCGGGTAGATTTCTGCTCGCTCCATCAAGTTACATGTACATTACAATTGTCAGAGCGGTGTACAGTATATACAAAGCATATATTATTATTTGGCACAATTTTCAGTCATGTTGCATTGCTGGTTACAGAGATATCACCCCAGGATCAGACCTTTCGGATCGCACCTCGTATATTTCATTATTTCAGCATAGCCTAGGACGACTACTATTCTCCTGTTAAATAACACATCCCCTCATTATATATTTGCTATTCTCTAAGAAGTGGTATACTTGCATTGTATACAGTTTTACTAATGGCATACCTACACCTAAACAAAGGTCAAACACAAATTATGCGCCACACAATAAGAGAGGGAATGAATTATTCAGTTTTAAGCAAACAAATGGCAATAATTCCTCTGATATATACCTATACCTATAGATAACAGGACATGCCTTACGTGTAAAAGTAATCTTACAGAACCCATAGAGCTGTGTCAGTAGGCGTAAACGTTGACGTAAATTAAACAGAGCACACCGTAATGCAAATGAAAGCACATATTATATGTGGGAAATAAATACTGGGCTTGCTAACTAAAGGACAATAACTCCTCTGGTACTTAGGATATCCTGACAAACTTCTTTCGTATAACCACACTATTAACAAATATACTCAGTATAAGCTCCAAGAAATTACATCAATTGCGTACTAAGTTATGGCTGAGGATAAAAAATACAATGAATGCAATCAAAGGGCAATAACTCCTCTATAACAGATTACACCCTGATGAAACTTCACGATATTTAAAACATTAATAATGTTTATTTTGACAATATGGTAAGTAAAATATACCATAATTCAGAGCATCAACTTAATAAAGCCAATACCTCTGATACTGAAGCAGCATTTTTAGACTTTCATTTGTCAATTTCTAATGATATTGTTTCTACCAAAATTTATGATAAACGTGAAGACTTTGATTTTGAAATTGTCAATTTCCCATTTTTAGATGGTGATGTTCCTCGCTCTACATCCTATGGAGTCTATATCTCTCAACTCATTCGTTTTGCTAGAGCATCTAGCTATATTACTGACTTCAACACTCACAATACATTGTTAACTCAGAAACTTCTTAAACAAGGCTATCTGTATCATAAACTTCGCAAAAACCTTTTCAATTTTTTTTAGATAATACTATGATTTGATATTTAAATTCCAAGTTGGAATTAAATCTCTCATGAGTCAAGGACTTTCGGAACCTGAATTCTATGGTGACTTGGTGTATAAATTGAATAAGATTGTTGGCTCTAATATTTTTTCAGTGCAGTTCATTAAAGTAATTTCCCATTATAAAAAGATTGGCTATAACATTAATGTATTGTAACAGACTGCATGCTTGGTGGTCAACCCAATCACGGTTGGCAACTTTACTTAACTCTTTAATAGCACGCCGTGGATCGAACATCAGACTCTACAATGGTTTCAACATAAAGACTTATCTATAGATGAGATGGTAGGAGCACGATGCCTTGGCTGTTTGTCAGGTCTACTGGGGTTTACCTGATGGATTTCCTTTGCTCCGGTATTCAGTTTTATTTACTGTTGAGTCCTTATCTTTGCTTTATCTCCTTGTTATACCTTGATTTATAAAGAGTGTAAAGAGTATAAAAATCATAAGTAGACTAACTGGTCGCATTGAAATCTCTAGCTTTAAGCTTATCTAAAATTTCACCTGAATTTTTAATAGACCAAAATAGGTTTTTACCGGAACTCTCATATACCTTTTCACAAAATTTGATCACATGTTTTTTAATAGCTGAAAGACACAAGGTTAACAATTTAGAAAGTTCTGTTGTCGTACAAGAACTAGAATTGGCAATAAATCTTGCTTTATATGTTTTTTTATGGAGTTTAGGTAACCAGTACAACGTAGGAACTTTGTCTTGATTTTCTTTAGCTTTGACACCAAAATGTAGGGCTGTATGACAACCATGCCCATCAACAATCACCCTCTCACTTAAAGAAGGCTATAGTTTATAGGCATTTATGTCAACAAGCTCACGCTTAAGAGTATTAATATAATACAATCGTCAATTAACTACAACATTGTTAGCAGCTTTATCTGCTGGAACCAAAACATAGTTCATATGAAAATCCTGGATACATCGTTTAAGATGACGAAAAGAAGATTTAGGTTTAGGGGGCAAAAGATGTGTATTACGAGAGTAAAATGAAATACGAGTATCAATAATTTTAAAAATGTTAATCTTCCATTCCTTCAAGGCACAAGATTTAACATTTTCTGGTTTGCACCAACGATTACTAAAGTCATTTAAAGAAGCAGCGATCTCTCTACGACATTTAGAGAAATCAATATTAGAGGGAAATCTATATTTAGGACCTTTAGAAATGATATAGCGAACTCTAGCGTCAGGAATGACATTTAGATTACCTGTAATAACATGCCCTGCAGAGGGATATAAATAATTAGAATTTTTACAATCTCAGGAGGCAGGAGTATTGGAATCTATATCTAAATCATTTACAATTTTATTAAAGTTAAATATAGTAGACCTAATTGGTTTGTTATATTTATAACAAATGATAGGAGTTTCAATACTCTTTTTTATTCTTGTTTCTTTTTTTCTATCTTTCTTCATTGTTTCTTTTATTTATTCAAGCATCATCTCTATTTTATGCGTAGTTATATGATGTTCGATAAAATTCTTTTAAAAATGGCATATCAACTATTTTTGGAATGTGATGAAATGCGAAAACGTCACTTGAACAATATAATTAACACTACAAGATGAAAACACATAAAAGCGTAAAGATGTGGCTTGGGTGTCGGATCAAAGATCAAGAAAACCAATTGTTGTAATGACTGGTTACATGGCGGCGTCGACTCTACAATGTGCAAACAAAAGAAGGATACTAGCATGCTGGATTGACAGTTAAATATTGCGTCAAAACTAGATACTGGAATGCAAGGAAACACAAAGACACAGAATAAGCATTTGATGTCATTTTAAGTTGTTGTGTTAGGGTTTTTGGTGCATGTACGGGATTTATTGAACCTATAGATAACAGGACAGAGCACACCCTAATGCAAATGAAAACAACAAATTTTATTTGGGAAATAAACACTGAACTTGCTAACTAACCAAAACATTTTCTCATCAGAAAAATGTGTAAGCATTATCGATGCATTTTAAATACAGAATAATGAATACTGACGTCATGATGCAAACATCATCGACGTTCAAAGTTCAAAAACAATCTTTTTGCAGAAAATGTGTTTCAATTGAAGAAAACTCTAGCGGAATAGATTTACCCTATTGTACACAATATTGGGTATTGGCGTAAATGATGTTAAACATTTCAAATCATAACGTAAGGTTGCTAGCTGATAATTTCCTTGGTCCACAAGATCGTTATAATAGTTTTTGATAGAAATTTGACTTCTAGTGTCCATTTTACAATTTCCTTCTTGGGGTCAGGATAGTTACGCGCTAATAGCAGGCATACGTAATCAATGAGGTGGCTGTACCTATGGTATTGTGACAGACAAATGCTGCGTTCATGCAATAATAGAAATTACACAACAAACTTGCAAGCATTTTATATTAACAATGAAATGGCGTGATTGTTGCGTTTTTTGTTCCTTAAGTATAATGTTTTTATTATATTAGTATACAAAATAATTAAATCAATTTTTGGCGTCGCTGCTGTCATATGAGTCGTCTCTGTAGATGATGACTATGTGTGGTCATCAACAACGTTATCGTTTGTTATGCATGTCTGGATGTGGCGTTCTGCTCCTGTTCGAATGCCATTCTTTGACAACTTGTCATTTTGGATTTGTGTGAAAAACTGAAGACGTGGCATGAGATTGCACGTGGTAAAGACATTGAGAATATCATGTTATCTGTGCATTATATTGTGTAAAATCTAATTCATATTAAATAAAAAAAATACCTTTGATCGAGATTCTAACCAGGGACTCTGCTGTTACAATCCCTCTACTCTACCAACACACCTATGGTAGATGAGAAACCTCAGATGTCAAATAGGTATGTATAGTGGTCACATTTGTAACACTTTTTACATAATTTATCAAACTTTCCAAAAGAATATGGTTCACTGGTGATTCTTAATTTATACTGAGTCATCCCATTTTAGTTAATTCATGCATAATTGTCCACGTCAGGTGAATTTGTGTGGACATTACCTTAGTTTAACATACCTCAATAGGTGGGAAGTTGCAATTGTCAAAAATGTCCTGTCCTGTAGGTTCTGCCGTCTGGAAGTGTATTTTGGTTCTTAAGCCATCAATATAGTTATCCGTTGGTTGTATCATAAAAAGCAGGTAAAATGTATCATAAACAGTTTGTCCACTGATGGTGGTAGTTACTGAATGAATATCAAAGTCTCTAGTACCCGATTCTAACCCATATCTTGTCAATGCTGATATTGAAAACCTGCAAAATGGCTGTGTGTCACTGTTCCCAGAAGCAGATGTATGGCATACAGGTGAACCATTGGGATAGGTTACTTCAAAGCTGATGTTGCAATGAGTCTCTTCTGAAGCTACTAATGCCAGACATCCAATTGGAATGTGGTTATATATTCCTAGTTGGGCTTGTGTGCCAGCAACACGAATCTAAAGACACAAAATAAAATGAAAGCTGATCAGCAATATGATTGCAAAGCCAGAAAGGACGCAACAAACTTCATCCAAAACAAGGATCCAAAATACCTACACACAAAACACTGAGTGGTAGCAACAATAAACATTGATGGCAGCCAAAATAACAAGTAGTCTTTAAATACCTACACACAAAAAAACTAAATGGCATGGAACATAGGAACAAACAGCCGTTTCAATGCTTAGAAATAGATGGCAGCCAGAATAACGAGTAGTCTTTAACAACATCACACTCTAGGTCAACGTTTTTTACTGTACTCGGTTCTGGTCAGTTCTAAGTCGGTAATTATGTAGCTGCTTACTTATATTTTTTTGTTGTTTCCATTTCATTTGATCATTGCTTTCTGGTAAAGTTCTTCGCGTACATTCTAATTTTGCAATGAGAGAGAGAGAGAGAGAGGGAGAGAGAGATAGGCGAGAGAGAGAGAGAGAGAGAGTGAGTGAGCTGGATGCTTTACTTAGTTCAGTTGACATCTGTGCTCTGTGCCCATTTCCCATGATTTGTTGAGCTTGTCTATGATCTTTTATTCTGGCATGCTTTCTGGTCATACATACTTATCTTAATTGTTTTATATGTATTCTGGGAATCAGAAAGAAAATCGAAAAAAAGAACTGCAGAATATATATAATTTTGTCTTATAGAATCATTTGGAATGTTCAAGAAGATTTCCATCTTTCTTTGGTCAGACTTAAAATTCTGATGTGCTTTTCTAGTTGTTTCTTTTTTCTAGGGATTACCAGAATGTATCTTGAAAATGACTCAGAGTTAAGAATTAAATACTAATGCAAAACGAAATTTAAACTGGAGAGTTCTTTAATCTAAATTGCCTTTAAGAAACCATGATTGTGTATTAGTTCTCCAAAAATACCTTTAGTAAAGCAGATTCATTAAATCAATCATGATTATGAAAGCATTTTCCTGTTGTCGAGAGCACAGGTTAAACTAAATGTGTTGTTTTTACTGCATAAACATGTATCATGAACCTGGGGAAATGTTTAAGCACTATGCCTCTTGGCTTCATCTTCAAACAATTTTTTGAGATAAGTTAAATGTTAAGGCAAGGACAAAAATGTATGATTCCTTTAATATATGGACAAAACTTGGAAATTGTAATTTAGCGTGTTCAGTATTAATCTTCCTGAGACAAGTTAAATGTAGCCTTGGAATGTCACTATCAAAGAACACAAAACACTCGGAAGAAGAAACATAATATGTTTAAACAGAGGTACATGTATAAACAAAGACAAGTACATTAACAAGGTCAAAGTAAACATTGCAACATACTTTTTATAAAGTGTTACTTATTTTCATAGATATGTTCTAATTGGTTTCAGGCATCTAAGCAGAATACAAATAAATCAGCCAAAGGGGATATTAACTCTTGGTGGGTGGGGTAGTGGTAGGCAGGAGGGGACATGATTATAGTTTTAAATGGTTGAAAGTAACGTATTTTGCAAGGTGTAACACAGCTTTAAAATCCACTTTTTATTTGCAAAATAAATAAGCACAATGTAATTCTAACAAAATCAAACTGGAATCACACAAACTTAACATATACTTAAACGCAAAAGAAACGCAACTCTTTCTAAAATGGTAGTTCCTTCTTTTTCATAATAAAATCAGCCAGCGATAATGAAATCGCTAAGTACCGTTATTTGCCTTGCATACAGCACCAGAATCAGACCGCTGTGACTTATGGTTGGTGAGCTGCAACGAGAAATGTAAGGCAAACCCCATTATTGAAGTCACAAAGTTCAAAAATTGTGACTATTTTGCGAAAAAACGTTTTAAACCAATATCGGTTTTTTGAAAGCAAAAGGGTAGACAAAATCAAATCAGGTACTTTTATGTTTCTGTCAACGTTCATTTTGTCAAAATGACGTCTTTAATTTTTTTGCGTTATTGGCCATTTTTATCCAAAAGAATGTTAATAATCGAAAACTTTTAATGTCACCATATAGCCCTCAATACATTGCATAGAAGACATAAGTATCGCGACATGATCAAACAAAATACGACTGTAATGACTGTTTTAAAAAAAATAGGTTGACGTCAATTAAGAAACGCAGCAACGAAGCGACTGGTAGCGTTGATGATCAATACCTTGCAAACCGTTTTAGTGTTTTCCTTTAGTTAGGACATCTAGCTATCAGATCAAGCTGTTTTTTTTCAAATCGAATGAAACGTCACTTTTTAGACTCAATTTGTTGAAATTTACTGACGTCATTATAACGTAAGAATGGAAATCGTGATCAAAACCATTTAATGACAAATCATAACTCAATGCGCAGGAACACAGGATATAATTAAGAAATTAGCCTCATGTGATCCATGTGGAAGAAAAAGTGGATTGAAAACAGTTGCGTAACTATTGCGTTTAAGTATATATAGTGTAGGGGCCAAACTGAGATATATGGGCTATTTAGCGAGTTTGTTGCTTCCCCCCCAGGAAGAAAAAGTTGGTTACTATTTTCAGTCAGGGACATGTCTGGGGGCCTTAGAAACCCATGTTTTACTAAGATTTCTGTGGTCAATTTTCTGTAAATGGCCTGTAATCAACGTTACCCCACAAACATTGAAAATAGCAGTACACAAAATACAAGACTAACAATATAGTTTATGATAGTATCATTGAATTTATTTGAGGTTTAAATGTTTGATCTAGTCATAAACATCAATTACAGACATCTGTGAGATGTTTAACTGCTCATCAGTGTGTTACGTATGTTACATTTTATACTATATTGCAGATAATGACTTAAAAATGAACCATGCTCCCCAGCCACAGGAAGAGAAACTTGGTTACTATTTTCAGTCTGGGACATGTCTTTGGGCTATAGAAACCCATAATGTAGTAAGTTTTCTCCGGTTAGTTTTCTGTAAGTTAACTGTAATCAATGTTACCCTAATTTTGAAAATAGCAGTACACAAAATACAAGACTAATAGGATAGTTTACAATAGTATTAATGTAATGATTTGAGTTTTTCATGTTTTAGCTAGACATAAACATCAATTGCAGACATCTGTAATATGTATTAGTGCTCGTCAGAGTTACTCACGTTACATTATTTTACAAAAATGCAAAAAATTAACTATATAGATTGCATATTATAACAAACCATAATCACAACCTTAAATGTGCGATAGAGATCTCTATTCTTATGACGAATTTCCATTTTTCCATGTTTGAATCTATTTATAATTTGTAACTAGAGATAATTTGTAGTAAAATAAATTTTAAAATATGCTTTCAAGCATATCATTTCTACTGGCATACAGATTTTCTATTTCAACCACATACATTGCATTGGAATTGTCAGTGTCTTCTTTCATCTCTGTCACAATGAAATGAAATAACAGCCATAGAAACAAGTTTTACTACCATAGAAATTAGATTTCAGTCAATATATAAATAAGGTAACGTAGGTAAAAACAATGGCGTTTTGCATAAATTGATATACTAAAAATTGTGGAGAGTATCCTCATATTTTACCTAGGCCTGACGACACACAGAGTCTACTCTCCACATATTTTTATAACTTCAATAAAAGACAAATTATTTAAAATAAACACTAATCCAAGAGAGTTTTGCAATTTTGTTTGATCCTGTTAAATTACATGTATGGTAATTTGCAGAATTTTTATCAATGGTTCATAGCAATAAACATGATATTCACTTTATGATTCAAATATTGGACTGAATATACCGTACCTGAATAAATAAATTTCAATAAAAAAGCAATATTTCCTGCATCTTGTGGCAAGGCATGAGGATAGTGTGGGTGTCTTCCAGAGCAGGGACTTTCTGTCGACTTTACACAAAGGGCACATCTTAAAACTAGTTAAGTACCAGCTGAACTTTCTTTGAATCGGTAACAAATTGGTAAAATCTGCCGATTAACTGTTTTACAAGAATTTAACCCTTTACAATATATGCATACATTTGTCAAGCCCTTAACATATGTAACAGCACACTGTTATTATTTTACCTTAAATATGTTTTCCTGCGACAACTTAGTAGAAGTATTTGATCATGCCTAAAAAACTATGTTTGCTAAAAAATGAGAATGATTATGAAATGTCACTATCACAGACTGTAGATCAAACAAAGGTACCCTGAGGAAGAAACACAGAACATTTTATGTCTTGGCTGCATCTAAAATTCCTTTATCGTTTTTAAAAATTACAAATATGTTTTTTCTTGTATGCTTAATACATTAATATTCACTGTTGACAGTTACATTTTGAAACAAAAAACAATCAATGTACCCCTAGGCCTGTCACAATTGCAATCATCTATTCTCTTGATGAACACGATTATAATATATCATATTGTAAAATGCTTATCATCTTATTATATTATACAGCAATTTCGTAAGAAATTATTTTGTTTGTTAAAGAAGCAAGCAAGTTTGAGGTAAAGCGACCTGAGCGATACGCATAGACTTAAAAGCATATTACTTGCTTGGTAACATTAATTACAAAGCTATTTCATGTGAATATTAATTGCAAATGTTTTGTTTGTTAGTGAAGTTTTATTCAAAGTAGAATTTGAGGAGTTATTCTCAAGCTTTAATCATAAATATGACTCACTGTAATTTAACAACATAGCTTGAATATCTGAAACTCGCAAATTAAAGTGTCCAATGAGTGTCTGTTGAAAAATAGTGCCACGACTCACGCGCAGCTGTTAGCTTTCTTACATTATTCACAATGAAGTTCTTTCTTTTATGCACCTTTGGGTCATGTTGAGCTATTTATAAGATTGATACATGTTTACTCATGAGGAGTAAGAGACTTATGATCAGTTTGTTGGTTTTCAAAGATCTATAATATGCCATCAAAAATTGTGAGCAATACTGCAAACAACAGCTCGTAAACATAATTTTAGTCATAAACTGACTCATTCTTGCACCCATATCCTTGTATATATTTAGTAATACTAACATTGAAGGAGGGCTGTTTCTTGTTAAAAGAAGTATTTCAGTTTTGTTTTAAGTGTTATGCCATATTAAGATTACAAAATATGAGTATGTAACAAATTGCAAGTTCAAGCTAATCTCGTATATTGCAGTGGTCTATACATGTAGTAACTTTAATGTAAAGACCAACATTATATGCAACGAATCACTGTTTCAGCAAACTGATAAAACAAAGATGCATTTTTATATGTAAGGACAGGCGAGTTTCCCACCTTAGGGATTTTTTCTACATCAAGCAAATCATATATTAAACCAATTGATTATGTTTGTAAATTTGTATTAGCTAAACAATTTGTGATGTAATTTCTCCTAACATTAGACATTACCTCAGATAAACTGGTGATAGACTGGATGTACACTCAAGCTATTAGCTGCTGCAATAATGTGAATGACAGATTTTTGCATAGCAAGTGTATATATCATTGAATAACCTTGTTAAAAGCCTTAGTCACCAAAAGGCCAACCAAGGCACACTTACCTAATAGCGTATTTTTCAATAGTACTTGTTGATCTTATTTTAGCTTTACTTGTTTGAGCTAGACATAAACATCAATTGCAGGCATCTGTGAGATATGTTTCTGCTCGTCGGCGATACTAATGTTACGTATACTAAATTGCAAATAATGACTTTGTAGATTGCATTTTTAACAAAACATGTTCCGGCACAATATGTGGGTGAAAATATGGACCGACTTTGGTGATGACGTCTATATTAGCTTAGCAAGCATGGACGAAGAAACTCTTTTAGAAGTATTACTGGGTAGTTTTGACAATGTACCTGACGTACAGCACCTGGAGAACAAAGACTCCTTTGACATGATAGTGGCAAGCTCCCTTCATAGGCTGCTCTGTGAAGTACACGGAGATGCGTTATGAAGAAATGAGTACCTCTTGGAGGTTGGGGTCTTGATGAAATGGGTATGCTTTCGATATTATTCTCGTCGTATCTAGCGCTGCGTGCTTTGGACAATATCGCATGGATACCTATGCTTAATAATGCACTTGGGTATATATTTTGAAGAAGTGCTAATCGGCACAGTCCTCTGTTAGTAGACTGAGGATGCTGGCAAGTGTACAGTGTTTTTGATTTCTGTGTCTCGTTGCTTTTTTTTTCTCTCCCTCTCTTGTGTTGTATTGTTATTGTATGCATGTATATGATGCTCTCCTATGTGGAGGAAATAAAGAATCTATATATCTATCCTCATTTATTAGGTAACGTAGTTTACAGGCCTATCATGAAACTTCGACAATAGGAAAAGTAGTAAAACAGACCACAGGAAACGTAGTAAAACAGACAGTCCAATATTTGAATCATGAAGTAGATATTATATATATTAGCATGTGCCATTCCTTTAAACCTGTAAACTGTCAGGTAAAATAACCAATCAAAATTACAAAACTCTCTTAAATAAGTGTTTATTTAGAATAATTTGTCCTTAATTAAAATATATTTAAATAATATGTGGAGAGAGGACTCAAAAAAATTCTGAGCTTGGCTTTTTGTCCGGCCCAGGTAAAATTTGAGTCTAATTTCCACACTTTTTAAATTAGTATTTTTATCAATTTATGCAAGGGACAATGTTGTTACCTACGTTATCTGATATATATTAACCGCAACAAACTATCCATGGTAGTTGAATTTGTTTATAATAATTATTTCTTTTCATTGTGAAAGTGGTGTCGAGGACATTGTACATTCCTATGCAATGTAAATTGTCAAATAGAAAATCTTTACGCCAATATTAGAAGTGACAGGGTCATAAGCATACTTAACTATTTATTTTTCAACCTCTATTGCCAGTTACAAGTTGTAAATAGCCTAAAATATGTAAAAATGGAAATTTGTCATTAGAATAAAGATCTTTAATACACATTTAAGATTGGAGGAAATGGTTTATTCTAATATGTACTCTATAAAGTAATTATCTGCAATTTCGTAAAAATAAGTAACTCTGACAAGCAGAAATACATCTCTCACATGTATGCAATTGATGTTTATGCCTAGCTTAAACATGTAAAGTTCAAATAATATATTTATACTTTTGAAAATATCATATTAGTCTTGTATTTTGTGTACTGCTATTTTCAATGGTAGTAGGGTAACATTAATTACAGGCCATTTACAGAAAAATGACCAAAGAAAACATAGTAAAACATGAGTTTCAAATACCCATAGACATGCCCCAGACTGAAAACAGTGACCAAGTTTCTCTTCCTGTGGCTGGGGAACATGGTTCATTCTTATATGCAATATATAATGTCATTATCTGCAATTTCGTATAAAACGTAACATACGTTACGCTGACGAGCTGAAATGCATCTCACAGATGTCTGCAATTGATGTTTATGACTGTGTTAAACATTTAAACCTCAAATAAATTAATTGATACTTGTATAAAACATATTATTAGTCTTGTATATTGTGTGCTGCTTTTTTCAATGTTTGTGGGGTAACGGTGATTACAGGCCATTTACAGATAATTGACCACAGAAAACTAAGTAAAACATTGGTTTCTGAGGCCCACAGACATGTCCCTGACTGAAAATAGTAACCAACTTTTTCTTCCTGGGGGGCGCAACAGAACTCAAATTTTGAGATTTGGCCCCTAGACCAATAAGCTACAAAATTACAGTTTATAACAAAAACTTAATGCATTTAACCTACCGAATATCTGCTATTAATAAACGATAATTTGTATCCATAGATTACGGGTACCATAAGGTATCGTCCAAAACTTTCATCCAGAGTATATAGAATACCACATGACAACTGAAAAGATATATATGGTTGTTCTCAAGAATTGAGGTGTTTTAAAAATGTAAAATAAGGATAATGTGGCTTTTGTTCTTTACTCTTCTGATGACAACATTAAAGCATAGGTGTATCGTGTCACATTTGAATTTAAAAGTGTTAGTTTCGCGTTTATGAACACACATTGACTGACATTTAAATGCATATAATGGGTACATAGTGGAGACCACAGTGGTCGGAAATTTCGATTCTTATAAAACTATTCCTCAAATTAAGATTTCTGGATCCGATTGTATCAATATTTAACAACAAATTAAACCATGATTAAACTATCGTTAATTTAGTCGGCATTAAATCCGGTTGTACTTAACTTTTAACGACGAATGTTTGTCATTAAATCAGAGAGTTTGTCATTAAAGTTAACGATGGTCAAGGGGTAGTTTGAAACCGTCATTAGCGGAAATAAGATGGCCGCCAATGTTGTTGTTTCATTGACTCCGACCGTTGAAACGAAAGAAATGCTCGAAAAAGACGCCTAAAGAAGATCTAGAACTTGTTAAAATGTCCAAAGAGATACAAATACATAGATACATACTGGAGAAAAGTCTGCATGAAATAGAAACCAAATCAAAACGAGTAAACAATATCGGCAAAACGTTCAGTGTCCATTTGTTTATTAAATCGTCCTTCTCTGAAAGATCAGCTGTTGTTTTGACTGATGACGTATTGAAATCGACATGACGTGATGAAATAAAACAACTGACCGCACACTAGTAATTTGTATGATAAACCGCATTCATTGTTATTTAATTATTTGATTATTTAACTAAGGATTCAGAGGGGACATGGACTGGGCATCCCGGACCCCCTCCCCTCCACCCCCCCCCCGAAAAATGATAAAGGTGTAGGAGGTCACCCTCTAGAAAATACGAAGCTCCTCAGCCAGCAATCAGTGTTGGGCTATCATTGCTACCCCCCCCCCCCCCCCAGCAAAATGAAATTAAATTTCGCTGGACGGCAGGCTAACGATGGCCCGCTTAGCTTACTGTATATAGCCTTTTTAGGAATATCGGTATGGACCTCTCTCCTCTGTAAAATACAAGTAAGTCGATGCCAATAAAACACTCTAAACCTGGACACCATTCCTCCCTTTCCTCCCCACCGCCATCATGCCCTGGCGAAACTTTCTGTGCCCGCGTAGAGCACAGGAAATAGTCACAAACCTTAGAATAAAAATAGACCTATATTTACTTTTATAGACGATAGGCCCTACACGTCAACCTTATTTTTTCTTAAAAAAGTTTCTGACTAGTTCTTGTGACGTAGTGGTAGTTGACTTGATTGTGAAACCAGGAGAACGAATCCATTGGAACTAATTGTCAAACCACCAGATTAATAGTTGCTTTCAATCGACAGAGGGATGAAGAAAAAAGGAGAAAAATGCAAATATTAGCAGTCGGAATCGCGACTCAGTCCTGTATCTATGGCAAATAAAGGAAGCCACACTCTTGGCTGAGCATACCCTTACCCAACCATAAGCCAAACTTGCAGTTAGTTATTTTCAGAATGAACTACTTGATATTCAAGTTAATAAAAAAAATCCGAGAATCTATTGTGACGCCGGGCAAAACTGAAATCAAACAAGGCATTTGTCAAATTTATATACCTGGCGAAGGGTTATTTTAGAGAAACTTATACATCCCAATACATAAATCCCATTTCTGCATCCCCTAAGTTCACCTTGTATATAATACAGATCTAAGTTAAAAGCCTATCAAATAGTTCAATAAAAATAAACTTATCTGTACAATTTCAATACTGACCTTAACCCGACCCAACCTGACCCAGAGGTCAGGGTTGCGTGTGTAAGGTCAAAGCGTTTGCTTCTTTGTTAGTCTATACTTCTTTCCCCTAAATTTGATATGCAACATGACCATATTTTTTACCTTTTAATCCAACCCACAGGTTGAGGGTGTGTGTAAGGAGAGAATTTGTGCTTGTATGTTGCTCTATGCTCCATTCCCTTTAATTCGATATGCAGCATGACCATGTTCTGAAAATGAATTTTGACTTTTTGACCTCACCCCCAGGGTCTGGGAGGGGAGAGGGGTGGGAGTCTGCGGGTGAAATATTTGCTATCATGTTGCTGCATTTGTGATTACCTTAAATCTGATATGCAACATGACCATGTTCTGAAAAAGTTGAATTCGGACACAGGCCTTAGGTCGAAAATCACGTTTGATATGTTTCATATTTATTGTACCTCTCTCTGCATGCGAAATTTAAAGAAAGATATTGACAGCTGACTGAGTTATTGCGAAATTTAAATATTTGACCTTTGACCCCGCCTAAGGGGTCAGGGGGTGAGGTAAAATTTCAATTACTGTCATATTTATCTACAGGCACTGGGTAATCATGGCCTATCAGTAGTTGTCAAATATCATAGTTTTGGAGAACCTCTCTTTTCGAACTTTACGTGTATTTATTGATGTTTGACCCTTCTGTACAGTTTGAATGATGCAGCCCTTCAAGTATTATCAGTCGGAAACCAAAAGTGTGACAACGCGGACGACAGCGACGAAGACGACGCCGACGGAGACGACGCCGACGGAGACCTGATACCTATGTTTCGACCATGCTTGCTTATGTGACATGTCATGGCATATGAAAGCGACTGATCTAAGAGCTCGGAGACTCATTGGTAGAATCATTACGGGAGATAAGATATGTTGATATGAGACTTACGGGAGGTACTGCATTGTGCCCTAGGGCAAGGTGTCATCTGTCTTGTTTTAGTTCAACCCAGGAAAACAGAATATTGTCCGGACATTCCTGAAATTTTCCCCACTTTTTGTTCGTACCCTTATATATTGAAACGTGTATGTTTCTTCTTGTTTCGTTTTCGGTGCACGCGTGTTATGACGTGCGTGTCTCCGTACATATCGATATAGTGTTGACTTTTTTTTTACAACACCTGCTTCTATAGAGGAGTTCAAATTTGCGTGAACAGAGTGTGCGTTTTTCTTCTTCAAATTGTGTAGGTGTCATCTACATGTATATCCGAAGGTTTCTGTATTTATTGTATTTAGAGGTTGCTCAAGTTTGGTGTAAATCTTTCAAAGGGTCCAGGAGATGTGGAGCGGACAGGAAGGGTTGAAGTTTTTGCCAGAAGCTCCCACTACCGGTGGCTTTGGTTGCTGTCCTTAGACAATGCAGTGGTTCTTCATTCATTGTTTATTGTTGCATCATTTGTCTGTGGGGGAGGTGTTTGGTCCTTGTTTTGTTGTGCAGTATTTAGTGTCCTTTCTAGGTTTGTAGTCATCTCGCTGAGGATGAGCGAGCTGCTTGCTTTACTTTCAAATGCCTTCTAGATGGCATGTATATAGATGTCAGTGTTATGTGTGTCTTTCTGGTGGTGCCGTGAGTTGGTCTACTATATGTGATTATGGCATGCGCTGATCCAGAGGGAGACTCCGGACCCGGGGGGGGGGGGGGGGGGGGGGTACTCTGATATTTTCATACATAAGAAGGCTCGGTTCATTTTTTTGGGTTCAAAATTTTGAATTTCGATATTTTTGGGGGTTTTCAGAAAAATAAATATTTTTTGGGGTATAAAAATTTTGTGGATATTTTTTGGGGGTAATAACAAAATTAAACTATATTTAGAGGTCATTTCTATGCATTTTAAGGTCTTTTCTTAGGTCAAGGTACAGAATTGGGGTTATTTTATGGGTTGCTAAAATTTCAAATATTTTTTTGGGGTGCTTGAAATTCCTGATATTTTTTGGGGGTGAAGGGCAGATGCTGGGTCCGAGCCTACGTATGCAGAAAAAATGAGAGTACCCCCCTGGGCTCCGGACCCCCCTAAATTGGGTTCCTAGTAATGCTGGTCCGGATCCCCTGAAAAATCATAAAGTATAGGAAGGCCAGCATTCAATGTTGGGCCATCATCGGCACGCCAGCGACGAAACGCCATTTAAATAATGATGGCGGCCCGCTTTTTGTGGTATTTCGATCATCATCTAAAATATGGACCCGCACATTTAGGCCGAGAGTGGCATTTAGGGGATAACTGTATTCAAAATTTTCATTTGAGTGGGGTACATCATCGGCTTAACGGTCGGAAATTTAGTTTTACGACGACGCACAAGCGGAGCAATAAAACAAAACTTGATTTGCGAACGTATCCGACGATATACCTCCCGAAATGAATATGGTTAACCCCATTCTGCATACGGCGAGGACACCTTTGTTTTTTTTTCTTGTTCTTTAAACATATATTTCGTTAAAAAATAGTCTACATTTATATTTTTAGCTCAGATATTGATGCGAAGTGGTAGAGCGTTTGACTCGAAACCGAGGAGTTGCGGGTTCGAGCCTCACCGGCGTCACTATTAATTAAAGCAGTGTTTTCAGAGGAAAACTATGTCCCTCCAACCGCAAATTGAGTCGCTGGTGTGCGGATGATGGCCAAACGTGGATGCTGGCTTGGAAGCTTTATGATTTTTCATGGGATCTGGACCAGTAGTGCTAAGAAACCTCACTCTTATGTGATTTTTCGGGGGGGGGGGGGGTCCGGACCCACTGCCCCCTTCTGGATCCGCGCATGAGGGACAGATAACAGGGGCAGCCTAGGTGACGACTTCAGCGCAATCGTGGTCTCATGAGTTCTAGTGTAACAAACAAACTGAATTAACAGTACGCAGTCAAATAAAATATCGGGTGATCATATTTACATGGCTGTCTATCTTCGCAATCGAACCAAAGCGACTGTCAACAGCCAGTAATGTTGCAAATATAGGATTAATCTGCAAAAATTCACATCGGGTAATATTTATAAAAGTGTATCTGATTTATGAATTACTGGGTTTATACATTATTTTTGAAGCTTTGCATACATTTTCGACATGTTATCAGGATATAGACGCATGTCGATTCACTGATTATCGTCAGGTTATTTTTGTTACTTATTGTAGCTATATACGAGGGACGTTTTTTATGTTCGTAGAGAGGTAGATTTAATGAAAACGGCGAAAGTAAATGCATACATCATGCATATATTTGGAAAGATTGAGCTTTTATCTATACATGCAACCTAAAACTATTTCGAAATGCGTTACTTTAATGTCTTCTAAGAGGCAAATACATACCTATATATCGCACACTGGAAATATGGTAGAAATATGACATTTATGGACTTAGTCTCTGACAGAACGTTAGTAACAATTGCAGGAAAATGTGTCCATAGCCATACACAGCTTCTGAAAATTTGGCTGCAGATCAAGGACACCACGTACTACAATATTATATAAACATTATAGAATATACGCAGCAATTATTAGATATGGAAGATTTGTTTGGATCCTCAGCAAATTGAACAGTAGGCAGATAAACTTTTATTGTAAAAAGATGACACAAGTGAAAGTTGGATACGGGCTTTTGAATGTGGCTTAATATGTTAGCTGTAAAGTAGTATTATATTTTTCTTGTTTATATGGTAGATGGAAGTGTTATGGTAACTTTCATCCCAAAACAAAGTTAATGCTTTTGTTTAATTAGAAATTAACAGCAAAATAAATAGCCTAGGGGTGCTAAAAACCCTTATTTTGTACACAAATGACGTCATAGAGCGTTACTATATTTAGAAAATACATCAAAACTGTTTTTGTGCCTCTATACATGTGTTGAAATTACTGCAATAAGATAATTATGCAGATCCGATTGTTATTGTGTTATTACGCGGGGTTGATTTACCCCACCCCATTTTTATAACATGGGGGTATGCCAGTACCGGAAGTTGCCGGTTATACACTCTAATCGATACATCAATATAACTGCTGACGAATGATTGAGTGTATCATGTGCTATGAAAAACCAGAAGAAATTTTAAAATTTGTTCATAATCGTAATTTTAACAGATATAATAACTAGCACTTGACTGTGATTATTTTGGTATATTGATGAGTGTTTTAAAATTGTTATAGAAGAGCAAACAACATGCTTATAGTTTTGCTGCACTTGTCTACGATTAGCGTTTAAATAATTTATTTTGATGGTGCAAAAGAAAGATCTGCTTGAAAAATGCTTATATCACCATAGCGAATGGAACTTAACAGCGTCTAATTTCCTGCTTGCTGCGTGGTTAAAATGGCATGGATTTCGACCAGTGTCTTTTTCTATGCATATTCAAAGCTATATATCTTGACCGAACTAAGCGCTAATGATGTAAAATTTACATCAGTTGATAGACAAAAGCTAGACCTTTCAAAATATATATACTTATGGTACCGTAAATTCTATATTTGTAGAGATACAGCCCGATTCTACGAACATAAAAAATGACCCTCGTATATGCCTATGTTACTGACGGAGCCCTTACAGTACGTTACGTCTGGCCAGACACAGTCTATTTTCTACTATTGGCACTGGAAGACAATGTTAGACTATAATAGCACCCTTTGAAAATCTATAATAGCACCCTTTGAAAATCTATAATAGCGCAGCACACATAATTTATGGGGTATGATCCCAGTGGGGTGGGGGTAGGGGTCTCTTAAATTCTTATAGACATACGTTGCTTTGATTATTTTTTTCTGAGCTCAAAATTTTAATTACTACACATTTTAGCGGTTCATAGAAAAAATTATAAGGTCAAGGTACAGGATGGGAATATTTATGTGGTATCAGGGGTGTACAGGTCTACGTGTACGCAAACATATGCATGTGCGTACAACTTGACGCAGCAAGTACAGGTTTTAGGTGCAATAAACCCTGTCTTAATCGGCCACCCAAAATTAGTTAAAAATAGTAAAAAAAATAATAAAAAGAAAAAAGACGATCTTCATGACAAATGGTATCTTCATGGAGCATTCTGTAATACTTATGACCTGCATTAAGCGATATTTGGTTTTGAAAACCAAGTTTTTGTCTTCTTTTTGAGTGGCCGCTTAAGACTGGTTTTACTGTATTTAATTTGAGGTTGGAAGAAAAATGTAGCTTATAGTGTTTAGTTGCGTGCTTGAGAGCTCATTTCAGCCCTTTGGAATGCCCTAAAACCTTTCTGCCCTGGCCCATACAGGGGGACTACCACCAGACCCCTCAAGACTGCGTACTCTTTAAAATGCATCAGTAACGCACCTGGGTATCACCGTCATAAAGGAAAACAGAAGTTGCTGGTGTCTAGCATATGTATCAATCAAAATGATAATGACGGTACCCCCCCCCCACACACACACATACAAACCACCACCACCACAAACACCACACACACACTCCCTCCTCACACTCACTCAGAGCATTTGCTAGTCGCTTGAATATTCTATAACTGTTAAGCTACTGAACAAACATCATTTGGAGTTTCTAAGCTTAAAAGTAGGCTGCACAGGCTCATCTGAATCTACACTTGTCAAATGCCACATTGCTGTAAATCATATGTCGATGGTCAAATTCAACTTACTGCAGAAAACCAATTAGGGAATGTGGCGTCAGTTTCGTCATGCAATCTCGCATCGATTACAAACATTTCCTGCCAGAAGAATTGGATGGAAATTACCTGGACCAAAGAGAATTCAAATGCTATTTTGGGATATACTTGTAGGCGACCTTGCACAACAAGCTGTTTTCATTCTTTTATGAATATCACTGACGAATCTCAATGCTGGTTTAACAACTTTTCAGCGTTTTAAATTCGTTCACGATGTTGGAATTGCGATGATAAGTAGTCGTGAATAATTTGTATGCGCGATTCTGTTGTCAGAAATCGGATAAATTTGAATAAAATCATTAAAAAAAATTAAAAAGGCAATACGGGATAATTCTACTGTTAATCATGTAGATTCTCATAAGTTCTCTCCTCGATCGACTGTTTAGTGATCGAATTCCTGACTCTTCGTGGATTTTTGTTGTTGTTGTTGACAAAAGATGTAACAGTTGACTTCGTGCCAACATTCATTTGTTTTAATTTTCTTTCTTTTGCTCAAACAAATAAGATTTGTTAGATCTAATTGTTTTGTTTACCGACCGGAAATTCTAGGTGACTGGTTCACGTTAATTTTAATGACGAGGTTCGTCATTAGCGCGTTATTAACTAACGTCGGCTTAATGAACCTTTCGTACAACCCACTTTAATGCCGTCATTAACTAATACGTCGTTAGCGTTTTAATAACGTATTAGCCGCTAATTTGTCGTTAGGCTAATGACGTGTTGATACAATCGGATCCTGATGCTAAATTAATGAACCGTTTTGACCAAAGCAATTATGTCTAGTGAATTGTCGGTAGCTTTGTGACCATTGCATACTTCACTGGCACCACGATCCCTATGTTTTATTGAAATATACACAATTTCAAAATTTCAAGATAACGATTTTTGTGATGCACAAAGTTCAAAGGGAAATAACTCCAAAAGTATAAAAGGCAGAGTTACCATTCTTGCACTCTGCACGTCATCTCATGTTGATTGATATTTGTATAAAGTTTCATGAATAGAGCTTAAGCGGTTTTCAAGTTATAGAGCGGACACGATTTGTGACAGACAGACAGACAGACGGACAGACAGACGGACAGACGGACAGACAGACAGACGCCCGGGGAAAAACAATATGTCTCCCGACCCTAAAGGGGGGAGACATAACTGTATCATTCACTCTTAATCTGTATTCCAAACATAAAAATATAACTTTTAAATTTTAAAATATCTTGCTAACAAGAGCTATATCCTACTTGAAACACTAGCACATATATCATAATTATAACTCAAAAGTTACAGAGGACTTAGATAAGTTATTATATGGGCCAGTTGAGGTTTTGTGATATTTTAGATATGAAATGGATACACCCCAGTATGCATTTTTAAAAATGTCAGCAGTATTAAAAATATGACATCACTTAAACGTCTCCGATTTTGCGATTTTGGTCCTGGTTAGTTCCAGGCTAATTTTCGCATAAAATATTTGGTCAATTCAAATATTTTTTTTTTAATTTTCATAATTTTTGCGATCTTTATAGACGATAAATGGAAAAATTATTGATATCTAAAAAGCCTCTGCATGCAGAAATTGAAATTTCCTTGACATCGTCAATACAGCAATAGAAATATCAATTGCGATTTTGGTCCAGGTTGGTTCCGGGATGAATTTCTCACAGATCTTTTGTTAGATCCAAATATTTTTTTTTTGAATTTGATACTCTTGGGGATCTTTGTAGATGAAAAATGAAACAATATTGGGATTTGAAAGATCTCTGTAGTCAAATTTTGGAATATACTTGACATCGTCAGTACTGCAAAATCTGGTCCTGGGTCTAAAATACATGACAGTGTCTGGTATTTGGGCTAGAAATTTATCAAAATCAAGAGTAATGAAAACTCTTTATAAGCATTTTAAGAAGACCCTATTATAAATATGTAATCTAAATTTAAGGTGGATATTTGTATTTTGAATACCCTTTTAATGCTTGCAAAATTTGGTCTGGGAAATCGATCCCGGGTTCCGGGCATTTGTCCACACTTTTATACTTTTCCTATTTTTAGGTTAAAGTTAACTAAATTCTACTACTGTTTTAGATTTTTTGCAGCAGGCATGTATGACACTAGCTATTCAGATATGCAACATTTGGGCGCAGGGCATATTTTTTTCGTTCTGACGCGAGATTCCAGTAATCCTGTTCCCTAGAAGCATCACTTCAGATATTTTGAAATATCATAGGTAGCTTAAGCCAAACGCTTTACTGAGCTCAGCTGACCAAAGACATAACAAAGTATAAACATCCCCCATTTTTTTCTTCTCTATATCTTTAAAAAAATATCACGTTAAGTCATATCAAATATGACTGCTGTTACTTTGTCGTTAATCTTTTTAAAGATATTTCTTGTACCATATACTTTGGACAAATAACTGCACAATAAAAACGTCGGGATTTCAAGATTCTGCTATGCCTTTATTAATGTCATCTTACCAGGCCAACATAGAGAAATAAAGTAAAATCACACATTAATGCATGCACGCCGGCTCAGATGTATCATATAATTGTTAATGTATGCATCTTTAATTTCCAAAGCTAAAAATCTCCAGCTAATACTGACTTCAAAAAATTCCTTATTTTCCGGGATATACTGAAGTCTCCGATCAGCATAAAGTAGTTGGCAAATATTAAATTTTGCAGGGAGTTGTTTCAGTAATGTAATCTGGATTTGCACTGTTTATCTATGTCCCACAGTAATAATGAGGGTCTGGATGGGGGGTCTGGTATTCACTTTTAAATAAAAAAATCTGTCCATTATTCATCTCATTAAAATTTTGGGTTATTCATTAAAATAAGACCAATAATTCATTATAAGTTAGAAAGCTGACAAAGAAATCTGATTATTCACTATTCATTAATTTTTTCTTAAATTCGTTAAAAAATTAAAATTTATTCATTATTTTTTGGATCACTTTATTCACTATTCTTTATTTTTTGGCTCATTATTCACTTTTCATTATAAAAAGGGCCATTATTCAATAATCATTATACCCCATGCAGACCCTCAAGATTACTAGGCTTATTTGGGTTAAAATGGCATATAACTTATCTACTTTGTACTTCACCTATCGTGCAATAAACAGGTGGGACATGTACACTCCGCTGACCATTTATAAATCCCACCTTACCAGGCCGACATTGAAAATAAAGTAAAATCACACACTCATGCACGCACATGCGCACATGCGTATTAATTGTGGTGCTTCCAGTGTAACTTCCTAGGCTGAACGACTGCTATTGCTTTAAAAAGCTTATACTTGTTCTGATTCCCTCATTAACGGGTATATAGGGAAATGTCCAATAAGCAGAACGTAGTCTTGTAAATATCAAATTTCCCACGGAGTGGTTTCCGTAATGTGAGTGAATGTATGGATGGATAATTAAATGGACTTATGAAGGGATTGATAGACAGGCAAAAGGAAATATACTTGAAGTTCTCATTTTTTAATGTCCCCAAAGGAACTTTGGGAGGCATATAGAAATCGCACTGTCCGTCCGTCCGCCCGTCCCGCTTCGTGTCCAGTGCATATCTCCTGTATTCTTTGAGGTAGGAATTCTTATTTTGGTGTGAGGATGCATCTTGGGATAGCGGAGTGTCGTGTACCATTTTCGGGTCACCTTGACCTTGACCTCTGACCTAATTTTTAGAATAATCATGTCCGGACTATATCTCTAATATTATTCGAGCTAGGAGTCTCAAATCTGGTGTGATGATGCATCTTGGGATGTGGAAGTGTAGCAAACCATAAGTGGGTCACTGTGACCTTAAACTTGACCTCTGACCTAGTTTCTAGAAACTGCATTGAGTCTGGTGCATAACTCTAATTTTCTTTGAGATAGGGATTCCAAATTTGGTGTGTAAATGTATATTGGGATGACAGAGTGTCATATATCATTTTCAGGTCACTGTGACCTTGACCTCTGACCTAGTTTTAATAAATATTGTGTACGGAGCATATGTCTTATATTCTTTGAGGTAGGGATTCCAAATTTGGTGTGTGAATGCATCATGGGATGGGGGAGTGTCACATACCATTTTAAGGTCACTGTGACCCTGACCTTGACCTCTGACCTAGTTTTTAGAATAATAATTTCCGGAGCATATCTCTAGAATTATTTGAGGTAGGAATCTCAAATTTGGTGTGTGGATTCTTGAGATCTGAATTCCAAATTTGGTGTGTAAATGCATCTTGGAATGGCGGAGTGTCACAAATTATTTTCAGGTCACTAAGACCTTGACCTCTGACCTAGATTTTAGAATAATTATGTCCGGAGCATATCTCTTATTTGTCTTGAGCTAGAAGTCTCAAATTTGGTATGATGATACATCTTGGGATAAGAAAGTATAGCGAACCATCAGTGGGTCACTGTAACCTTGAACTTGACCTATGACCT
This sequence comes from Loripinus fragilis, assembly GCA_964019695.1. NCBI lineage: Eukaryota > Metazoa > Mollusca > Bivalvia > Lucinida > Lucinidae > Loripinus > Loripinus fragilis. The sequence goes on from OZ026530.1 coordinate 13,192,267, forward strand.
AGTTTTAGTATAATCGTGTCCGGAGCATATTCTTATATTCTTTGAGGAAGGAATTCCAAATTTGATGTGTGGATGCATCTTAGGATGGCGGAGTGTCACGTGCCATTTTTGGGTCACTGTGACCTTGACCTTGACCTATGACCTAGTTTTTAGAATAATCATGTCCGGAGCATATCTCTACTATTATTAGAGCTAGGCGTCTCAAATCTGGTGTGATGATGCATCTTGGGATGAGGAAGTGTAGCAAACCATAAGTGGGTAACTGTGACCTTGAACTTGACCTCTGACCTCGTTTTTAGAAACTGCATTGAGTCTGGTGCATATCTCTTATTTTTTTTTGAGATAGGAACTCAAAATTTGGTGTGTAAATGTATATTGGGATGACAGCGTGTCATATATCATTTTTGGGTCACTGTGACCTTGACCTCTGACCTAGTTTTAAGAATTATTGTGTACGGAGCATATGTATTATATTCTTTGAGGTAGGAATTCCAAATTTGGTGTGTAAATGCATCATGGGATGGGGGAGTGTCACATACCATTTTAAGGTCACTTTGACCCTGACCTTGACCTCTGACCTAGTTTTTAGAATAATCATTTCCGGAGCATATCTCTAGAATTATTTGAGGTAGGAATCTCAAATTTGGTGTGTGGATGCATCTTGGGATGACGAGATGTCCGATACCATAATTGGGTCACTGCGACCTTAAAATTGACCTCTGACCTATTTTCTAGAAACTGCATTGAGTCTGGTGCATATCTCCTATATTCTTTGAGATCGGAATTCCAAATTCGGTGTGTAAATGCATCTTGGAATGGCGGAGTATCACAAATCAGCTTCGGGTCACTGAGACCTTGACCTCTGGCCTAGTTTTTAGAATAATCATGTCTGGAGCATATCTCTAATATTTCTTGAGGTAGAAGTCTCAAATTTTGTGTGATGATACATCTTGGGATAAGAAGTTATAGCAAACCATCAGTGGGTCACTGTAACCTTGAACTTGACCTATGACCTAGTTTTAGTATAATCGTGTATGGAGCATATCTCTTATATTATTTAAGGTAGGAATTTCAAATTTGGTGTGTGGATGCATCTTGAGATAAGAAAGTGTCGTGTACCATAATTGGGTCACCGTGACCTTGATCTTGACCTCTGACCTAGATTCTAGAAACTGCATTGAGTCTGGTGCATATCTCCTATTTTCCTTGAGATAGGAATTCCAAATTTGGTGTGTAAATGCATATTGGGATGACAGAGTGTCATATATCATTTTTGGGTCACTGTGACCTTGAACTCTGACCTAGTTTTAAGAATGATTGTGTACGGAGCATATGTCTTATATTCTTTGAGGTAGGAATTCCAAATTTGGTGTGTGAATGCATCATGGGATGGGGGAGTGTCACATGCAATTTTCAGGTCACTGTGGCCCTGACCTTGATCTCTGACCTGGTTTTTAGAATTATCATGTCCGGAGCATATCTCTTAAATTATTTGAGGGAAGAATCTCGAATTTGGTGTGTGGATGCATCTTGGGATGATGAAGTGTCCCGTACCATAATTTGATCACTGCGACTTTGAAATTGACCTTTGACCTAGTTTCTAGAAACAGCATTGAGTCTGGTGCATATAATCTCCTATATTCTTTGAGATCGGAATTCCAAATTTGGTGTGTAAATGCATCTTGGAATGGCGGAGTGTCACAAATCATTTTCGGGTCACTGAGACCTTGACCTCTGACCTAGTTTTTAGAAAAATCATGTCCGGAGCATAACTCTAATATAATTTGAGCTAGGAATCTCAAATTTAGTGTGATGATGCATCTTGGGATGAGGAAGGGTATCAAACCATAAGTGGGTCACTGTGATCTTGAACTTGACCTATGACCTAGTTTTAAGAATAATCGTGTCGGGAGCACATCTCTTATATTATTTGAGGTAGGAATCTAAAATTTGGTGTGCGAATGCATCTTGGAATGATGAAGTGTCAAATACCAGAATTGGGTCACTTTGACCTTGAATTTGACCTTAGACCTAGTTTCTAGAAACTGCATTGAAGCGGGTGCTTATCTCATATTTTCGTTGAAATAGGAATTCCAAATTTGGCATTTAAATGTATCTTGAGATGACGGAGTGTCACATACCATTTTGTGTCACTGTGACCTTGATCTCTGACCTAGTTTTAAGAATTATAGTGTTCGGAGCATATCTTTTATATTCTTTGAGGAAGGAATTCCAAATTTGGTGTGTACATGCATCTTGGGATGGGAGAGTGTCACTTACCATTTTCAGGTCACTTTGACCTTGACCTCTGACCTAGTTTTAATAATAATTGTGTCAGGAGCATATCTCTTATATAATTTGAGATAGGAATCCCAATTTTGGTGTGTGTGAATGCATCTTTGGATGGTGGAGTGTCTTGTACCATTTATGGGTTACTGTGACTTTGACCTCTAACCTAGTTTTTAGAAAAATAGTGTCCTGAGCATATCTCTTATATTATTAAAGGTAGGAATCCCAAATTTGGTGTGATCTTGACCTATGACCTAGTTTCTAGAATAATTGTGTCTGGAGCATATCTCCTATATTATTTGATGTAGGAATCCCAAATTAGGTGTGTTGAGTTCTCATGGGATGGCGGAGGTGTGCACACCATTTTGGGTCACTTTAACCTTGACATTGACTTCTGGCCTCTCCAGGTTTTTTTGTGTCTGGAGCATATCTCCTATATTACAGCTAACTTTCCTCGAATGTGTCTTATGCTAGACTAATTTCTTTGGGGGCATTCGTCACGTGACTGTGACATTTCTTGTTGAAATATGAAAATAATGAGCAAAGCAGACATTGACGATTTGGTAAGTACAATTAGGTAAACCTACACATACCTACAGTGGAAGTTTGAAGACAGTGGCTATGGTGTTGGTAATTCATAGTTTGGTGGTGCTGCCCTTGTGTGTTGGGCTTTTTGTGTGTTCTTGTTTTACAATGAAGTACTTTGTGGATGTTCTAGTTTGGCAATTTAAGGGAAACTACCTAGTTGCTTTACTTAATCTGACTTTTGTGTTTGCCTTTCTTTGTTTGTGCTATGTTGTTTCTTCTTCTTGGTTGCTCTCTAACAAACTTCTTCTTAAAATCATCGACATTGTTGATAGAATGACATTTTTTCATAAAAGGTCATGTCGCACGCTAATAACAGCCATGTTTTAACCCGCAAAAACCCATGTGCTAATCCGATAATTCACAAGCTGTTGATACATGGCTTTTGTACTTTACATATACGCATTGTAGGCCATCACAAAAATTGACATCATCAACAGTCACATGCATAGAAATAAACGTAATTTAGTGACATTAGGATGACGAAAAACAGTAAGAAAGTATGATCAGGAAATACAACAATCACACACTGCAGATCAACCAGGGCACCGTGAGGAAGAGCTACAGAACATACGTATTTGCTCTGGAACAGGCGATTTTAAAACCTAAGAATTATTCATGCTTTCGCACGCCATCATAGTACAAAAGTGAACTTTTCGAAGCGTTTTTTTTTTCAAATGAAAAAAATGACTTTATGCAATTATAAATGATCAAACATGGGTTTTTGATACACTAACACCTGCTAGACCCCTCGGGGGATGTTAAAACCCTCGCATTTTAAGCTCGAATTTCAGCACAACTCTCATGGTAACGCAGATGTTAATGCATAGATAAACATGTTTATCCCTATAATCATGCCATTTAAGATCCAGAAAATAACTTACTAATATCATCTCCGTTAAACCTATATGAACAAAATCAGTGGACTAGGAGTAATGTGAAAGGGAAATTAGCATAATCCTGGGCTTGTTTATGCTGCATTTTGACACTTTTACGTGTTGTGGAGTTGTAACATAAGATCTTCATGCACATTGTCGTAAAACCATGCAATTTGATTTGGCAAAATGGTAAACTGTACATAGCTGATGGCAAAACGCTCAGTCAATAGTATAGTGGTAAGTTGTTTGAACAAGCACGTTTTTTTTGGCAATATATGCTACTAATATGCAAGTAGATCTGTTTTCACAAACTATATACCCACTCATAATTCAATATGTTATTATAATATGTGTCGATGAATGCAGAACGAAAACACTTACAATACAATAGTACATACCTCATTTCCAATTGTTCCCCCTGCACCTATAAGTTCACGCTCTGTTAATTCTAGATCTGATACATGATAGGCATCAAAATGATCCGTTTGTAGATTCCAATGTCTGATTGGGCCTTTGGTCTGAATAGGCATATCATTTAAAAACCTGAAAAGTATATTTCAATTTCAGTCAGAAAGACATAAGCAAAAGGTGTTTATGTTAGGATGTTTATTATCAATATGTATATGTAAAGTAAAGTTTGCAAGCATCGTCTGCTATGTCTGTTCGAAGGTACATTCAACACATTTACTTTTAATTTATTTTAAAATTTAAGTTATCATGCTAAGGCAAAAGGCAATTAAAAAGGTTATTTTAAATCATATTTAGACACTGGTTGCTTTTTAACTAGAAGGGAGTCAGTCTATGGAGGCTCATCACATGTATCTGCATTTGCATTAAATATCACATAGTATAACATTTTATGACCTGGAACTTTGTCTGTCAGTTAATATTGGCAATTCAACATCTTTGTTGTATCAACAAACCATCATTATCATGCACAAATGTTGTAACAAATATGTACACCCTTGTCACAAAAAATGTATGCGAGCCTAAATACAGAGTTTAAGTATATTTTATCTTAAACTAAGCCTCCAATATCATATTTGAGATCTGAAACTTTTGTTGTAAACTTCACATCATAAGCAATCTTTCTGTTAAATATGAACATCCACAATAAAAATGAAAGAGGAGAATCTCGTTTTAAGCCTAAAGACAGAGTATAACAATATTTGACCTTGACTTTTGACACATACACACACACTTCAATTGCAGTCTTTTTGTCACCTGCTGGGAATATTTTGACCTCTTCGTACATTTGTATGATATGTTTAATGTTTTTGTCTCATTTCAATATGGTTTCCTGGGTCAGATGTGGTATTTGATTGTATCGAATTCCAATATTTGTCTTCATTTTTACTTTACTTACACTCAACAGGCAATCGTTGAGCCAAATACAAAAACAAGTGATCAAAAACATCATAAAATATCCCCATTTGGAGCTGTAATACAGATTAAAAGAATATTTGACCTTAATTTTTGACCCAAAAAGCCCATGTTCATAGTTTTAAACATTTGTTTTAATCTACAAATGGTGTGCAATAAATGTATTGAATCTGAATAACCCTGATCAAAAATGAAATAAAAAAATCCAAAGACAGGTTTTAAGTAAATTCATCCTTAAACTTGACCTCTTGGCTCTCGTTTGTGATGTCTAACTGTGAGTATGTCACTTTCCCATTGGTATCCAGGGTCAGGTGTGGTACTTGATTGTAGACAGATTTTACAGATATTTAACATTACTCTTTGAGTAGTTATTTTGAAATTTCGTTGCAATTTACACACTGTGGCAATCGCTAAGTAAGTAAGGGTGCAAGGATCAGGAATTGATACAATCAAGAACCACACCTGACCCAGGATACCAATGGGAAAGTAACAAACTCACAGTAAGACACCACAAACGAGAGCCAAGAGGTCAGCACTTTCCCAGCAGGTGACCACAAGGCACATATAAACAGACGCCACGTACAAATGCATGGCAAACACAAGACAGAACAAAAACATGAAAGATCCACAAAAGAAGTACCGCCATGGAACGGTCAGTAAAATATTTTACTTGAGGGCTTAAACTGGTTTAACGGTTCGCCAACCTCACATTTAGTTCAGATACGGAGCAAGACACATAGAAGTTTAGTTTGAACGAAAGACCCCTAACTTATCAATACATCATCTCCTAAAACATATAAATCAAGATATAAAAAGGAGATAAAGCAAAGATAAGGACGCAACAGAAAATAAAACTGAATACCGGAGCAAAATAAATCCAACAGGTAAACCCCGGTAGACCTGACAAACAGCCAAAGCATCAACCTCTACCATCTAATCAATAGATAAGTCTTTAAGTAGGAACCATCGTAGAGTCTGAAGTCCAACCCACTGGCATGCAATTAAAGAGGAAAGCAAAGTTGCCAACCGTGATTGGGTTGACCACCAAGCATGCAGTCTGTTGCAATACATTAATGTTATAGCCAATTTATGTATAATGGGATATTATTTTAATGAACTGCGCGGAAAAATTATTAAAGTCAACAATCTTCTTCAATTTATACACCAAGTCACCATAGAATTCAGGTTCCAAAAGTCCATTGCGCAAGAGAGATTAAAGTCCAATTCGGAATTTAGATATCAAATCATAGTATTGTCTATAAAATTTAGAAAAGGTTTTGCGAAGTTTATGATACTGATAGCCTTGTTTCAGAAGTTTCTGAGTTAACAATTTATTGTGAGTGTTGAAGTCAGTAATATAGCTAAATGCTCTAGCAGAACGAATGAGTTGAGATATATAGACTCCATAGGATGTAAAGCGAGGAACATCACCATCTAAAAATAGAAATTGACAATTTCAAAATCAAAGTGGTCACGTTTATCATAAATTTTGGTAGAAACTATATTATAAGAAATAGGCAAATGCAAGTCTAAAAATGCAGCTTCGGTTTCAGAGGTATTGGCTTTATTAAGTTGGAGCTCTGAAGGGTACCTTGACCTTTGACTCCAAGTCCTTAGCAGTATACTGGATGTTTCGTTGTAATCCACCATAGGATATAATTGTGCCAAATATAAACACCCACAGTCACAAAATGAAAGTAGATTCCACATTACAAGCTACATTTGACTATAAGGTCATAACTGTGATCTTGGGTGTGTTTATGTATAATCTACGCAACACAAGGCAATTATTGTATCAATTATGAACACCCTTGGTCAAAAAATCAAAAGTGGAATTCATGTTATAAGGTGGTATACATATTTTAATTATAATTGTCATACGCATAAACTGGATTTTTTTGTAAGAAAACACCATTATAGGCATTTATTGTGCCAAATATAAACACAAAAAAATGAAACGTGATTTCCCCTTTCAAGCAAAGGACAAGTTTTAAATATTTATTACCTTAACATTTCACTCAAAGTCATATTGGCATTTAGAAACATTTTTACCATTAGCAATTATTTGCTATTATAATATATGAATTCCCTTCACCAAAAAAAAGCAGAACTCGCATTACGTACCGTAGACAGATTTTAAGGCCACTTGTAATTGACACCAATAACCATAGCTCTTGTATGACTTACATATACTGACCCAAAATGAAAACCGACAAGAAAACATTTGCAGCTGAGTACTAAACATACAAATTCAATTTATTGTTTCAAAACGCTTGCACAAAATCCAAGAAACCAAGTTATTGGCGTGCTCAAGGCGGGGTCTATAGTAAATGATATCGCGCATCATTTTTGTTGCTCTAGACAGACTTTTCATGATCTTATGAACCGGTACAATAGTACTGCGTCTCTCAGAGTCTGTGCAAGACCTGGTAGCGCACATGTGACAACGTTATGTCCTTATCGCGTTACACGTTAACTCACCCACGTAATCATTTCAACCATCAACCATTATTGCTCTGCCTTTACAGGGTTCATGCACAAAAGATCATTAATCAGTTCATGCAAAATAACGGACATGGCATTTTCCAGCATGACAATGCAAGGCTTCACACAACGCGTAAATAACCACACAATACAATGCACAAAATAACGTCAACGTCTTGCCTTTACCTGCTTTATCCCCAGTCATGAGCCCCATAGAACACTTATATGATGAATTTGGTCATAGGGTCAGGTCCAATCATCAAATGAATGCGATAAATGACTCCAATTTGCGTCTCTGTTAGAATGACAAACGTATCCCTAACTTGCTCATACAGCGTTACGTAAATTCAATGAGGCGACGTAATCTGCTAAGCTTTTGTAAAAATGGAGGTCATACTGGTTACCGATGATTTTTTAACACCACTTACAGCATGCAGTCAGTAATTTCTTGTTTCCAAACGCTAAGTGACTGTTTTCATTTTTTTCTAGAAATTTTAATTTGGACTCTTCTGACCTGATTTATTCATAAAAATTATGCAATTTCTGATTTTCATCCGATATGTTTTTTCAGAGACATCAATAAGGCATTGAAGATTCGATGACAGAAATAATAAACCCTGAAAATTAATATATCATCAAAATAAATACTTTTGAATGCTATGTCAAGTTTTCATTTTGGGTCAGTGTATTTTGCCTTACCAGTCGCAAACATAAAGCCTTACACTATATATATATTTCAGCAAGGGTAACTGCCCCATGTATATTATTTAACACAGTTCTGAATGGAATAGAATAAAAACAGTAAAGTATGCAAAAGTTCAATAACTTGGCAACTTAATTTTTAAATAGTATGAAAAGTGTTCTGAACCGTTACTATGTCAAACTATAAATTAAAAATTGCTTCTGTCACGTTTTTTTTTTATTTTTTAAACATGAGTTATTGTCCCTTAAAGTTAATATTTAACTAGAGAATGAGCCAAAATTCAAGTTTTCTCAAATAACTTGCTCAGTAAGGATCAGATTGCAGCAAACGTTAAATGCAAGATAGTGTGTTCAATACGTTTTTGTCATATTACTTCACTGCTCTTTGTTTGCATTTTGATGTGATAAAATCAATAAAATATGCGTTATAAATGCAACAAAGAAGTAAGAAAGACAGCAGAGATCATGAAACAATACAATCAAGTACCACACCTACACCGGGATACTACATTGAAAGTAACAAAAATACAATAAAAATCACCAACAAGAGCCAGTAAAAATAATCACTGGAGGACGTAAATCGGTTTCATGGCGCCAACCTTACCCTAAAATATTGATTGATGGATTTTATTCTTTACGTCCAAGCCAAATAAATTTCAGATATGTTGGGATAGGTCTTCCTAGAAATAATCAGTACCAAGGAAGGGTTTTTGTGTCTTGCTCAAGGTCACAATGCAGTGAGGCAGATGAGGCTCCAATCCCTAACCCCTTGGTCTTAAGACAAGTAATCTGCTACTGAGCCACTGCGCTCCCTCCCTAAAATATTGAACGAATATTGAAACTTTCCTCTTTGGTCTTGTAACCTGCAAGAATGAAGAACATACATTAAATATAGTAACACTAGACTGTTTGCAACATTTCTATAATTTCTAGTTCATGAGGAGTTTCTTGGACGCTAAAGATTAGCTTACTTTGCAGTTCCTGGTCAGATCTTGCCGAATGTTTAACCCTTCTGCGATTTTATCTGTGTTCTTGTTACCTCTAATAACAAAGAAGATCCAATCAATAATGAAGGCACAAGATTGGTCAAAACATTATATGTTGATTTTTGAAATGCTCAATCGTAGATAGCTCTATAGTTGGTAATATGATCATGCCCAGTGATATGGTCTGATCTCTGCACGAATAAAGAAGATATAATAAAGATATGAATGGCTTAGAGTGGTCACAACATTATACATTGATTATTTAGGCATTCAATGACAGCTAATTCTAAAGTCGGCGATGTGATCTGGCTGATATTAAAACACATCTAAGCTTTTATAGTTGTCCTTAAAATCTACATGAATGAAGAAGATCCATTATAATGAAGGCACTAGAGTGGTACATTTAACAACATTTCTACCATTATATGTTGATGGGAGTTTTCCTGAAGCTCAAGGCCAGATAATTTGCAGTACCTAGTCACATCTTGCTGAAAAATATCCCAGATTTTATTTTTCCTTATTGCCTGCAAGAAAGAAGATCTATGCAAAAATGAAGAAGCTAGATTACACACAACATTGATTTTTTCATGTAACTCTGTAGTCAACGATGGAACCTGGACATAATTCAAACTCATCCAGACCTTTATAGTTGTTATTAATACCTGCAAGAAAGTAGAAGATCCATTTAAAAAAGAATTAGCAAATGTGGCCACCAGGGTGGGTAGTCACGTGGTTTTTGCTTGGATACACTGTACGGATGTGCGAATACACTGTACGGACATTCAGATCGAATGTAGGTAGATTTCTCTATGTTTTCTCATCTATACCCAGAAAGTTATACACCATTTTCCAGCCCACATTTTCCCCTATCAAACGCTACCAGGATAGCATCTTTAAGCTTCTTACTTTGAGTACTAACTCTGTCACAAATATTGTCCGTACAGCTTTTTTCCAAATTCAGGCCCGATCTTCGCCACTTAAAAATTTGTGACAGAGTCTGTACTCAAAGTAAGAAGCTTTATGAGGATATCCTGGCATCGTTAGATCGGGAAAAATGGGGCCTGGAAAATGGTGTATAACTTTCTGTGTAAAGATGAAAAAACAAGCAGAAATATCTACTTACTTTTGCTTAAAACATTGGTGTGGAAAGAAGTCCGCCATTTTTCCGTACAGTGTATCCTAACAGAAACCACGTGACTACCCACCCTGGCCACAACAGTAAACATTCATTTTTAAGACGTTCAAAGGCAGCTAACTACTTAATCGTTGATTCGCTTTGGCCTTACTTGAAACTCATCCAAGCTTTTACGGTTGTTCTTATTACGTATAAGAATGTAGCAGATCTATTCAAACATGAATGGCTTATAGTGGTTATATTTTTCCCATTTTATTGATTTTTGAAAGTAGCAGAAATGGCTTATAGTGGTAATTATTTTCCCATTTGATTGATTTTTTTTTAAATTTTGCAGACGCTCAACAGCAGCTACATGTAACCTCAAAGTCCCTGGTCTGATCATGAAGAATTTCAAATCCATTCAAGATTTCATACTTATGCTCATGGACTGCAGGAATGAAGAAGATCAAATCACAAATGAGGCCGCTAGAGTGGCTGAAACATTATACATTGATCTTTCAGATGCTCAAAGGCAGCTAACCCTGTAGTTGGTGATATCTGGTGAAGGCACTAGAATGGTCATAATATTTCTCCTATTTTCAGTTTATTGGGAATCTTCAAACCGTGCAATGGCAGCTAACTCTGCTGTCCCTGTTTAAATTAGATATTGTCTAAGTTTGCAATTCAAACTCATCTAAGCTTTTGTGTTGGCCCTTGTTATCTGCTAAAATCAAGAGGTGTCATTTAAGAATGAAGGCACTAGAATGGTCCAACTATTTCTCCCTTCATTAGTCTATTGGAATTTTTCCAGATGTTTTTTCCACTTGAAAGTGAAAATGTTTGTTTGTTACGCTAGTTGAATTACTATAAGGATCTTATGATATATACATTAATTGGTAGACCCATAGTAAATTGATTTTTCTCAAAATAGGTTAATCAAAAATCAACCAAATTGATATCAAATGAAAGGGGGATTTAGTGTAATATAATAATATGAACGTTTTCTTATTTGTTTACTCGTGAATATTCAGTAAATAATTTGAATATACCAAACATTAGGCTTATTTTACACACACATACACATGGTACAGAACGACAATAATTATTAACCACATATACCTTGTATACAAGGAATATAATGATCTATTCCTCAACCTTATTCTAAACAGTACACTTCAACACGCTGCTATATTCTTAATAATACATAAACCTTTCTTTAACAACCTACCACAAAATTCCAACAAATACGCTAGTAGGAAAACGGGTATTGTCATACCAAGATAATTGACATTCCCAAACAGAAAATGGCTTGTCCATAAGTCCTTTGTCTGTTTCTTCCTGGTAGAAACGTAAATGAGGCCTCACAGCTACATCAATAGCATAATCTGAGTAGCCTGAAAGAAAACAAACACAATCCTTATAATAACTGCTAACTTTGATAACGATAGTCTCAGTCTATTTAAGTCAATTCATGATAATTTATGGAATTGATATCAAATCTTAAGTGGTATTCAGCTTTTTTGTGTGCCTTAAACAATATTCCAGCGCCCATCAACTGATTCTCCCCTGGCGTTTGCTTTGCTCTTTTTCATGTCTCGACACACTTATAGTTTAGTGTATTTATATATATATTGATGTTCAAGCTTTGATCATAAAATAGGATTGAAATTACCTCTTGTTAGACCAATCAGTGATTACCTTTTTCATTCAATCAGAAGCCAGGTGTGGACCAATCAATGATTACCATTTTTATCTAATCAGCAGACAAGAGAGTTAATTATCAGCCAATCAGATATTTGTTTAATGGAATAACCCTTGAAATGAACTTGTCCATATATAAAGCATTGAAAGGAGTGCATTGAATCAGTTGGCTTATGACTGCTAAACAGAAAGGTCTGAATAAGATCAATTCAAAGGCTAAAAGGGCTATTGGACAGCTAAGAAGATATAATATACTGGTAATTTATATACAAAGTGAGGAGTTGACTGAAACATGTCTACCGAGCTTTGTAGTATATTTTATCACAGTATATAGTGACTGAGCCTCAGAGATCTGGCTCATTTCAGCTCATTGTCTTAAAGGCTATTTGACAGACAAGAGCATATATATATATAGTGGCTAGGCCTCTCATGAATCCTGTATAAGGCGATTGGGAGACCTGGCTCACTCTAGCTCATTTATTTACAAGACAACTTTGTGGCTGCTCACACTGTGACAGCCTGTTATATATATATAACCTTGTGATTGCTGCGGCAGTGTTGTCACTCCGGTACTTGTTGTACAATACAGTATAATACTTATTTAGCTTTGGTTATTCCAACGGCTAGCTGCTTTGACAGCATATTGATATTTTTTACTCTATAGAATTTTGACTACTCTTGCAGTATTTTTCATAGTGTTGTACTTTTGTAGTCTTTGAGCTCAAATAACAAGGTTGTTAAGGTTGTTTGAATATGTCAGATTGAGTTGCTAAGATATTGCTCTGATAGTAGTTTTGTGCTCACTGTGGCTCGCTATATATAATTGATCAAGGGTTTACATTTTAGTACTTGGACTGCTTTGATTATAGTTATTGTCAACTTTGGCTCATCTCATAATTTGTTGTTGACCACAGTGAATGGTCTTATTATTAAACACCAAGTAGGTTACTCAATCATTGTTTGGAGCAGATAGCTCTGTCTTAATTGGGAAAAATCATTTATAGCTCGTTTGGGCTCGTTTAATTTCATCTGTTTTGAATTGTATTACTTTCTTGTTGCACCTAGGCTTGCAAAGCATACCTGGGCGTAACACAATATTTCAAGTTAAATGACAAATGATCTCTTTGAAGAAAGAGAACTGGTTTCTTGGCTATTAGTGTTTGTATAGTGAGAAATAGAAGTGGTAATATTTTATCTTATTACCCAACCGTCTATATACGGAGTAATTGTCTATTTTTTGCTATGTCATGAGTCACTGAACTATTCCACCGGTCAATAAATATGACTATAGACTGGCACTATACCATGGGCCTGGTTTCCCGCTTCCCTGTTAAAAACACACAGGCGCTTATTATTATGCGCGACGACGATGCTCGTACAGTTCGTTTATGAAGTAGACGCTATGCAACAATGGTGAAAATAAGGCATGGTTTGGCAACATTAAACTCCAATAACTCCATTGTTTATGGTCAGAAACATAAAGTGTGGGTACTCGTTTTCTTAGTTAGAACGAGCGGAACATTTTGAGACCAAAATTGAGCAGATTTGGTGAAATTTTCCGTTTTGCAACAAAACCGCAGCGTCTACAGCAGCTCCATTCAAGGAACGCTGCTAAGTATTTCATCAAATGGGTTGGGTAATAAAACAGTTAATTCATGCCTGTTTGTAGTATAGTCAAACTATTACTCCTCGGTACCATGGACGACCTGATGCACTATTGCACTCGGCCTTCGGCCTCGTGCAATAGTACATCAGATCGTCCCTGGCACCTCGGGGTAATAGTTTTTACTATACTACAAACAGGCATAAAATAACTGTATAATATACTTGAATATTGAATAAATACGAAACAATGCAACAGTACCCAATATATTCCCTTAACATAGCTCAAATGAACATAAACAAATATTTATCATAAGGTATGCAGTTTATTGTTTATTATAAACTAATTATATCACTGTTTACGTAGAAATATGTTACAAAATTCAACATTTCTGTAAAGTCAAGTGATCCATGCCTATTTTTAAGTCCACAGTTTACGTGGTTTCCCGTTCAGTTGCTTAGATTTGAAGATCAAAGAAAAATGAAAGATACTTGATATACTTTCAAAGCATTTTTATATAAATATTCTTGTGTTTGGATGATTTCAACCTTTCAGTATGGTAAAAAATGCATTCACAAAAAAATAAATATGTAGAATACCTATTTCAACCAGAAACGTTAATACATTTGCAGTTGTGACAAATATATTTTCTATATTGTACCCCAAAATGAATTAAGTTTCAACGAGATTGTATAGTATGGTACTATTACAATGTTTCTATACAGAATATTATATTTGATAACATAAATAACACACTGAGATGTTACTTATATCTACAAAGTAGACTGTGTCTATCTTTTTTCTGAATAGTAAATGAGGCTGTTATATTTTATAAGGTCAGAACCCAAAATGATTTGGCATGAAGCATGAATTACATGATATTGCAGATGGACCGCTAAAGCCTGTTTTAAGATAATGGGACATTATATAATTTAAAGGATTTTTTAGTTTTTTTTTTACTATATCTATTTTTATTAAGCTGGTATTTTGGACAAGAAAGTTACCAACTGTATATACCATGTATACAGCTGCATATAGAATATCATTTATTTATATAAAGAAACTATTCTATTTGCTAGTGTTAGGGTGTCAAATAAATATATTTAAATTGAATGAATATTAAATTATGTAATGATATAGAGAATAATATTGTAACGCATACAACACCACTGGAAGGAAAAATCTTCATTCAACTGTTGGAACCAGCTTATCATTTTATCTAAAAGAACATTTGACCATTTAGAGAATGAATAATCTTAATTTAGCTATTAAAGATGCTAAGAATATACTTTAAACTTAAAGACTTTTACAAGTCACGTAAATAAATATGCACAAGCAGTCAACTTAGCAGAATGCAAATCTTTTTATGAAATGAATTAAAAATGTAATGTTAAAATAATATAATTTCGTAGAGCGCATTTTGCTCATAATAATGTCTTAATCAAACAATGGGGTAATATTACTATATATTTATTTTGTAATATACGTTACTTTTCAGTAACTGGAGAGATACCTCCCTACATACTACTATTTATCATGAATCTTAGTTAAATTGATATATGCACTGAAAAAAGATGATGACTAAATTGATTTGGAGCATATACCAGCTTTTTATTACCCTTTAACTGATGTGAATAAAATAGCTTTTACGTGGGGTTATCATGTTTAAAAGGCAATTATAGATATCATATGCAAGGTATGACTTACAAACATTCTTTTTTGTAAAGATAAAACATGTACATTTACGATAATAAAATAATACTTGGTAGCTTTACTATTAAATGTTGTAACCAAATTATTTTAGACAAAAAATGTTTAAAGATATAATGTTTATTAGAATTTGTAATACACGTTACCATACAATCGTAAATTCAAGACTATAGCTATTTTAGCATATTGATTGACAATTGCTTTAGTATCTGGTGCAAAAGTCAATAGCTAAATGATAAAACTGTATCAAATATGTATTTTATGGCGATTGATGTACGTGTTATGAAAATTCATATAGGTAACGTAATCAACAGGCCACCACGACAAAACGCCCCCATGTTCAGAGTGCTAACAAGCTTCATTTTAAAGGAAAATTAAATAGGGTTTCAGAAAATATATGTCTACAAAAATCCCCTGTATGGTTCACAAAGGTCTATTGGCACCTCAAGGTCTAAAGGACAACACACAGATTTTTTGCAGTCACATGATTACTAAAAAAACTGTTTGAAGCCAAGAATTTGTCCTAAATCCTGCTTTTGTTAAGGTCACTACCGACACCAGGGTGATTTTTTCCAAAAGCTAGATTTTCTTTATTTTCTGTAATTTTCTGTTTCCTTTTATTAATAATGATATAGAACAATAAATATATAGATTTCACTGTTTAGTATTTGAGCTATGTCTCTCCAAAGATATGCATAATAAGTCCCTTGTCTCAATTAATATTCAAGGTTGATGTAAGAGATAAACAGTTCTATGTTATTGTAGCTGATGATTATGGAATGTTGTGGATAATTGCATCATAATAGTTTAAGTTTATGATGCGATTCTAGCCATTATATATTTACTGACCAGCTTTTACATTAAACGAATGGCCAAAAGCATTGCAATATTTAGGTTCGATCACTACATATGCAAATATTTTATGTAATTAAGAAAATTGATTTTTGTGAAACTTGTATATGATAAACATTACTAAGTAAGCTGGTTCTGTGTGAAATCTGAGCAATTATCAGTATATCAAAAGAAAGATATTTTTGCTGACTACCCCTACCCCCTGTAATGCACAATTTCAATTTTGTAATTAATTTACTGCAAACCAAGGAATAAATTTACTTTCAACATACCAAAATACTTTGTAATAATATTTTTATGATATATGTATGCGTAAAAACTTTTTCATAGAAGATTAACTAATAAAAGAAAGTTGTTCGTGACAAATAAATATATATTGTTAGCCCACATATATTGTTCATTATTATCAACTCTGGCACAATGAAAGAGTTTAAAGTTGTTCAAACATTTACAAACACACATTTTGACGTTGACATGTAAGGACAATTGAAGAAGTTATCAAAATATATCTAAATTGTGGGGCAATTCATTATTCCTTCTATATTCTGGGGGTTATAAAAGCATTCATAAGGCATATTTAATTGATTTTTACACCTTAAAATGCAAAATCAAAGGCAGTAACTAATGTTAATGCAACACTTTAGATCAGTTAAGCTAACAAACCTAAAGATGTATCAAACAGAATACCGTGTATATGCGTTTACTGCTATCTGATCCTTAGTAAGCAAGTTATTGGAGAAAATTGGATTTCTGACCCATTTTCTATGTAAATATAAACATTAAGGGACAATAACTCATGTTTGAAAAATCAAAATGTGACAGAAACACCTTTAAATCTACAGTTTGGTGTAGTTATGGTTCAGAAGAGCTTTCATCCAATTTCGAAAATAAGTTTTCAAATTATCTCGCCTTCACTTACTTTTCTGCAGTTTTCACATACAAAATAATGGTAAAATGATAAACAGGGGCAGAAACTCATGCTGAAATATGTAGAAAGTTTATTGCATTATATTTTCGTCTGGCATGCCATTTCCATTAACAAATAATGAAGTTATAAGGCAAACTGTGTTTGTCATGCGAGAGTTATGGTTATTGGTGATGGTAATGACATTAAATACAAAAAAATGTTTAACTCACATAGAGACTTCCCAATTTATGTAACAACCTCTACACGTTTCGATATGAAACGATGAATTACAATCAAATGACATAATTGTTCGCCACTATCGAAGTTGTCAACGCTGATTATAAAAATGTGTTTAGAAATCATTGAGATAGTATCAGAAAAGAATTGAATTTGAATTGTTTTCCTTACTTTCCCTTAAGTCTATGTTGATTACAATACATGTACATGTACAGTGTTTGCATTGTCCTCCAAAATGTAACCAAAGTCGGTCAAACTGGTGCATGCTTCCAAAACTGCTCGTTGTTACAGGAATATTTTATGTGACATTGAAGGGAGAGGGGATACCAGGGTAGGTGTTACTGAATATATATAATCATATTGAATGATACTTTACGTGGTGGGCGGTGATTAGTACGGTTTTTGAGATTTCAAGCGTTTTTTAAACTTCATGACTGCCAAACGGCTTAAATTTGTAACAGCCGGTCAAGATAACATATTGGTTGGACAGTTTTCCGGTTTTGAATGACAGAAGATGAAAAGTGTTAACAAGGCAAACTCCGCTCTGTAAATGTGGTAATTATATTATAGTACAGAAATCAGTTGATAATATAAGAATGCTATTTTGTCAATTAATTGCAATTGTTTGATGGCACCAAAACAGTTTGTCAAAAAAAATTGGAGGTTTTGGTGTTATTTGTTCCATCGTCCAAAACATGTATTTCAAAGCAGTCAAGGTCGGCAAAATAAAATGGAAAATAAAGCTCTTTGCCGCTCAATGTCGAATAATAGTGATTATTCTTGGAAGGAATCTGAAGGCTTCGGCTGCGCACTATCGTCTCACAGTAAGGTACCTTTCCTTAAATTATGTTTAATGGTTACGCATTAGGTCATTAAAAGAAGAAGAATTTCAGGATACGTTTGATTATGTCCGTCTCTTCTATAATATAAAATTTATTCTGTACAAACTACTTGATGACAATGATTCACCAAAACGTTTTTACTGTAGATATCATGCTAGTCCATTTAACGTCTTTGTTGCAAACAGTGTGGACCTAAATCAGATCCTAGGAGCAGTCTGGTCTGGGTCTACAATGTCTGTATACCAAGATAAGCCATTAACGTACGCATTTATGTAACAGACGACTTGAGGAGGAGTCATTCCATTCCCCTTTATGGTCTGCTAGTCCACAAGGTATGTCTGTTTGCTAAAATTAGCCATTGACGTAGCAGATGACTTTAGTAGATGTCAAATTAGATGCGTTAACGTGATAGAGTCATGCAACCAATATACAGGTCCATTTAAATGTTATTTCACTACGCAATATTTTAAAAGTTTTTTTCACATTTTTTATACATTTATGGTCTTTGTTTGATCATACATGTAAATTAATTATCATAGTAAAAAAGAGGGCATTTTATTTCTATAAATCATATCAACGTATAATCAGACAGCATTTGTATATAAATATTTAATACATTCCAATAAAAACACAACAACATACTTAATTACTATCCAGGGAAAACAATATGCCTGTACGCCTACATCATAATGTTAGTATTTGTTGCACCTCCCCTTGCTTAATAAGATCTGCAATTATCCTTGGCATTGAATTGTAAATTTCTTCAAAGAGGTTTGGTGCTACACTATATCACGCTTCACATACTCGCTTCCACATCTCTTCTTTTAAACACAGAAGTTGGTTACAACCTCTTTCCTCCTTATCATCCAAACGTTCTCTATGGTATTCATTTTTGGCGAATTCCCTGGCCATTTCAGATTGGGTATTCCGTTATATTCTAGGAATGTTCTAAGTCTTTAAGAGTTATGGCATGTCACAATATCATGCATATCCCTCCTGTGGGAGCACAAAGCATTCACATGAGTCTGTATTTTACAGTCATAACAACCAATGTAATTGTCGTGTTTGGCCCAAACAGAATGAGAAATATCATGGTTAGTGTATTCAAACTAGTGTAAGATCCCAATAAGTGTGCACATCTGGTGAGCCATTAGCAGCAGAAGCATGTCTGGTCTGAGGAAAGTGAATGGTAACATGGATAGTGCAAAATACCAGAATGATATAATTCATGATATTGAAATGACATGTTAATGCACTGTGTTCCCACAGAAGGGATATATCTTTATGCAGGATCTCGCGCCATGCCATGACTCTAAAAGTACTAGAACATTCCCAGAGCGTAAAGGAATGCCCATTCTGGAAAGACCAGGAATTTCGCTAGACATGAATCCCATTGAGTATAATGATGAGATTGGCATGCAAATGTCGAGTAAAAAAGAAAAGATGTGGAAGCGAGTATGTGAAGCGTGGTATAGTTTAGCACTGAAGGTCCTGGTGGAACCTTACAATGCAATGCCTAGGCGAATTGCAGATCTTATTAAAGCAAAGGGAGATGCACAGATATACTGACTTTATGATGTAGCGGACACTGTCCTTGTGCTTTCATTGGAATGTATTTAAAGTATGTTAATTTACATGTATGGTAAACATAGAACATTAATGTATAATAAAAAATGTGAAATAAACTTTTGAAATATTGCGTAGTGAAATAACTTTTTTCAATGTACATGTAGATCCATTTAAAACGTTTATGTAGCAAAAAGTATTAGTCTGGATCAGACTGCTCTTCTAAGGATAAAGATTTGATCGTAGCATATCGTAATATCGTTTGCAAGAGTATGTTTCCTTGACATTTTCCGAGAAGATGGCGTCTGATAGCATTTACTATTTCAACAAAATTCATGCTATTTTTTTTTCAAGTAACAACTACTACTATACAGAATGCAGTGCTGTTTGTCCAAAAAAGTAAGACCACACATGTTGTTTTAATCATCAACACGCTATCTTATTTACAATGTAAATAAAAAGAAAGTGGCTGAGCTCTCAAAATTACCTCATGTACAAACCGACGACAACGTGTGAAGGAGGGAATGAAAATCATGATTACAAGGAACACCTTTGGAAATCCTTTGGGGTACAAAAAAGGGTATTAAATCACTGACAAAATATCATTCGAACATTTCTTATAACTTTTTTTTTGTCACGAATCTCTTGCACAAACATCCGAGGTCTAATTATTTGTTTAAGATTTCTCA
The DNA here is from genome assembly GCA_964019695.1 of Loripinus fragilis. Lineage (NCBI taxonomy): Eukaryota > Metazoa > Mollusca > Bivalvia > Lucinida > Lucinidae > Loripinus > Loripinus fragilis. Next base: position 13,212,795 of record OZ026530.1, read on the forward strand.
CTCTTGTAAGGCAAACCGGAAGGTTGAGTAATGGATTTTTTGTTTAAACCGTGATTAGGCATTCAATCGTTTGGCAGCCATGCTATAGGATCTCTGGTAGGTGTAAATGAATGCGTCTTAAGTAAAGGGCTTAGAGTTTTGATTTTATCACCTTCTAGTATCATACTATGCAAGGTGATAAAAATCCAACGGAATGATAAAATTTCAACAGTCATTCTGCGAAAGTACAGGCGACCTAAACAAGTTAAAGATGAGTTGCTTTATCATAAAACGTCTTGAAAAACACATCCATGGAAAACTGGTCAGCATTATTAAAATCACTTATATATTTGACTCCCTTGAAACAACTCTGACTAGATCAAGACTTTTGTTCAAAGGTGCTAAAATCACCTTCTTTTGATCGGCACCATCAAAATGCTACTAAACATCTTTCCTCATAATGTAAACGCATAAGATATTACATTTTCTATGTGGCAGAATAGTAGCTAAGTATACCTAGCGTCTTAGCACACAAATTGTTCAAGGCATTGTCTTTGATTAGCAACGAACACTGGAATGAAACTGAGGTAGGTTTTTGAATATAAAATGTCAACCATATCAATCTTTCGATAAGAACTAGCAAATAAAATTGTGGTCAAGTGGATCTAAACCCAAACGACGACCTGCTTATTTTGCAGAAACTGAGGCATTCGGCTCTATTTCAAGATATTCCGATAACTGACTTGATACTATTAGTCCTTATTCTGAGCAAAACGTAAGTCAGATATATTTCACAGAATTTCTGCTAAATAAGATGATTCCCTTACATATTACAAATTTAAGTGAGTATGAGTGTGAATCCCATTTTAAACTTGAATTTTTCCAAAACAAATGGCATTGTTTCATCTAAATTTAATGATAAACGAGATGATTTTAGTTTTGAAATTATTAATTTCCCATTTCTTAATGGAGATGTTTCTTATTCATTCTCCTATTGTATATTAATTTTGGAGCTTAATCGTTTTCAACAATTGAAACCAATTTGTGATTGCTAACCTCCTAAAATATGGCTATCAATAACAAAACTTCGCTAAGTATTCCTTTTTAAAGTTATACCACATACATTCATAGTTAGTTGTTAAATTTAATATTGGCTTAAACTCTTCTGCAACAGGACATATCAGAGCCAGTATTTTATAGTGATTAAGCTTATTAATTATTACAAAATGTTGGAAAGCCTTTATACTTCCTTTTTCTGGCCAGCTCAACAAGTTTCTCAGGCATTATGAAATAGTAGGATATAGCATGAATAAAATACAACAGTCCACACGACAGTTTATAACCGAAATTATTTAGCTATGAATCTTTTCTTTATAGCTAGGCGGCTAAGAGCCAAATTTTGGCCTGATTGTGCTATTCCGGATACAAGCATGAAATTTGGTACAGTTGTAGACCATGACTGACTAAGTAGAATAGGATATAGAACCACATTGGGAAATACCTACCGCGCATGCGCAAAGCATTTTTCTGATTTCAGGCTGTTATCATAGATCTTTAATAAAGTTTGACTTTAAAGATGGGGCCATGTTGTCTGTAGAATGATAAAATGTGACATAACAGATATTAATTGTTTGTAGTTTAGTCTTCTTCCATTCTTTATTTGCTGCACATGCGCATAAAATTTAAATACTGTACTAAGACGGTATTCTATTTCTCTTTTATAGTAAACTGCGCAAAACCGAATGCCCCTATCAATGAGCCGAAGCACATCTTCAATACAGGGACCTACAGACCTGTTAAATGCGCATGCACAGTTGGTTTCTTTTAACCAGATGTCATTAAGACGATAAAAAAAACAATTCTATTTCAAGTATTAGCTTTCACAAAAAAACTTTGTCTACGCTAAGCATATATTAAATTGTTATTAGACTGAACAAGTCAAGTGTAAAGCAAAGGGGATAGTAGGCTTGTTTGCAAGTTGTGTCAGACAGACAGACATGCAATCAGATTTTTTGGCTGGAGCTCAAAGCCCTTGGAAAAAAGGGACAGACGTGCTCACCGCCTGAGTTACCAGGATGTCCCATAATCACCACCATATATTTTCTTTGTGTTGATCAATTTGGACTCATTTGAGGGCATCTCTGAATGAAAAGCTTATGTTTTAAGCCTTGGGCAATATGCCTTTGTGATAGACAGACACACGGACAGACTCACAGACAGCCATGCATACAAAAAGGCAGACAGACAGATGTATTTTGAAGCTTGAGCTCAAAGACCTCATCACACTGTCTGTCGATGAACTGTCTTCAAATCTGTCATTAAACTGTCTTAAAATGTATGTCGCATCTGATTGTTTCCAGTATCTCACTTCCAGCAAACGCACCATAGTCAAACATTAGTTAGTCTACGCCAGTCTATTTTATGTGGATATGATAAGATTTCAAGTTTTTTAGGGGGTTGGGGGTGGGGAATGCCTGATATGCCTCGTATTTTTGGCTGTAAAGCTACTGACCAGCTTCGAGGCATTTGATCCTCCTGTAAAAGATTTCACACATGGAGTCACTGTTGTCATTTTGGATGGAGCCTTTATTGTTCATATGCTTAAATTTGTAGGGGTTAGCATTGTTCAGTGAGAAGTATACGAACAATGTTTTTAAACGATATGCAATATCCACTTTTTGTGCAGCTGATCGACTGAATTTTGTGTGGGACACATATAAGGCGGACAGTTTAAAAGTAACAACAAGGGAAAAACAAGGAAATTACATCCACCGGCAGGTCGGTCCATCAATTAACTGCCGTACCTAAAAACTTACAAGATTTCTTGTGTGCAGATGGAAATAAACTATTTCATTATTTTTCCAACTGCTGTGTTTCTTGGACACAGGAGTTGCCAACTAAGAAACAGTTTCCACAGATGGAGATCAGGTGTTGCACCATGACAGTGCGACAATACTCCAGAGAGAACCCTGCACTTTACGGGAGATGAAGCTCGGTTTTAGTGTGTCCAGCTCGCGATATGTCTTCACTTGCGCCTTGTTTGCATGAGGAGGCAGATACAAGAATGTTTCCTCATGCTACAGAAGAAGCTAAAAGGGCTAACAAGAAAATAGGCAGTCGCACTTTTGGAACTGATCTAGTTGTTCTGGTCATACCTGTGGAGCAACAGCTGCGAGTGGATGAACTGTGGGGTTGGAAAAAATCGCTGGTCATCGTTGGTATGAAATCTAATTTTCTTGCTTTTTATTCATTCGTTCACAGGGTGCAATAAAACATCTCTCCTTGGTCATGGTAAACGGTGGGCAAGCTTTCCTGCTGTAACTTAGTATTTTGTAAAAATGGACTCTCCTCCTGAAAAGCCACTACAGATAACCTTTGCACCATCGAGCGATTCATCATGATACTGTATGGTAGAGCAAGCAAGCACCCACACGAACATTGACATGGCTAGAAAACATGTGTTTGTTCGATGAAAAGACAACCCTTACAAAGGTGGCTTTATACCGGCACATTTTAAATGCAGCATATCAAGGCTCATGTGTGTGGGTCAGCGCTAGAACAGGGGAAATGATTACCAAGTCCAGCAAACTGGGATGGATACGAAGACCATCATACCACGTGCATCAAAATATTCTCTTGATCTTGTTAGATATGGCCGTTAAACCAGTTTAAGCCCTCCAGTAAAATATTTTACTGACCGTTCCAAGGCGGTTCTTCTTTTGTGGATCTTTCATGTTTTTGTTCTGTCTTGTGTTTGCTATGTTTTGTGCGCGTCTGTTTATATGTGCTTTGTGGTCACCTGCTGGGGAAAGGGCTGACCTCTTTGCTCTCGTTCGTGGTGTCTACTGTGAGTTTGTCACTTTCCCATTGGTATCCTGGGTCAGGTGTGGTACTTGATTGTATCGATTCCTGATCTTTGCACCCTTACTTACTTTACTTCGAGGTTGCAGAAGTAGACAATGCAGCTCTCTAGTGTACTGCCCTTTGTGCCTAAGGTGGTAACTGTGAACACTAAATGTCAGTAAATTAACGATCGTTTTTAAAATAGGTAATGTTAAAGAATGCGAGTATGATCAGGAAACACCACAATCACACGCTGCAGACCAACCCACGGCACCGTAAAGAAGAGCTGCTGAACATTTACAGTAACAAGACACCAGACAGACAATAAAAGCAAAATAATCAGCTCTCTCTCCATCGTCAAGATGATTGCAAAACTAGAACGGACATAGAGTAATACATACCAAAACAAAGACCAACACAGAACCCCACAAACAATGGGAGGTACATTAAACAATAAATCAACAACAATTTTCAGAACTATCCCCTTAAAACGGACAGCAGTCTAAGCTACCAGGGGAGGCTTAAATGCATTTTACTGGCGCCAAATTTTCGCCCTAAAGGCCTAAACTGACAATCCTTTGAGAAGGCTGTGGCATATCAGCATACAGCACATATCGCCAGCTCTCTTGGTTAAACGTCAATTTGAAAATGTATACGTTTGTATATAAGATTCACATGATCTTGTCGTCTTGGCCCAGGTGCAAAATAACCAAATATAAATGCATTACATTACATGGACATAGATCCAAAAGCCAGTCAAACATTCTTCAGTAAACTCCATAACATAAGTTAGTCGAAGTAACATTACAGTATGTAGTCATTCAACAACATGATGGGTAAACCATGCGTGTCCCAAGCATTACGAGAGAAATTTATTCATGTCAACTGTTGCGCTAGAGACCACTGTACTCAAAAAACATAGTCATCGCGGGCTAGCTGCAGTCGACGAGGGCGCAAAATATACCATTTTGTGTAGCTGGCTGTTAAAAAAGGTAAAATTTTTGTCAATATTTTAGTTCTGAAAATATTCTGTGCTTATATCCAGCTGTGTTTCTGCTTAACAAATATTTATGTGAGGCTATAGTCGATACAGCACCCTAGTTCTGCAAAAACGATGACATTTTTCCTGATAAAAGGCACTTTTTATGTAACGGAACAAAGTGGAAGGTATGCTGACTTAAGTTAGTTTAGATAAATTGCAAAACATCAGTACTTTAGTGCGCAAACGTTCGAAATCGGAGGGTAGAGCATTTTGAACGTTATTCAAGCTTTTCATATTGTACGCATAGTACTACATATATTGGCTGTTGCTCAGTGACCGGAACATCGATTGCATACAAATTGATTATATTTAGACCCTCGACTACTGATACAATGTCCTTGACTACTAAAATTTCGCGTACAGCTACACAAATGGTTTGCAACTTCACAAAAAATAAACAGAAATATGCAACACATTCACTTAATTATTCGTATTGTTTGTTTGTTTGTTTTTGTTGCTTGACGTCCCAAGTCAACAGCTATGGTCATTGCGGGATGGTCAGTTCACCTAACCGCACTTTTTCCTGGGCAAGCTTGAACAAGCAGTTAACCAGTACTTCGTGCACATACTTTCGCTTGTAATTATTCATTCGCTATTAAATCATAACTAATGACTTAAATAGCGCACTCATTAGTCTGTGAACACAATTTGGACACAAGTTATAAAGAATCCCACTGTCTATCCAGAACTTGGCTGGTACTTAGCTAGTTTTAGAATGTGAAGGCTCCAAATGAGCTAGAATGGACTACAATACCTAAGTTTTAATTGCAAATGAAAACATAATCGTGAAAATTAATAGCTGTAATACAGAACTAGCTCATAGAACCAAAATAGTATAATTTGTGCCCTCATCGACTTCGACCGACCCGCGATAACTGCACTGTTCTAGTACAGTGGTTCTCTAGCGTGAATGCATATGCAGGAAAAAATATTGGATAAATGATTGTGCAGAAACACATTTATTTCCCAGTCAGAAGATATAAGTATTCCATTTATTCAATGGTTTCTACAATTTTGACACCATTGAACGAGATAACTGGAAGTATTATTTAGTTTGCGCACGTGTTATTATAGAAGACATTTTAAAATTACTTATTAATGTCTTTTAGGACATCTAGAGATATAGTGGGTTGATTTTACCATATTAAACACACATACTGGTCTGTGTAGTCAAGTAAGACCAAATTTTCCTATAGCAGAAGTGAATTTTGCCTTGCGCATGCGCAGAGGAAATTTGTCGAAGTGGTTCTATATCTAAAAATCATCAGCTCACCAACCTTAACAAGTGTGGAAAGTTTAATGCTTGTATCCGGAATAGCACAATCTTGGCTCTTAGCCGCCTAGCTATTAATTGCACAACAGTTGATAAGGTATTAATCCACACTGTAAATGACGACCCTAACATAAACCTTGTGTAAATCAGTCCCTGTTATTTGTCCTTGCAGGGGCCTACAGTTTATCTGACTGTCTGTTTAAATCTTATTTAAAAACGTACATTGTGGTTGGTTGATACCCTATACTTGCCATGACCCTTTTTCCTGTGGTCATAGTATGTTAATTAGGCTTGATAATGAGTGTGTTATTTTGGTATTTTCTGATCATACTAGCTCTTTTTTGGTAGATATAAATCATATTGATTATCAATTTTCAAGTAACTAGAAGAACAAGAGTGAAACACAACGAGACGTTTGAATCATAAAGTATTAATTTCTTTTTTTGGAAAGCTCTGTTTAAGCTTATTGCATTATAGTGTAGTGCCCTTAGATTTAGAGAAGCTGGTGTCTTGTTGTTGACCAGTTAGAACGACATGGTTTAAACATTATATGACCAAGTTCAATCTCTATTTGAGAATATAGAACATATTTCAATACATAAAATACTTGGCATCACATTCATAGTTTGGCTTTGCATATTGAAAATCCTTATATAATTTTAATCTTCTGACAGTTTGGTTATTATAAATATAAGGACAACCAATTATATTAACACTTACTTATTGAGTTATTGTATGCGTGACTTTATGAAGTACATGCCACACTCACCTGCCTTTTGAAATAATCTTCCATTATGGATGCTGACTGAAATAAAAAGAAAAAGTAACGTTGACTGTAATGGCATTGATCATACCGCCATTACAAACAAACTGTAGGCACGAATTGCTTTGGAAACATTCATTCAGAAAAACGTGTACGTTTGGGCAGAACATCTCTAAAAAGTGAATTACTATTATATGTGTATTGGGTATGAGATAAAGTGCAATTCTACTCACATGAATCATTTAAATATTAACTACTAGTGTAATATTTAGTAGGTGTATTCTTTCACTAAAGAATCCCTACTTCAATTTCTTAAAAAAAACTTTTTTTATTTGGACCTCGACGCGAGAAAACCTGTCTTCAGGCGTTTGCAAACAACACAGCCGCAGACCAGCCTGCGCATCCGCGCAGTCTTATCAGCGTTTTGTTATTCACGTTTTGAAAAGTACCATATCTAAGTTTGCTACAAGCAAAATTTCTGTTTTCAGCTAGTCTTTGTAGCTGAGGAGACTGGTTTTAGTCTGGCATTGTTGGAAACCCCAAAGACAGGTTCAGTCGCGACGAGGCCCATTTCATGTCAAACAAGTGAGTGGAACAGAAACACCACAATCACAGATAACAGACTGCATTGTATGTGGAGCATATATACTATTTAGTTCTACCGGTTAATTGAAACAAGAGAGCCAAGTGGCCCTTAATAGCATACTGAGTTGTTTTAGGTTTTATCACCATTTAAAAAATAATGGTCATTCACCTGATAAAATTTTAATTCAACCAGTTGAAAAAATATATATGATCCAAACTCATCATCTAGATTAGAAAATATAAAGAGACATGAAACTGAACTAAAATAAATAAATATTTATATATTGCAATCACCTTTTCTATTAGATTTAAATGATAATATATACCATAAAGGTAATATTTCTAAAATGCCCGATTTTGATGTTTTGATTTTGATTTTGATGTTTTTCTCTTTTGAAATGTAAAAAATGTAAAAGTAGACCTCATGGTATACGTAAAATTGGCAAATTTAAGCGCAAAATGTATACTGAAAAACTCATAAATATTTCTCTAAACGATGTTTCTATAACTTTAAATAATCATAGTCGGCATGGCTTACTTTAATTTGTAAGTTCCTTGCCTATCTCAGTTTTACGTATTTAGAGGCTAATGAAATGATAGAGCTAACAAATTATATAAAGCAGCACTTCTTACAAGGTGTTATATTCATCACTTCCTTAGTTCTTAATTCGATTCTGGGGTCAAACATAAACGCCATTTTATCAAAAGTCCATTCGTAAACAAAGGATAATTCAGTGATTTTATATATTCCAAATTACTTTAATAATTCTGAAACTCCAATCATTTGCTATAAATATAACAAACTAATTAGGTCTTCTATATTTAACGTTTTAAAATTGTACTGATATAAATATAAATTCCAATATTCCTGACTCCTGAGATTGTCAAAATTCTAATTATTTATATCCCCCTGCTGGGCATGTGATTACAGGTAATCTAAATATCATCCCTGGCGCTAGAGTTCACAATATTATCTCTAAAGGCCCCAGATATTGATTTCCCTCTAATATTGATTTCCCTAAATGTCGTAGAGAGAGCGCTGCTTCTTTAAATGACTTCAGTAATCGTTGGTGTAAACGAGAAAATGTTGAACCTGATACATTGAAGGAATGGAAGATGAATATTTTTAAAATCAATGGTACACGCTTGTAATACACATCTTTTACCTCCTTCACCTAAATCTTCTATTCGTCATCTTAAACGAGGTATCTAGGATTTTCATATGAACTATGTTCTGGTTCCAGCAGATAAATCTGCTAACAATGATGTAGCTGTTTGACAATTGAAATTTATATTAATACTCTTAAATGTGAGCTTGTTGACACAAATGCCTATAAACTGCAGCCTTCTATGAGTGAGAGAGTGGTTGTCGATTGACATAGTTGTCACACAGCCCTTAATTTTGGTGTCAAAGCTTAAGAGAACCAAGACAGAATTCATACTTTGTACTGGTTACCTAAATTCCATAAAATCCCCTATAAAGCAAGATGCATTGCTAATTCTAGTTCTTGTACGAGAACAGAATTTCTAAATTGTTAACTCACGCCTTACAGCTGTTAAAACATGTTATCAAGTACTGTGAAAAGGTATATGAGAGATCAAATAATATCTATTTTGGTCTTTTTAAAATTCAGGTGATGAACTTAAAGCAAGAGATTTCAATGCGACCAGTTTTCTACATATGGGTTTTCTACTCTTTACACAACTTTAATTTAAGATAAATTTATTGATCTTATTAAAACATCCTTCAATAGACAAGGTTTTCCTTACCTCACATTTAACGACAAAAACACATCTTTTACTTTGAAAAAAAAAAATAATATCATGCATGGTCGTGTCAAAATGTATGTGATGCGCTGACCTTTTTGTTGGACAACACTATTATTTGATTTGGCACCAAGTTGTACAGACAAGTAGATGGGATTCCTACGTGTACTAATTGTGCTCCCCTCGTTGCCTATTTATTCCTGTTTTGCTATGAGAGGGACTTTATGATGTCTCTTTATGATGATAAGCAGACTGATATTATTGAAGCTTTTAACACTACATCCAGATATTTGGAAGATATTTCAAACATTAATAATGTTTATTTTGACAAAATTGTAAGTCAAATATACCCTTCAGAACTCCAACAATTAAACTAATAACTTTGATACCAAAGCCTCGTTTTCAGACTTGCATTCGTCAATTTCTAATGATATTGTTTCTACCAAAATGTATGATAAACGTGACATTTCGATTTTAAATTGTCAGTTTCCAGTTTTTAAAGTTGTTGTGTCTCCCTCTGCATCATGTGGAGTCTACACTCATTCGTTTTGCTAGAGCATCTAGCTTTGTTGTTGACTTTAACATTCCCAATAAATCGTTAACTCAGAAACTTCTTAAACAGGGCTATTGGTATCATAAACTTCACAAAACCTTTCTAAATTTTATAGATGGTACTATGATCTGATATCTAAATTCCGAATTGGACTTAAATCTCTCTTGCGTTAAGGACTTTCGGAACCTGAATTCTATGGTGACTGGGTGTTAAAGTTGAAGAAGATTGTTGGCTCAACTACTTTTTCAGCACTGTTCATTAAAAAATATTCCATTATAAAAAGATTGGCTATTAATGTATTGCAAGAGACTACATGCTTGGTGGTCAACCCAATCACGACTGGCAACTTTACTTTCCTCTTTAATTGCAGGCCAGTGGGTTGGACTTCAGACTCTATGAGGGTTCCGACTTAAAGAATTATCTATTGATGTGATGGTAGGAGCTTGATGCTTTGGCTGTTGTCAGGCCGACCAGGGTTTACCTGTTGGATTTCTTATACTCCAGTATTCCGTTTTATGTACTGTTTAGTCCTTATCTTTGCTTTATCTCTTTTTTATACATTGATTTATATGTTTTGGAGATTATGCATTGCTAAGCTAGGGGTCTTTCATGCAAACCAAACATCTATGTGTCTTGATCCACATCTGAACTGAGTGTGAATTTGAAGCAGTGAAATGGGTTTAAGCCCTCCAGTAAAATATTTTACTGACAGTTCCATTGCAGTACTTCTTTTGTGGATCATTTGTGATTTAAGTGTCTTGTATTATTCATACTTTCGCGTCTGTTCATTGCTACCTTGTGATCACCTTAAGGGAAAGGGCTGACCTCTTGACTCTTGTTGGTGATGTTTATTGTATTTTTGTTACTTTCCCATGTTATGTGGTATCCTGGGTCAGGTGTGTTGCTTGATTGTATCGCTTCCTGATCTTTGCCATCTTTTTTATTCTGGTGTATAGCATAGCTAAAAGTTAGAAATTGGACACCTAAGAGGTCATAGCATAGTTTAAGAATAGAAAATGAGATTTTTATGTTCTCACTAAATAAGTCAGTATAAAACATGTGACCCCGTTATGAGCTAGGCCAATTAACCAATATTTGTACTAACTTTTTAAAGTACCGCTTGACAATGCTGCATACAAAAGCATCTTTTTTTCTCTGATTAGTCCTGTAAACTATGAGAACCACGGAGCGCCATCAGTTTTGGCCCCTGGGACAATATTTGACCTAACACCGCCATGTTTCCGTTGTTGATGTTACATAAGCTATAAACCTTGTGTTTTTCGCTATGGCAGTATTTTATGTTTTCTCTAAATAAATGTGTGACCTTTTGGCCCCAGCACCCTAATTTTAGTATTTTATGCAACGTTGACCTTTGACACATCAGTAATCATAAAATATTGTTGTTCATCAGGCAATTAATATTCCAAATGTGGACACCCTTGGTAAAATTGGAAGGAGGGGTATACGTTACAAGGAAACCTGACTGATAGCCAGACAGACATGTGGTTGGATTGAAGGACGGACAGGTGGATAGGACTGATTACATTTTCGCGAGACATGACGATACCTCATCTAGATTTTTTGCATTTCGCGCTTTGAATTATGGGTAGCTAGCGATATCACGCCAATACCGTTCAATTCTCGTGCTCCTGTAGTGACAGAATTTGTTGTTAAAAATCTCAAAATTCTAATTTTTGAAAGTTTTAATTTCCCTATTAGTCAATATTTTCTGGATGTAAAGCCCTGAGTCATGCAAGCAGTGATAGCATAAAATGTTTTAATAAAACAAGGCAATTTGATCCAAAAAAAAGGCAATTTGATCCCAGTGTGCACCGAGCAAAAGGCGACAGGTTAGTACGTGCTGGCGTGCTTCCTGTCTATGAAAATGCGACTGATTATAGTATATCTATTTTGATCCCAGTGTGCACCGAGCAAAAGGCGACAGGTTAGTACGTGCTGGCGTGCTTCCTGTCTATGAAAATGCGACTGATTATAGTATATCTATTTTGTTAAAAAGTGAATATTTGACAATTCTAATGAAATGGCATATAAAAATAACCATGATGTTGGTTTCAGCGGATGCACCTGGTGTTTTACAATTTTGTTGATATGGTCTAATAGGAATTTATCTATAGACAAATACTACAGTCAGAAGATAATGTAAAATTGATGCTTTGATGGGTGGACATCGTTCCTTGATGTCGACAAATTCGCTGATTTTGTACGTTTTGCTCTTTTATCATTAAAAATTATCTTTGTTGGTAAGAATTTAACCTGTTGTGCTGACGTTTTCGCGTCACTTACAATTTTAATTTATCTTCGGTCTACAGAACAGGTTAAGTTATGATAATTCAACTCGTAGATGCTATATGACAATAATATTTCCAGTATTGTTGATTTTATAAATAAACACAAAGTCTGACCAAACACTTTCTTTTGCATATAGTATTTTGAGTCATGTTTCTAGTATACCTGATACTGAATACCTCTTAACAGCTATAAAAATCGTTTAATTATTCATATACGTGTATATGGGGCTTGAGGCAAAAAAGCATGACTTTTGCTGCCTGTGAACGCAAAGGGGTATACCAGCCTGTGCATTTGGGTAGTAATAAAATATGTTTAAACTAAATTAAATATGTTTAAACTAAAAAAAATGCAAGGGTCGTAACTAATGTTTTGAGAACTTGTGACCCAACCCCGTTGCTGTATATATTTGGCAATAAAATCTGTTTAAACTGGTTGTGTAGTCTGATCAGCGTCTTTCTATTCAATGCCTGGAAAGAAATGTAGTCAAATTTGATACAGGCCATAATTCAAAAAGGAAACTAGTCATTGCAGCTGAGAAGGCTAATTTGAGCATTACTTCGTTGGAGACTCTAAATATAAGTTTTCATGTAAAGAGGCTCATCTATGAAATAGTAATTACTCACAGTAACAGTATGCTGCAGGTCTTGTCTTCGGTGGCTTCAAGTAATAGTGTAACCCATCTGGACACCTTCTTACTTTTATATCTATTTCCTCACTGCCATAAGTCAGACCAGCAACGACAGCTACTAAACTTTTTGGATTGACTGTCAAAGCATCATAATAATAAGGATCTTGCTCTGTAGAAAATTATATACACAATTATAACAAATGTTCTTCCTACAACATTTAGAGTTAATATTATCGCAAAAAAGGGTTTTGAATGAAATTGTATATCCTGTATACCTACAGAAGTTGTTTCTTTTTTATGGAGATGGGGAGAAGGTGGTGATATAACAGAAATATATCTAAACTGTTACCCAAATGAAGTTTTAAGGTTTGGGAAACACGATGTGCTAGCCTATATCTTTGCCTTTTAGCTGTTGATTCAAAAAAAATCAAAAGGTGAATAAGAAAAAACAATTACAGACCACAAACCATTCCGTTGCTCAGTACAGGAGAGACACTAAACAAAGATACCCACGTGTCAGCAAGTGTTCAGTTAAATTAAAGCAATCAGCGAAATGATGTCCAAACTACATCACAAAGCAATGATCCATCCTCTTACACAACACTTGATTGTTTATGTCCAAGTCAACAACATTTTTTTAGATTAACATTAAAACAGAAATTAAGTGTATTTGACCTTGACTTTTTATTAAATGTCAATATCTTAACCAAGAGTTATAAGTTTATTTCACCTTGATCTTTGACTTTATTGCCATGTTGGTGAACAGATGGGAAGAAATGACTTAGATTTATGTTTGGCCCTGGAGTAAAAGGTTAAGTTCAAAATAATTTAATATGGCTTGTAAGGCAAAAATCCACTTCATGTACTTGAGTTTTATTTACACATTAATTGCCTAAAGTGTGTAGATTTCGAAAATGGCTTGAAAGGGGATGGGCTAGTTGTTTTGCTTTAAATGGTTGTGACTGTCAGTCTTTCATGTTATCTATTTTTGTGCCTCTTTCTCGCGGTGCTGTTGGTTTTTTATGCTTATGGCATTTTCTGATTATGCTCATACCACCTTTTAAACTGTCGATGTGAACATTGATTATAAGTTCAAATTCACAATACTCGAGGTCTGACTGTATAACATGTTTCATCTACATTTTTAGAAAACGTACATAATTCATATTAGGGAAACTGATCGTCTATGATCCATAGATGAGTCTGCTTTTGCTTTTTCAAACACACTGTCTACAGCAAAAGGCTCAAGAGGGCAAATGCACAGTGCCAATGTCTTCGCTTATCGCATATAAAAAGTTTGTATTAAGCCTAAGATAAAAAAAAATAGGACCTCTTGTCTATAGCTAGATGGATACTTCAGTATGAGAAATTAAGGCAGGCTGTAAAGCATGTGCCTTTATTATCAGTTCGTTATGTACTAGGAAATATTAAAACATGCTTATTTTTTTAAGCCAAATAAAAAGATTTGTGAGTATGACATACAACAGACCAACCCATAGCACCATGAAGAAAAGTCAAAAGAACGATAACATTGATATGATATTCATAACACAGCAAACGCAGAGCAACCACCTTGTTTTTCCCAAGCAAGATGTAATAGTAGAAAGGACACAAAGTATTGCAAGACAATACGAGGACCTAATACAAAATCCTCACACACAAAAAAATGTAGCAACAAAACAATGAATAAAAAATAACCATCTCTTTAGAACTGACAGCAGCCAAAACTACTAGGGCTTCTTAAAATAACTCTACTGGCAAAAATTCACCCTAGATTCTGCAGTTGTTAAAATATACAAAAAAGAACGCAGATAAACGAAATTACTTAATACACAATGTATATGCAAACATCAGTTTCTCCGAAAATTTTATCAGTCACATCGTTGATTTCATCCAAAGTCCTGTATAAATACAAAAGCTATTGGTGTATTGGAACAGTCTGAGTATATAATTTTAGTGTTTACTGGCTACTTGCTGTATGGTATAGTTTTAATTAAAAAGGGATATTATATTGCTCTACCTGCCCCACCCTAGTGATTCACGAAAAACGAGAGAAGGCTAACAGATTTCATGCAATACCAGGTATGAAGGTGATTGTATTTCTTGACACTCTGAAGGCTATAATGGGTCTCAAAGTCCGGTGCACCTGTGTCTCAAATGAAGCTAAAGGTATTGTGCCTACTTTTCTCTGGCATAGTGTGCATTGGCTGAACTTCATAAATACATTTTCGCCTATCTGTATATATGGCACATGTAATGACTTTAAAAAAATAAACTCGGGTGAGATTATGCAAATGTGAAAATTGATACGTCGTGGTAATTCATAGTATATATAAGTATTAGGATAAATGATAATTTTACTATCACAGGTATATATGATGTGTTTTTGTGTTTCCCTTTCTCTCACTGTCACTCTTCAGCATCTTTCTATATTGTGTCTCTCTATTTATCCTTCTCTCTGACCCCCTCTCTAATTACTCTCTGCTTGATAGCTGTTGTGTTTTTTCTTGATATAGACTACATCATGTCCATAATGAAAATGGGAAATTCAATTGAGTGTATCTTTGTGGTGGTGCTTTGCAGAAGTTAGAGAGCCTCCATGCAAGCTACTAAATAACTTTGTTTGTTTAAAGCAATAGCGTAAACTAAAACAAATATTTGGCCAGTAAAATTAATTTCAGTCATAGCCCTAACCCAACCTGTAATTCTAGGATGTTGTCTGTTCTAAGGCGGCGCTTTGGTTGTTGTTATCATTGTTTGTTTCTGATCTAATTGTTTGTCTAGATTTTGCTTGTTCCTTGCTTTTCTCATGTAATTTTTGGTGTACCTAGTTTAGAAATCATCTTGCTTATAAAGAAATTGCTAGTTGATGTATTTTGATGGGATGTGACTGCCTGGCTTTCTCATGGTATCTTGAGTTGGACTGCGATCTATGATTGTGGCATATTCTACTTATCTGTTTATCCTTGTGTGAATTAATAACCACTCATCTATTTCAGTAGCTGGTATAGCTCGCTCGCATCACTAGCACAAATATCGATTACTGAAAATTTATGAACTTGCTCCTATATTGGTATGTATCTTAATGGTTTGGCCATCACCTTTCCGTATGCTGTGGTTCACAGTTTATTCTCCAGCTGATCAGGTAGAAATGCACTGGTTTTCCCCCACCACAAGAAAGTCAGCGTCTTGGAAGCACAATTTGTTATGGCTAACTTCTATCTCCAGTATGTACACTTGCTTACAAAATAAAGTATATTGTAAGTTAGATACAGAGTTACTGAATGTAAGTTTTTCTTATGACATGACTTACCTTTCACAACTATAGGATAGTAAGTGCCACAGCTATTAATTGTTGCACCATTGCCAATGGTTGGTATGTGATGGTCATCTGTTCTGTACCAACCTTCCTCTAATAAATGATCACTAATTAGTCGATCGCTAAGGCTCATGTTGAAAGGGCTAAGTCGTGCAGGGAGGTAAGGCATGCTAGAATTCACATTCTGGCAGTTTGGAGCTTGAATAGACACAATAATATAACATATTTTAATTATGGCTGTGTTTGTTACGAGGGCTGTTCAAATATGAATGCAAGTAGCTTCATAACTTTCGTCACATATATGCTACGACTAAATGGTATACGTTTCTATAAAGGATTATATGTCACCTTTAAACTAGCACCAGACCTAAAGAAAAATACCGTATACTTATCAAGTTATAGCCCTTTGAATGAGGGTCACTTTAGTATACTAATAAACTCAATGCTTTGAACATACCAGTGATATAGATGAGCTAATAATTCTATGATAATTGGTGAAATTGTTTTGAAATTATTAAAGAAGTATTCCCGTATACTTTATAATGATTATGTGAAAGTTGAGAAAATCCGACACGTTTTTGTTAAATTACAGCGAATCGTTTTCACTAAAGTCTTCTTATGTTTGCAAATAAATGGTAAATAAAACATCACCCTTCGATTTTCAGTGGAACTTTCCTCTAACAAAATGCACGAAGCAACATTTAAACTAGTTATAACTCAAAGACAATATTTTGATCGCTCATACTGAGTTGTTGCCGCAAATCATTGAAGGATAGTGGGTAATTTTTAAACGCTGAAAATCATTTTATTAAGACAAAACTGCCTTAGTTGAAGGGGTTATAGAACTTATACTTATTTTTTGTTGCCATAACATTGCGGCTTTAATCTAAATTTAGTTAACATTAAGTTTTACCAAAATAGGCATGATTTCCAACAAAATTACTCACCTGGTCTTGAGGACTAGACAATTTGAACGAACATATTTTGATTACTGTAAACACATCATTAAGCAGTAGAGCAATTCTTGAAAAATGATCTAAAATGTGATAATTCTGTAAATAGAGGACGGAGCATTTCGAAAACTTCCTTATGACATATTGTGCATGTTTTAACCAAAACGCAAAGAAAAAGACACAGCAATGTTCATTATTGCATCTCCAGTAAATAACTTTAAATGACGATTATCATAAAATTAATGACGTCACAAACGTGCCGTTCTACTACGAGATTGAAACAGGATTATATAAACTTTTACCTGCAAGCAACTTTGTAAGTGTACCTTAAACTTCCATCTCATTGTCTCAAACTTACAAAGATATGAGACTATATCCGCACATGTACCAAAACGTGTATGGCCATTTGCTTCAGAAAAAAACTTAAGTATACAGGAATGACTTTTATATAAGCGTCTGTAACTCGAGACACATAGTGAATGTTTCTTTATGTTTGGTGCCATTTAAAGGCAACAATGAGTTCTTCCCAGAAATGTTTATCATTTTGTCGTAGCATATATATGAGGAAAGTTATGAAGCTACTTGCATTCATATTTGAACATCCCTCGTTAAAAAGGTATGTGTGTACATCAGAAATAAGTAAGAAGTTAGCGCTGTCAAACATATTTAATCCCTCCAGTATTTTTTTACTGACCATTTCAATGCAGAACCTTTATGGGAATCCGTTTTTGTTATTTGTGTTTCATGTCTGTCATGTTATCTTGTCTGTTTCTTGCAGATTTGTGATCACCTGCTGGGAACAGGATGACCTCTTGACTCTTTTGTGTGTTGTGTTTTCTTGTATTTTTGTCACTTTCCATATGGTGTCCTGGATCAGGTGTGGTATTTGATTGTATTGATTCCTGATAGTTGCCTTCTTCCTTATTTTAACAACATCAAACACTTTTATGATGATCTTTGTCTGACAACGCAAAAAAGGCTAATTTAAAATTCAGATTGAACGGTTGTGAATATTGTCTAAAGAATATAATTTTTATGGTATATTACATGAAAAATAATTCTGTATAGTGACGACATTAATCATTTAATGTGTTTGAGAATAACACAACCAAGAGTCTGGCATTACACAAAGTGATGGCACAAAGAAAAAATATTTTCTGCACAGTCCCATTAGAGATTAAGCTAGGCACATGATAATCACCGTTATCATTAGATGTTCCATGAGCACACAGCCAAGGCCCTAATTAGACTAAGCATACTCCTTAGAGAGACACAGTCATCACAATATGCAAAGTCAAACTGTAAATTATGTCATATTATCGCTGTTGTGGTATGGTAGACGTAATGCCTCATTTCCCTTAGGCTTAAAAGAGGTTGCACTGACGCTCATGTAAAATATCTCACTAAGACAGAACATGATGTTTTCAAATTGTGTTGACTCTCTCCGTTTACATTTTCAAATTCTGATTAGTTAGAAATATATATGGCTGGTTAGCATTTAAATTTTAATAACACAATAACCAAAAACCGCAGATGACACTGAAACGTAGGTGGGTTTGTCCTAGAAACACAATAAACAAAAACAAAAGACTAACCCATGGTCCCTCAAAAAATTAAAAAAAAAACAGAACACAGAGAGCCACACCACAACATCAATACAATGAAATCAGCAACAAACCCACAAACATAAACAATCGATACAAGAAAATCAATTAGAGAAGCAACCTAGACAGGACTAACAACAAATGAGTAGACACAGAAAATTCCACAATCATAGATCACAGACCATTTCTCCCCAAGAAGTATTGACACAGAATTCCTCTCAGCCACACAACAGCCAGGACACAAATGAAGAAAAGCTTTGGTCATTATGTTCTGCAAATTATTATAGGATACGTTTTGCTAGCATGTCAAATGTATTGACCTAATCTTGATTTATATACATTTAAACTATACTATAATGTAAGTTCTGCTATAGTTTCTTCAAATACACTTAAAAAATAGTGCACTGTGTAAACGCACAGAAAGCTAAAACTACACAATACTTTTTAGTACTTCACCATAGTGGCAGGGCAAGACTATTGATTTTTCTATATTACAAAACAAGGACTGCCTAATAGACATTTTTACCCACAAGCTGACTTGGACAGCGGACAGCTGACTGCGTAGTTTATGGTATATATTTATGGGGGCTGTCTCGACAACTAACATGAACTTAATGCATCACTGTTACAGAACGTTACATGCTGGAAAGATGCGAAAAGAAAACCCTCAGATTAAACCTTCAGATTAGCATGTATTCGCGCAGTTTTGTTATATTATGAAAGAGTGTGTGGCTACCGCAAAATTTATGATAGAAAAAAAGTTAAACAGTACACTTGAAAAGGGCATATATATTATGCACCAGTCATTTGTATTCCTAGCCCCCTTGGGACAGGGGATACCAGGGACATAGCAGGGCTTAAGTACCGAAATTTGACCTACGATGTGTCCCCGCAGTGCCGTGGATGTATGGGGGGGGGGGGGGGTAAATTCCCGCCTGAGAAAGAATTTGTCTGAAAGTTCCCTAAACATCTACCTATATATATATTAGAGTTATCGGGTTCAATGCCGCCAGTCGTGAATTTTGAAAGCTGTGAGTGAAATTCAGAAAATAGCTAATGTTTCGGTTGTCAAGTGATCACATTTTGTAATATTAACATAATTATGGCACATTGAACTCACCTCATTGGAATGAACATATGAGCCAGTGCATGAGATTTCCAACAATGTGGTATGTGCGACCAGCAAAGCCTCAGATCAGCCTGCGCATTTGCACAGTCTGATCAGAGCCTTTGCTTGTCGCTTGAATATTCTATGACTATTAAGCTACTGAGCAAACATCATTTGGATGTTATTAGCTTAAAAGGAGACTGCACACGCTCGTCTGAGTCTACACTTGTCAAAATACCACATTGTTGATAATCACATGTCACGGCCCATATATGTATTGTCATATGTACGGTATGTTTTACTTATGTCATCCATGAGCATGTCTTTGCTTAATGTGAACAAAGTATTTCTTATATACCAATATAAACCAAAAGGAGTGCAACTTGACGGTTTTGCTGGTCAATTCGCATGTTCTCGGGCAGGGGCGGATCCAGAAAATATGTGTGGAGAGTGGGGTGGAAGAGGTCTAAGCCTGACTGACATTTTAGTCGTCCTTTACTTACTTTTTACAGAGTGTTCCAATTGACCATTCCAAGGAAACTTAAATTTCCAAGGAGGGAGGGGAAGTTCATGTTTTAGGCGCTGTGAGGGTCAGGGTAGGGGTGGGTGTGGAGGTCATTATACCTTTTCCTAAAAAAACCTATAATACTTGTAATTTTCTTGGGGGTGTAGGGGGTCTGGATCGCCTGGCCCTACCTCTCTGTGGATTCACAACTCAGAAATCAAGAGAATCAGTAGAAACGATTACACGGAGATAAACAGATAAAGGCTGCAAAGTGATATCTCTAACAGTGTTGATGTTTTGCTCTGGACAAAATTCAACTATAACAAAGTGCAATAACATCTAAATAATGCAAAAAAGAGTTATGGTTCTTGTACACTGTATCTCTCCTCATCGAGATCTACACGTATCTACCATTAAAGTTTCAAGTTGATACCTCTTATACGTGTGGTAGTTGTGTTATGCTCCGAATTTTTTTAAGTGTGACAATTAACAAAGGGCAACAACTCCTAAATTATGCAAAAGATAGGTACGGTTCTTGTACGCTGCACTTCTCCGCATCGAGATATATCTACCCGTGACGTTTCAATTTGACACAGTTTCTGTTTTATGCTCTGGACAGAATATTCGTAAATGCTCAGTGAAACACCTGGGCCAACAGAAGCCAAATTTCATGTTGCATCGCAATGGTATAGGGGTAAAGATTGAAAGCTTATTCAAATGATTTAGGTCTTTTGTTGTTATTCATCATTGTCAACCCCCGGTGGTTGGGACATATAGCAGGGATTTTACCACAAATTTAGCCCCATAGTGCAGGGCTTTTAGCAGGGCTTCTTTGCTTCCAAAAGATAATCTTGTTAAGTTGCAAGTTTAAGAGCCTTGTTATTCCGCGGCCCGAGGGGCGGGGACTGGTGCATTAATTTTGTATTGTAACGTTTATTTATTAGTTGCTTTATCTTCCATTTACTGATTACAGCAGGGCGCTGGAAAAGTATGGACACAGTTTTATCACAAATCTATGCATGTTAATAATATCATGCATATGCATATATCTAATATGCACACGCATATACATCGCATGCGTTCGTAAAGAAGAATTCATTAGACGACTGCAGTAACATATTTACTTGCTATGAAGTTGAAATCAAAGTGCGCTATTCAAGCTTTAACCCCAATGTATTAATCTTTTAGGGAAGGTGTTATTTTACGTCCCAGTCAACAGCTATGGCCATGTTGAGACGGTCATTGACTCGGTTACACTTTTTCCTGGGCAAGCTAAGACTAAGCAGTTAACAGTACTCCCTCCTTGAACTAGCGAGGCAGATTGATCTTAAAAATTAGTTAATGACCAATCTTAATGAAAGTATGGGCCGTGATCGAAATCACAAACTCGCGCCATTTCAGCTGGGTGTCATGCCTGTTCCTGCTGGGTTCTTGTGGCTGCAAAATTGGTTAAGAGAGTTGGTGACTTAGTGGAGAAGGTAGGCCTTCTTCCACCTTACATAACCGCATAGGCGGCTATAGTGAAAAAATTCTGGTTATTAGGAAATAGGGTACTGAACATTGGCTAAAAACGCCCCTTTCCATGCAAAATCAGCATTTTTTGGGGGAGTAGGTTTCCCTGCTGGGTAACTGTGACCCAAAAAACGATTAAGAGAGTTTGAGACCATATGGTGTATGTGGGGCTGGGGCCCACCTAGGGGTCCACATACTTGGTTATACTTTGAAAACTCTGGTTTGATGGAAAATTGGTGAAAAGGCTCCTTTCTCGTTCCTTTTAAGTTGGGTGCCGTGCCTGTTCCTGCTGGGTTCAGGTGGACCCAAAAATGATTTAGGGAGTAGGAGACCTAGTAGGTAAGGCAGGCCGTTTCAGCATCTACATAACATTAGAAGCGGCTATAGTAGGAAAACTCTGTTTAAGGTGAAAAATAGGTTACTGAACACTGGCGAAAAACCGCTTTTTCCTATGCAAATTTGCATTTTGGGGTGAGTTAGGTTCTCCTGCTGGGTTCCTGTGGCCCAGAATGCGATTTAGAGAGTTCAAGACCATGTGGTGTATGTAGGGCTGGGTCCAGCTTAGCCGCCCACATACATGGTAATACTGGGAAACTTGAGTATGATGGAAAATTAGCGAAAAGGGCCCTTTCTCGCGCTATTTCAGCTGGGTATCATGCCTGTTCTTGCTGGGTTCCTGCGGCGGGTTCCTGTGGCTGCAACAGGTGGTGTATGTAGGGCTGGGCCCAGCCTAGGGGCCCACGTACTTGGTTATACTATAAAACTCTGGTATGATGGAATATCATGCCTGGTCCTGCTTGGTTCCGGTGGCCACAGAAGTTATTTAGAGAGACCTAATGGGTTAGTTAAGCCCCCCACCTAGATAGCAATTTAAGCGGCTATAGTGGAAAATCTCTGGTTATGGAAAACCGGATACTGAACATTGGCAAAATACGCCATTTCTATGCAAAATAGTATGTTTGGGATGGGGTAGGTTCTGCTTCTGGTTTACTATGGTCCCTATAGTTAAAAGAGTGCGCGACCATCTGGTGTACGTAACGCTTGGCCCAGCCTAGGGGCTCCCATACTTGGTTATACTAGAAAACACTGGTTTGATGGAAAATTGGCGAACAAGGCCCTTCCTCGCTCCATTTCAGCGGGTGTCATGCCTGTTCCTGCATTAGCATTTTTGGGGTGGGATATGTTCTCCTGCTAGGTTCCTGTGGCCCCAAAAGTGATTTAGAGAGTCTGAGAACATGTGGTGTATATGTAAGGTGGGCCCAGCCTAGGGCCCCTCATACTTGGTTATAGTTTTGTTTTTTGGGCCCCAGGAATACGGAATGGACTTGGTTTCAATCATTTTGAGCTCCACTTCCTTATCAGTCTCATTTTCCCCCATTGCTCTACGCTCTTCTTGTTCCTTGTCCTTATATTTTTGCTCTGCCTCGATTCTGATTTTTTTTTCCTTTTGGGCCTCACGTTTTATTCTTTCTTTTTTCCAATTCTTAATTCGTATTTTAGCTCATCTTCCCTTTGTTTGGCCATAAGCTTTATTTTTCTTATTATACCTCCTTTCCCTTTAGTCAATCTCCCTTATATTTTGCTTGTACTCCGTTTCTGCAGCCCTTTCCTCCCTATCTATACCTTTTTGCATTTTAACAAAATCCCTCAGCTCTTTCCCTTCTTCGCCAATTTTCCCCCAATGGCAGTGCTTATCCATTATGGATTTAATTGGGTATATAAGGGATTACAAAGAAAAGGTACCCTTGTATATCTATATCTCTATTCACTAACTTTACTACCATAAGAAAACCTCCTTCACAATGTAATTTAAGTATCCCTGTCAAGTGTTAATTGTTTACACAATGTTCATCTTAACGAGTCATAGTCTAGTCAAAGTCACTGCTCATAGCAAGTACAAAAAATATTTCTATGGATTTCTTCTGATAATTAAAATCAAGTGAGTCATGCTTTGGGTGACGTCACTGATGTGATTTGAATTACCAATACCCTCAGACGCTATGAAAAATATTCAAACCGGTAGCCTTGATTAATAAGAAAATCCTACACAATTACTCTTGTAGTCTAATGGATCTTATCAAAGGTGGACAAGTCTAATAATCAACTCTGGTCATTTTTCTTGGGTTATTTTACCCGTATGGCAATCTAGAGGTCAAGAAAACCTGGGTCCCTTCAGAAATGAAAAATGTAGTGTCTATTTACAAATGTCGCACTTCATCACAAGGGACACATGTAATTAATACTTCGTGTAACTGGTCAAGTGTAGCCTACGAATACAAAAGGGCTAGAAACTCTCTATGGTTGTATATAATTCAGGACCAGTTCACAAATCATCCAAAAGTGTACGCTCGTGCCCAAGTTGAAGCATAGAAATCAGCAAATGAAACTCTTAATATCCCACTTCTGACACAATAGCTACATTCTAGGAATGGTCAAAAATGAAGTGGGAGGGTTTTATTTGTTGACCTCGGTCATCCCCCACCCAGTTACCAGGGTAAAATTATGCACGCAATTAAATGTACAATTTTAAGCGTGTTTATATACAAAAGATACAATCACACACAAAAAGTACAATACATAAACGTTATTGCTTTTGCTTTAGCTTGTCATCATATACTGAGATAAGCTTCCACTCTATGATGGCTTCCAAGTTGAATCAATAACAGAGTGTCCTATCTCGTTTGTACACCAGCAAAGCAAAAGCAAATCAACGTAGACACACAATAAAACTAATAAATAGATCTCATGAGAATTTTAACCCCCAGACATGTGAGGTTTCACAAATACGCAAAATCTTGTCCTGAGTTTTTGTATCAGTTTTTTCTTCGCTTTACTATGCGCAGATTTTATCTTATTTTCTCCTTGTACTCTGGAGTATAAATTGTGACGTTTCAAGTCAATTATCTTCCACTTTAACATGTTTAAGGTGTTTATTCTTGGTACATATTTAAGGAAAGGATATTTCCATTTACGGGCTTATGGCCCCCTTCTTGTATTATTCACGGAGGCCGCGACTCTCCTACCACGTCACAGGTAGTAGGTTATTATCCACCCTGGTGGTCCAAGGCGTCGGACTTATTCCAGCCATTTCTATGAACATGCAACCTCTGGCTTGTTTCTGCCTGATTTAAACCGTGATGGAGGAGACACACACAGAGAAAAGTCTAGAAGAGGCAATCAAACTGATAGAAATCGAATAACCAGAATCTCATTTCTGTTGTTGTTGACTTTTTGTTTATTGTTACTCCCATTGTGGGAGTCTGTAAATGTTCTATGTTTTGTTGTACGTTACTTTATGTCCATTCTAGTATTGCAATCATCTTCATGGGGAAGAGAGAGCTGGTTGCTTTGCTTAATTTGTCTTCCTGGTGTCTTGTGATGGTTGAGGGGCTCTTCCTCCCGGTGCCATGGGGTTGTCTGCGGTTTGTGATTGTGGTATTTCCTGATCATACTCACTTACTATATTTGTTCTACTCAACTAAACAATTCAAAGTATCTCACTTTTTCCTAAAACGGTCCAAGGGGATAATAAGCCTATGTCTAAGCTTTAATTTGGTATTAAGTTTAGTAGTCTAGGATAAGTAACAACTGAGATATGAGTAGTTTTGTAGGCATTCCCCCAATTCTCAAATACATTATGGGTTACCATTGAAACCATGCATTTTCACATAATGCATACCAAAATATTTTTAAAAACAACTTCGTCTCGCATTCAGGGGGTTCCAATAAACAATTTGGCAACCATGAAAAATTGTCTTGGGGGGTGCAAGGTTACCTAAAGATACCAAGGTACTGCTTAAGCCAATATATCAGAAAAATCGTTCATTTAGTGATGCAAGCACAAAATTTTGCACGAATTATGCCAAAGGTAAACTGTTTATGAAAAGCACGATTTCCACCTTGGCATCCAAGATGGCCGCCAATCCATTCAGATCATTACCAAACATCACTATTTATGTAAAAATTTAGAAATGCAATCGCATAACCTTGCACAAATCATGTTAAATGATATATTCAGATGAAAAAAAATGGCCGCTTGAAATAGCTCAAAAACTGTGTAACTTCATAGGGCAATTTATCTTATGTGTGACATCATTGCTGTGAGACTCAGCTTGGAGTTCAGTGTAAGACTGCATCCATTTACTCACTGCAGTTTGCAGTATAAATGTGTGTCCCAAATGCTATCTAATACGTACCTGTGTATTAACCAACTACTAGTTAGTTTAGTACTATATTTAGATAGCTGCACCTGAGCTGACAAGATGTTCCATGGCGGGACAGCCAAGGCAGTGGTCACATGGCTTTAGATACACAGATGGTCTACTGATCGCAAGGAAATTAAATTAAACTGAAAGAACTATCGGTCTTGGTTAAGGGGATATTTGCCTTATTAATTAACCGTAGAACATACAATGTCTATTATACATCCATTTAGTTGAATCTCTAAAACGGACTGGGAAAAGTGCTGTCTTTGTCAGGCAGTCACAAAAGAAAAGATGAAATCTCCCCAACACGTTACACGTATGGTTCATTCTGATGACAATTTGTTGCCTCATGTTCACCAACAGCAAACTCAAGCACGCTACTAAAAAACCATCTGACAATCAGAGTTATGATAGTGAAACACACTCAAAAATGCAAAGAACTAGCATTAGATTTTTTCTTATTCGAGAAAGTTGAACCCGCGTCAGAGCTGCGTCAGGCTATGACGTTTTGACTTTGGGATGGCTATAGACCCTGCTCCCCCAGGGGGAATTTTGGTGACTATGATTTCTTGATACTACTATATACATGCACAGAATGAGACATGTAAGCTTTCTGAGAAGTGTTACATAAGCATGTCACGTCACAATTGCATACATTACCCCATAAATATTAAATAATATTTTGGTGCTAATGCTAAAGTACTCTTAGACAAAGTTACATAATGATTTTTAAGCTTGTATGTGCTCATTGCATTGAGGGATGACTTTTAAAAGTGTTTTATTCAAGCAGAAGTGTGTTACTTACATACCTTTTGGTTACATGTTATATTCGTGAACTACATCCTATAAAATCATTGATTTCATTTTAATACATTCATTTGATAAACTTGTAATGCATATTTTAGTTCACAATACCATGACTATAAAAGGCAATTAACTGGCAAATTCAAAACTGCAAATAGCATGTAGCTATCACAGAAATTGTAAGAGTTATAAGCTTTGGAGTATGATGACCCTTAATAAAATAAAAACCTTTTCACTGAAATTGAACAGGTAATCATAATCTGTAAGCCTTTAAACACCATAATATGAACATCCTATTGATAAAGAATAGTGTAAGGTGATATTAACATTTTCTAGTCTAAGAGTAAATTATCATTCTATTGATCGTTTTATTATAGGTAACACATATTATTAGCTTTAATACTTTCTTTTTAATGCCTACTGTGCTTCCAGGCTTAACGTGACCCCAATTTTTGCCGTTATTCCTTAATGATTATTTCAATTGAAAAAGAAATTACAGAAATGAATTTAGATATAGACCGCGTTATTAGATTATTTTTCTCACGGAAGTATGATCTTTAATATAGGCTGGGATTAGATGGAATTTCTGCGTGTTTTTGTTCCTCCTCTTTGAATTTGTCCCCACTTGTACCTTATCGATATATAAATTACTGATCAGTAGTGTAAAACTGGTGCATTAAGCTTATGATAACTAATATAAAGGCGCAAATGGGTATATATCTCAAGGAAAAATACTAAGTTATTCTGATATGCAGGGCATTTGGGCCTTCGTTCAAAATAAGGGTTGCTCTCAAAAATAAGATTTAGTTACACTGTGTGCATTTATATCCACATGCTAAACGTCGATCGTATTAATAAGGATTAAAGCTGTTAAATAAAAGAAAAACGGGGGTCACTTCAGACCTGGTAACATATTAGTTCTTGCTTTAAATTATGCATCATGAGGCGTTTTAATTTATTTTAAACCTATTTTTCCACTACATCGATAAAGCTGCCAGTTTGTCACAAATGGAACTTAATAGTTATTATTAAAAGTAAGTAATGGTGCAAAGATCAGGAATCGATACAATCAAGTACCACACCTGACCCAGGATACCAATGGGAAAGTGACAAACTCACAGAAGACACCACAAACGAGAGCCAAGAGGTCAGCCCTTTCCCGGCAGGTGACCACAAAGCACATATAAACAGACGCGCACAAAACATAGCAAACACAAGACAGAACAAAAACATAAAAGATCCACAAAAGAAGTACCGCCTTGGAACGGTCAGTAAAATATTTTACTGGAGGGCTTAAACCGGTTTAACGGCGCCAACCTCACCCTTAATTCAGATGTGGATCAAGACATATAGATATTTGGTTTGCATGAAAGACCCCTACCTTATCAATGCATCATCTCCTAAAACATATAAATCAAGATATAACAAGGAGATAAAGCAAGGATAAGGACTCAACAGTAAATTAAACTGAATACCGGAGCAAAAGAAATCCAACAGGTAAACCCCGGTGGGCCCGACAAACAGCCAAAGCATCAGGCCCCTACCATCTCATCAATAGATAAGTCTTTAAGTCGGAACCATCATAGAGTCTGAAGTCCGACCCACCGGCGTGCAATTAAAGAGGAAAGCAAAGTTGCCAACCGTGATTGGGTTGACTACCAAGCATGCAGTCTGTTGCAATACATTAATGTTATAGCCAATCTTTTTATAATGGGAAATTATTTTAATGAACTGCGCTGAAAAATTATTAGAGCCAACAATCTTCTTCAACTTATACACCAAGTCACCATAGAAATCAGGTTCCGAAAGTCCTTGGCGCAAGAGAGATTTAAGTCCAACTTGGAATTTAGAAATCAAATCATAGTATCGTCTATAAAATTTTGAAAATGTTTTGCGAAGTTTATGATACCGATAGCCTTGTTTAAGAAGTTTCTGAGTTAACAATTTATTGCGAGTGTTGAAGTCAGCAACATAGCTAGATGCTCTAGCAAAACGAATGAGTTGAGAGATATAGACTCCATAGGATGTAGAACGAGGAACATCACCATCTAAAAATGGGAAATTGACAATTTCAAAATCAAAGTCGTCACGTTTGTCATAAATTTTGGTAGAAACAATATCATTAAAAAAATTGACAAATGCAAGTCTAAAAATGCGGCTTCGGTATCAGAGGCATTGGCTTTATTAAGTTGGAGCTCTGAAGGGTATATTTGACTAACCATATTGTCAAAATAAACATTATTAATATTTAAAATATCGTCCAAATATCTGGAAGTAGTGTTAAACGCATCAATAACATCAGCCTGCTTATCATCAGAAAGAGGCATCATAAAGTCCCTTTCATAACAAAACAGGAATAAATCTGCAACCAGGGGAGCACAATTAGTGCCCATAGGAATCCCAACAACTTGTCTATAGAGCTTGGTGCCAAATCGAATAAAAATGTTGTCCAACAAAAAGGTCAGCGCATCGCATACATTTTGACACGACCGTGCATGATATTTTTTAGGTTTTTCTGAAGTAAAAAATGCATTTCTGTCACTACATGCAAGGTAAGGAGAGCCTTCTCTCTGGAAGGTACTTTCAATAAGATCAATAAGTTTATCTTTAATTAAATTATGATGTAAAGTAGTGTAAAGAGTAGAAAAATCATAAGTAGACAAACTGGTCGCATTGAAATCTCTAGCTTTAAGTTTATCTAAAATTTCACCTGAATTTTTAATCGACCAAAATAGGTTTTTACCAGATCTCTCATATACCTTTTCACAATATTTGATAACATGTTTTTTAACAGCTGTAAGACACGAGGTTAACAATTTAGAAAGTTCTGTTGTTGTACAAGAACTAGTATTTGCAATAAATCTTGCTTTATAGGGTTTTTATGGAGTTTAGGTAACCAGTACAACGTAGGAACTTTGTCTTGATTTTCTTTAGCTTTGACACCAAAATGTAGGGCTGTATGACAACCATGCCCATCAACAATCACCCTTTCACTTAAAGAAGGCTGCAGTTTATAGGCATTAGTGCCAACAAGCTCACGCTTAAGAGTATTAATATAATACAATCGTCAAACAACTACAACATTGTTAGCAGCTTTATCTGCTGGAACCAAAACATAGTTCATATGAAAATCCTGGATACCTCGTTTAAGATGACTAAAAGAAGATTTAGGTTTAGGGGGCAAAAGATGTGTATTACGAGAGTAAAATGAAATACGAGTATCAATAATTTTAAAAATGTTAATCTTCCATTCCTTCAAAGCATCAGGTTCAACATTTTCCCGTTTGCACCAACGATTACTGAAGTCATTTAAAGAAGCAGCGATCTCTCTACGACATTTAGAGAAATCAATATTAGAGGGAAATCTATATTTAGGACCTTTAGAAATGATATTGCGAACTCTAGCGTCAGGAATGACATTTAGATTACCTGTAATAACATGCCCTGCAGAGGCATTATCAATGCTCGCTTAGTTTTGCAAAACATTAACTGTTTAACTTTTTTAAAACAACAAGATAAATTCATTGATTTGCCCTAAATTATAGGTGTTAAAGCTCATAAACAAAGAGAATATGATATAATTTAAGCAACAGCTGAATAAAGACAATTCCCATGTTCAGTCAAATGTTTTAAGGTAACATATATAACCATATAAATATATCAGATGATCCTATGTTTGTCTAAAATATAGTCAAAGATAATATTTTTCATATCGGGACGGTAATCTGAAATGATAAGATACAGTGAATTTAGATTGTTGTAATATTTATTTAGATTAATTGGTTGAGTTAAGGTTTAACATCCCAGTCAACAACATTCCAGTAATGTCAGGGCTTCTTCTAGAGGAGGGAGAAAAAAAATATGAAGAAGAATATATAAGAAGAAACTCAAATTTGCCACAAGTGAAGCAAATTTTATCCCTACAACAAGCCAAATATGACAGGACCCTATCGCTAACAGCTCCAGCAAAGATCGCAGCACCCTACCACCCAAAGTGTTCATCTGAAGGAAGTTTGATTCAATCATTTATTTAAATATTTAATAGTTAAAAAAAACTGAATATTTGTGTGTACCCAGTAAACTGTTGTTCACATTGTACAAACATAGTCAGTTACATGATAAGGCTAATTTACTCGCATATTTAAGTTCATTCACATTACAAAGCTGCTAATTACTAAACATGGTAGGATACAAATAATATTTGTTTACAATTCATATAGAATTTAGCTTCTATTAGCTAGTACAATAAAAAACATGTTACTTTTGATACAATGCATCATAACATTCTGCAATCAGTTACTGTTGAAAGAGACTGTCTCCATATCAAATTTTATACCAACATTTGTGTATACAGATGGTGACAAATCCATTTATATTTAGCCATAAAAATCAGTTTAGTTTATCTTCAGCATAGCTTTCATTATTTTAATTAATACAACTATTAATTATATCGCTTTTAGTCTTCTGATCATTTGCTTGCCAATTAGCAATGTGAACTTTATAAATAAGTAATTTATCAAGAACAAAACTGTAAATATTCAGAAAACAGTTATAATTGTGGACATAACATGGCAATGATCACATGTCATATGATCATATCAAGGGAAACAGGTCATTTGTTACTTACAATACCAATTTTAATTTATTAGGCTTTTTCAGACAGAAATAGATGATATCAAACTTGACCAGGTGTCATTTGAGTTAATTTAGAATAGATTTTAAATGTTTAAGAAAATTGGATGGAAATGTTTCAAAATTGTTAGCACCAGTACTATGCATGTGTAATTAGCCAAATGACCTCCAAAAGAATTCAGTTCTTTCACCTTGTGAATGATATCATTATAAATGTCAGATATTGATATAGTTGTTCTTCTCCTTGTCATTTGTTTTATATGTGTTGTGTATGATATAGTATACCAAATACTAAATATCTCATCACATATTTATTATTTGGCAATAGCAAAAGTATCAGTTTCAACTTTTTTGATCAAAGAATGAAAATTACAAATGCTCAACTGAAGATTGGGAACATTACATGAATTTTGATACTTATATCAGATATGGGCCAGTGCTGACACAGTGGGGCGAAATTCTGGTCCCAGACTTAATCTACATCTATTCTTTATGTATGGGAGCAGCGATGGCTCTGCTGAATCAACATATTTGCACAGACTCGACTAACCCTTTTTTGTGTCACACTGCAATAAGTCCCAAAATCAAATGTGCTGGCTCATTTTGATTTGTTCTTGGCATGAAATCAAGCCAAACTTAACATTCTTTAGATACAAAGAGATGATAACCATAGGGATAAGCAAGAAGGTTACCATATGTGGACAAAATTAAACAATTAAAAAGAGAATGAATGCATGTTTTCCTTTTTTTCTTTAATAGATTTGGACCTACCCTTAAAATGACTTTCAATTTCAAATATTGTGAGTTAGCTTTTATCATTGATTGTAATCAATTTAGTTGTTGAAATCAATAGCTGATGGACTATTATGTTTTATGGCTTATGCAAGGAATAATATATTTTAATTAGCTACCGCTCACTATTATGTTTCATCTAAATTGAGCTGTAGATAGCGAAGAAAATGGCTTCCATATATCAATTAGCTCTTGACAATTAAGCAAGCAAATATAAGCATATGAGAGATAAACGATATTATTTAACCTTTTAGGAAAAATAGTTTGACCTTTAAAATAAGTAGTTCTTTAAATGCTGTATACATATTTAATACGAAAAAAACTTCCAATGAGTTTTATTTGCTATGTTCAAGTATTTTTCAAATGGCAGCAATTTATATCCACTAGTAGTTTTAACTCATACAGTGAATTTATTACACTAAAATAATGTATATAAAGAAAGTTACATTTATAAAAGTAAAAATAATTACCTTTATTAGTTGCAATTATACTGCTAGCCATTAGCTTTCAATAAAAAAAAATTATAATGATACATGCGAATAAAACTTAATTTGATATAATCACTAAACGAGTTCCTATTTTAGGAAAGGTAGTTCACTTTGGTATTGCAGGGTGATCCTCCATCTGCTAAAGAGCTTATATATAGATATTAGTGTGTGGCTTATAAAATGAGATTTTTTATAGTAAACCACAATGAACATCAGAGGTTCAGAGGTCTTTTGTCAGCCCATGGTCAAGTGATAGCACTGTACTAAAAATGAATATATTTGAAATTAAGTAATGTTTACCACAGTAATATAAAAGGTGTTGATTGTTTTGTTGCATACTGGTTGTTGGCTGCATTTATTTGAGTGTGTTCAATTCAATTATGTATTTGCACAAAAGGATTTGAGACTATTATATGGTAACAGAGTTAACAAGGCAGTAACACAGTGAAATTCCAACTGCCAGTATTTAACATGAGCCAAATTGCATTTTATATTCTTATGTACATTAAATGTAGCTTAAGATTATTCTATAGCGAACAAAATAACCTCTTGATCGGCGGAGGGATTCAATTAGCAGAATTTTGGATGCTACGTACGTTACTATATGTATTTTGCTTTAAAGATTAAAATGCTACTCTAGTATAATCTACTGTTGGTAATCACTTTTATGACATGCCAGCAGAATATACGTGTTTTTTTAACCTCTTATGACTTTATTTCTTTCTTTTTAGCAAAATATGTGTTTGCTATTATTGTAAATTTATTAGGGGGTAGCTATTTTCAAAGGCCTACAAAAGATATTCTATAAAAGATAGGTGGCTGAAAGATTAAAGTCTGAACGACAATCAAATGCTAATTAATTTGAAACATTGAGTGACAATAACAACGATATTGGCTCTGTGCGCATCCATCTAGCTTTCTTAATGCAGCCGCCCAAGACTCAGAATGAGAAACGAAGTTTTAAAAAAAATGGTATGGGCTATGTGAAAATGCATGGTTTCCATGGCACCCCTTATATGACTCTCGAGATTAGGTGTAGGCCTACAAATTCAACCATATCGAGGTTTCTACTTATCCTAGAGCACTAAAATAGGTGTCAAATTAAAGCTTAGACAAATGTCTTTCTTCCTGTGATCAGATATGTAATATGCTAATTTGCATATTAATGAATATTGATGAAAACGTTAAAATGAAATAAGATCATAAAAAACATAAATAAACATATTTCAGCCCAAAAAGATCTTCAAACCGCCATTGTTGCCAGTTTTCATATAATCAATGATACAATTTGATAAGTTCTTTCGTCCAGTGGCAGTGGTCCTATATGAAAATTATTTCATTTGCATATTCAAAACTGAATATGAAAACTTTAGAAATGATAGATATACTCTCAGAAAAATTAAGGGGGGTAAGAATCAAATTACCAATATCTCAGCTGATATGCGTCCTAGTGATTAAAACTTGGTGCCAAATCAATGCTCAGACAT
This sequence comes from Loripinus fragilis, assembly GCA_964019695.1. Lineage (NCBI taxonomy): Eukaryota > Metazoa > Mollusca > Bivalvia > Lucinida > Lucinidae > Loripinus > Loripinus fragilis. Next base: position 13,246,947 of record OZ026530.1, read on the forward strand.
AATAATAATGCAAGCTCAAGGTCAGCTATGAAAAATGAAAAATAATTAACATGGATAATTATGAATTTTAATTAAAACGGTAGAAATAAATGAAAACTCCCGGAAAAATCTTGGCGATGTACTTACAAAATTAAGGGGTGTACAAATCAAATTACCAATATCTCTGCTGATATGCGTCCTAGTTATTCAAACTTGGTGCCAAATCAATGCTTAGACATAATAACTTAATGTAAGCTCAAGGTTAGCTATGAAAAATGATTAACATGGATAATTATGAATTTTAATTAAAACAGTAGAATTAAATGAAACTCACCGAAAAATCTTGGCAATGTACTTACAAATCTTATAATAGCTCTATTGCTAAGTGCCATAGAGTAGCAAACTTGGTTTTGAATTAATGCTATGACATAAGTTTGTTCAACAAATAATAAAATTTAAAATGATCATAATATAATATTCACGAATATTGACGAAACCCTGAGCATTTTGAGAAAAATACTTCAAAATAAAGGGGGTATACCTACAAAAATATTCATATCTCAGCAGCTCATAGCATTTAAGTAGCAAACATGGTGCCAACTTATTGCTATGACACAACCCTTTATCTCAACGGTAATATTTGACAGGTGTCTTATTTACTTATTCATCAAAATTAATATAAATATTAGAATAAAGAGAAAAGTTGCCAAAAAATAAAGGGGTATACCTACAAAATCACTAATGTCTAAGCTGTTAATTGCCCTAGAGTACAAAAATTATACTTAATTTAAATCTATGCATACCAGTTTTACCTAGTGGAAAGACATAAGAATTATCTAATTTGTATAAGATCAATATAAATAAAAACTTTAGAATACTAGAAAAAATGTATACAAATTGATAGCAATGTACATACAAAATTACACATATCCCAGCTACTATAAATGTTATACTTTTTTTCTTTTACTCAAGCAGACTTAGGATTAGGCTGTTTGATATGGTACCAAGTTTGCTACAATAGGGAATTGAAGTGCCATATTATGGTCGCTTACACTATTGTTATAATGTGAATCATCAAATATATTGTGGGTACTCAGTACAGCTGCCTTTGTTGTGTTGGTTGTAAGGAATGTAGAATTTGAATCGCCTCATTCAGATGGTTCTAGCAAGTACACAAAACATATGTATGGAGCAGAAATAAGTAAATATATAACAGTGTTTACTTTACAACCATGAGCAATAACATATTACTGCATAGGTGAGTTAACAAAGTACATGTGCCTATGTACCAATATAGGTGCAGCAAGTGAGCAGCATCGCAGTAAAACAACCGTTATTGCATATACAAACAGCAAAAGTTCAGGCGAGTATGGTCAACTGCATAGTCCCGCCCGAACCGTTGCTGCTTGCTCACATAAACAGTAGGTCATGGGGAACCTTCAGCGAAAAAGCCTCTCATGCACACTGGAACATTGATGTTACATATTGTCAGAGAGAAGCACCCAATATGAATACTTCAGAAATTGCTTTGAAAAGTACCATGCATTCAAATCAGAATTTCTAAAAGGCAGTCATGATGAATAGCTCATTTCTGGGCAAGGTGTATGGAAATAATTCAGTGATGTTGACACTGATCAGGGCTAAAAAGTAATAACAACGGGTCCACCACGGCTTAATTGTTGGATTTTGTTTACTCCGGTATTCAGTTGTAAAACTGTTGATTCCTTATCTTTGTTTTTATCTCCTTTTTATACATCGATTTGTATTTTCTAGAATATGATACATCAATAAGTTAGGGGTCTTTCATGGGAACCATTGTACCACAGAATGTTCAAAATTCAAAAACGTAAAAGTGTATGGGTCATTCTACAAAAGGTGAGTAATTTGGGCAATTTTTTTTGCAAAAATTATACAACTAATTTGGATTTTTTAAATTTCAATTTCAACCCTGAACAATTAACAGCAATAAACCATTCATCTAGACAAGAGAATTTGCATAATAATGCATTTCTTGGCTTACTTTGATGGCTACCCTAGTCTAAAATGTCATACCTGTTACCACAACAAGAAACCTTTTTTCCTAAATAAAATCATTATCGAAGTTATTTTCTTTTTACATACTTAAATCTCCTTAATAGACCTTTAAGTTTACAAACCTATTCCGCTGAAAATTTTTTTGGTACTAAGAATATAATCAATTATTATTTATTTTTACAGAAACAACGTGTTTAAGACGAATGACATCAAATCCATTTTCAGAAATAATAGGACGGGTATCTTCATTTTCTGCAATAGGTAGCCGCAGGCACCAACTTACAAATAAGTTAATTAAATGCAACAGAAGAACATTGGATTAGTTAATATATTGAGGCAAAGTTGAAGGGTAACAGGGATGACATTCAGTAATGGGGATGACATCACCAATTTTTCTTCAGAAACATAGAAAGCACTTAAATGATATTAACCTAAATCTGGTGAATGTGCTTTGGATAGAATGAGTTCTTAAATGCTTAAAGTGACATGTCAGTTCTCACTTAAAATCACTATTGATAACTCACCAGAGTTTTCATTAAATGTTTTAACAGGTGCCAATCAGAGACTGAAAATGCCCTAATGACACTGGGACCTTTTTTTAGGCCCATGACCATTATTTGAACAAACTTAGAAGAGGACCACTAGTTGATCCTACATACAAAATACATTTGTATTAAGACTCAGATCTAGTGGTTTATGATAAGATTTATGATCTGTTTATAAATCACTATGTACAGCAAAACCTTGAAAATACGAAATTACTCGCTTATTTGAAATCAATTCGAGGTACGCTGGAATAAGAAATAAGGCCTATATAAACTGTCAATAAAACATGTGTTTTGATGCGTGAAAGAAACGTCTCTCAGAGACTTTTGTTTTACACACAAAAAATGTTTGAAAATAAAAAAAAAACACTAAAATAATCGGTTTAGGGGTTATATATTTTTTTTCTTCCTCCATATAAATTGAAAGTTTCGATTCTTGGATATTCATCTCTAGTCACCTAACTTCGAATTTACGAGATACTATATGACAATATAAAAAATGTGATCCCGATGTGGGGCGATTTTGACCAAAGAACTATCAATGTTACAAAGTTGGTAAAAAAACACTAGGCGACGCTAAATACCAAATATCAAGTCTCTAGAACACACAAAAATGCTACTATCTTTCTCTGAATAAACTCATATAAAGCATGTAACTTCTAAGGCGAAACAAATTTGGCCCCAATATTTGAACGAACTTGGTATCGGTTCATTTGATTATGCTACATGCTCTAGGCCTTGTGGTTATTCGAATATGCTACATTAATTATGCTACTACTGATTCCTTACATAAAAGTAAGGAAGAGGGCAAAGATCAGAAATCAATACAATCAAGCACAACACCTGACCAAGGATACACCTACATAAAATAAGTGTACCCCAGGGCGAGAACTTTTTGCCATAGGGCCACAATTTGAACAAATTTCGTCAACGAGGTGATGTTATATACTAATTGTGAAGGATTTAGGCATAGAGGCTACAGACTAGAAGATATGTTTAAGTTATCCCTATGTAAGCATATGTAAAATATGTGAACCCCGCCCGGGCATTTTGTTCCCATGGACATAATTTGAACAAACTTCGAAAATGTCCTCGAAATGATGTTACACATCAAATATCCAATAACTAGGCCTCTTGATGTCAGATGTTTCGATTTTCCCCTATATGCGTTATGTAAAACATGTTTTCCACTGAACAAGACGGCTGTTTGAAGGACAGTTAACTCCCTCACTGCAGATTCTATAACATCGAAGCGTAACCTTGACCTTGAGTGAGCGTGTAGCTGAGTCATGGGTTCTGCACACCGACTCATAGAGAGAAACAGTTGAGTGAAGTTTAGCGAAAATCGTACAAAGGGTTCTGAAGATATGGAGAGGACACAAAATTAGAGGGTAAATTCCATTACCTTAAGTGTGAGCTCGACCTTGACTGTACGTAACTGAGTCATGGGTTCTGCACAACGTCTCAATGAGGGGAGCATTTAAGTGTTTTTTCAAATAATTTAGTCATAACTAGACGTGTAATTGAGGGTAAAATGTCCCATGACCTCGAAATGTGACCATGGCCTTTTAAAGTCTTAGTAACTGAGTCATTGCTTCTGCACACCGACTAACTGAGAGGAACAATTGGGAGTAGTTTAATGAAAAGCTTTCAAAGGGTTCTGGAAATATGTAGCAGACACCAACTTCAGGGGTAAATCCCATGACCTTGAACTGTGACATTGACCTCGAGACTCCATAGCTGAGTCACGTGTTCTGCACACCGTCTCACCGAAAAGAACATTTGGGTGAAGTTTAATGAAAATCGTTCAAAGGGTTCAGAAGATATTGAGTGGACAGGAAATTGAAGGGGGTAAATCCAATGACCTTGATAGTTGACCTTAACCTTGAGTCTGCAGACCCGGTTCATGGGTTCTGCACACCGTCTCACTGAGAGGGACTTTTGGGTGAAGTTAAATACAAATCTTACATAGGGTTCAGGAGATATTGAGCGGACACAAAATTGAAGGATTAATCCCACAACATTGAAGTGTGACCTTGACCTTGAGTAAAGTTTAAATGGCCCACTTAAACTGTTGTACAGACACAGCATATAAAAGTAGCCTAGTTGAAAGAATTATAAATGATCGAACACAGCCACCTTTTATATTTTACATATCTAATCATTTCTGCTATTGTTGGTGAGTAACAGGGATGACAGTAACAGGATGACAAAAAGTATGTAAACTCCCACTTGATTTGCTGCCTGGGAGAAAAAAACTTTGAATTCTTTACACAATAATATTGAGACACATTATACTTATTTAGATTTTGGATTTTTATTTTTTTGCAGCATATGCATTTTATAGAAATATGGGTAACAGGGATGACCGATTACCTGTCTGACTCAATACCTACTTCGTTTAATTGTTTCATATTTACCTCTAAGCAATCTTTTCTTAAATAAATTAACGTTTTCAGAAAATTGACACTCGTTACCTCACAAAAGAGCAGTGCAAAGTATTTTTCATGGGCAGTAACTCTGTAAATTATTTAACTGTAACTGTGGTAACAGGGATGACACAAAGTGTGGGACAAACCTAAACACACAGTCACAGCTACAAAACAATTCCAAAGGTTATTGATTTTTTCTGTCATCGGTAGATTTCTGCCAAAGACACACATCACGTCTCTGCTTGTTTTGTTTATACAGGCATTTTGGGTCAAATGTAAGTTAAACCATCACTATTTTGCGATGAGACAAGCAATTTTGAAGGGGGTAACCCCTAATTCATTTAGGAAAATAAATGAATATCTGTATTAAGTGTTCCAATAATTGTAGCAAATAAGAGACAATTGGCCAATTTAATCAAAACATACTTCCAAAAGCAGGATATTTGAACTAGAAAAAAAATATGCAAGTATTTAGGCGTGGGACAGGAGTTCCTCACCTTTTGTAGAATGATCCATATAAGATAAAAATATAATGTTTGCATTTTCGAAAAAAGGTAAATACACACCATTTAATATTATAATAAATTTGTAAACAATTTAATTTCCAAAAAAGTAAGACCGACTATATAAGATGCATTAATCAATTATATTGGGTAAGTAAGAAATACAACACACATTACATAATAGGACGAGTAAGGACCCTTTTCGCCAATTTCATACAATACTAGAGTTTTAACCAGTATAGCCAAGCATGTGGGCAGCTAGGTTGGACCGAGCCCTACACACACCACATGGTCTCGCTTTCTCTTAATCATATTTGGGCCCACAGGAACCCCGCAGGAAAACCTACCCCACCCAAAAAATGCTAATTTTTCATGAAAAGGGGCGTTTTTTCGCCAATGTTCAGTACCTTATTTCATAATAACCAGCGTTTTCCCACTATAGCCGCCTATACGGTTATGCAGAACGGGGACAGGCCTACCTTACCCACTAGGTGTCTCTCTCTCTAAGTTACTTTTGCAGCCACAGCTACCCAGCAAGAATAGGCATGACACCCGGCTAAAATAGCGCGAGTAAGGGCTCTTTTCGCCAATTTCCCACCATACTAGAGTTTTCCTAGTATAGCCAAGCATGTGGGCGGCTAGGCAAGGCCCAGCCCTTTACACACCACAGAGTCTCGCTTTCTCTAAATCACTTTTGGGCCCACAGGAACCCAGCAGGAAAACCTACCCCACCCAAAAAATGCTAATTTTTTATGAAAAGGGGCGTTTTTTTTGCCAATGTTCAGTACCACATTTCTCAATAACCAGAGTTTTCTTACTATAGCCGCCTATGCGGTTATGTAGGGCGGGTACAGGCCTACCTTACCCACTAGGTGTCTTTCTTTCTTTTAATCATTTTTGCAGCCACAGGAACCCAGCAGGCACAGGTTTGACACCCGGCTGAAATTGTGCGAGTAAGGGCCCTTTTCGCCAATTTCCAACCATACTAGAGTTTTCCCAGTATAGCCAAGCATGTGGGCGGCTAGGCAGGACCCAGCCCTACACACACCACATGGTCTTGCTTTCTCTTAATCATTTTTGGGATCACAGGAACCCAGCAGGAAAACCTACCACACCCAAAAAATGCTAATTTTTCATGAAAAGGGGCGTTTTTTCGCCAATGTTCAGTACCACATTTCTCAATACCAGCGTTTTCCCAATATAGCCGCATATGCTGTTATGTAGGGCGGGAAGAGCCTACCTTACCCACTAGGTGTCCCTCTCTCTAAAGCACTTTTGCAGCCAAAGGAACCCAGCAGGATCAGGAATGACACCCAGGCTGAAATAGCGCGAATAAGGGCCCTTTCGCCGATTGCCCACCATACTTGAGTTTTCCCAGTATAGCAAAGCATGTGGGCGGCTAGGCAATACCCAGTCCTACACACACCGCATGGTCTTGCTTTCTTTAAATCACTTTTGGGCCCACAGGAACCCAGCAGGAAAACCTACCCCACCCAAAAAATGCTAATTTTTCATGAAAAGGGGCGTTTTTCTGCCAACGTTCAGTACCACATTTGTCAAAAACCAGAGTTTTCCCATTATAGCCGCCTATGTGGTTATGTAGGGCTGGAAGGGGTCTACCGTACCCACTAGGTGTCTTTCTCTCTAAATCACTTTTTTAGCCACAGGATCCCAGCAGGAACAGGCATGAAACTGGCTGAAATAGCGCGTGTAAGGGCCCTTTTCGCCAATTTCCCACCATGCTAGAATTTTCTCAGTATAACCAAGCATTTGGGCGGTTAGGCAAGACCCAGCCCTACACACACCACATGGTCTCGCTTTCTCTTAATCACTTTTGGGCCCACAGGAACCCAGCAGGAAAACCTACAAAACCCCAAAAATGCTATTTTTTCATGAAAAGGGGTGTTTTTTCGCCAATGTTCAGTGCCACATTTCTCAATAACCAGAGTTTTTCCATTATAGCCGCATATGCAGTTATGTAGGGCGGGGAAGGGTCTACCTTACCCACTAGGTGTCCGTCTCTCTAAATCAGTTTTGCAGCCACAGGAACCCAGCAGGAAGAGGCATGACACCCGGCTGAAATAGCGCGAGTAAGGGCCCTTTTCGCCGATTTCCCACCATACTAGAGTTTTCCCAGTATAGCGAAGCATGTGGGCGGCTGGGCAGGACCCAGCCCTACACACTCCACAGAGTCTCGCTTTCTCTAAATCACTTTTGGGCCCAAAGGAACCCAGCAGGAAAACCTACCCCACCCCAAAAATGCTAAGTTTTCATGAAAAGGGGCGTTTTTTTGCCAATGTTCAGTACCACATTTCTCAATAACAAGAGTTTTCTCACTATAAACGCCTATGCGGTTATGTAGGGCGGGGACAGGCCTACCTTACCCCCTAAGTGTCTCTCTCTCTAAGTTACTTTTGCAGCCACAGGAACCCAGCATGAACAGGTATGACACCAGGCTAAAATAGCACAAGTAAGGGCCCTTTCGCCAATTTTCCACCATACTAGAGTTTTCCCAGTATAGCCAAGCATGTGGGCGGCTATGCAGGACCCAGCCCTACACACACCACATGGTCTCACTTTCTCTAAATCACCTTTGGGCTAACAGGAACCCAGCAGGAAAACCTACCCCTCCCCAAAAATGCTAATTTTTCATGAAAAGGGGCGTTTTTTCGCCAATGTTCAGTACCTTATTTCATAATAGCAAGCGTTTTTCCACTATAGCCGCCTATACGGTTATGTAGAACGGGGACAGGCCTACCTTACCCACTCGGTGTCTCTCTCTCTAAGTTACTTTTGCAGCCACAGCTACCCAGCAAGAATAGGCATGACACCCGGCTGAAATAGACCGAGTAAGGGCTCTTTTTGCCAATTTCCCACCATACTAGAGTTTTCCCAGTATAGCCAAGCATGTGGGCGGCTAGGCAAGGCCCAGCCCTACACACACCACAGAGTCTCGCTTTCTCTTAATCTTTTGGGCCCACAGGAACCCAGCAGGAAAACCTACCCCACCCAAAAAATGCTAATTTTTCATGAAAATGGGCGTTTTTTCGCCAATGTTCAGTACCGCAATTCTCAATAACCAGAGTTTTCGCACTATAGCCGCCTATGCGGTTATGTAGGGCGGGGGAGGACCTACCTTACCCACTAAGGGTCTTTCTCTCTTAAATACTTTTGCAGCCACAGGAACCCTGCAGGAACAGGCATGACACCCGGCTGAAATAGCACAAGTAAGTGCCCTTTTCGCCAATTTTCCACCATACTAGAGTTTTTCCAGTATAGCCAAGCATGTGGGCGGCTAGGCAGGACCCAGCCCTACACACACCACATGGTCTTACTTTCTCTAAATCACTTTTGGGCCCACAGGAACCCAGCAGGAAAACCTACCCCACCCAAAAAATGCTAATTTTTCATAAAAAGGGGCGTTTTTTGCCAATGTTCAGTACCACATTTCTCAATAACATGAGTTTTTCCACTATAGCCGCCTATACGGTTATGTAGGGCAAGGATGGGCCTACCTTACCCACTAGGTGTTCTTCTCTCTAAATCACTTTTGCAGCCACAGGAACCCAGCAGGAACAGGCCTGACACCCGGCTGAAATAGCGCAAGTAAGGGCCCTTTTCGCCAATTTCTCACCATACTTGAGTTTTTTTTAGTATAGCCAAGCATGTGGGCGGCTAGGCAGGAACCAGCCCTACACACATCACATGGTCTCGCTTTCTCTAAATCACTTTTGGGCCATCAGGAAACAAGCAGGAAAACCTACCCCACCCAGAAAATGATAATTTTTCATAAAAAGGGGCGTTTTTTGCCAAAGTTCAGTACCTCATTTCTCAATAACCAGAGTTTTCCCACTATAGCCGCCTATGCCGTTATGTAGGGCAGGGGAAGGTCTATCGTACCCACTAGAAGTCCTTCTCTCTAAATCAGTTTTGCAGCCACAGGAACCCAGCAGGAAGAGGCATGACATCCGGCTGAAATAGCGCGAATAAGGGCCCTATTTCGCCAGTTTCCCACCATACTAGAGTTTTTCCAGAATAGTCAAGCATGTGCGTGGCTAGGCAGGACCCAGCTCTACACACACCACATGGTCTCGCTTTCTCTTAATCACTTTTTGGCCCACAGGAACCAAGCAGGAAAACCTACATCATCCCAAAAATGCTAATTTTTCATGAAAATGGGCGTTTTTTCTCCAATGTTCAGTGCCACATTTCTTAATAACCAGAGTTGTCCCACTATAACCGCCTATGCGGTTATGTAGGGCGTGGAAAGGTCTACCTTATCCACTAGGTGTCTCTCTCTCTAAATCACTTTTGCAGCCACAGGAACCCAGCAGGAACCGGCATGACACCTGGCTGAAATTGCGCATGTAAGGGCCCTTTCTACAATATCCCACCATACTAGAGTTTTCCCAGTATAACCAAGAATGTGGGCGGCTAGGCAGGACCCAGCCCCTACACACACTACATGGCATCGCTTTCTCTAAATCACTTTTGGGCCCACAGGAACCCAGCAGGGAAACCTACACCACCCAAAAAATGCTAATTTTTCATGAAAAGGGGCGTTTTTTCGCCAATGTTCAGTTCCAAATTTCTCAAAAACCAGAGTCTTTCCACTATAGCCGCCTATGCGGTTATGTAGGACGGGGGAGGGTCTACCTTACCCACTAGGTGTTCTTCTCTCTAAATCAGTCTGCAGCCACAGGAACCCAGCAGGAACAGGCATGACACCCTGCTGAAATAGCGCGAGTAAGGGCCCTTTTAGCCAATTTCCCACCATACTAGAGTTTTCTCAGTATAGCCAAGCATGTAGGCGGCTAGGCAGGACCCAGCCCTACACACACCACATAATCTCGCTTTCTCTAAATCACTTTTGGGCCCACAGGAACCCAGCAGGAAAACCTACCCCACCAAAAAATGCTAATTTTTCATGAAAAGGGGCGTTTTTTCGCTAATGTTCGTTACCACATTTCTCAATAACCAGAGTTTTCGCACTATAGCCGCTCATGCGGTTATGTAGGGCGGGGAAAGGCCTACCTTTCCCACTAGGTGTCCTTCTTTCTTTAAATCATTTTTGCAGCCACAGGAATCCAGCAGGTACAGGCATGACACCCGGCTGAAATTGTGCGAGTAAGGGCCCTTTTCGCCAATTTCCCACCATAATAGAGTTTTTTCAGTATAGCCAAGCATGTGGGCGGCTAGGCAGGACCCAGCCCTACACACACCACATGGTCTCGTCTTTCTCTAAATCACTTTTGGGCCCACAGGAACCCAGCAGGAAAACCTACCCCACCCAAAAAATGCTAATTTTTCATGAAAAGGGGCGTTTTTCTGCCAATGTTCAGTACCACATTTCTCAAAAACCAGAGTTTTCCCACTATAGCCGCCTATGCAGTTATGTAGGGCGGGAAAGGGCCTACCTTACCATAGCCAATAGGTGTCCTTCTCTCTAAATTAGTTTTGCAGCCACACGTACCCAGCAGGAACAGGCATGACACCCGGCTGAAATAGCGCGTGTAAGGGCCCTTTTCGCCAATTTTCCACCATACTAGAGTTTTCCCAGTATAGCCAAGCATGTGGGCCGCTAGACAGGACCCAGCCCTACACACACCACATAGTCTCGCTTTCTCTGAATCATTTTTGGGCCCACAGGAACCAAGCAGGAAAACCTACCCCATCCAAAAAATGCTAATTTTTCATGAAAAGGAGCGTTTTTTCGCCAATGTTCAGTACCACAATTCTCAATAACCAGAGTTTTCCCGCTATAGACGCCTATGCCGTTATGTAGGGCGGGGACAGGCCTATCTTATCCACTAGGTGTCCCTCTCTCTAAATCACTTTTGCAGCCACAGGAACCCAGCAGGAACCGGCATGACACCCGGCTGAAATAGCGCAAGTAAGGGCCCTTTTCGCCAATTTCCCACCATACTAGAGTTTTTCCAGTATAGCCAAGCATGTGGGCGGCTAGGCAAGAATCAGCCCTACACACATCACATGGTCTCAATTTTTTTTAAATCTCTTTTGGGCCCACAGGAACCCAGCAGGAAAACCTACCCCACCCCACAAATGCTATTTTTTTCATGAAAAGGGGCGTTTTTTTCTCAATAACCAGAGTTTTCCCACTATAGCCGCCTATGCGGTTATGTAGGGCCGGGAAAAGGCCTACCTTTCCCACTAGGTGTCCTTCTTTCTTTTAATCATTTTTGCAGCCACAGGAACCCAGCAGGAACAGGCATGACACCCGGCTTAAATTGTGCGAGTAAGGGCCCTTTTCGCCAATTTCCCACCATACTAGAGTTTTCCCAGTATAGCCAAGCATGTGGGCGGCTAGGCAGGACCCAGCCCTACACACACCACATGGTCTCGTTTTCTCTTAATCACTTTTGGGCCCACAGGAACCCAGCAGGAAAACCTACCCCACCCAAAAATGCTAATTTTTCATGAAAAGGGGCGTTTTTTCGCCAATGTTCAGTGCCACATTTCTCAAGAACCAGAGTCTTTCCACTATAGCCGCCTATGCGGTTATGTAGGGCGGGGAATAACCTATCTTACCCACTAGGTGTCCCTCTCTCTAAATTAGTTTTGCAGCCACAGGAACCCAGCAGGAACAGGCATGACACCCGGCCGAAATAGCGCGTGTAAGGGCCCTTTTCGCCAATATCTCACCATACTAGAGTTTTCTCAGCATAACCAAGCATGTGGGCGGCTAGGCAAGATCCAGCCCTACACACACCACATGGTCTCGCTTTCTCTTAATCAATTTTGGGCCCACAGGAACCCAGCAGGAAAACCTACACCACCCCAAAATGCTAATTTTTCATGAAAAGGGGCGTTTTTTCGCCAATGTTCAGTGCCACATTTCTCAATAACCAGAGTTTTTCCATTATAGCCGCCTATGCGGTTATGTAGGGCGGGGAATAACCTATCTTACCCACTAGGTGTCCCTCTCTCTAAATTAGTTTTGCAGCCACAGGAACCCAGCAGGAACAGGCATGACACCCGGCTGAAATAGCACGAGTAAGGGCCCTTTTCGCCAATTTCCCACCATACTAGAGTTTTTCAAGTAAAGCCAAGCATGTGGGCGGCTTGGCAAGACCCAGCCCTACACACACCACATGGTCTTGCATTCTCTAAATCATTTTTGGGCCCACAGGAACCCAGCAGGAAACCTACCCCACCCAAAAATGCTAATTTTTCATGAAAAGGGGCGTTTTTTCGCCAATGTTCAGTACAATATTTCTCAATAACCAGAGTTTTTCCTCTATTTCCGCTTATGCGGTTATGTAGGGCGGGGAAGTGCCTACCTTACCCACTAGGTGTTCCTCTCTCTAAATCTCTTTTGCAGCCACAGGAACCCAGCAGGCACCGGCATGACACCTGGCTGAAATTGCGCGTGTAAGGGCCCTTTTCGCCAATTTCCCACCATACTCGAGTTTTTTCAAGTATAGCGAAGCATGTGGGCGGCTAGGCAAGTCCCAGCCCTACACACACCACATGGTCTCGTTTTCTCTTAATCACTTTTTAGCCCACAGGAACCCAGCAGGAAAACCAACCCTACCCCAAAAATGCTAATTTTTCATGAAAAGGGGCGTTTTTTCGCCAATGTTCAGTACAATATTTCTCAATAACCAGAGTTTTTCCTTTATTGCCGCCTATGCGGTTATGTAGGGCGGGGAAGTGCCTACCTTACCCACTAGGTGTTCCTCTCTCTAAATCTCTTTTGCAGCCACAGGAACCCAGCAGGAACCGGCATGACACCTGGCTGAAATTGCGCGTGTAAGGGCCCTTTTTGCCAATTTCCCACTATACTAGAGTTTTTCAAGTATAGCCAAGCATGTGGGCGGCTAGGCAAGACCCAGCCCTACACACACCACATAGTCTTGTTTTCTCTTAATCACTTTTTGGCCCACAGGAACCCAGCAGGAAAACCAACCCTACCCCAAAAATGCTAATTTTTCATGAAAAGGGGCGTTTTTTCGCCAATGTTCAGTGCCACATTTCTCAATAACCAGCGTTTTCCCACTACAACCGCCTATGCGGTTATGTAGGGCAGGAAGGGCATACCTTACCCACAAGGTGTCTCTCTCTCTTAAGCACTTTTGCAGCCACAGGATCCCAGCAGGTACAGGAATGACACCCGGCTGAAATAGCGCTAGTAAGGGCACTTTTCGCCAATTTCCCACCATACTAGAGTTTTTCCCAGTATAGCAAAGCATGTGGGCGGCTAGGCAGGACCCAGCCCTACACACACGACATAGTCTCGCTTTCTCTAAATAATTTTCGGGCCCACAGGAACCCAGCAGGAAAACCTATCCCACCCAAAAAAATGCTAATTTTTCATGAAAAGGGGCGTTTTTTCGCTAATGTTCAGTACCACATTTCTCAATAACCAGAGTTTGATCACTATAGACGCCTATGTGGTTACGTAGGGCAGGGCAAGGTCTATCTTACCCACAAGGTGTTTTTCTCTCCAAATCAGTTTTGCAGCCACAGTAACCCAGCAGGAACAGGCATAACACCCTGCTGAAATAGCGCATGTAAGGGCCATTTTCGCCAATTTCCCACCGTACTAGAGTTTTTTCCAGTATAGCCAAGCATGTGGGCGGCTAGGCAGGACCCAGCCCTACACACACCTTATGGTCTCGCTTTCTCTTAATCATTTTTGGGCCCACAGGAACCCAGCAGGAATATCTACCCCACACAAAAAATGCTAATTTTTCATGAAAATGGGTGTCTTTTCGCCAATGTTCAGTACCACATTTCTCAATAACCAGCGTTTTCCTAATATAGCCGCCTATGCGGTTATGTAGGGCCAGCAAAGGCCTACCTTACCCACTAGGTTTCCCTCTCTCTAAAGCACTTTTGCAGCCACAGGAACCCAGCAGGAACAGGCATGACACCAGGATGAAATAGCGCGAGTAAGGGCCGGTTTCTCCAATCTCCCACCATACTAGAGTTTTCCCAGAAAAGCCAAGCATGTGAGCGGCTAGGCATGACCCAGCCCTACACACACCACATAATTTCGCTTTCTCTAAATCACTTTTGGGCCCACAGGAACCCAGCAGGAAAACCTACCCCACCAAAAAAATGCTAATTTTCATGAAAAGGGACGTTTTTTTGCAAATGTTTAGTACCTCATTTCTCAATAACCAGAGTTTTCCCGCTATAGCCGCCTATGCGGTTATGTAGGGCGGGGACAGGCCTACCTTACCCACTAGGTGTCCCTCTCTCTAAATCAGTTTTGCAGCCACAGGAACCCAGCAGGAACAGGCATGACACCCGGCTGAAATAGCGCGAGTAAGGGCCCTTTTCGCCAATTTCCCACCATACTAGAGTTTTCAAGTATAGCCAAGCTTGTGGGCGGCTAGGCAGGACCACGCCCTACACACACCACATTGTCTCGCTTTCTCTAAATTACTTTTGGGCCCACAGGAACCCAGCAGGAAAACCTACCCCACCCAAAAAATGTTAATTTTTCATGAAAAGGGGCGTTTTTTCGCCAATGTTCAGTACCATATTTCTCAATGAACAGACTTTTTCCTCTATTGCCGCTTATGCAGTTATGTAGGGCTGGGAAGGGCCTATCCTACCCACTAGGTGTTCCTCTCTCTAAATCTCTTCTGCAGCCACAGGAACCCAGCAGGAACAGGCATGACACCCGGCTGAAATAGCCCGAGTAAGGGCCCTTTTCGCCAATTTTCCACCATACTAGAGTTTTTCCAGTATAGCCAAGCATGTGGGCGGCTAGGCAGGACCCAGCCCTACACACACCACATAGTCTCGCTTTCTCTAAATCACTTTTGGGCCCACAGGAACCCAGCAGGAAAACCTACCCCACCCAAAAAATGCTAATTTTTCATGAAAAGGGGCGTTTTTCTGCCAATGTTCAGTACCACATTTCTCAAAAACCAAAGTTTTCCTACTATTGCCGCCTATGCGGTTATGTAGGGCGGGAAATGGTCTATCTTACCCACAAGGTGTTTTTCTCTCCAAATCAGTTTTGCAGCCACAGTAACCCAGCCGGAACAGGCATGACACCCTGCTGAAATAGCGCATGTAAGGGCCCTTTTCGCCAATTTCCCACCGTACTAGAGTTTTTTCCAGTATAGCCAAGCATGTGGGCGGCTAGGCAGGACCCAGCCCTACACACACCTTATGGTCTCGCTTTCTCTTAATCACTTTTGGGCCCACAGGAACCCAGCAGGAAAACCTACCCTACCCAAAAATTGCTAATTTTTCATGAAAAGGGGCGTTTTTTGCCAATGTTCAGTGCCACATTTCTCAATAACCAGCGTTTTCTTACTAAAGCCGCCTATGCGGTTATATAGGACGGGGAAGAGCATACCTTACCCACTAACTGTTTCTTTCTCTAAATCAGTTTTGCAGCCATGGGAACCCAGCAGGAACAGGCATGACACCCTGCTGAAATAGCGCGAGTAAGGGCCCTTTTCGCCAATATCCCACCATACTAGAGTTTTTCCAGTTTAGCCAAGCATGTGGGCGGCTAGGCAGGATTCAGCCCTACACGCACCACATGGTCTCAGGAACTTAGAAGGAAAACCTACCCCACCCAAAAATTCTAATTTTTCATAAAAAGGGGCGGTTTTTGGCCAATGTTCAGTACCACATTTCTCAATAACCAAAGCTTTCCCACTATAGCCGTCTATGAGGTTATGTAGGGCGGGAGAGGGTCTACCTTACCCACTAGGTGTCCTTCTCTCTAAATCAGTTTTGCAGCCACAGGAACCCAGCAGGAACAGGTATGACACCCGGCTGAAATAGCGCGAGTAAGGGCCCTTTTCGCCAATTTCCCACCATACTAGAGTTTTCCTAGTATAGCCAAGCATGTGAACGGCTAGGCAGGACCCAGCCCTACACATACCACATGGTCTCGCTTTCTCTAAATCACTTTTGGGCCCACAGGAACCCAGCAGGAAAACCTATCCCACCCAAAAAATGCTAATTTTTCATGAAGAGGGGTGTTTTTTCGCTTTTCGACATTTTCCAAAACGGGTCATGTATGTATTAATAGTATTCAAATTGTGCAAAAACTTTTGTGTACACAGAAAATGATGACGCACAGGTATTCAGAATGTATCAATGCACGGCCCGTAGACTATTTAAAGCTATGTTCAGACTGCCTTAAAATGTATACATCGTAGTACATGTATTTCCTAATATTGATCCTTTGATCTTGACTTGTATTACAAACCTCCAATGCGTTTAATACCCAGCCATTGATTGCAGCAGAGAGCACATAAGTCAAAACACACAGAACTGGTCACTACAAAGAAAGTATGTGGGGTTTATTTGGGCCACCTGCTAGTGGTTAGCTAAGGTGTTTAAAGCTACTCACCAGTGTTCCGAGAGCTATGGGTCACAAACATACGTGTTCCACATCACCATTATTATATAGAATTCATTCCGAGTGAAATCATTTAGGGAACATGCAGCGGTCTCAAAAATGTCTAAAAATGAGCAACACAATTACTGTTGGCTCCAAGGTTATATTTTTTCCATGCTCAACTCAACTGAGCATGCATTCCAATTGCTCATAAAACCAAATTGCTAAAAATGAAGCTTTTTTTCTTGCTTTTAAGCATTCAGATGTAGTATTTATTTCCCTGCCAATAATGATAAAATTCTAACAAATGTTGGTGGCATTTTAATATTTATGAGTTAATGCGCAGTTGTGTTGAACATAAAATCTTTTTACAATACTACTATTTTAGTTAAAATGTTGGCGTATTAAGGTGCCTAGCACCAATGGCATATTGAAAACGCACACTACTCCCAGTTATACATGTATGCACTAAAATAGTCTTTAAAAAGGAAATCTGGCTTCACCGGTCGTTTTTAATTAAAAAGTGGGGTATTGCATCATTTGAATTTCGGGGAAGTTCTAAAATACACAATCTGCATCTCCAGAAGCTGGAGGGTACATGTAAATGGTGTTGAAAAAGATATTTTATAATAATTTACATATTCGTGTATAGATCTAGTCATTAGCGCATTGTCTATCGTCTGTTTTCATAGTATTTTGATTGTGTAATATTATGATTGAAATCTATTCACAAGGTATTTTATTTTCTAATTGACAAGCTCACTACTTTTATCTATCGTTTTTAAATTGATCTGAATATGTCAAGGGAAGGACTTATGTAGGAAAGGCCAAAAGTATGGGACTGGGCTGGGATCGAACTCGCGACCCCTGGATCTGCAGTCAGACACGCATCTGTAGCCAGACACGTTACCGACTGCGCTACGTGGCCCCGTTGAAACAAGTGTGTCTGTCCTTTATCCGACAGAGTTCCGTCACAGGGACTATTCCAGCTTTAAAACATGTCAGAACATGTAAACTGGCATATTGTTATCACTTGACTTGACCTTGTGTTCGAGTGTGATTTAAATGAGAAAATGGAGAAAAAAATTACAGCTAACAAAGGCAGATGATTTGAAAGACAAATTAACAGACAACGTTAATTAAATGCTGTACTTTCCCCTACTTAGACGTCGTGTCGTCAATAGCGTTGTTTTTGATAGCAGGTATATCCACTTACTTTGAGAAAGTCCCTCAACTACATATCTAAAGTCAGTGTCAGGTGTAAGCGTAAGGTGTCAGTCTGTGGGTAAAAATGTCTAATAGCAGTAATGCATGAGAAGTATGAAGACCAATATATAAAGGACACAATACATTGCAAATCAAACCTTGATTAATATAGAAACGATTACAATCGGAAAGTTTAAATGCTTCACCGATACTGAATATCTAAAGAAGAGAAAACCATTCACATTGCTTATTGAAATATTTTCAATCTAGATTATTTTGCTTTAGACCATTGTTAGCAATTGGCATACCTGAACACACATTGTTATATTCAGAGAAACTCTCCTCACATACACAGGTGTTATTGGTTCCACAAATGCTGTTTTCTAATAGGGAACAGTCTATCTGTGAGCATTCTGTTCCAAGAACTGAAAACATAATAAGTATGGTCTAAATTAGGTAGCTCTAGAACATGTTTAGCACCAACAGAATATGTATTGTCCTTAAACACTGCCACTATATTTTATAAATAAATAGTTTGTATGCACTAGTGTTGGACAATAAAATTACGCCGTAAGACCAGACTAATTGAGCAGAAGGAGGATGTACCTAGTCTGAGCCTGACGACTCTGACCGAACATATTACTCTGTAAAGGCACTCTGTATAAGTTAGGTAATCTCCAAGTGAGCTAACCAATTGTTGCGTTTTTACAAAAGCAGAATCCAGGGCAAAATGTCAGCCAGTAAAATATGTTTTAAACGCATGGTGCCATAAGTTGCTGTCCGCTCTATAGTAGTAATTATCATTTTGCTGATTTACTGCTTTTCGTTGCTTTCAATGCCTGTGTGTGTTTGCTTTAGGCATTCAATTACTAATATAACTAAAGTGAATGTCCTTTCTAGCTTTTTAAGTATCTTGCTGATCAAGCGTATGTGCCTAACTAGAAATACAACAATATTATTGATGGAATATTTATAAGCAGGTATATCTAATTACTTGGTGCGTGTAAGAGCTAAGTGTTTAACAGTCGATATTTAGTCAAAGCTTACATACATCTAGTCATTAACCTGAGGTCACTACAAACGTTAACATCTGTTGGAAAGGCTAAGCTCAAACAATGTTTCACTATTTCTGACAAGCAGTGATTAGAATACCTGATGCCTGTAATTCTCATAACATTTATATAAACAGATTTAGTTGTTCATCTTAGCCACGTTAATCAAATGTTGTATCAGTAATAAAACTTGATGTGTCTGTGGTCCAGCCTACAGGGGTTTAACTGTTGGATTTCTTTTACTCCTGCATTCAGTTATATGTACAGTTGGTTCTTTATTTTTTTATCTCTATTTATGCCCCCAAAGGAACTTTGAGAGGCATATAGTAATCGCACTGTCTGTCCGTCTGTCCGTCCATCTGTCAGTCCGTCCGTACGTACCGCTTTCGTGTCCAGTCCATATCTCCTATATTCTTTGAGGTAGGAATTACAAATTTGGTGTGTGGATACATCTTGGGATGGCGGAGTGTTGCGTACCATTTCCGGGTCACTGTGACCTTGACCTTGACCTCTGACTTAGTTTTTAGAATAATCGTATCCGGAGCATAACTCTTATAATATTTGAGGTAGGAATCTCAAATTTAGTGTGTGGATGCATCTTGGGATGACAAAGTGTCGCGTACCATAATTGGGTCACTGTGACCTTGAACTTGACCTCTGACCTAGTTTTCTTGAAAACTGCATTGAGTCTGGTGCATATCTCCTATATTCTTTGAGTTAGGAATTCCAAATTTGGTGTGTAAATGCATCTTAGGATGACGGGGTGTCACATGCCTTTTTTGGGTCACAGTGACCTTGACCTCTGACCTAGTTTTAAGAATTATTGTGTCCAGAGCATATCTCTTATATTCTTTGAGTTAGGAATTCCAAATTTGGTATGTGGATGCATCTTGGGATAGCGGAGTGTCATGTACCATTTTCGGGTCACTGTGACCTTGACCTTGATCTCTGACCTAGTGTTTAGAATAATCTTGTCCGGAGCATATCTCTTATATTATTTGAGGTAGGAATCTCAAATTTAGTGTGTGGATGCATCTTGGGATGACAAAGTGTCGGGTACCATAATTTGGTCACTGTGACCTTGAACTTGACCTCTGACCTAGTTTCTACAAACAACATTGAGTCTGGTGCATATCTCCTATACTCTTTGAGATAGGAATTCCAATTTTGGTGTGTAAATACATCTTGGGAAAACAGGGTGTCACATACCATTTTTGGGTCACTGTGACCTTGACATCTGACCTAGTTTTAAGAATTATTGTGTCCCGAGCATATCTGATATATTCCTTGAGTTAGGAATTCCAATTTTGGTGTATGGATGCATCTTGGAATAGGGGAGTGTCATGTACCATTTTAGGGTCACTGTGACCTTGACCTCTGACATAGTTTTTAGAATAATCATGTCCAGAGCGTATCTCTTATATTATTTGAGGAAAGCATCTCAAATTTGGTGTGTGGATGCATCTTTGGATGACGAAGTGTCACTTACCATAATTTAGTCACTTTGACCTTGAACTTGACCTCTGACCTAGTTTCTAGAAACTGGTGCATATCTCCTAAATTCTTTGAAATAGGAATTACAAATTTGAGTGTCACAAACCTTTTTTGGGTCACTGTGACCTTGACCTATGACCTAGTTTTCAAAAATTATTGTGTCCAGAGCATATCTCCTATATTATTTGATGTAGGAATCCCAAATTTGGGGTGGTGATTCCTCTTGGCATGGCGGAGTGGTGCATACCATTTTGAGTAACTTTGACCTTGACACTGACTTCTGGCCTCATTTCTAGGTTTTTCGTGCTATATTATAGCTATCTTTCCTCAAATGTGTCTTATGCTAGACCAATTCCTTTGGGGGCATTCGTCACGTGTTTGTGACATTTCTTGTTTATATTTCGATTTGTATGTACAAATAGATCAAACATGATCAACATCAGAAATACGAATGAGGTTGGTTCTGTCAAAAATGTTTGAGCCCTCTAGCAATTTTCTTGCTGACTGTTTCAATGTGCTGTTTCTTTTTTGGATCCTTTTTGTTATTTATGTTTTTAGTTTGTCTTTCATACTGTTTTTTCTGTCTCTTGCAGCCTTGGGGTCACTTGCTTGGAAAGGGCTCTGCTCTTTGCTCTCTTGTATGTGATTTTTTCTTTGTTTTTTTGTCACTTTCCCATTTGGTGTCCTGGGTCGGCTGTGGTACTTGATTCCTGAGTGATACCTTCGTCCTTACTTTGAATGAATTAGCTAATAAAATTGATAAAACTTTTCCTTTCCTCACTATGTTCCTAATACGTCTGCCATACCTAGTGAGTGTTTCTGTTGTTATTTACCATGTGTTTCATTTTACCTGTGATTTTATATTCTTTTTTTTTAATATTTCTATGTGGTACCTAAATTTATGTGTCTCTATCTTCTTTTGTCTCAATAGAAACGAAAATACTGCCAGTTCATTTGATTTATTTGTTTTTGGGTGGTTGTTATAAGTTGTTACCTTTTAAAAAAGTTTCTCTAGTGACCATAATTACACAATCGAAGCAAATATTCATCTCATTTGCTTATTTTTGATGATACTATTTAAAACATTCATTTTATAAAAGTTGATTAAAACGACAAGATTTTCAACATACCCTTTATGCAGTCAGTTGTGTTAAAAATAAAACCAGATTGACATTGGCAATATCCTTTGGAATCACACCTAGAGTTGTACAGCTTTCTGCAGTGGAATGCATGGGTGCACTTTGAACCATAGATAGTAGCCACTAAAAAAAAGAAACACATTGCAATCAAACATAAATCTTATCTTAACTTATATGCATGTGTGCCGCTTACATTAAAGTCAATATACAAGAAAAAATCTTAAAATGCTACCAAGAAGATTTGAAATTTAATGCTTTGCACATTGATAATGAAAACAATTTGTCGAGTTCCAATTAAAATCCATATTCATCTAAAGGAATGTTTAATAACTGGTAACTTACAAAATGCACTTTTTAGGCCATGAGCTACTAAGGGTTTTGCTCCCCCAGGGTGAATTTTGTATACCATGTTTTCTTTAAGCATAACATATACTTAAACGCAAAAGAAACGCAACTATTTCTAAAATGGTAGCTCCTTCTTTTTCATAAAAAATTCAGACAGCGATAATGAAATCGCTATGAATCGTTATTTTGCCTTGCATACAGCACCAAAATCAGACCGCTGTGACTTATGGTTGGCGAGCTGCAACGAGAAATGTAAGGCAACCCCCATTTTTTATGTCACAAAATTCTCAAATTGTGCCTATTTTGCGAAACAAACGTTTTCAACCAATATCAGGTTTTGAAAGCAAAATGATAGACAAAAGCAAATTAGGTTTTTATGTTTCTGTCAAGGTTCATTTTGTCGAAATGACGTCTTTTTTGCGTAATTGGCCATTTTTATTCAAACGAATGTTAATAATAAAAAAATTTAAATGTCACCATATAGCCCTCAATACATTGCATAGCAGACATAAGTATCGCGAGATGGTCGAACAAAATGCGTTTGTAATGACTGTTTAAAAAAAGTAGGTTGACGTCAATAAAGAAACGCAGCAACGCAGCGACTGGTAGTGTTGATAATCAATAACTTGCAACCCGTTTAAGTGTTTACATGTAGTTAAGACATCTGTCTATCAGATCAAGCTGTTTGATTTCAAATCAAATGAGACATCACATTTTACTGCATTTGTTTAAATTTACTGACGTCAACATTACGTCAGAATGGAAATCATGATAAAAACCATTTTACGGCAAATCATTACTCAATGGGCAGGAACACAGGATATATATAAGAAATTACTTAGCTTTCTCATATGATCCATGTGGAAGAAAAAGTGGATTGAAAACGGTTGCGTTTCTTTTGCGTTTAAGTATATAACGCGCTTTTTGCAACATGTTGGCCCTCTGGCGATAGGGGTGTTTGGGTGCTACAGTGTGTTAAATAAATTACCCCTCATTTTTTTAAAACAAAAATATAAAATCAAGACTGTTAAAGTGGTACTTGAACTATTCAAATTGGCTAAACAGTCATGTTTTATGTTAGAGAAGTTAATTTTTGCAGATACTGATGTTTGTTCGAGTAATTTAGGCCAGGTATGGTGTCATTTACGAACTTAGATTTTCAACTTCACCCTAAAAAATCATTGGTATTTTGATATATATTTATTTTCATAATTTTTTAAATTTATATTTCAAATTTTAATAGCATGCCTCTATAAGACAATTATCTGACCATTTCAAAACTGCAAACAGCTTGCTGCTATCACAAACACTTCAGGAGTTATAAGATGCGGTATATGACAATCCCTATGAAACGTTATATAATGTAAGAACCTTTTCATCCAAAATTAAAGTATGCAATCCTATCTGTAAGCTTTTAAATCCCCTATATGAGCATTATATTGATAAACAAGAGTGAAATGTGATACTAATCATTGTTTCTGGTGTAAAGTATCAGTGCTTTGTTTGTTTGGCAATATGTAACGTATGTTACAAACTTTAAAACTGTCTATATATTGATTCCCTAAATAATATATCATAGGGTAGTTTATTCCATTTAATAACTGATTTTTTGTGTTAAATAGACATAAAGATACTAGTTTGTCCACAATAGAATTTACAAGTTCTTATTAAGAGACTATTAAAATTTTCAAAGCATATTTACTTTTGTGAAATAGTATATTTTAGAACTTTTTAAAACAAATGTTGATTTGGTCAAAGTTATAGGTTTTAAACCTCATTAACAAAGGCAAGAAAAGCTCTCAAGTACCAGTCGAATAATGATACATTCCCATGGTCTGTCAAAATTGTTAATGTAACATATATTACCATATTAAACATATCATCCTGCGCTACGTAATGCTGTAAAAGACAGTATGATATTGAGTCTGAAATGTTTATATATGGTCGATTTAGATTTTAGCATTACTTATCTGAAGAACACTTAGTTTAGTCCAGTCACTGTTTTAACAGCAACCAAAATATTGTAGTGTTTCCAGCTAACTGCTGCTCAAATTATACAAATATGTATAATCAGTAACACAGAAAACACTGGTATTCCTTGTATATTTAGGTTCATCATTGACAAAAACTGTTTTTATTTAATGTTGTATGGTAGGTTGTAGCGTACAAAACTTTTGTGTTATGCCTTATAAGTGTATGTACTTATATACTGTTTGAAGAGACTGCCTAAAAATCATAATTTATACTGACATTGTTGTAGTTGCGTATACATATATTGATGCACTACTTTACTTTTAGCTTTATAGTTTGTCTTAAGCATAATTCCATTGTTTAATGGTTGAAGCTGATAATTATATCAAAATAGTTCTTCTGATCCTTTGCTTAAACAATGTAGATTTTAAGTATATGGTTTTTTTAGAACAAATATGTCTGTGAAATGAAACAAATAAGTGATAATTGTGGATTGTACCTGACACTAATCACATGTGATATGATCATATCCAAGGAAACAAGTTAATTGTTACTAACGATACCAATTTAAATTTATAGGCTTTTATTTGGCAGAACAAGGCCAGACCGAATTCGACATTCAAGTTGATGTAAAAAAAGAGATTTCACAATCTTTTTTATAGAATGTTGGATGCAAAAGTAAACTATTTAAAGTAAAGATGGCATTTTGCCTTGGGAGTGTATGTCTAGATTTTTTTTTTCGAAAACTTTTTTTCATGTATGCAAGGCCAATACCAATACAGACAAAAATGTATTTTAAAAGATGGCAAGTTTTGGGGTGATATTGGGTTTTTGCGTTGTGCTATAGACGTTTTTTATACGGCAGTGGTTTATTTCCTTCATTTAAGCGATTTCTAGAAACTGAAATGGCTAAGAGTCTACCAATCATTGTAAAATAATTCATTTCCAAGAATCTGAACTTATGTTTTGCGTTGTGTTAAGGGGTAAAAGCGAAACAAACTAAATTTTACGTCTATTAAGAAACGACGTAAACTATGGATAGTAGCCGTTTATTCTTTGTCAACATATGTCGTCGTTAAGTGTGTGCTATCTTCTTTGTTATCGTGCCAATTCGGTTCACATTTAATCTCCAATGCATTTTAAGCTTTGTAGTATATACACTATCAGCATGTACTTGTAACACTTGACGTTATTAAATGTACGTAGGGAGTAGCTACGAAGATCAAAAAGACCAGAACATTGTCAAAACGCGTTCGAAACACAATGCAAAGTGAAAAAAGTTGATTAAGCGATAGTGATTTGTGAAAGCTCATAATACGCTGATAACGTAAAACTGACGTTAAAAAACGAAAAGAGGCTTTTGGGTTAAACAATGCACATGTGCTTTATTTGATTGACCAGAAGACGTCAATGAAATAACAAAGAATCACACGTCAGCGGTTTCTGGTTAATTTTGCGTAATTTCTTTGTTGATGCAAAATTTAATTTCAGGGGTTACGTGACGCTTTGATAGCTGACGTATGCAATTAGTACATCTTTTCAAAAACCTCAGTGCATATAATTTACCTTATTTATACCTAAGCACAGAAAAAACAAGTGGTCATCGTATTCATTTACTACCAAAAAACTGTCAAACAGTAGTTATAAGGTTTCTTTAGTTGTTAAGTATATATTGGTAGTTTTGGCAACTAATGCTAAAATAGCTGATGCTAATTTTACTATACAGAATGTGACATGGCCAAAGTAAGTATAGCAACACGTTATATGGATATAAACATTAAGAATTAGTTGCAAACACACCAGTGTATGGATTCAAGACATATGCAAAACATCAGCTGTTCTGACAAAAATAGTATTTGGAGAACACTCTACTCAGTATAAACATTGTTATCGATGATAAAATTACATGCAATGTTAACAAAGTATACATGTACATGAGGTTTGTGAAACGTATCTATGCTTTTCTAATTACCATGGGTCTTTTTATTTAATCATCTCCAAAACAAATCATATTTCTTTAACATTGAAAAGAATATCATAAAGTTCAGATATTGACAGCAATGTATCTGTTGTAAAAGTAAGTAAGGGTGAAAAGATCAGGAATCGATACAATCAAGTACCACACCTGTCCCAAGATACCAATGGGAAAGTGATAAACTCACAGCAGACATCACAAACGAGAGCCAAGAGGTCAGCCCTTTCCCAGCAGGTGACCACAAAGCACATATAAATAGACGCGCACAAAGACATAGCAAACACAAGACAGAACAAAAACATAAAAGATCCACAAAAGAAGTACCGCCTTGGAACGGTCAGTAAAATATTTTACGGGATGGCTTAAACCGGTTTAACGGCGCCAACCTCACCCTTAATTCAGATGTGGTTCAAGACACATAGATATTCGGTTTGCATGAAAGACCCCTAACTTATCCATGCATCATCTCCTAAAACATATAAATCAAGATATAACAAGGAGATAAGCAAAGATAAGGACTCAACAGTAAATAAAACTGAATACCGGAGCAAAAGATTCCAACAGGTAAACCCCGGTGGGCCTGACAAACAGCCAAAGCATCAGGCCCCTACCATCTCATCAAAGATAAGTCTTTAAGTTGGAACCATCATAGAGTCTGAAGTCCGACCCACCGGCGTGCAATTAAAGAGGAAAGCAAAGTTGCCAACCGTGATTGGGTTGACTACCAAGCATGCAGTCTGTTGCAATACATTAATGTTATAGCCAATCTTTTTATAATGGGAAATTATTTTAATGAACTGCGCTGAAAAATTATTAGAGCCAACAATCTTCTTCAATTTATACACCAAGTCACCATAGAAATCAGGTTCTGAAAGTCCTTGGCGCAAGAGAGATTTAAGTCCAACTTGGAATTTAGAAATCAAATCATAGTATCGTCTATAAAATTTTGAAAAAGTTTTGCAAAGTTTATGATACCGATAGCCTTGTTTAAGAAGTTTCTGAGTTAACAATTTATTGTGAGTGTTGAAGTCAGCAACATGGCTAGATGCTCTAGCAAAACGAATGAGTTGAGAGATATAGGATATAGAACGAGGAACATCACCATCTAAAAATGGGAAATTGACAATTTCAAAATCAAACTCGTCACGTTTATCATAAATTTTGGTAGAAACGATATCATTAGAATTTGAAAAATGCAAGTCTAAAAATGCGACTTCGGTATCAGAGGCATTGGTTTTATTTAGTTGGAGCTCTGAAGGGTATATTTGACTTACCATATTGTCAAAATAAACATTATTAATATTTAAGATATCGTCCAAATATCTGGAAGTAGTGTTAAACGCATCAATAACATCAGCCTGCTTCTCATCAGAAAGAGACATCATAAAGTCCCTCTCATAACAAAACAGGAATAAATCTGCAACCAGACGAGCACAATTAGTGCTCATAGGAATCCCAACTACTTGTCTATAGAGCTTGGTGCCAAAACGAATAAAAATGTTGTCCAACAAAAAGGTCAGCGCATCACATACATTTTGACACGACCATGCATGATATTTTTTAGGGTTTTCTGAAGTAAAAAATGCATTTCTGTCATAACATGCAAGGTAAGGAGAGCTTTCTCTCCGGAAGGTTCTTTCAATAAGATCAATAAGTTTATCTTTAATTAAATTGTGAGGTAAAGTAGTGTAAAGAGTAGAAAATCATAAGTAGACAAACTGGTCGCATTGAAATCTCTAGCTTTAAGTTCATCTAAAATTTCACCTGAATTTTTAATAGACCAAAACAGGTTTTTACCGGATCTCTCATATACCTTTTCACAATATTTGATAACATGTTTTTTAACAGCTGTAAGACACGAGGTTAACAATTTAGAAAGTTCTGTAGTCGTACAAGAACTAGAATTAGCAATAAATCTTGCTGTATAGGGTTTTTATGGAGTTTAGGTAACCAGTACAACGTAGGAACTTTGTCTTGATTTTCTTTAGCTTTGACACCAAAATGTAGGGCTGTATGACAATCATGCCCATCAACAATCATCCTCTCACTTAAAGAAGGCTGCAGTTTATAGGCATTAGTGTTAACAAGCTCATGCTTAAGAGTATTAATATAATACAATCGTCAAACAACTACAACATTGTTAGCAGCTTTATCTGCTGGAACCAAAACATAGTTCATATGAAAATTCTGGATACCTCGTTTAAAATAACGAAAAGAAGATTTAGGTGACAGTGATTTACGCCCATTAGGAGTTTTAAGTAAGAAAGGCAACACAGATCAGGAATTGATACTATGGAATACCACACCTGACCCAAGATCTCATATAATGCTACTTTTATATTAAATTAATGTATTCAAAAGAATGTAACGTATGTAACTGTAATCAAAGGTGCCAAAATGAGTTAAAATTATACCGCTTGCCATTTATTTTCAGTTACAAGATAATATTCAATTGTAAGAATAGGGAATAATTTTGATATTAACACTAAAGGAGTTCCTATTATTTTTGGGTAACATAGTAAACTGCCGTTGCAGAGTAACGCCCCAGCCCATTAACAGCGTACATGATTTATTTTGTGGCTTATATAATGTGACTTTAGAAAATTATAGTGTACAAAACTCCTACTTGGAGGTATTTGGGCACCCCATGGTCTAGTGATTGCACAGGGCTAAATAGTAGTTTATTTGAAAGAAAGTAATGTATACGAGGGTCATCCAATAAAGAATGAGATTTTTTCTATAGCGCAGTGAATTTACATGCTAGAGTCATGAAATCTCGTTTAAAGCTAGCATGTCTTTTTGGCTGTTCACAGGAACCATACTCGATGTGTTACATATTTCCAACTTTTGTTGCTAGGCAACATTAGAAGACTAGGCAAACATGCGTGGACGGCTCAGTATATGTGGTCGCCATGGCAACATATTAAGATGTATAGTTTATTTTTCTACTAATACTTATATATGCTCATGCTGTCTGTCAATAACCAATAGTGGAAAGAAATGTTCCAGAGTCTTGAGCTGTTACCATGGAAACAAAGCTTAAAAAATCAAGTTTTCAAGAAATATCTGGTATTTTTCGCTGACCTCTTGACTTTAAAAATTAATATCAAATAGTCGAAAGCGATTTAAGTGAGCAGGATTTTGTTCATTTACACTTAATTACATTCAGCTGCATATAACCATACATTTTGTAGAATATCCTTTACTAGCATAGTTACCATAGCAACGCAAAGTAGTGAGTTTATTAATAAATCGACTAAATTGGTTGCTAAGCAACCCAAATAAAGAATATGCAAATTTGGTTATTATTCTATAACATTTTATGTAACATTAGGATTGTACATTTGAAGAAATGAAATCAAGAGGTTAAATTTTATCTATGATCAAAAATAAAAGACTTTGAATGACCGTGTGTATGCAAAAAAAATATTGTAAGCGCAGCCATGGGTTTTCAAGTCCTTCCACAAAACACCCGTTACTATAGCAACTGGTCAATCACAAAAATATTATTTCTATTTCTGAAAAGCTAAGATGTCATACTATCATTATGGTGAATTCTAACTTATTGCACACACAGATTTTCAGACTATGAAGAAAGTATCATTCTTTATTGGATGACACTCGTATATCTGCAATATTATATGCATATGTTGTTTAAACGCATTCTGGTTATATGCTGTATTTATTTAAGTGTTTTTAAGACAATCAGCATGTAGATAAATAATAATTATGTTTAGCTTTGTAATTGAACAATAGGATTTGGAGATGTTTAAGGGTAACGTAGTTAGCATGGTTGTTACGCGGTAACGCCGCCATGGCCAGATAGCCAACATAAGTCATTTTGCTTCTTAAGAATATTGTTTAAGAAAAGCCATAGAGTGCCAAATTCCCTTTGGGGAGGGGGTCTATTAGCAACTCATAGTATATATTCTCGTGTTGTAGAATATAATTACAAATTATAGCAGTCATGACATATAAAATCATACAACCAGGATATAACCCAAACGAAACAATGTTAAAGCAAAACTCAGTAAAACAATAAATTCACTGAAATATGGTATTTCTTAATGTTTTGAGAGTGTGTAAATCTATGTGATACATGGTAAAACTGGTAGGCTACAGTTTTTAACAACTAGATTATCTAATCAAATTAATACTCTATTATGAAACAAAGAATTGGACTCTCAACTCACAGATAGTCAGAGCTCAATAAAACCTCACGTTGAGCCAGGGTGGGCCCAGCTACAAACAAGCACCAGACACGAACCCACCGATTAAAGCGTTACGTCAGAGTTGCTTGCAACAGCGTATTCACTGCTTTAGAACAGAAAGCAACCTAGGCTACAAGAGACTAAAACATTTTCGATGCCAATTTAGCTTTACCTTAGGGTCAGCAGTTGTTAAACATTAACACAGATTATATACGTATTTCATTTAAACACAAAGGTGCCATTTAAGTAATGCAAACAGCTCCCTAGGCTATCAAGATTATTGCAATATTATAAATAACACAAAGTGCTGCAACACAAAAGCAGGACAAAAGTTTCAGAAGTAAAACAACAGAATCACCGCCTTAGACAGGACAGACGCCAGATCGCTTAAATTTATTTACTTGTAAAATCTTTATCCTAGATTCTGCTTTTGTTAAGGCACAAACAATGTTTAGCTCGCATGTAGACTTTCTAGCTTATGCAATGCACTATCAAGAGAAACAATAAATCAAATTGTAAGTTATATATAGATTAAATAGTATCCTATGCATAAGTGACATTTATAGAACTATCTGTTGACAGATTGTTCCAAAATTCATCCACCTAAAGTCATTTGTTTTGCTCGATTCTTACGTTCAAAGATATGCGAGTCGATGGCATCAATGCTGTTGATTTTTTTCTTAGAAAATAAACACTGTTAAATGGTGAGGATTCATGTATTATTATTTTACCTCTTATATTTATGTTTTTCAATTGTGAGTTTATGGCTCAAAAACTTAGTGACATATTTTATTGTTTTTTTTTCAGATATTTTTACTTGCTTCTTTTTTGTGGAAGAGAAAGGAAAATTTCAAACACATATTAAGTACAAGTAGCTGAGTGAGATTTTGTGCCTATCTGATCTATTGGCATCATGGTTTCAAAGATGATTTTTTATATTTTTCCATCCCTGTCTTTGTTACCAACTGACCCCTGCACGTGGCCAATTTAGACCACAGTGAAATGACTGGCAGGATTTACGAATATGATTACATACCAAAATCAAAGGTGTGTGGCTCAAGATTTAAGAGAAGAATGTTTAAGTGTATCCCACTTATATTTTTTATAGACCAAAAGGGTTATGGTTGACATGATTTATGAGAAGGAGAAAGCTTTTTCTATTTTTACTGTAATTGTCTTCCAGATGTCTTGCGACAGTAAGTGTTCTGTGGCTCGTTCCCACGGTGCTGTGGGCTTGTCTGCAGTGTGTGATTGTGGTAATTCTTGATCATGCTCGCTTACTTTTTCATGTATTTAAGTTATATATACTAATTATATTTTATAATATATAAATTATTAGCCTCATAGTTTCAGAAAATATTTATTTCTTTTTCCCTTAACAGGACATGCCCATACACTTAATGTGCGTGATTTGCAGGATATACATGTATGTAAGGAATATTATAGCTATTCTTATACAAAAATATATCACACTCTAGGCCTCATATTTAGAAAGGTTTTACCAATTATAAGTCTGTATGAGACTTTGCTTAGTTTGTCTTCCTAGTGTCTTTTGATAGTTGTGTGGCTCTTCCTCGTGGAGCCATGGGTTTGTCTGCAGTTTGTGAGTGTAGTATTTCCTGATCATACCAACTTACTTTTGTAGTACTAATCAGTCCAAACACTTCATGCATCTTTCCCTTTACCTGTTTATGCTTTACAGTAAAACTAATCATATTTAATCTACCAGCGTATAATAATACACCTTTGCGAAAATAAACTTTCAACGACACACTAAGGATGGACGGCAGACCA
This sequence comes from Loripinus fragilis, assembly GCA_964019695.1. Taxonomy (NCBI): domain Eukaryota; kingdom Metazoa; phylum Mollusca; class Bivalvia; order Lucinida; family Lucinidae; genus Loripinus; species Loripinus fragilis. The sequence continues at coordinate 13,278,968 of OZ026530.1, forward strand.
CATAATCAAACATTGGTTTACTTAAGACTTTGGTTCAGGTGAGTTCTTATTAACAACTGATGCCTCATTCTCAAATATATTACATACACAAGAAATAAGAAAATCAGCATACCAGTTGATATTAATTATTATAGCTATTATGACAATTTTATTTGTATTAAATTCACATCTCTAAAATATATAGATTTACTTGCTGCTAAATTTTAACCAAAACTGTCAATTATGTGGTAACAAAAAAGGAAAAATCTGAAAAAAGAGACAAAATCATTTAAAATGTCCATTTGTGTGATAATATTTTATATACTTAATCAGCATATTCAGCCATACATTATTAAGATATTTTCAAGCAAAGTACAGCAAACACAAATACAGAGAAAATACTTCAATCCAAACACTATGGTATGGTGTGGTACATGTATGTACCATGGTACCAATATGTTATATTGATATATTATGGTTCAGATTTTTAATGAAGTTATTTCCTTCTCCAGTAAATATACATTTATGTTAATTGATACCTACTAGCATAGATTGTTGATATGTTTCATTGACAGTTTCTTCCGGAATATTGGGTTCTGGCAAAAAGCAGGGTATTGCTTATGTGCTTGAGAACTGTTACAATTTCAACTATTTCTTTTCTGCTTTCAGATTTTGGAGATTCTCTTTATTAATGTAAAAATCGTTTTACAGTTTTACAGTTAATATACAAGTCGCAACCGATGTTGTTGTGTCACGTGACGTTGGTATAATTTCCCCCTGTATATTTATATTGTGTTGTTATTTGTTCAAAAGTTGGTGCTTCGGGAATAAGGGAGAGTACTGCTAAAGTCGAAGCTAGGTGGCAATAGAATCGTTTCCCTTCCCCTAGTTCTCATAAACAGTCTCGATTGAAATGTGTCTTCTGTTTTATGTTTGGTTGATTCATTTTGAATATGTGAAGGATCCGTTTTCTATAGTAGTTAAAGGGAGAAATTATTGTGTATAAGAATAGTGGGTTCTGACTTCTAGAAAGCAGAGCACTGCAAAATACGATGTTAGGGGATGTGACAGTTTACTTTCAATTAATTTTCATGATCAGACTTAACTTATCTGAGTCTGCTTTATTCACAGTTGGTTGGTTCTGTTTATTTTTAAAGGATCAGATTTTTAGATGTTTTAACTCCTGTAGAAACACAAAAACAACATATTTTACCTTCAATACATTTTGTTCCATTGGCAGCATATCCCTGCTTACACTCACAATAATTTGTAGAACAGTCACCATTATCAACACATGGATTATGATAACACTCTGACCCAAGAGCTATCAAATTAAACAAAATTAAATTACTTCAAAAACTAATTAACACCTTGTTATGAATAAGTATCGGTGTTATCATAAATGCTTGCAATGAAAACTTTAAATCATTTTAGAATTCCAGCTCTATGAAACAGACACCACACTAAACAATATTTACCAACATACAGTTGTAACATTCTTGCAAAAGACGCAATTCTCTCACTATATTTTATTTTTCGATTTGTTGAAAAGATTTTTTAAGTTTTCATTGCTAACTAGTCATTTACAAATTCAATTATGTGTGAATAAACTATAGAAAATGTTTCATGACCAGAACACTACAAATTCTTTTCCCTTGCACACTGTACAAATATGTTCTTTAAAAGGTTATCCTTGTGAAGCAAATAATGCACCTAAGAACTAAAAATAGAGAGTGCAAAATTTCTGGGCTAGACCAGCTAGTTTCGGCCATTTAGGCCTCACCAGTGACCCTCTAATAGTTTCAAAGTTCCACGATTAAACCCATGATTCCAAAGGACAAGAAAATAAAATCTACACTATAGTGAAGGACTGGGAGACGTTTTACCGCCGCCACACAGTCCCAATCACCAGCTGTAGTAAAGTCAAATATGTTCTTAAAAAAGGTTATCTGTTGGAAGCAAAGAATGCACCAAAGAACTGAAACTAGAGTGTGCAAAATTTCTGGGCCAGACCAGCTAGTTTTGGCCATTTATGCCTCATCAGTGACCCTCTAACAAGTTTGCTTTGCTTATATATCTTTTGATGTTAGAACCTTTATTTCTACTTTCTGTCACACAAATCACCTTATAACATAAAATTATCATAATCAGGAACTGAGTTTTACTTTTCAGTTACAAGAAGGTTGTTTATTGATTCTCTTAGCAAAAGTAGTCTTAAATCATTAAACATTTCTTGTGAGTTTGTTACATGAAAAGTTCATGATTCCATAAGATAAAAACTACTTATACCGTCATCTTGGAGTAAACCAAGTGCATCAAGATTGAATGTGCTTGTCTTTGCTAGGTTGTAAATGTCTCATTCCAACTCATAACAACGTGTACATTATATATCAAGTCCACCAGTTAGTACATATGTGCAATCTTTTATTTAATGCTAAGCATTGAATTCAATGCATATCAAATGTAAAAAATATTGACATTTTTTTAAAATGAAATGATATCAATCAATTCAGTATTGATACAATCTATATATTTGCACTGTAGCTGAAACAAAGCTAATTCTGGACTTGGATATTTTCCAAAAGGTTTTAAAGATATACACAGCTAAGTCCCTTGCGCACCATTCCCGCGTCAGGAAATAGGAAAGTTGTCTGTGTCCTGTCTTTTTGTCATTTACGGATTTGGATCAACACAGCTTTTAGATAATCTTATGCGTTATCTGTGTTGTGACATTTTCTTGACAAATAAAGTAATTAAAGTGTGTTCGAAATATATATTTACCTTTTATCAGAATTGATCGCCTCATTACCCTGTTTACAAATGCGAAAATGGCAGAGTCTCTTTTATTTGTACAGGTATTTAAAGCTGCCAATGACCTGACCTCATGGGCTAGTAGGACCAGAGGACCTGGATTGATTCTCGGGTGCACAACTATTTTCAGTGTGTTTTTTTTCTTTCTTTTTTAACATTTTAATGCTAAATTCCTTCATATACTAGTAAAATGGCATCATCAAAATGACCAAAATGGTCATTCATGGACTTTTTATATAGAATGAAGCTTATGGGGATGGGGTTAAATTTGGCCTTCCCGAAAGAGAATTAGCTAAGTGACACAAGATTTTTATTCTAAAGATTTTCAACATCAGATTTTTTAATATATGCTTTATTCTATAACCAAATTCCATTTTTGTCGAATTGCCAAGATATATTAGGCAATATCTTGTCACAGCTTGGGATAACAAATGGACTTGCACATTTTCTAAAAGGTTTGAGGCCATGGGCAATAGTTTAAGTTGAAAGAAAGATGCTAGCTGAAGATTTCAACAGTTTTAGCTCGATAGTTAGGATAAGTGTTATTCTTTCATCTGTTTAGAAAAGAGCTACGTGCATTAAGGGGCAAATTCGCCCCCCGCCCCTGGAGCCAAAAACTAAAAGTTGTGTTTCATCAAATTCACCCAAATGGTTTATTAGAAGAATTGCCCAAGTGTAATATCCAAAATTTTATTTTACTTTTACCGTTGCTATGGTAACGAAATTGACGGTTGAAATAGGCTTAAGATATAGAAATTGCCATTTACAATTTGGGCCAAATTTAAGGATTTTGGAAACCGATTTTTGAAAATTTAAATATCAGCACAAGCGAATACAAAAAAAACCTTAGATTACAAGTTGGCGGAGAAATTCCATGATTTATCAAACAAATAAAAGCGGTATTTTGTTTTCGTCTAGAAAGATTTATTTCCTCTAGGGAAATAAATCTATTTAGCCAGAACTCCTTTTTCCTGACCGCAAGTGACCCAAGGCATTGATGAGATGAAACGCAAACATGTCATATTCACTTTCGTTTTATTATTTAGAATTTAACAACCATAACGCTTTTCTGCACTTTTGACGGCAAAAACATTAACAAATGACGTCATTTACACATGCGATGACATTTTGACGTTGTATAATGTTTCTGTCCTCCAACACTGAAACTGGAGGTTTAAGGAACAAAAACCAAAAATTCTAGAAAAACACAACAAATTTAGTACCAAACTGTTTGTTACGATCTAACTAAGAATATTACTACCCACACTTTATGTTTTCGTTCACTAATAAACATGTTACAGACGTTTGAAATTCTGAGGTTGACTCGATGAAGAAGATTTCCAAAGTGGCGGACATCCATTTTTACAGCAGGGAACATCTGATGTACTACTTGTGTTAGAATTAAACAAGCCATGATCCTGCTAGTTTTACTACATCGCATTCGGGAGTATTTTCTTGATTTGTGCAAGCAGTTCAAGCAGAATACATGTGATATACAGTTTATTAAATCGTTCTATTTAAAATATGGGATTTATAAACCATGGGAGGTGAAAAATCATATAAAAAAACTCGTGCTTGCGCACTTTTTTCTTTATCGGATTTTCCACCTACCTCGGTTTATAAATCCCATTTTTAAATAGAACGATTAATAAACTATATTTGAAAGAATTATGTGCCGTGACAATTCTCATCATCTGTTAAAATATATTTTTTATTTGCTTGTGCTCTATATTAATTCCCCTGTTACATGTCTCATATTTGCTCCAAAATGGTAATTTTCCTAATTTCTGCCAATTTCGGCGGCCATTTTAGTTAGCATAGCAACGGTAAAAGTCGAATAAACACCAGACTTTTACACTTTGGCTATTGTTCTAATAAACTAATAAGAAGAAACTTGTGAAGAGGAACTTTTATTTTTTGACCTCATAGGAGGGGGGGGGGCAAAATAGCCTCTTAATGCACAAACCCCTTTGTCAAATGCTTAAATCTTCATATGAGATTATGAAAAAGAATCACGGTGACATATGCTTTTTTTATTTCACAAATAGATAGCCCATGCATAAAACAAACTGTATGCAAAATTTTGAACATATTTCATCGTGGGAAGTATTTTGTACCATATGTCCTTAAGTGAAGGGGTTTTGTCAGAAACGCACGTTGCAACATCAATTTCAAGCATTATGCCGGCACCTTTTGGCTTGGCGTTGTACTGCTTTAAATAGTGTGACATATGTCCTTAGGCACATTTGAAAAACATTCCTTAACTGCTTATGTCTTACGTATCATTTAATTACAATGCCACTCTTATCCATTTTAAGGTGCAAACTTAATGTTATACCCAAAAAACTCAATTGAAATGGTCAAATTGGACAAAAAACGACAAAACTGAGGTATTTTTGCTTTATGTTATTCACAATGGAGGTAAAATTCAGAAGAAAAGTCACTCTTTTCTGTCAATACCAAATGTATTTCATCTCCTGAAGTAAAATATCAGTACTCGTTAAAAATACTGATTGATCACCGCGCTCGATGTATTGCTAAATGTACATTTGTTATTTACCTGAAACAGTAAAAATCCTCTATATATGTAATAGCTCTGCTTTATGGGATAGATAAGCTAGATTAATGACACTATATAGTAGAATACTTGCTTAACCTAGCTATTTCCAACAATGTGCAGTATGGCAAATGTAGACTCAGCTGAGGTTGTGCAGCCTCCTTTTAAGCTTAGAAACTCCAACTGATGTTCAGTCAGTAGTTTAACACTCATAAAATATTCATGGGTCTAGCAAAGACTCTGATCAGACTTTGCGTAAGCGCAGGCCGATCTGAGGCTTTGCTGGTCGCACATACCACATTGTTGGAAATTTCATGTCTTGGCTCAAATATTCTACATAAAATGTTCAAAATATGAACCACATGCATCTACTATAATGATAGGCATGATAAGCTTTATAGAGAAATGTAAAGTATTTTGACGTTAAACTTTCAATCATATGTCATATCAGCAGTCAAAACTACTGTTGACATATACACTCCTTAGGTACATGTAATCACTGTGCAATTATATGAACCCCATAGATCACACAATTGAAAAGGAGTTTGTGTTAAAATGCATTAAAAAGCAATTTAGTATGGTCAGGCAATACCACAATCACACACTCACACCAGCCCACAGCTACGTGAGGAAAAGCACACAGAACAATAACAACCACAAGATAACCGGAAGACAGCAAAAAGAAAAGCAACCAGCTTTTACTCTTGGTCATTGTATATGTAACATTGACATTTGATTTCAAGTTGAAAACTTCATTGTAATTTACATACCATATGCCTGATGCTTGGCTGTAGCTTGGCCAACCGTGGCTCAAATCTAGGTTTTCTTTAACTATGACAATCTGTGAGTTGTGAGCCCCTTTCTCTGTTTCATGAAAGTGTGTTAATTTGATTATGATTTTCTCTATGATGATACTTTGCAATAGTTAGGAATTCTCTATATGAGCTTAACATTTTTTGTGCTTCAACAACAGCTGAATCTAGGGTGAAGATTTGTTACCATTAAAATGCATTTAAGCCCCCAGTGGCTTTGGCTGCTGTTCGTTCTAAGGCGGTGGTTCGTTTGTTGTTGATTTGTTGTTGATTTTTACTCCCATTGTGGGATCCTGCAATTGTTCTATGTTTTGTTGTGCGTAACTTTGTGTCCATTCTAGTATGTTCTTAAATGGGTATCCTTTGGAAGCAAAGACTGCACCAAAGAACTGAAACTAGAGTGTGCATATTTCCTGGGCCAGACTAGCTAGTTTCTGCCATTTAGGCTTCATCAGTGACCCTCTAGTAGTTTCAAAGTTCAACAATGAAACCCATGATTCCAAAGGACAAGAAAATAAAATCTACACTATCGTGAAGGACAGGGAGACGTTCTACCGCCGCCACACAGTCCCAGTCACCACCAGCTGTAGTGAAGTCAAACATGTTCTTAAAAGGGTATCCTTTGGAAGCAAAGACTGCACCAAAGAACTGAAACTAGAGTGTGCATATTTCCTGGGCCATACTAGCTAGTTTCTGTCATTTAGGCTTCATCAGTGACCCTCTAATAGTTTCAAAGTTCAACAATGAAACCCATGATTCCAAAGGACAAGAAAATAAAATCTACACTATAGTGAAGGGCAGGGAGACGTTCTACCGCCGCCACATAGTCCCAGTCACCAGCTGTAGTGAAGTCAAATATGTTCTTAAAAGGGTATCCTTTGGAAGCAAAGACTGCACCAAAGAACTGAAACTAGAGTGTGCATATTTCCTGGGCAATAGCTTTGCAATCATCTCGATGGGTAAGAGAGAGCTAATGATTTTATTTTTGTCTTCCTGGTGTCTCGTGATTGTTGTGTGGCTCTTCCTTACGATAACGTTTGTCTGCAGTTTGTGATTGTGGTATTTTCTGATCATACTCACTTACTATTTTTGCGTTAAAATATAAACAACTTCGATCAAAAGTAAAATAAGACTTTGTGTTACGATTAGTACGACAATATTTTTATAATATTTCACCTTGACCTTTGCCTCTTATGGCACATTGGTAATTCGTTGGAATCTACATGCCATAGGCAAGCATCGTGCCAAATATTAATATCTTTAGATGCATTATAAAGAACAGTAAATGTTTTAATCAAAACTGACTGACTTGTGGACAGACAGTCACACAGACAGAAACATTTTCACTCATGCACATTTATGTGACAAGTCTCATTTTCTCTACATTTTAAAAATTAAGCCACACAAATCATTTATGCCACAAAAACACGGATCTCAAAAGCCTTACAGAATAAATTCTATCTAAATACATTTAAGCCACATAAACAAGCCCCCTATTGTAGCATATGTTGGAGGATGTGACCAATTGCAGTATTTACGACTTTTCTAACGTATATACATTGTATATTATCATGTAGGATCAACATAACAAAGTAACAATGTATATATCATTGTTTCCTTTAAGTCAAAGTATTTTTCTGAGTTCTTTAGAAATCTAGAAATGTAAATAAACCTTTAATATACCAAAATTACAGAGAACACACTATATTACAATCGTTTCTGATTGTCTTGCAAAGGATGAAAGCTGATTTTTTTATTGCATTTTAGTACTTATGTGTATGTTTTTTGTATGCAATGTTCCAAATATGTGCCCCATGATACCAGTGGTCGGTCGGTGATATCTGATAATTACATTTCTAGTCCATTCTCCTGTTTTATTTGTGCAGCATTTCTTTGTCATGTTGCCTTATTATTCATATTAATTTGCATAAGGACTTAAATAGGGCCTTGTATCAAAATTGATTTTATCATATGACGTTGCGTCTAGGAGTGAAATAACGCCTTGCAATAAAATCGATAATCCAGCAGTGGTTTACAGATTTACAGGAAATGTTATGACGTCCATAACAACAATGCGTACATACTGACAGATTTATAATTTTTCACGCCAGAAGGGAAATTTCACAGTAATTTTAATGTCACGTGATAAATAGAATATTACATTGGTGCTCCTGTTTTAGGAAGATCCTCTATACAGATATTCAAGCAACGAGTGAATGTGCCAAGAACTGTCACAATCACAGATCAAAGTAAGAATGAAAGCAAAGATCAGGAATCGATACAATCAGGTACCACACCTGTCTCAGGATACCACATTGGAAAGTAACAAAATCACAATAAACATCACAAAGAAGAGCCAATAGGTCAGCCCTTTCTCTTAAGATGACCACAAGGCAGCAATGAACTGACGCGAAAGCGTTGCAAACACAAGACATGAATAACACAATGATCATCAAAAGAAGTACCACCTGGGAACAGTCAGTAAAAAAATATTTTATTGGATGGCTAAAACCTGTTTCACTAAGCGCCAACCTCATCGATACAATCAAGTACCACACCTGACCCAGGATACCAAAGGGAAAGTGACAAACTCACAGCAGACACCACAGACGAGAGCCAAGAGGTCAGCCCTTTCCCAGCAGGTGATCACAAAGCACATATAAACAAACGCGCACAAAGAAATAGCAAACACAAGACAGAACAAAAACATAAAAGATCCACAAAAGAAGTACCGCCTTGGAACGGTCAGTAAAGTATTTACTGGAGGGCTAAACCAGTTTAACGGCACCAACCTCACCCTTAATTCAGATGTGGATCAAGACACATAGAAATTTGGTTTGCATGAAAGACCTTTAACTTATCAATGCATCATCTCCTAAACCATATTAATCAAGATATAACAAGGAGATAAAGCAAAGATAAGGACTCAACAGTAAATGAAACTGAATACCGGAGCAAAATAAATCCAACAGGTAAACCCCGGTGGGCCGGACAAACAGCCAAAGCATCAGGCCCCTACCATCTCATCAATAGATAAGTCTTTAAGTCGACCCATCATAGAGTCTGAAGTCCGACCCACTGGCGTGCAATTAAAGAGGAAAGCAAAGTTGCCAACCGTGATTGGGTTGACCACCAAGCATGCAGTCTGTTGCAATACATTAATGTTATAGCCAATCTTTTTATAATGGGAAATTATCTTAATGAATTGCGCTGAAAAACTATTCGAACCAACAATCTTCTTCAATTTATACACCAAGTCATCATAGAAATCAGGTTCTGAAAGTCCTTGGCGCAAGAGAGATTTAAGTCCAACTTGGAATTTAGAAATCAAATCATAGTTTAAAATTTTGAAAAAGTTTTGCGAAGTTTATGATACTGATAGCCTTGTTTAAGAAGTTTCTGAGTTAACAATTTATTGCGAGTGTTGAAGTCAGCAACATAGCTAGATGCTCTAGCAAAACGAATGAGTTGAAAGATATAGACTCCATAGGATGTAGAACGAGGAACATCACCATCTAAAAATGGAAAATTGACAATTTCAAAATCAAAGTCGTCACGTTTATCATAAATTTTGGTAAAAACAATATCATTAGAAATTGACAAATGCAAGTCTAAAAATGCGGCTTCGGTATAGACACATAGATGTTTGGTCTGCATGAAAGGCGCCTAACTTATCCATGTATTATCTCTCAAAACATATAAAAAGAAAATATAGCAAAGACAAGGACTCAACAGTACATAAAACTGAATACCGGAGCAAAAGAAATCCAACAGGTAAACCCTGGTGGGCCTGAGAACAGCCAAAGCATCAGGCCCCTACCATCTCATCAATAGATAAGTCTTTGATTTGAAACCATCACAGAGTCTGAAGCCCGACCCACCAGCGGGCAATTAAAAAGGATAGCAAAGTTGACGACCGTGATTGGTTTGACCACGAAGCATGTAGTCTGTTGCAATACATTGATGTTATAGCCAATCGTTTTATAAACATAAATTGTTTTAATAAACTGCGCTGAAAAATTATGAGAGCCAGCAATCTTATTCAATTTATACAAAAACACATATATGATATAATGTTAAAGATAACACTATCTTAAAAAAGAAAGTTAATTTAATGCAATATCGCCTATTATAGTGTTTCTTCTTCTAGAGACATTATTGAAATATTAAGACGCTTAAGCACATGTTTAAAGTCACGTTAATGTCACGTGGTAAATATTATCAAGCTTTATTACTAGTTGGGAAGAATGATATGATTCTCCGAAAAGCCTTGCATCTTAAATACCTTAATGAAACAATCTCATGTTTGATTATGTGTATAAATGCATATATTATATCATGTGAACCCTTAAGTTTAGGCAAACATTCTGCATTTCTGCCCGCAATTGGAATCAAATCCAAGATACCTGAATGACAGGCAGCACTGAACAGCATTTTTAAAGCATGTTTATAACGCTCATAAATTCCGCTCTTATATATGCCCAATTCATTTCTATTCACTTCAATCACTTTTAATTCACCCTCAGTATCTTAGCCAAAATATCATGTTATATTTGATTATTTGATATACACTCGTGTGCAACGAAAACGTACAACTTACACAAATAAAAACAAGTTTTAGGGACGCTATTTTTTTATCTGATTGCGTCGTCTTGTACTGAAGCATTTCTGTTCATTGCTGATAGTTTTTAAAACTAAGTGATCATTCATGACCAATGCAGGAAGTGGCTAACAAAATAACCGTCAAAACAAAAAGTAACACAGCCTTGCACCAAATGTGTCAGAATTTTTTAAAGCGTTTTTCGCGCATTTCTGTGAATATATTGCAAAAGAATCTCTTAATTAATAATTTGAATAGTCATCTTACCTCAAAAGCGGCTATTATGTATTTTTTTTATTTGACCTTATGTATAAGATGTACAACTTATTTATTTCGCCACAGAAGATAATAATTCAAATAACGTTACGATGTGACGTCACTAGCGTTATTTTGACAAGTGCGTAAAATCAAAACATTGAAGGAACCCTTACATCAACAAGGCGTAGGTATTGACATTTCTGTTTAACGCCATTCTCTGATAGCTAGTATAAACCAGACTAAGAGTACCTATGGTAAACCTAATGTTAGATAACACGCATATCAACAGATGAGCCCACATTTAAGAACATTTAAAATGCGAGAGGTGCGAACAATGGATGGACGGATTGAAAGATAAAGTCAGTGTTGCAACATCATTTTATTTTTTTCAAGGACTTTAATGACGTTTCAAATGTGTGTGGCTTTGTACGACAAAAAACTGCCTTATGAAGAACTCTGTAGAAATCGTAATTAAACATTTTACGTTGAGATTTATAAGACCAAAATAGTAAGTGAGTATGATCTGGAAATACCACAATCACAAACTGCAGACAAACCCATTGCACCGCGAGGAAAAGCCACACAACAATCATGAGACAGCAGAAAGACACACTAAGCAACGCAATCAGCTCTCTCTTCCCCATCATGATGATTGCAAAACTAGAATAGACATAAAGTAACGTACAACAAAACATAGAACAATTACAGACTACCACAAAGAGAGACACAATAAGCAACGAGTCAACAACAAGGGAACAATTCGCTTTTAAGCTTACATAGTGACGTGTTTCGGGTTAGTGTAGTGTAAGGTGTTGTGTCAAAACAGTCAAAGATATGGCAAGATGACTGTGGATCTACTGACAAACATAAAACGTTTGAACGAGATTTTTATATCTTTTTTGTATACGCCGAAAGGGGATTAACATTATTTGGAAGCTGATGTTACATCACGTGTTTACTGATTTACTTGAATTGAATTTTAATCAAAAACATTGCATTAGTCCTAAATAACAAATATAATTACAATTTAGCACACCTTTTGATAGGCCACAACAATGCGCATCTGAAGATTGGTGTAGTTCCATTGAATATGAATATACTAATGTCCATCAAAGAAGTCAGTTGTTTCGAAGTGATTCACTGCCATCTTGGAAGCTGTCATATGAGCCATTGCGGATGAACGTTTTTTATATGACCTTTAAGTCAACATTAGTTAACTTACCTTATACCACAGACAATAATGGTCTGATAATAATATAATGACAGCTTAAACCCAAATGACAGCTCAAGTTTAATGATGTTTTATTTAACAGACCAAGGTCCATACTGAGGGTTAACATGTGTCATAAAAACGAAAAATAAAAAATCTAACTTAACTTATGTTATAGCGAGAACACATTTGAATGCATGCTATACCCATATTCTGCAATAGGAGTAAATATTGTAACTGTGATTTTTGAAATGCACAAGACATTTAAGAGGGTTATATATACTTAAAGAAAAAGTTAAGGAAATTGTGTTTGAGGGGCTACCACAAAATATCTAAAACATTTAAGGACTTTTGAATTTCACAATAATATAACGTGACCAATTTCTCTATAATGACGTTTTATCTGTGTCTGAAACGCCCATAGCAGCTTAGTAAATCAATGTCAAAATTGACTGGTCTACACTCCATTTTTCGCAAAAATTCAATTTACGGAGCAAATATTGGTTTCCTTGCATTAACGTTTGCCAGGTTCCTGGGAGATGGAGATGTTTAAAACCTAGGACGACAGCTCTGGTGGTTATACAGAGACATTTTATCAGTCAATTGTACATGAATGATATGTTGAGGTATATTGTCCTGCCTTTTTGTGCGCAAACCAGTGACACTACCAGGCCTAGGATTACAATACCACAACACACCAAAATCAATATTGTGCAAATTGACTGGTAAGTTCGCTCATTAGGCATGTATACAATTTGAAGATGACTATGACATTTTTAGACAGAGGGTCCAACGCATAATAATGGCATCAAGAAACCCCAGCCACTCGATACAATGTTGCAAGATATATCAATGCGGATTCCTCAGCACCAAATTTTAATAATTTTTCAGAGTATGCCAAACCGGTGTTAGTCCTAATTTGCCATTGACTGGGGACACATTCTTTACTGAAGGCATTCTCATCTTTGAAATGAAATGTTTAAGGCTATCAAGTTAATTTCATGTGACTTTCAAAGGAATTGCATTTCAAGTTTTGAAAACTTCCATGTTATTCATGTGTTAATGAGGTAATACTCTGCAGACATTTTTGCGAAAAATGATTTTGACCCCTGTGTTACTTGACATTGTGACACAACAAAGGTATAGGTGCTAGCAACTTAAAATAAACATGTTTATCAACCAACAGAATGTTTCAAAACAAATAAATAAAAATTGAATATTTTTTTTGCTTTGGTGTTCTCATGTTGCAAGGTTTTCTGAGATTTCCTTAACTTTTTAGTTGAGTATACATAGACAGCATCAATTACCTATTAAGCAGATTGGAGAAAATATTGGTTGAAAGTAGCCATCACCACATTTGCATGCCTGATCACTGCATACAAGACCCTCAGCGACGCAGTCATTGTCCTCTACACATGCTTTATTTATTGCTGGAAGGATAATATAAAATACACATAAGTATTCGTGAATAAATCAAGTAACATCATTTTATTTGTTTTCAGCATTTGTCTTGTACGCAAGCTATAAAAAAGCAAAGCAAATTAAAAGCACTTTATAAAGGCCAAAATTAATCATGTGATGTAGTCAAGATGAATCCTATAGCAATATAATCCTATAGCAATATAGTGCCTTTTGTGAAATATTTAGTCCCAAAACATTTTAGATAATAAAGATACCTTATTCAAAACTAAATTATAAAATAGCAAAATAAAAATGTCTACAGTGAAAAGAGGAAAATTGCTAAGTCATTGGTTTAAAAATACTCAGCAAAAAAAGTTAAGGAAATCTCAGAAAACCATGGGACAAATGAACACCAAAGCAAACAATTATTCATTTCTATTCATTTGTTTAGATACATTTTATCAGTTGAAAAAGATGCTTCCTTTAGGTTAGTAGCTTTTATACCCTTACTGTGGCACTGTGTCAAGTAGCTTTGGGGTCAAATTCATTTTTCGCAAAAACGTTTATACAGAATATTCCCTCTTTTGACGCAAAACACATGAATAAGCTGTACGTTTTCAAAACTTGAAATGCAATTCCTTTGAATGTCACATGAAATAAACGCGATAGCCTTAAATGTCATGTTTGGAAGATGAAGATGCCTTCAGTAATGAGCGTGTCCCCAGTCAGCCGCACATTAAGACTTGCACTGGTTTGGCATGCTCCGAATAATTCTGGTGATTTGGTATCTAGGGATCAGCCTCGGATCCTCCTGTAACGTCACATTGAGGGCCTGGAGGTTTCTTAGTTTGTTTGTTTGTTTTACGTCCCAAGTCAACAGCTATGGTCATTGCGGGACGGTCAGTTCACCTAACCACACTTTTTCCTGGGCAGGCTTGAACAAGCGGTTAACCAGTAATTCGTTCACATACTTTCGCTTGTAACTGACAACAACCTTTCTTGAATGAATCAGCGGAAGGGAGGAGAATGACCGTAGAAATCATTTCATGATCAATCTCCACGAAAGTATGGGACCGGACCGGGATCGAACTTGCGATCCCTGGATCTGCAATCAGACACGCATCTGTAGTCAGACACGTTACCGACTGCGCTACACGGCCCGGCAAATCGGTTTCTTAGTGACGGTATTAAGTGTCAGACATTCTTTTTTAAAAAATTCCTTCACATGTTCAAAAGTACACATGTCTGATGTCAGTACTGGCCAGTCAACACGCACAGCATTGTTCTGATGAAATAATTTTTGCTGATTCTGGCGATATATGTTCTGGCTTTGCATCCTAGGCTTGGTACTTGCACTGGTTCTGACACGAGAAATGCAAGACAATATGCCTTAACACCTCAATCATGTACAATTGACTTATCAAGTTTCCCACTGTTACCAACAGATCTGTCGCCCTCGGTTTTTAACATCTGCCGAGAGAAGGGCGAATGTAATTGCACGAAAACCCATGTTTGATCAGAATATTGAAATATTGCGAAAAATGGGTAGAAGACAAGTCAACTTTGACATTGACTTTTGATGCAGCTATAGGTGCTACAAATCCAAATAAAGCATCCATCGAAAGAAAAATGGACACATTATAATACTGTGAAATTCAAATGTCTTTAAGTGTTTTAGATGTTTTCTTATGGCCCCTCAAACGCAATTTCCTTAACTTATTGTTGAGTATAGTTAAATCTAAAACTTGCATCTTGCTTAACAAAATTAATCATCTTTCTTAAGATGATCTACAATAAATCAGGGAAGGTGTAATATTTTGCCACCGCCACAGATCAAAAACAGTTACAGCAACAACATGTTCTACAATTATCCCAGTTATTTAACACTGACTATATATATATCAGTCAGACATAAGTTAAGCATCACCCGAACATTATTTCAGAGACGTTTTTCGTTAACAATTTTATTCAGAAGAACACCCAATTGGTAATAATTTGTTACCTTAGTCTTTCCTTGGTCTGCCGAATATATAAGAATGCCATATAGTCATTTTGCTAAAGTTCTACGGTGTCCTGTATACACGAAACCTTTTTTGGGGTAAACTCTTAAAAGTGTCACAAACTTAACCCCAAATGCTTACTTTGAATTCAATTAATAGGTCACTGGCTGGATATGGTTTACCTCCCCCCAGGGGGAATTTCGTAGACCATATTTTTCTTGAAGCCTAATGTCTTGCAAGCATTTAGCAACATGTTAGCCCTCTGACAATGGCAGCGTTAAGCTGTAACAGCCTGTTATATATGTTACCCTACAAAATATTTGATAAGTAAAATTCTTTTTAAGACTTCAGAAAAGTGCAAAAGATTAGGTAAGATTTCCAAATTGGTTAAATTTTCTAAGTAAGCTATTACTGGGCCATAGATATTGACATTTGAAAACAAATATAGTCACCCTCAATGAAGTGTAAGTTACATTTTTTCAGTGAACCCCCTTTAAAATGATAAATGAATCTAATATAGTTTGTCTTGAATTTTATTGAAACCAGTTTATGTTCATTAATTTGGTATTATATTAAAGCTTTTTGATTTACCTTTTCAAAACTGCAAGCCTTACGTTTCTATCTTATATACTTTTTTGAGTTATTAGATGTTGAACATGGTAGCCCCATATCACACAAAAAATGTAAAATGTAATTCTCTCGGCCTTTCGCTGGCTATAGTCCCCCTTCCCTCCAGGGGAATTTTGCACACTATATTTTCCAAATACTACATTATATAAGCCACTACATGAAATATGTAAGCCCTCTGAGAGTGGCAGCGTTAGCGTGAAACATTATGTTACGTACGTTACCCCTGAAAATAACTTTAATTTTTCCTGATAATGCGTCCAACATGACGTATTCACACTTTTTGTCAAGTCTGGTACAGGTTTAAGAACTCCTTATAACACAGTTACATAATTTTAGCATTAATTTTATAGATGTCTTGAGTTTTTGCTGCTGTATATGTTACTAAGTGTTTCATTTGTTATTTCCAAGTATGACAGTAATTGACTATACATGTATTACATCCGTCAGTTAATATAGCAAATCCATAAGGCTGCTATTTAAATGAATTGAAGCTCTTAATTATGGTGTCTTATACTATTTTATAGCCCAGGTTACATACGTTACTCTCAGAATACCATTAAACGTTCAAGATAAGGTCTCCAACACGACCTGCTTGTACTTATTTGCATGCTGGCACAGGTCCATGTACTTCGTTTTACTCTTTCTCATTTGCTGAAGAAGTAACTCAAACATAAACTACCAAAAACACTCTTTTCTTTTATAGAGACATCAAATATAGTTATCATAATACACGGAGAGTTTGTAACATACAGTGCAATATGCGAGTAACAACTTAAAAGATCAAAGAAACATCAGGATGTTTCTTGCCAAGCTAGCAACTATTCATATATTATTCAAGGGTTTAAAGAATTGTCCAATACAGCTTATTAATGCTCTATCAGATTCATCTTGCAAGAATTTTGCAATATGCTAGCACTCTGGTGATGGCATCATTACCTTGTAACAGCCAATTACATATATTACCCATCAACATCTGTTATTATTTTAGTAAATGACATGACTTCTGAAAAGTGCAAACCATAAGGTAAGATTTCCAAACTGGTTATATCATCCAAGTAAGCTATTTTTGCATCGCAGATATGGACCTTTGAAAACAAATATGTACCCCAAAGTGCTACGTATGTTACATTTTTTTCATTATTCCTATATAAATGATTTATGAAACTAATATAGTTTGATATTTTTTTTAATCTGAACATGCTCACTAATTCATTTTGTATTAAAGAATGTTTATGTACCTTTTGGAATTTGCAAATATTATGTTTCTATCTTTTACGAGGTATGAGTAGTTGAGTTTTGAACATGGTAAACCCATATCACACAAAATGTATAATATAATTCTATTGCTCATTGTTAGGATAGAATCGAATTTCTTCCAGCCAGAGGTACTCCATTTCCTTCCCTTTTATTTTCCACACATTGTGTCCATATCTGGAAAGCCTTACTTGTTTTCATGGAAAAGACTTGATAGTAAAAAGTTCAATCTTTGTATGTACATCTTGAGGACAGAAAAGCAGGATGGAAGTAAGCTCACGTTCATGCCAATTGAAATAGTCAGTATATGTGTATGGCACTTTTTGAGAAACATGTCGTACTGCATCTTATTCACATTTACATAAATAGCACATGTTAGGGTTTCATGTCACTGATGAGTGCCTAGAGCAATTCTTAGTTTGTTTTTCTATCCTGCCAAGAATATAGATGAACTAGTGAGGAGGGGTACTCTATCAGTCTGATAGGAGCAACCTTTCCGTGGTACTAACACGTTGGCACATTGGTAGTGTCACAATCTGTTAAACAGTGTATGACTGCAGATCTCTTCCCTCATATTATGGCAAATGTTGTTGCATTCGAAATGAGCACCTTTATTTGCATGCACCAGTGTTGAACAAAACATCCAGATTATCCTCTGCGAGAATATTTGTAAGACTTTATAGACTGCTGCCTATACATTGTACATATGTATCAGTGGCAAAACCAACAGGTCCTACCTTTTGTGCCTTGTTGAATAGTGCCTGGTTCCATCAGATCCTTGAAGGTGACAGGAAAGGCTATTATGCTCTGTAGTATGGCATTACCATCAAAATTATGTGCAGCACTACATGGCCAATCTAATGTTTGTTCAATGCGTGATTGCAAACCATGCAGAAATTTAGACTTGTCAGTTTTGGTGGAAATTCTATCAGGAGTTGTCAGTAAACATGCTAATGGTCCCCGGAGGAACTGCAGTGTCAACTCAAGGTCAACATTATGGCCAAAATAAAGGTCATGCTGACCAAAGACGCTCCTTTAAGCTCTCATCTGGCTGATTACATTTTGTAAAGTGGACAATCTCTTCTTGGCCTCACAAGCCTCAAAGTTTTATTACCTTGTAGCATTTAATTGGGTTGTGAAAGACAGGTTTTCAACTAAAAGTGAGTCAATGAGGTCTGCAACAGCCTTCCTGGCAATGTCATCAGCCTCAATAAGATCCTTAGCTGTGCCAGGCTAAGCAGGAACACCAAAAGACAAAAAGTATGGGTTCATTGTCTTCAAAACTAGAACTAAAAAGATTGGTGAAGCCAGAGACTGCCTCTAGTACTCCTTCTTCTTTGCATCAGAGCAGATTGAATATTTCATTTCAGTCCTTTGAAGAGATGTTTCAATATACTGAGCTCTGGTGTGATGAGTAATACACCATTCCATCTGTAGTACGAAGTGTAGTTCTAGCTGCTGAAGCCTATAATACCTCTTTATTGTTTGTCTGATAGTTATGTTGAAAGCATTTCTCAATCAAAGAACCAATGATTGTAACACACTAAACCCATTTTGTTGACGTTATTTGCATCTGTGATGTGTATCAGACAAATTATGAGTGTAATCAGTTACACAGGTACATATTGTGCGTAGTTGTTGTGATTGTGCGCAATGAACTTTGGGTTCAAGGCATACAGATAGAGCTGACATGCAATTCAAAGTTGTTTTCCTTGTAGCCCTAATCAGTGTCAACACCATTTAAATTATATCCATATACCTTGTCCAGAACTGAGCTGTTTCACAGTGACTGTCTTTCAGAACGTCCGATGTGAATGCATGGTATCTACTGTTTATGTGAGCAAACAGCGAAGGTTGACAGATCACATTATCATAATAGTTTAAGTCACCATAAATTAATAAGGAACTTCAATTTGTTTCAGCCTTATAAATTTGCTAAATTCTCTGACAGACTTTATACATGTAAAGTCAACAACTGCTGTACAGATATTCAGAATAACTTATGTATCATTTGGTAACACACATAACAGTTAAAGTACAAGGCATTTATTAAATGAATACCTAAAATAGGTAAACCTAGTTAAAAGAAGTACACAAACCTGTGCCAGCATGCAAATAAGTATAAACAGGGGTTGTTAGAGACATTAACTTGAATGTTTAATGCTATTTTGAGGGTAACATACGTAACATGGGCCTGAAAAAAAGTGTAAGCGACCATAATAAAGAACTTTAAATCATTTGAGTAGCAGCTTTATCAATTAACTATATTTTGTGACAGCTGTAATACATGTATTGTCAATAAATACCATACTGATACTCGGAAATAACACAGGAAACACTAAGTAACATATACAACGGTAATAACTCAAGACATTTATAAAATTGATACTAAAATATGTAACTGTGCTATAAGAAGTTTATAAACCTGTGTCAGCATGCAAATATGTGCAAACACGTCATGGGTTGAGACATTATCAGGGACATTTAATGCTATTTCGGGGGGTAACGTATATAACGTGATGTGACACGTTAACGCTGCCACTCTCAGAGGGCTAACATCTTTTATTTTGTGTCTTATATAATGTTGTTTCAGAAAATCATAGTGTACGAAATTCCCCCTGGGGGGAGGGGGTCTATAGCCAGCTCAAGGCCTATAACGCAGAAATAAAGTAGATCTATTTTACAAACTAGCGCGGAAATGATTTTGTCGAACTCAATGTTTCATACCATTAATAAACAGTTATAAAGAAAGTTAATCGCGTGTTTATTATTTTTGCATTATCACTATATAACATGCCATTCTTTACACATCCATAACTTTATTTCTTTAAACATTTGAATCTGAAATCCTCATACATAACTTGTCCATGATATTGTAACAATATGACACTAATACTTTACATGTCTAAGCGTTTTGAAAATAAGATAATGGAGTAAGGAATATGGTCATTTAGGGCTAAGTGCATATACCATGCCTGATTGTTTACCTTAATGATAATCGAATCAAAATTTGCTGTAAATTTAGGAAACTATTTAGGTGATACTCAGCTAGTGCCTGACTGTATATATAATTCTTGAAGAAAAAGAACATAAAATTACTACGTTTACAATTTGACTGGAAAGTGACACAATCTTAGACCTAATAATTGCACAAATGTGCAGGACTTATGAGTCAAGTAGACTACCAAAACATTGATGAGAGCAGAATATAATTTAAAAAATACTAAGTAAGTAAGGGTGCAAAGATCCGGAATCAATACAATCAAGTACCACACTTGACCCAGGATACCAATGGGAAAGTGACAAACTCACAGTAAGACACCACAAACGAGAGCCAAGAGGTCAGCCTTTTCCCAGCAGGTGACCACAAAGCACATATAAACAGACGCGCACAAAGCCATAGCAAACCCAAGACAGAACAAAAACATAAACATAAAAGATCCACAAAATAAGTACTGTCTTGGAACGGTCAGTAAAGTATTATAACTTACTTCTTTGTATGACGGTATTATGTAAACAAGAAAGGGCATTAGCCAAAGTAAGGAAGAATGCAAAATAAGGAACCGATACAATCAAGTATCACACTTGACATAGGACACCACACCAAATTTATTTACACCTATACATTGGAACTTAAACAGGGCATTGTATTTATAATAAATGGTCAAACCTTGTTCTTAAAGCCCCAGTCCCACAGAGCTTGCGACCTCGCTGCAACCTTGCCCCAACTAAAAATAAACAACTGCAGAGAGATTGCAGAGGTTGGGGCAAGGTTTTACAAAGGTTGCAACAAGCTCGCAGCAAGGCCAGTGATTGGTCGCCGTACAAAATCAGTTGCGGCCAGTCTTTTTAACATGCACAAAAGACTAGCTGCGACTTATTTTGAACGCCGACTAGTTGCAAAGGTTTTCTATAAGACGGTGCTCAGTCGCTGACAAGTCGGCAAACGTTCATCAATCTGTTTCCGACTGATTTAATGAATTCTTTGGCTGTGAAATCTTCAGCAACTAGTCTGTGACTAGTCGACGACAGACTGGCGACTGGTCGCCAACAGGTTGCAGTGCCGGCTTCAACATGAGGCAATCTAGCCATCCTGACACCATTTCACCACAAGTGTTGAAAGTGTGTGCATCAAGGGGCATAGAGGTGGTCATAAAAGACAGCAGTATCTATTCAGATGATAAAAATTGCTACTAAAATTCACACTTCTAATTCTGATGATGATCTCAGCTCTCCCAGATACAAATTGAGCCAGATTATCAAATGCTGAAAATGTAAGCTCAGAGCTAGTAGGTGTCAGCAGAAACATCACAACCACACCTGCAGCGTTCTGATTTGTTGTAAGTGAACCAGCTTTTTCTTATATATTATCATGATGGCAACTCGCACAGAAATGGTCTCCATCCAGTCAGCGACCAGTCTAAGATCAGTCGCCGATCAATCGCCGACTAAATGCTAAACGATCGCCAAACGTGCAACGATTGGTCGCTGACTGATAAAGTCTGGTCTGCGGCTAGTCAGCGACCATGCCAGTAATGGAAAAACAGAAGCAGAGGACGCAATCAAAATCAGTCGCAAGCTCCGTGGTACTGGGATAGAACACTTAAAATATTGCAAAAGTGTTGCCATCATGGATATTCAATAGACATCAAAGTCTTCACCATTATCTTTTGTGTTCAATGTTATCAACGGACATGTGTAAAATACACTGTCACATTGACATGAATATTAAGTTACCGCACTGGAGTTTCATCAGTCTTTATTATTGTATTCACAGTTTGATGGCAGTCTGCTTTATTATAGAAAGACATGTACAAACCACACTAAAAGATCCATGCTCACTGAGAAGGTTTATAAATTAATGAAACGTTTGATGACCTTGATTAGAGACTCACATAAGTTGAAAACCATACCTGTTTACCCTTAAGGGAACTAACTGTATATACACAGCGTCAAAAGTTAAGCCTAATCCAAACATTTGTTTCATTGACGATTTTTAAGAATGATCTTCTCAAAAAAAAGTGTAAAATAGTTTTACCCATGTCTTTCCTTGGTCTGTCAAACCTGTAAGAATTTTATTTGATACTTTAGCGAAAGTTCTAAGGAGTCCTGTATACACCAACCCTTCTTTAGGGGATATGTCCTAAAAGGCATATATTAATGTCCAAAAGAGATCATTAAAGGATTAACTAATAAGGGACAGTTTCAATATCTCACAAAATTAAAGCGGCCACAAGTGGGGAATTACCTGTATACAACACTATTTCTTTCACTAATATAAAGATCAATATTTTATCATAAATTACATAATTCCTTCATGGGACCTTTTTATTGCCCCTGTAGGGAAGTAATAATCACCTCATTATGACTGTCCTTTTGATCTGCCTAGTATGACCACTGGAGAGAGTCATAATGAGTGGTACCACTATTATTGCTTAAATTTGTATGTCTTTAAAAGGGCCATAGGTGAGAACATTTCCTTGGAGTATTCGATCATTATAATAGATTTTATGAGTGTGGGAAGGCTTACAGTTAACTGCTGTTAGTTAGCCAAATTAAAATGGATGCTTTATCCAATTTTGGTATATTATTTTCCATCAGACAGTACATTCAGTTTGGCCAAAGTCAAGTTTTTTTATTTATTTACTCATGTGAATTTGTATTGTTGAACATATGTGTTATATGGTCTAGGGGCCAAATCTCAAATTTTGAGTTCTGTTGCACCCCCCAGGAAGAAAAAGTTGGCTACTATTTTCAGTCAGGGGCATGTCTGGGGGCCTCCGAAAGCGATGTTTTACTAAGTTTTCTGTGGTCAATTTTCTGTAAATGGCCCGTAATCACCGTTACCCCACAAACATTGAAAATAGCAGTACACAAAATACAAGACTAATAATATATTTTATAAAAGTATCAATGAATTTATTTGAGGTTCAAATGTGTAACATAGTCATAAACATCAATTGCAAACATCTGTGAGATGCATTACAGCTCGCCAGCGTAACATATGTTACTTTGTATACCAAATTACAGATAACTACTTAATAGATTGCATATAAGAGTGAACCATGTTCCCCAGCCACAGGAAGAGAAACTCGGTTACTATTTTCAGTCTGGGACATGTCTTGGGTTATTCGAAACCCATGTTTTACTATGTTTTCTTTGGTCAATTTTTGTAAATGGCCTGTAATTAATGTTACCCTACTAACATTGAAAATAGCAGTACACAATACAAGACTAATATGATATTTTCAAAAGTGTAAATGAAATTATTTGAATTTTACACGTGTAAGCTAGTCATAAACATCAATTACATACATCTGTCAAATTACTTATGTTTCATTTTTACGAAATTGCAGATAATGACTTTATAGATTGCATATTAGAATAAACCATTTCCCCCAACTTTAAATCTGTATTAAAGATCTCTATTATAATGATGAATTTCCATATTCACATATTTTAGGCTAATTACAACTTGTTACTGGCAATAGAGGTTGAAAAATAAATATTTAAGTATGCTTATGAGCATGTCACTTCTAATATTGGCGTAGAAATTGTCTATCTGACAATTTACATTTCATTGGAAGAGAATTAGAGAGTTTGTAATTTTGATTGATTTTTTTACTTTGATATGACAGTTTACAGGTTTATAATCAATGGTACATGTCAATATGAAGAATATCTACTTCATAATTTAAATATTGGACGGAATGTTTTACAACGCTCCATGTGGTCTGTTTTACTACGTTTCCTATTGTCAAAGTGTCATAATAGGCCTGTAAACTACGATACCTAATAAATGAGGATAGAAAATTTGTAAACTAGTACAAATTACATACTAATAAGCATACTTATAAATTAATTTCACTACAGTTACAAGTAATTTACAGCTTCAAATATGTAAAAATGGAAATTTACCATAAGAATAGATATCTATTTTATAAATTTAAAGTTCGGGAACATGTTTTGTTCTAAAATTGCAATCTATAAAGTTATTATTGGCAATTTAGTATACAACGTAACATAAGTAACGCTGACGAGCAGAAACATATCTCACAGATGCTTGCAATTAATGTTTATGTCTAGCTCAAACAAGTAAAGCTAAAATGAGTTCATTGATACTATTGAAAAATATCCTATTAGGTGAGTGTGTCTTGGTTGGCCTTTTGGTGACTAAGGCTCTTAACAAGGTTATTCAATGATTTATCCACATGCTATGCAAAAATCTGTCATTCACCATATTGCAGCAGCTAAAAGCTTGAATACACCCAGTCTATCATCAGTTTATCTGAGGTCATGTCTAGTGTTTGGAGAAATTACATCACGAAGTGTTTATCTAATGCAAAATTACAAACATAATTAATTGGTTTAATGTCTGATTTGCTTGATGTAGAAAAATCTCTAAGGTGGGAAACTCGCCTGTCCTTACATATAAAAATACATCTGTGTTTTAACCATGTTAGTTTGCTGAAACAGTGATTCGTTGCATATAAGGTTGGTCTTTACATTAATGTCACCTACTACATGTATAAACCAGTGTAATATACGAGGTTAGCTTGCACTTGTAATTTGTAACATACTCATAATTTGTAATCTTAATATGGCATTACACTTTAAATAAAACTGAAATACTTTCCTTTAACCACAAACAGCCCTCCAACAATATTAGTATTAACAAATATATACATGGATATGGGTGCAAGAACGAGTCACTTTATGACTAAAATTATGTTTATGAGCTGTTGTTTGCAGTATAGCTCACATTTTTTATGGTTTTGCATACAATAAGGCTAATTCAGTAAATCTTTGAAACCAACAAACTGATCATAAGTCTCTTACTCCTCATGTGTAAACATGTATCAGTGTTACAAATAGCTCAACAAGACCAAAAGATGCAAAAGAGAATGACAAAAGAACTTCCTTGTGAATAATGTAAGAGAGCTAAGAGCTGCACATGAGTCGTGGCACTAATTTTTCAACAGACACTCATTCGACAATTTAATCTGTAAGTTTCGGAAATTCAAACCATGTTGCTGAATTACAGTGAGTCATGTTTATGATTAAAGCTTTAGAATACTCCTTAAAATGGACTTTAAAATAGCTTCACTAACAGACAAAACATGTGCAATTAATATTAACATGAAATAGCTTTGTAATTAATGTTACCACGTAATATGCTTTTAAGTCTATGCGTATCGCTTAGGTTGCTTTATCTCAAACTTGCTTTGTTAACAAACAAAATAAATTCTTTCGAAATTGCTGTGTAATATAATAAGATAATAAGCATTTTACAATATGATACAATGCATTCATGTTCACCAAGAGAATAAACGATTGCAATTGTGACAAGCCTAGGGATACATTGATTTTTTTTCAAAATGTAATTGTCAACAGTGAAAATTAATGTATAAAGCATACAAGAAACAAAAGTAAATGCTAGATCTACAAAGCATCCGGTACATTTTGGTATAAACCGTGCTATTTTTATACTGATCAGTACTTTGATTGATATCTTATTTGTAATTTTTAAAAACAAAAGAGGAATTTTAGATTAAAGTAAAATGCAGCCAAGACCTAAAATGTTCTGTGTATCTTCCTCATGGTACCTTTGTTTGATCTACAGTCTGTGATTGTGACATTTCATGATCAATCTCACTTTTTAGCAAACATAATTTTTCAGGCATGATAAAATACTTCTACCAGCAAAAAAGGAGCAAGTTGTTGCAGTAAAACATTTTTAAGCTAAATTAATGACAGTGTACTGTTACATATGTTATGGGCTTGACAAATATATGCATATAGTGTAAAGGGTTTATATCTTGTAAAACAGTGACTCCGCAAATTTGACCAATTTGTTACCCATTCAAAGAAGGCTCAGCTGGAACTTTACTAGTTTTAAGATGTGTTCTCTGTGTAAAGTCGACAGAAAGCCCCTGCTCTTGAAGACGCCCACACTGTCCTTATGCCCTGCCACCAGATGCAGGAAATATTGCTTGCCTTTTTTAATTTATTTTTTGAGGTACGGTATATTCAGTCCAATATTTGAATCATAAGGTAAATATCATGTTTACTGCTATGAACCATTGATAAAAAATCTGCAAATTACCATACATGTATAAAAGTAACAGGATCAGACAAAATTACAAAACTCTCTTAGATTAATGTTTATATTAAATAATTTATCTATAAATGAAGTTATTAAAATATGTGAAGAGTAGACTCTGCGGGTCGTCAGGCTTAGGTAAAAATATGAGTCTACTCTCCACAATTTTTAGCATATCCATTTACGCAAAACTCCATAGCTGTTACTTACGTTACCTTATTTATATATGACATAAATTAAATTCCCACGGTTGTAAAACTTGTTTTTAATTTTGTTATTTCATTTCATTGTGACAGAGATGAAAGAAGACACTGTCAATTCCAATGCAATGTATATGGTTGAAATATAAAACCTGTATGCCACTAGAAATGATATGCTTATAAGCATATTTTAAAATTTATCTTACTACAAATTATCTCCAATTACAAATAATAAGTTGATTCAAATATGGAAAAATGGAAATACATCATTAGAATATGGTCTTTACCGCACATTTAAGGTTTGGAACATGGTTTATCATAACATGCTATCTATTAAGTCATTATCTGCAATTTCGTAAAACAATGTAACGTAAGTAACTCTGATCAGCAGAAATACATACTACAAATGTCTGCAATTGATGTTTATGTCTAGCTTAAGCATGAAAAACTCAAATAATTACATTAGTACTATTGTAAACTATTCTACTAGTCCTGTATTTTGTGTACTGTTATTTTCAAAATCAGGGTAACATTGATAACAGTTCACTTACAGAAAACAAACCATAGAAAACTTATTAAAACATGGTTTTATATAGCCCCAAGACATGCCCCAGACTAAAAATAGTAACCAAGTTTCTCTTCCTGCGGCTGGGGAACGTGGTTCATTCTTATATGCAATCTGTAAAGTCATTATCTGCAATTTCGTATAAAATGTAACATACGTAGCGCTGATGAGCGGTAAAACATCTCACAGATGTCTGCAATTATTTTTTATGACTAGATCAAACATTTAAACCTCAAATAAATTCATTGATACTATTATAAAATACAGTATTAGTCTTGTATTTTGTGCACTGCTATTTTCAATGTTTGTGGGGTAACGTTGATTACAGGCCATTTACAGAAAATTGACCACAGAAAACTTAGTAAAACATGGGTTTCTGAGGCCCCCAGACATGTCCCTGACTGAAAATAGTAACCAACTTTTTCTTCCTGGGGGTACAACAAACTCGCAAAATAGCACATATATCTCAGTTTGGCCCCTACACTAATAGCTTTGATTGATCTGTATACACATGCATATAGGGGGAGGGTCGTAACTAATGTTGCAAGACCTTATGACCCAATCCCATTGCTGTAGTTTGTTGCAATAAAATAAGTATAATCTAAAAGCGTTATAGCGGAACCCAAAGTGCTTCCTTTGACCTCGTTTTAACGCTGAAATAAACGTGATTTATTTTTCAGACTAGTGTCATAAGGGTTCTGGCGAACTCAGGGTTTCTTACCAGTTGCAGAGATAGTTTATTACATGTTTATTATTTTTGACAAAGATATTCATCTGGCATTTACAGACAGAACGTTGTTTTCGGTTTTATAACAAGATAATTCATCAAATTTATATCAGCTGGCGAAAGGTTATTTCAGAGAAACGTGTAAATTACAAAACATAAATCCCACGTCTCCAACCCTTAAGTTCCCCTTGGGTATCATTCAGATCATATCAAAAGTCGGTCAGTTTAACTTCAGTGCTTAGGACAAATTTTTTGGTATCATGTTGCTCTAAGCTCCATTCCCTTAAATTTGATATGCACCATGACGACTTTCAGAAAAAAAATGTTTGACCTTTTGATCCAATCCCAGAGGTCATGGGTGTGACTTTTGATTCCACCTAAGGGGTACAGGGGGTGGGGTAAATGTTTTGACACTGTCATGCTTATCTACAGGCTTTGGGCAATCATAGCCTATAATGAGAAATTGTAAGATATTATAGCTCTGGGGAAATGTGGACCAACAGATTGATATAAGAATGGACAGAAGGATAAACGTTCAAGTTTGGTATAAGCATGTTAAAAAAAAGTACCCAACAAAGCAAAAAGTACTCAAAAGGTATTCATGAATTAAACCTGAAATTGAGTTTATTAGCTCCCTTTATATGTAAATGGGGTTTATTCAGAAGTTCAAGGTATCCAGCAAGTGTCTTTTGGTGGGTACAGCCAGTCTGACTGACGGACGACGTCAAAACTATATCCCTCCAACTTCGCCAGGGTATAATAACATGACACTACATCGTAGCGATATGTAAATACCACAATAGGGCAATGAATACGGACGTTTTAGGAGAAATGTGGATTTGTCATGCCTAGTCGTTAACCTTCATGCTCATCGAATCAAAATTTGCTTTGAATAGTCATCACTTTATCTGATTTCATTGATATAAAATATAAACCCATATTTAGAAATCGTCACTGTTTTTCTTGAAAAATATCTTAGACAATGAGCTGCTAATAGATCCCCTCCTTATTACTGTTACATACGTTACTTTCTTTTGAATACATAAATTTAATGTAAAAATGGCATTATATGAGTTTAAACTCCTTGTGGGTGTAAATTACTGCCATTTTAGGGCCCAATAATGGGAGGATATTTGAAAAGTTTATTTTTTTAAATAAAATATGAGCGACACTTATATGTGTTACATTTTGTAACTTAATTTAATACATGAAATGCTATATACAGGACATTTTTCCATACTGCCTACAGCTCAGATTAGATGTAATGGGATTTTAAACATGTAGTAGCTTGATTAGATCTACTACCAATTGTGTAAGCCAACAAAATACATATACAGCTTATCAGCTTTATATTACAAAAGAATAATACAATACAATACAATACAAAAAGTTTTATTTCGTAATGAAGGCCACCGGCCCATAATACAAAACAGTCATAATACAGTATTAACGAGGAGTGGTAAACTTATAGTGTACATGTGATTTATACTACTGAATAATATGTAATAAAAACAACTAAGGACGAAATCTAGCTCACAATTTGCAAAACTTTAAGCCATTTTAATTTATATAGGTGATATCCCTAGTTTGTTTGATTAATTCTTTACGTCCCATCAACAATCTTTCAGTTAAACAAGGACCGGTCTTCCTTCGTTGAACCAGTACTAAGCTAGGATAAATGTGTCTTGCTCAAGGACCACAACGCAGTGACGCCAGTGAGGCTCGAACCCGCGGCCCCTAGTCAAGCACTCAACCACTGAGTCACTGCGCTCCCTGATATCCCTAGTCCTTTGAATGAACACTGAAGTTCTTTTTAATCGTAACAATTTCTATCCCAAATATGGTACCCAACATGCCTGTCCCTATGGTTATGATACTTATGGTAGTAATTAGCATGTCTAGTTTGGTGAAGAAAGATAAATAATCTTGGTAACATGCATAACAGGATATTTTAGGAGATTATTACACGAAACATCTGTTTTGCATGTTTCAACAATTTTGAACAGAATTTTAACAGCTAGTTCAGGCAGCATTTGTAGAAAATGTTTAAATTAGTCATATATTTAAAAGAGATAAATTAATGCTTCGAAGATATCCCTTGCATTGTTAGTATTGTATAATAGACATGACAAAATGAAAGAACATTGTGATTTTTTATTTGAATTAGTTCTGTCAATAAGACTACGTTTAACAGTTTGATTTTGTTTTTTTATAAAATTTGGTAGTAAGCATGCCACATGGAAACATGATCATTGTTATAAAGTTGCATCCTATTTATCCTTTGGATAATTCAAATCAAACTAAATACATTATTACTAGTAACAAAGAATAAATCAAATGAGCCAGCACATTTGATTTGGTGCAAGTACTCATTGCAGTGTCAAGATATGAGGGCTCAGACAGACTTGTGAATGTGCAGACTCACCAGAGCCTTTGCTGTCTGCATACACTAAATATTGATATATAGATGCAGACTCAGACCAGACTTAATATGCCTAGCTCAACTGCATCAGCATCAGCAATTAATGGTCCGAGACATTTGCCAATATGTGATAGGTACCAAAAATTCACATGCTGGTCAAATTTCTTTTTGAGCGCTTTATAAGTTACAATAAATGAGATCAAGAATTATCTTTTCATCTATAGGCAATACTGTCAAAAACAAATCTGATATATAAGGTTTAAATATTTGGTATTCTATATCATACACTAATGTAACATAAATGTCATTAGAGACACTGCTGTCAATATCTGAACTTTATGATATCCTTTTGAATGTAAAAGAAATACGATTTGATTAAATATAAATACTCATAGTAATTTGAATTGCGTAGATACTCTGCACCAAAATGATGTCCATGTATACTTTGCTAACATCGCATGTAAGTCTATCGCCAATAACAATGTTTATACTGAGTAGAGTTACTGTTCTTCCAATACTATTTTTTGTCAGAAGAGTTGACTTTTTGCATATGTCTTGAATCCATACCCTTGTGTGGGTATAGTGTGTTTGCAACTCATTTCATTTTTATTGTTAATATCCATATAACACTTTGCTATAATTTAGCCATGTCATATTCTGCACAGTGGAAAATAGAATCAGGTATTTTAGCATTCTTGCTAAAACTACCAATACATGTAAGTAAGTTCCATGACTGCACTTTTTACTTTAAATATTTTACTTTTCCATCCATCACTCTAAAAGAAAATTGTGAAATCTTTTTTTTACATCAACTTACATGTCAAATTTGGTCTGGTCTAATTCTGGCAAATAAAGTCCTATGAATTTAAATTGGTATCGTAAGTAACAATTAACTTGTTTCCTTGGATAAGATCATATCACATGTGATTACTGTCGAGTAAACTCTACCATTATCTCATCACATTTGTTCTAAATAAACTATTTACTTATAATATTTGAATTATTTAAGCAAATGATCAGAAGAACAATGTTGATTGAATGATCAGTTTCATCCATTAAACAATGAAAGCTATGCTGAAGATAGCCTAAAGTCTATTTAAAAGCTAAAGTAATGTAACGCATCAACATATGCATATGCAAATACAATAATGTCAGTATAAAATTTGAATTGGAGACAGCCTCTTCAAGCAGTATATAAATATATACCCTGATAATTCAAAGTACCTATGTAACATATATCAAGTTTGCTATACAAACTTACAAATACTTGATTGTATCTGGGTTTTAATAGCACAAATGTTTTGTATGCTACAGTCTATCATACAACATTTAATAAAAAAAGGTGGTGTTATTGTTGGTGAATCAAATTATACAAGGAATACCAGTGTGTATTGTGTTACTGACTGAGTTTGTATAATTTAAGCAACAGTTAACTGAGTAAACTAGCGTAATTTGGTTTCTGTTAAATAAGTGTCTGGATTTAACTTAGCTTTCTTCAGATCAGTAATACAAAAATCTTAATACATCATATATTAAAATTTCAGACTCAATTAAATACTGCCTTTCACAGCATTTTGGACAAACCTAGTACGTTATGATATATATTTAAATGGTTATATATGTGACTTTAACCATTTGACAGAGCTATGAATTTATTATGATTCAGCTGGTGCTTGAGAGCAATAATTTCTTTGTTAATGCGGTTTGAATCCTATAAATTTGGCAAAATTGACATTTTTTTATAAAAAAAAGTTCTAAAAAATGCTATTCTACAAAATAAACATGCTTTGACAATTTGAAATAGTCTCTTTATAAGAACGGATCAATTCTATTGTAGACAAACTAGTACAGTATCTTTATGTCTATTTAACACAAAATCAGATCCAAAATGAAATAAAATACCCTATGATGTATCATTTAGGAAATAAGGCAAAATTTAGCAAGTCTTAATGTTTGTGACTTACGTTACATGTTGCCAAACAAATAAAAAGTGATACTTTACACCAGAAATAATGTTAAAAATCCTATTTCACTCTTGATAATCAATATGATGCTCATAGTTGGTGTTTAAAAGCTTACAGATAGGATAACATGCTCTGTTTTTAGATGAAAATGTTCTGACATTACATAACGTTTTCTTAGGGGTTGTCATAATCAACAAATCAACAGCCTATAACTCCTGAAATATTTGTGATAGAAGCAAGCTGTTTGCAGTTTTGAAATGATCAGATCATTGTCTTTTAGAGACATGAGACGTTTATTAAAAGAAACTATATAACAAAATGTCAATGAGTGTATAGGGTGTAGTTGAAAATATAACGTAAATGACACTATTATGGATCTGAATTATACTAACAAACATCAGTATCTGCAGGCAATTAACAGTTCTTACATATTACATGACTGTTTAGCCAATTTGAATAGTTCAGGTACCACTTTACCTATCTTAATTTTATATTTTTGTTTTTGTTTTTCTGAAAAATGAGGGGTAACGTATTTAACGCGCTGTAGTACCAAAACGCCACCATCGTCAGATTGCAAATATGTTGCAAAAAGCTCGTTAGATAGTATGTGTTAAGAAAAATAAAGTCTACAGAATCCCCCATTGGGGGCAAAGCCCTTGGTAGCTCATGTCCTATTTGGGCAGCGCTTAACTTTTGACGCCATGTATATATCTCCAATCATAGTTGGCTTATTTAGTGTTCATAAGAGAGACGCAGATATTTATACACATTTCGATTTTAGAAGCCAACAAGCAGTATAAACAACTATGGCATTTATGAAAGGTGACAGATTATTGCGAGAAATATGGCTATACAAGCATTTGCTTTAAAAGGTACGACAGCAGCCACCAGCATTCAACCAGTGTTTTCATAGTACCCATTAGAGAGCCTTTGGAGGGACATTTTGGTGAAGGTACCAATTAGGTGGCTTTGAGTTTTATCCAAACTACAAAAATAAGTCCTTGTAAATGGTATTATATTAACAAGTGGGCTTAAGCTACAGCCTTTGCTGATCAGACGTCTGAGTTCCAGTAGACCTACACCAGAACCTTGGCTCACAGGACGACAAAATGGACAAAAAACCCTTTTTTCTTTGCTACAAGAATAAACAGGACTGCATCTGCATGCATTGACTTACTTGAAGTTGTGACAATTACAACATTTTTTTACCTTCAGAAATTAAAACATGAAAAAAAACATTGACATACTGCTGTTTCATCGCAGACCTTATACGCACTGGCGTCGCATCAACGTTGAGAAGACGCTATTTTGACCCTGCATGTCCACTGAGGCGTCTGCTGGGGGATTTGTCTTAGGATTCTGTTTGCTGGGAGTTTTCATTATTTTACGTTTTATCTATTTTATTTGATAAAAGAAACTTTAATAAAGTATGCCAGGTATTATTCTTCCTTTACTGCCCCCATATCGTTGCGGTTTAAAACCTAAATGTGTCTTGATCTACATCTGAACTAAGGGTGAGGTTGGCGCGCAGTAAAATCTGTTTAATCCCTCCAGTATTTTTTTCTGACCGTTCCAAGGTGGTGCTTCTTTTGTGAATCATTTATGTTATTTCTGTCTTGTTTTTCGTATGCTCTCATGTGCGTCTGTTTATTGATGCCTTTATGCTCTTATTATTCCAATCCTCAGGATTGTTCTACAATCTCCTTCCATTGGCTGACCTCTTGGTTCTCGTTTGTGGTGTCTAACTGTGAGTTTGTCACTTTCCCTTTGGTATCCTGGGTCAGGTGTGGTACTTGATTGTATCGATTCCTGATCTTTGCACCCTTACTTTGTGGTCACCTGCTGGGAAAGGGCTGACCGCTTGGCTCTCGTTTGTGATGTCTTATTGTGTAGTGGTCTTTTTCCCATTGGTATCCTGGGTCAGGTGTGGTGCTTGATTTTATTCATTCCTGATATTTGCTCTCTTTCTTACTCTAAAATCAGAGAGAATATCAACTCAATACATCTTATACAACACGAAATCAGATATTGACCGACCCGCCCATATGTGTGAGCTCATCAAGTTCCTTTCTTTCCGCATATACATTATGCCAATAGGGTATTTTTCAGACAGTAAAATGGAAAGGGTTTAATTGAAATAAGAGACAGGTTTCACATGCACCAT
Organism: Loripinus fragilis; assembly: GCA_964019695.1. Classification (NCBI taxonomy): domain Eukaryota; kingdom Metazoa; phylum Mollusca; class Bivalvia; order Lucinida; family Lucinidae; genus Loripinus; species Loripinus fragilis. The sequence goes on from OZ026530.1 coordinate 13,313,625, forward strand.
CTATAGATGGCATAGTTGATATTAAGTACACATGACTATAAACTTAAAAATTATCAACTGTGGTATTGATTGAGCCCATCAAAGGGTCAAACAGGTCCTGACAGTTGAAATATTACTGGTCATAGAAACTGGCTGAAAACGACTAGAGGGTTTTTTGTGAACGCCTAGATGTGTGCATTGTACACTATGTTATCTTTTCAGATTACTGAGGTACTACCTAAATTGCCCCGCTATTGCCTCCCACGGAAAGACAATGATTTATAGATGCTTTGTATCTTATATAATTAAATATAGTATTACCTGTTTCACAATATTCACCATTGAAGAAGAAGCCAGGTAAACAGGTACAAGTTAGGTCCAGTGCACAATACATGATCTCAGCACAACCATATTGGCAACTTTGACCATAAACTACAATAAAAAAAAAACACAAATAAAGATGCAATGTTGAGTTTATGACACTTCTTTATACAATTTACAGACCAAATGTGAGTCTGATCAAACAATTCGTTTTTACACAAAGCTATCTTACTTCAGTCTAACCACGATGTTCGAGATAGAGAAGCCATATAAAAAATGTTACTGTAACACTTTTATTATCGACCTCTTAAAAAGACATTTTGGATACAGTTGTCTTTATATTAATGTACTTCTTATTTATATAAACAGCATTGTTATATGACTGGAGAGAATCCTGTCTCCTGATTGGCCCAATTTGTCTACATAAATCTCTATGTCTACCTAAAAAACTGGTCTACACTGGCTCAGAAGGTGATATAGGATGAAATCCAGCTCAAACTAGTTTCCAGAAGTTAATATTTTTGACACTTCTGCAATATCACCCTCTAGAGAGCTAAAAATAGCATGATGAGTATAAAACTAGCATGTGCTGCATGAAATTGACATGATTTGCTGTTTCACATCCCAACAGGTAAACTAAAGACTTTCATGAATTTTAACAACTGTTTTGTTATGTTTTGTTTGTTCATTTATCTTTGTTTGAATAAACAAAATGTAAAAAAGTTTTATGATTAAATTTTACATTCCACATTCAAAGAATTAATATACATTTCAAATTGCATAATACTACATTAAAATATTTTAATAACAGTTGATAAAACTTGTTTGAAAGTCCTTAGGTTGAAGGTTGACTTCAACAACAAAAGTGAAGGTAGAAAATTTTCATTCTAAGTTGAAAAGTCATATAACAAAACAGTTATTGACTTCAATTTCGGTAGACATAAGGATTTATCTACCCTTAAAAGTGATATTCACCTCGGCCTAATGGCCTCGGTCAATTATCACTTTTTCCGGTAGATAAATCCTTATGTCTACCTCATTGAAGTCAATAATTGTATATTGGTTTTACTATAAATTGGCGTGTGATAAGGTGCCAAAAAATCATACAATTTCCATTTGAAAATACGTTGTAAATTGCTTTCATTTTTTAAATATTATAAAGCATGATTCACTGTCACAAAATGTGAAAGTGTTTCAATCTTTTGTAAGTGCATATGAATTACTAGTTAACTGCGATTAATGACATAGACAGTTGATCTTACACGATCAATCATGTAATATTTAAAATCATATTTAACAAATAGAAGAAAAAAGATGTAATGCTAAATAAGAAAGAAGGCAAAGATAAGGAATCGATACAATCAAGTACCACACCTAACCCAACACACAAGAGAGCCAAAAGGACAGCCCTTTCCCAACAGGTGAACACAAGACTGCAAGAAACGACCAAAACAAACACAAATGACAAAAATATCCTCAAAAGAAGCACCACCTTGAAAGGGTCGTAAGAAAATTACTGGAGGGCTGAAACTATTTACATAGTACCAACCTGACCCTTAGTTCTGTTCGTGTTCCAAGACACATTTATGTTTGGTTTGAAAGATCCCATCTTGTCCATGAATTATCTAGTACATATAAATCAAGCCCTTTTCTTGTTTCATCACAGTATGTTAACTTGGTTAGATTGTGTCTCTGTGGTGATGCATTGCAATAGTTTGGAAGCCTCCATGCGAGATAAGCATTTTGTGTTTTAACAAAAACGGAATCTTGGACGAAGATGTTGTACCAGTAAAATGCATATAAGCCCCCCCCCCCCCCCTGTGGTTTAGGCAGTTGTCCATTCTAAGGCGGCGATTCTATTGTTGTTGATGTGCTGTTGATTGTTGCTTTCATTATAAGGTTCTGTGTTTGTTCTATGTTTTGTTTTACATTGTTTTGTGTATTCTCTAATGTCGACTGATCTTGATTGGGAAGAAAGAGCTAGTTGCATTACTTTGTTTGCCTTCCTTGTGTCTTGTGATTGTTATGTGGCTCTTCCTCGTGGTACTTTGGGTTGGTATGTAGTGTGTGATTGTGGTATTTCCTGGTCATACTAGCTTGCTTTTTAGGCTGCTGTCCATTTAAGGCGGTGTTTTTGTTGTTGTTAATTCATTATGTACCTACCATTGTTTGTAGATGTTCTGTGTTTGGTTTTTAAATAAGAACGATGAATATTTTGTAAGTAATCTAGATATCTTGGAGTAGAGTCAACCGCTTCAATAATATCAGGGTGATTATTGTCAGAATGAAATAACCTGAAGCATCTCATAACAAAACAAAAACACTATTATATAGTTTTAATGTTGCAACAGGGTATTTATTTGCCATTATCCAATAGCCTGATAAGCTTATATATTTATGCATTACAAGGGAGGACGTGCACTATGCATCAAACATTATATAATATACAGTTACTTCATTCCGGTTTGAAGTATAGTCAAAACTATTACCCTGAGGTGCCGTGGAGGTCCAGAGCACTATTGCACAAGGCGGAAGGTACCGAGGGGTATCGTTTGACTATACTACAAACAGGCATGAAATAACTGTTTTATTACCAAATACTAAGCAGCGTTTCTTGCAGGGAGTTGCTGTAGACGATGCGGTTTTGTTGCAAAACAGAAAATTTCACCAAATCTGCTCAATTTTGGTCTAAAAATGTTCCGCTCGTTCTAATTAAAAAAAACGAGTACCCACACTTTATGTTTCTAACCATAAACTACGGAGTTTTTGGAGTTTAAAGTTGCCAAACCATGCCTTATTTTCACTATTGTTGCATAACGTCTCCTTGTATAAACGAACCGTACGAGAAGCGTTGTCGCGCATGTCGATAAGCGCCTGTGTGTTTTTTAGCAGGGAAGCTGGTAACCAGGCCATGGTATAGTGTCAGTCAATAGTCAAATTTATTGACAGGTGGAATAGTTCAGTGACTCATGACATAGCTAAAAACAGACAATAATTTACTTTGTATATAGACACTTGTGTAATGATGTATTTAATTCTTGTTTACATTTTTGTTGCTGTTGCTTTCTTGTATTTTTTTTATTTTATTCCATAATATTTTTATAACAAAATTCATTCATTTTTTTTTCTTTATCAAAACTTTAATGTTACTTTATATACATAAATATGGTGCTGTGAGTATGCATATGCACCTGCTAGTGATTGGGAAATAAATTATGTCCAGACCTTCCAATCCACTTTGACTCATTTTGCTCTGCTACACTACAAAAAAGCAAGTGAGTATGATCAGGAAATACCAAAATCACAACTGACAGCACCGTGAGGAAAAAGTCAAAGATTAACAACAATCACATGACACCATGAAGACTACAAGAATATATAATGAGTGTGAGGCTTAGATAGACAAATCATTCCCGGGGAACACCTTTTGGCATCACAAGGCCGAGTGATGACAAACGGTGTCAGGAGGGACAGATTTTTCTGTCCCTTCATTACACGAGTAGTGGATTCCTTTTCTTGCTCACCATTAAATACCACAATTTTTAATTTAAAAACGCTACCAAAAAATGCTGAAGGCGCTGAGATGCAACTTGATATGATGACGTCATTTTGACATACCAGTGACGTCAATTCACGATAATGACGCGTGAGTCCTAATACAACCAATGTACAGCCCTCGCGTGACAGTCTGCGTATGATAACGTTTGTAAGATAAGATTTTCTATCCCAGAATGAAATATCAATAATCCTTATCCGGTGTGCAAGTAAACAAAGTAAAGCAACCATCTCTTTCCTCCTGAAAAGTATTATTGCAAAACTAGAAAAGACACAGAGTAATGCACAGCAAAACATGGAACAAACACAGAATTCCAAATGCATAAAAAAACATGGCACAAACACAGAACCCCTCAATAGGAGAAACAATGAACAACGAATCAACAACAATAGAGCTGCCACCTTAGAATGGACAACAGCCTAAGCTTTTTGGGGCTTAAATGTATTTACCGGTACCAAATCTTTGCCCTAGATTCTTTTGTTGTAAAAACACAAACTTGTTAAGCTCGCATAGAGCCTTTCTAAATATTACCATGTATCATCACAGAGATAAAATCTAATCAAATTAACACAATATGATGAAACCAAGAAAAGGGTCCGCGTCTCACAGACAGTTAGAGCTAAAGAAAAAAATAAGGTGAGCTATGGTTGGCCGAGGTAAAGACAAGCATCAGTCCACTCATGTAAAAAAGTCAGCTAAAACAGATCTAAGCAGTGGAAAACATAGGTGCTAATCATACTATAAGTTTGGACAGACAGATCTACACCGTTTTAGATTCTCATATGTTTTTTAAAGGGGCCCATTTAGAATGGCAGCTTAGCTTTTATGCAACAACGTGAGTAAAAATATGAAATTCGTCACCAATAGTATACAGAAAAAAATCCCTAGTTGGACTCGGACCAACGACCTTCTGATTCAGCGCCCAACGCCATATACATTATGCCAGCACATATAGATAGATTGCTACAGTTGCTTGAATGCATTTGAGCGCCGATCTGACAAAATGGTCCTTCGGGCATTTTAGCACTTTTGTGTAATCAAAATTTCAAAAAAGTCTAAATTTTCAAGATTTTGCAAGTTCTTACAATACAGTCAAATTGCTTCTGACACATAATGCAATCAAAGGCGCAAACAGTTTTGATAAAATTAAGTGATACGTATAATGCATGTTGTCATGGCAACAGCTGTACATATTGACTACACACTTCCTTTAAAACAGGGTACTTCATTTCAAATGCTTTTGTTAACACGGTATGTGCATATGTGGAGTATTTGTGCAGTCTATGCATTGCATACAAATCAAATTTACAGAAACATGGAGCATTCTTGAAATATTGCTCCTAGCGTCTTTATATTAGCGTCATACATTGCCACAATGATGTTGACGTCATAACGTCAAAAACAACGTTAAGTGACGTCATGTTTAAAACGCATCATCTATACGAGTTTAAATGCTCATATCTTTGTTATTTGTAAAGATAATCTCTTCAAATTTTCTGTAATTGTTTGCAACAGCTAGTTCTTTCTTTCTCTGTAAATATCTCACTTTTGACTTTTATTGCCAGAAGGTCCCTTTTGTCAGATCTTGGCTCATTTGTTATAAATAATAGTCTAATACCACCAATAGGTATCTCTAAAATAGAGGTAGTATTTCGTTTATGTATGCAAAGATACAAAAACATAACTATAACAATTATATTTACAAACACATCCCGCAAAAATTTGGCTGTATACCTTTCTTCTTATTGATGCATGTGAACCTTAGCCAAGCTAGAAGGGCTAGAAAATGCAACAATAATTTTGCTGTTGATATCATAGATAACAATTAAGATAAATACAATTACCTTCAATACAAATGTCGTTGGACTGTACAGCTCTATCTCCTCTGCAGTTGCACCCTCCATAATAACACACTGTGAGATTTAAAGGACATTCATCGTCAGATATACAGGATCTAGACAAAACTGAAATATCAAATAAAATATTTACAAATGTTCTTTAACTATAATACATTGTTGCAAATAATTCTATGCAAACCACAGAATATTTCAATTTTAATGTATCATATCTCGTTGCACATTGAGGTAATATAATATTTTCGTTTAAAGGATTACACAATAGTATATCAGGTAGGTACGCTACGTATATAACGTCAGTATAATAGGCTCATTAGCACTTCGCATTTACTCATGTTTAAACGTTGTTATTTTTAAATAAAAAACACAAGGATCATACACAAGTAGTAAATAAACATAATATTTATGGGTTTTATAAAATTCATATAAAATCATAATGATTGTATAATTTGGCTTACCATATGATATAGTTTCATATTACATGTTTGTCGTAGAAATCCTGTGATTTATCAAAGAAATAAAAGTGGTAATTTTTGTTTTGTCTAGAAAGATTGATTTCGTCTAGGGAAATAAATCTCTTTAGCTGGAAATCCTTTTTCCTAAACATAAGTGACTCAAGGCATCGATGAGATGAAACGCATGTCATATTCATATTCGTTTTATTATTTACAATTTAACAAAAATAACGCTTCTCTGCACTTTTGACGTCACAAACATTCATACATGACGTCATTTACACACGCAATGACGTTGCATAACATTTCTGTCTTCCAACACTGAAACTGGAGGATTGAGGTACAAAAACGAAAAATTCTAGAAAAAACACAATAAATTTAGTACCAAAATGTTTGTTACCATCTAACTAAGAAAATGACTACCCACACTTTATGTTTCCGTTCACTAATAAAAAAAGTTACAGACCTTTGATTTTCTGAGGTGGACTCAATGAAGAATATTCCCAACATGGGGGACTTCCATTTTTTCAGCAGGAAACAGCTGATGTATTTCTAATTCTGTTAGAATTAGACATGTCATGAGTTAGCTAGTATTGCCACATCGCATACCATAGTATTTTCTTGATTTGAGTAAGCAGTTTGAGTAAGCAGTTCAAGCAGAATGTGTAATATACAGTTCATTGAATCATTCTATTTAAAATATGTGATTTATAAACCTCGGGAGATGAAAAATCATATAAAGAAACTCGTGCTTGTGCACTTGTTTCTTTATCAGATTTTTCACCTCCCTCGGTTTATAAATCCAATATTTTAAATAGAACGATTAATAAACTAAATATATTCTGGTAAATATGAATTACTGACAAAATTTTTGCATTGGTTCTGCCTCTGCCAAAACACATAAAATGTTAAGTTCTTATGGCGACTTCCCAATTTAATCAAAGTATCATTACAGGGAAACAAATCATTTAACCTTACTGTCTTGTAGCAAAATAACGTTTTATTATAGATAATCAAAGCTACAAGACCGAGTAAAGCCATTGTGAGTCCAGCAAATGACAAGCATTAGGCACTAACACGCGGATACAAAAAAAGGTCAGCGTCCTCATTCCATCTGAATATTAAACCATACTTGTGCAATTTAAAACAAAAAACATAGGTATACACTATGATTGAAGTTTACAACCAAGCATATAGACTGTCATATTATATCTATGTTATATTCTACATTTTAAAACGTTTGGCTATCTTTATGAATTGATAAGGATAATAGAAAGCAAGTTGGCATGAGCAGTAAACTCCAACATTAAAGACAGCAGACCAAAGTAAGGAAGACAGCAAAAACCAGGAATTGATACAATCTGGACACCATATAGGAAAGTGACAAAACACAAGAAAACATCAAATACAAGAGAGCCAAGAGGTCAGCCCTTTTCCAGCAGGTGACCACAAAGTTGCAAGGAAAGAAGACAGTATGAAAGTGCTACAGATATTATGTATCCAAGGTCATATTGCTGATCTACAACCTTCGTCGTAATTTATTCACCTTAGTGCTAATTATGAACAGCCTCCATCAAAAAATGAATGAAAATTTAGCTTTCTGAGCTGTAAGACACCTTTTAAACATATTTGAACTTAATAGGTACCAACTCTACCTGAGCTGAGCATCCCACCCCACCCCTCCCCATCTATCTTAAGAAAATTAAAACAATCACAGAGATATATAACTCCCATAAGTAGATAATGTTTAAGAAAATGTTTAAATCTGTAAATGTATGTTGTATCTGTTAAATTTTTCATTGAAATAAAAAATAAAAAAAACACTTGATTTTTTACTCTTAGGTCAAAGTATACTCAGAAAAACAATTAAAGGATATTTAGATTCAATCTTATTTTACACCTTCAATACAATAAAAAAAAATATGCATGCGGTTTATAGTTCCATATATCTGCAATCAAAATTGATGTTTAGATTAGGCCACGCTTCAATGATTAAAACACAATGCAGTTCCAACTGGTCTATCCCTCTATACTGAACAGCGACAAGCCTTAAGAATGATTAAGACCCATTTTATCGTTTGTATCCCATAGTGATTAGTACCAAAATCATTAATGACTTCCAGTCAAAAAGATGACACCTAATGTTGTAGTCGTTGTCAATGTTTATGTTGTCATATTGGATCGGGTATGCCATATCTGCTCATTTTTGGCAAAGACATTGTTGCGTTATTAGGTGCAATAACTGATAAATAAGTGATAAAAACTGTTGTTGGAGTTTGAAAACAAGCAATGAGCAGGTCAAGTCTGCAGCAAAAATATTAACACGAATTTTATGCTTGTGAACTTTCTGTAAAGAGGGTTGATAATTTGCACCCTTACTTACTTTGATAAAATCAGCGTGGTACTATATCGTAATGACCAATGACCCGTAAATTTTACTTTGCATTTTGCTGAATTGCAGATTGGAAGTTCTCTCAAATACAAAAATACTCTGTTTGGAAATTAGTTTCTCAAATATAATATAGTCTAAATAATTTTAATATCATTCAATTGTTTTTAGTATAGTTATATGCATAATTTTGCAAAGACCCTTTTTGTGACCTATACACTAGAGACAATCATTGTGCAAATATGAAAAAAAATGTTTATAAATGTAAGAGAAGATTGAGTTACAAGTCATAAGACAAATTTTAGTATATTGGACCTTGAATTTGACTCAAATGTCATATTGGTGATCTTTTGCTGTGATCTTAATGACATAAGCAATCGTTGTGCTAAACATGAACACCCTGCATAACATTAAACAGTTAATGTTTGATTTGGATGATAAATTGTGGTTTCTGGTCAAAAACCTTTTAAGAGATGCAACAATTTATGCAAAGTTTAAAGAAGGGTAAAACATCACAAAATACAGGTCAAGTTAGAATTTGGAGGTCATTTACAAAATTTTAAGTGAGTTATGTCCTTTTTCAACTAAGGTTTACGCTAATGCAAAAGCTATATTGGCTTTTTTGTGTGAAAAGTTTTCCATTTCCCCAAAGCTTAAATTTTATCTGACAACTTCTCATGCAATGATTACCCAGAGCCTGTTAAAAAGGACGACAGTGATTAAAATTTTACTTCACCCCCCTGACCCATTAGGCAGGGTCAAAGGTCAAATACTTAAATTTCGCAATAACTCAATCAGTTGTCAATATATTTTACTGAGATTTCGCATGCAGGCAGAGGTACAATATATAGGAAACATATCAAACAAGATTTTAGTTTGAATGCCTGGGTACATCCCACTGGGGAACTTATGGTGTGGGGCAGAGGCCAAAATTCAACTGTTTTAGAATATGGTCATGTTGCATATCAAATTAAAGGAAATGATGCAAACATCGACATGATAACAAATATTTTGTCGATAGATCCCTGGGACCCTGGGCTGGGATCAAAAGGTCAAAATTTAACTTTTTCAGAACATGGTCATGTTGCATACCAAATTAAAGGGAATGGCGAAAGCAGCATCATGCCAGCCCATATTCTGTCCTTACACACACCCTCGACCCCTGGTTGGGGTCAAAGATCAAAACTGTTTTACTGAAAGTAGTCATGTTGCATATCAAACTAATTGAAATAGAGTATAGAGCACCATGCAAGCACATATTCTAACCTAACACACATCCTCAGCCCCTAGGGTGGGGTCAAAATACAAAAAAAAATCTAAAAGTACCATGTCATGTTGCATATCAACTTAAAGGGAATGGAGCAAAGAGAACCATGCAAGCACGTATTCTGACCTTACACACACCTTCGATTGGTGGGGTTGGGTCAAAAGGTCAAAACAATTTTTCTGAATGTGGTTATTTTGAATATCAAATTAAAGGTAAAATAGTATAGACCAACATACAAGAAAAAACTTTGACCTTACACACACTCCTGACATTTGGTCAGGTTGAAAGGTCAGATATTGAAATTGTACAGATCTGTATAATTTTTATCAAACTGAGCACTAAAATAGTTGACAACCTTTAATTATGATCTGTTGAAGTTGAACTTAGGGGTTTGAGAAATGAGATTTATGTTTTGTAATTTACACATTTCTCTAAAATAACCCTTCCCCTTGGAATGTTAATTCAATGCATTTGCCATGTTGACTTTGGATTAGCCGTGGGACACATCCGATTCTCCGAATTCTAGTTTTAAAAAATATCATGAAATAAAGTTGTCAGCTACATACCCCTAGTACACACGTCGTCTTCTAAGGCGTAACCTTCTCTACAAGTACATGTGCTACTGTCTGGGTCACATACAGTGTAGTACATGTATGACGTCCCACAATCATTGTCGACGGTGCAATTATGACCTATAACTGGACAATAAAAAACATTTTGGCAGAACTGTGCGACTTTAACATGTGGACACACAATAATGGAAAAATGTTACTGAATCTTTCTTCTCTACCTCAAGATAACTAGATGATTTACTCAATATCGATGATGCTTGTTTTAAAAATTGGTTTGTATAAAGATGCATATAAATAAAGTATATTCTTGTGAGATTCAATGTACCTTTTAGATTTGAGCTTGTCCAAAGCTAACTGCAAAGTTTCATCTGAAGTTTATATTCACGAGACATTCTGATTTTATATTTCTTGGTGGTAATGCTCTTTGATCCCTTAAGCGGGGCTTAATCTACAACATGTATTACTGTAAAATGGCTACAAGGTATTATGAAGAAAAGGTGAAAGTGATACAGAAAACTAAGTATTGTTTATTGTGCAGTAGGCAGCAAGCCTGGGCAGCAAATGTCCTTCTAATAATTTTCACTTATGTACTTTTGAATATTTACTTTCAATATCACAATCCCTGCTGCAGGACAAATTTTCCCTGTGGCTGGGGAAGAGAGCAATGTATAAGTTTTTACAGTGAAGAATTACATTTATATTCATTTCTTTTAATAGCATATGCTTTAAGGTTTTTGTACCAGTAAAATGCATTTAAGCCACCCTATGGCTTAGGCTGCTGTACGTTCTTAGGTGGTGGTTCTGTTGTTGTTGGCTTTTTGTTTATTGTTACTCCCCTTGTGGGAGTCTATAATTGTTCTATATTTTGTTACTCGTTACGTTATGTCCATTCTAGTATTGCAATCATCTTGATGGGGAAGAGAGAGCTGGTTGCTTTGCTTAATTTGTCGTCCTGGTGTCTCTTGATGGTTAAGGGGCTCCTCCTCATGGTGCCATGGGGTTGTCTGCGGTTAATGATTTGGGTATTTCCTGATCATACTCACTTGCTATTTTACATATATGTATTGTTTTTATTAATGTTTTTTTTTAAATTTTAAGGTGTTTTGTTATGAGTAAGCGACTGCTCTACAAACTTGCTTAGCCAAAAAGCTCTACTCTATGAAAGAAGCACTAAAAAGATACATTTTGCACATACAAAGTATACTAAAGCTTTTATTGTATTCAAAAGACGCGAAATGTATCCTAATGTTTCTAAATGCAATGCCAAGAGATGTGTCTGTTGCACATATTGATGTACTACATGTAAATCTAGCATTACATCATCTGTAAATGGTAGATAGGTAGCCATTATAAATTATAATGAAATGGATCATCTGATTTGATTTATGTTATAAACTTGAACTGAAACTAGTTGTGGCATGCAATATGACAAACCGGCTGATCCCTTAAGACTAGGTTTTATAAGAACTTTGTTTAATTGAAAAAGCAAGAAAATTTACCACATTTCTTTATCGCCACTTCAAAAATAATGATCATTCGCCTAGTAAAGTTCAACCAGTTGGAAAAAATATATATGATACAAACTCATCATCTAAATCAACAAATAAACTGACCCACACTTCCAACGCAAAATGTTTCAGGAATGTAACTTTAATTAATATACAAGGTCTTGCCGTAATCATTGTACAGTTCAGGGGTTATGGCAGACTTTCACCCAATTAGGTTATGATTAAAAAGGAGTGACTGACTGATGTAGTTGTACTTTTATGTTCATTTATAAGTGTTTTAGTTTTTGATAAAATTGCATTATAATAGATGAACCAATATATATGTTATATTCAAGGTTCAGTTTGATTTTGCGTTACCACTGTGGTTCAGTATATAAAAAGACACCAAACTGAACTAAAAATGGATAAAATTTTTGTAATCCCTCTTTCCTTTAGGTTTTAATGATAATATATACCACGAAAGTAATATTTCTAAAATGCCCTATTTTGACGCTTTTTTTCTTTTGGAATTTAAGAAACGTAATAATAAATCTCATGGTACGAAATGAAAAAACTGCATTATATTAAGTGCAAACTTATTATAAAGGATTTTTCTATTGTTTTAAATAATTATGGTCGACATGTATTACTTTCATTTTTAAGTTATTTGCCTATTTCAGTTTTACGAAATTTAGGGTTAGAGGCTAATAAACTTTATGCTAGAGCTAACACATTACACAGAGCATCTCTTTTGACAAGGAGATATGTTCAACATTTCTTTAGTCCTTATGTCGATTCTGAGGTCAACCATAAACAAAATTTTATCAAAATTTCATTAATTGACAAATGTACCGAGTTTATCAATTTGCATAGTACCTGTAAGGATCAATCAGTGATTTCCTCTGTTCTAAATTACTTTAATAATTCAGAAACTCCCATCATTTGCTATAAATATAGCAAACCTAGAAGGTCTACTATATTCAACTTTAATAAAAGCTATAACCAATATTCCAATAATCCCAACTCCTGAGATTGTCAAGATTCTATTTATTTATATCCCCCTGCAGGGCATGTGATTACAGGTAATCTGAATATCATTACTGACGCTACAGTTCGCAATATTATTTCTAAAGGCCCTAAATATAGATTTCCCTGTAATATTAATTTCCCTAAATGTCGTAGAGAGATCGCTGCTTCATTATATGACTTCAGTAATCGTTGGTGCAAATGAGAAAATGCTGAACCTGATGCCTTGAAGGAATGGAAGATTAACATTTTTAAAATGATTGATACTCGTATTACATTTTACTACTGTAATACTCATCTTTTATCCCCAAAACTTAAGTCTTCTTTTCGTCATCTTAACTGAAGTATCCAGAATTTTCATATAAAGTACCTTTTGGTTCCAGCAGATAAAGCCACAAACAATGTTGTAGTTGTTTGAACATTGTATTATGTTGATACCCTTAATTGTTAGCTAATGACAATAATGTCTGAAAACTGCAGCCTTCTCTAAGTGAGGGGTTGTTGTTGATGGGCATGGTTGTCATACAGCCCTGCATTTTGGTTTCAAAGCTTAAGAAATTCAAGACAAGGTTCCTACTTTATAATGGTTACCTAAACTTCATAAAAACTATAAAGCAAAATTTATTGCTAATTCAAGTTCTTGTACGACATCAAAACTTTCTAAATGGTTACCTCACGTCTTACTGCTGTCAAAAACATGTTAGATTCCAACACCACCAGTTCAGATTGTCTACATGTTATTTTTCTACTCTTCACACTGCTTTACCTCATAATTTAATTAAAGACAAACTTATTGATCTTATTGAAAGAACCTTCCAAAAAGAAGGCTCTCTTTACCTTGCATGTAATGACAGAAACACATTTTTACTTCCAAAAACTTAAAAAATATAATGCATGGTCTGGTCAAAAAGTATGTGATGCTGTGACATTTTTGTTGGATGACATTTTTTATCTAATTTGGCACTAAGTTATATAGACAAGTTGTAGGGATTCCAATGGGCACTAATTGTGCTCCCCTGGTTTCAGATTTATGCATGTTTTGTTACGAAACGGACTTTATGATGTCTCTTTCTGATGATAAGCAGACTGATATTATTGATGCTTTTAATACTATATCATCATATTTGGTTGATATTTTAAGCATAAATAATATTTATTTTGACAATATGGTAAGAAAATATACCATGCGGAGCTTCAACTTAAAAAAACAAATACCTCCGATACTGAAGCCTCGTTTTGGACTTACATTAGTTTATTTCTAATGATATTGTTTCTACCAAAGTTTATGATAAACGTGACAATTTTAATTTGAAATTTTCAATTTCCTTTTTAGATGATGATATTCCTCGCTTTAGATATATTATTTCTCAACTCATCCAATTTGCTAGAGCTTCCAGCCTTGTTGCTAACTTCAACAAACGCAATAAGCTGTTAACTCAGAAACTGCTCTAACAAGGCTATCTGTATCAATAACTTTGCATTTTTTTCTAAATTTTACATCTAATACTATGATTTAATATCGAAGTTCAATATTGGACTTATATCTCTCTCGCAGGGGGCTTTTGGAGTCAGAACTTTATGGTAGCTTAGTGTAAAAATTAAAGAAAATTGTTGGCTCTGATAATTTTTCAGCGCAATTTATTAAAATAATTTCTCATTATAAGAAGATTGGTTATAACATTAGTGTATTGCAACAGACTGCATGCTTGATGGTCAACCCAATCACGGTTGGCAACTTTGCTCATTTTAATTGCATGTCAGCGGCTCAGAACTCAGATTCTATGATAGTTCCTACTTAAAGACTTCTCTATAGATGAGAGGGTAAGAGCTTGTTGTTGTCTCTGTAGTTAGGCCAACCAGGGTTAAAATGTCTTTTACTCCAGTATTCAAATGTATATATTGTTGAGTCCATATCTTTGTTTTATCTATTTTTTATGTCTCAATTTGTATTTATTTTGAGATGATGCATCAATAAATTAGGGATCTTTCATGCAAACTAAATATATATTTGTCTCAATCCACATCAGAAATAAAAGTGAGGTTTGTACCATAAAATTAGTTTAAGCTCTTAGACCGTTCCAAGATGGTGCTTCTTTTGTGGATCAATTTTGTTATTTATGTTTGGTGTTTGTCATGCTTTCTTGTCTGTTCATTTCAGTCTTGTGATTACCTGCTGAGAAAGAGTTAACTTCTTGGCTCTCTTGTGTGTGATATTAATTTGTGTTTTGGTCACTTTCCAATGTTGTGTCCTGGGTTAGGTTTGGTACTTGATTGTATCAATTCCTGATCTTTGCCTTCTTACTTACTTTGAAAATACAAAAAAAATCCATTTGCAGCCTCTCACTACCTGTACACATTTCAGTTCCATTTACAGTCAGCCATAGGGAGTGCAGTGGCTCAGTGGTAGAGTGCTTTACTCAAGACCTAGGGGTTGCAGGATCGAGCTTTGAAAACGTTACTCCGTTGTATCCTTGAACAAGACACGTTAATCCTCGGAAGACCTGTCCTGACATAACCAAACAATGTTGACTGGGATATAAAAATCCAATCAAACAAACAAACAAGCAAACAACTTAGCCAGCCACTAACTAAACAACAAACAACCAAAGCGACACAAAATAGAGGCACTAGGTGTTCAATGTATTCCAAAGAATTTGTCACAAAAGTGGGTTTGTTTTAGTTGATTCTATAAATCCCAGGCAGCAGTTTTTAGTCAGATCAGGGCGTTCTGGGTTAACCAGTCCTAATCAAATGATAAAATGTAATGTACAAGGTCACTACACAGTGCCTATTATTAAGCTAATGCAAGGGACCCTAAATCTTAAGTCAAGCACTCTACCACCGCGGCAATGCATTCCTCTGTCAGTAAAAAAAGTATTAACTGACAAGCAAGTATGTCCCGGTAGTCCAAAATCACACCTCACACTCATACTCACAGTATTACAAGGAAGAGATGCATAATACACATAAGCAATTCAGTTCACTATCTCTTCCTAAATGTCCACATATCAGGACGTCTGTATTGGAATTAATTGAAATTACACTTAAATACTTCTTACCCACATTTTGACGAATTCCGTATTTGTTTAAGATATATGGTGACTGGAATGTTGAGAATGTGATGAATTAACTTGACAATAATTCATAAAGAATACTTACCAGTAACGCATGTACCATTCTCCTCAATAAAACCATCACGACAAGAACATGTGCTGTCCTGACCACACCATGTCCTATCTCCATGGCATTCAGGTGCTTCAGAGAATGGCCATGAACAATTCCTGCCAAGCACTGAAAGAGATAAAGAACGTCTACATTCAATAGTTATTATTCAATGCTAAACATTTCAAGAATTTTAAGTATGTTAATCTATAAAGCCAATTAAAAGTAAAAGTAAAAACACTGAAAACTGGCTTTCTTTCAAACACTTCAACTGATTGTGAACTTCAGTCTGTCACAGAAACAAGTAATTATCACTCAGAAGTGTTAAAATAACAAACCACAGATACACCTGTGGCATTAAGAGATAAAGAGACTAGAACACCTGCAAACAAAATAGGCACAAATTACAAGAAACAATAAGAAAAGCAATCAGCTCTCGCTTTTTCTCAGCAAGATGGTTTCCAAAAATGAAGGACACAACAAACATTACAACACAGTTTAAAGAAAATCAGAAGCTCATCCTATTTATATATCCATGAGAGAGACCGACAAAATAAAAGAGAGAACGATTAGAGAAGTTGAATTTGATTGACAAGAAAGGCCAGTTGTAGTTGTAATGGACTTACTGGGCTGTCATGTACCACTGACCCTGAAAAATAAAGCATTCTCTAAAACCTTTATGTCACCATATCTGAGGAAGTATTGTTTAGGGCGGAGCCACTACTGCCACTAGAACATGTTACTGACAGCGCCCTTAAACAGAAAACATCGTTTTCTATCTTCTATACAGATTCCACAGTCTTGTTTTTGTTTGCTAATTTTGACAGCCTTATTTTTTATAATATAATGTTCTAGATAAAACAAATGCCAGAAGAAAAGTCTTAAATAATAGCTATTTTGTGTTGAGAGGACATAATCTAGTTTTGTTTGTTTAGTTTATGGTTTAACGTCCAATTCAACAGATGTGGTCATGTTGAGATGGTCAATTAACTTGTAGAATTAAGCAAGTACATGTATGACGAAAAATAGCAGAAAGGACAGTCAGAACGCAATTCTTTTGCCAGCAATTAATATCATACTTTATTGCTCTGGGTAATATTTAGACTTTTATTGTCTATATATGAATAATAGTCAGCATTGAAATGGTTCATTATACGCCTGCACAAGGTGTTTGAGGGTTTTGAGAAGTCCCCAATATGATATCATTTCCAAATCCCGTACAACCAGATGCTATCCGGTAATGTTGTAAATGGTGTATGTCAAAATCTAACTTGTGAAAGACACAGGATGATTTGACCTGGAAAATTTTTAAATATTCTTGAAGAGCACATGGTTGTTTAGTTGCGTTTAGTTGTTATTCATTAACTTCATTTGAAAGATGCATGCAGCGCAAATGTTCTTAACTATTCGTTACTGTCCTATCAACTTTACCATTTGCAAAACTGACGCTCTAAGGCGGTGGTTCCGTAGTTGTTGATTTATTGATTAATAATCTTCCCATTGTTTGTTGGAGTTTTGTGTTTGTCTTTGTTTTGTTATGCATAACTTTGTGTCCATTCTAGTTTTGCAATCATCTTGAAGAGGAAGAGAAAGCTGGTTGATTTGGCTATTATTGTCTTACAGATATATTGTTTCTATAAATGTTCTTCGGCTCTTCCCACGGCGCAATGGGTTGGTCTGCAGTGTGTGATTCTGGTATTTCCTGATCATACTCACCTATTTTTTTGGTCAGAATAGACACAAGTTAACTCACAAGTCCCATTCTTCCACTTTAATCCAAAAGAATGCTAACAGAAAAAATAGGGAAAAAACTATATTTTGTCAACATCTGACTATAGCCCCGCGTGCCCTAAAAAGACTCAATATACATACATTCCACTCAACCTCAATCAAGGGCCAAAACTTTGCTGCAAATTTACAAACAACTTGTATTTCAATTCCAAACTTTATCTTGTCAATAATAAATGCAAACACAGAAAATGATCAAATTCCGTCCCTTTATTGTCAAGATATTGAGCGTAAATGTATTCTGACGTTGGTCAAGGGCCATATCTCTTTTAAATATTTACAAAAATAACTAGAAACAATCCCAAGCTAGATATTGTCAATATAAATTCATGTACAAAATTTGGTCCAATTCTGTCCATATTTAACTAAATACAGTGAGCAGAAACAAAATTCTGAAATCAATGAAAGGGCCATAACTTGGTTAAATTTGCGAAAATGACAAGTTAAAATCTGAAATGAGATTTTGTCAATATCAATGCATATACAATTTTTTGTCCATTTGCTCTAAAGCTATTGAGCAGAATCAAAATTCTGACGTCAATCAAGGGTTATTACTCTAATACAAATTTACGAAAAAATATATGAAATAAACACTAACTAGATCTTGTGAATATCAATGCCTATACATAATTTAGTAATATTATATTCATTCTCAAGATATTGAAGGGAAACAAAATTATGAAATCAATCAAAGGCCATAACTCTAAATATAATACGTGACAATCCTAAACTAGTTAGTGTCAATATCAATGCATATATTTAATTTGGTAATTCTATCAATTTGCTTTTAAGATACTGAAGGGAAGAAAATAATGAAAGAATGGCAGAAAGATGGATTGATGGACAGACAAGGTAAATCCTGTAGAGCCCAACTTATTAAAAGCAGGACTATAAATAGTTGTCTCACTAGGAATCGATTGTGGGACCACCAATTCCTTATTCAAAAGTCCTGACCATTAAGCCATAAGGCCGAGTTCATAAAGGGCTAACAATAACCATACATGTAGAAAATATTGTCCAAGATTTGTATTTTCAATCCAAATTGATCGATAGAAGCCTTTGTATTGTTTGGCTCCGCCCAATATATATGTCTGTCTTCCAGAACTGATTCAGTTATTTCTAATAAAACATCATTAAATATTTTAGACACATTTTATTTACTTTGTATTGTCAATGAAATGTCGAAACATTGAGCTGATAAGAGTATCCGAAAAACTGTATTAATCCAGAAACAATGTAGTAATTTGTCTCAAGGTATTTCCCAGTTTCCAGACAAATGAACGGTGCTCATTGCAATAAGCCTCACGTGTCATTGTTTGAAATCTTGCCTTATTACTACTACACTTAAAATGATAAATAGCTTTCTTCTGCTTAAAGATACTAAGTCTGCAACTATGAACATTTTCCGAATTTTTTTATTTTGTTTTTAAAACATTTGTAAAAGTAGAATTAAGGTATGTTTCCACAATAAATCTGTTCACTATAGCTGAAACTTGCACGGAAAAGTGACTTATCTTATAAAACAGGCGTATTTTTCTCTTGTTGGTAATTATTTGCGTCCCTCCAATAATTATAGACAGTTAATTTTAACATAAATGATGTGGTTTTGATACTGATAATTTGTTAAGATTTACGAAAATGGTAAAATGTATACCTGAATTCTAGTTTTTTTGCTGTGTTCTTGAAAAAAAGAAACATCAGCTCTAAAATTAAAAGATCAAAAGTTACAGACTATGCAGCTTTAAGCAATTTCTTGGACGTTTCCTTGAAGTATGTAATAATTTAACCTGTAAATGGTAAAATAAGAAGACAAACAAACCCGTAACGCATGTTCCATTCATCTCAAAAAAGTCATTACGACAAGAGCATGTGCCATCTCCACCACACCATGTTCTCTCATCAACACATTCAGGGTCTTCAGAGAATGGCAACGTACAACTTCTTCCCAGGACTGGAACAGATAGAGAAAGTCAACAATTTGTGGCTAACAATCTGCACTTTACATAGCAAAAATGAAATGTCTAGATAGAGGATCTAACAGAAGTGTTCTTCTTTTGTGGATCATTTGTGTTATTTATATATTGTGATTTTCATGCTTTCGCGTCTGTTCATCGCTGCCTTGTG
Organism: Loripinus fragilis; assembly: GCA_964019695.1. Lineage (NCBI taxonomy): Eukaryota > Metazoa > Mollusca > Bivalvia > Lucinida > Lucinidae > Loripinus > Loripinus fragilis. The sequence goes on from OZ026530.1 coordinate 13,333,607, forward strand.
GTCACCTGCTGGGAAACGGCTGACCTCTTGGCTCTTGTTTGCGATGTTTAATTGTGTTTTGTCACTTCCCCATGTAGTATCCTGGGTCAGGTGTGGTACTTGATTGTATAGATTCCTGATCTTTGCCGCCTTTCTTACTTCTTGTACTATTAAAGGACCTCGCACAGACTAATTGAAGAATTTCCTCAATTTTATTGCCAGAAAAATCAATTTTGTCAAAATTATGGCATGAAAAAATTCAAAGAAAATTATAATTTTTCTATGGACATGCTTTAACGCTCTTATCATCCGCAAAATGGTTTTGCTCATTAAACCAGATCTGTTTCTGCTAATTAGCTTATAGGAAAGTGGAAAAGGTTTATAATATGTTTTATTTTCTTTAATCAATCAATTAAGTCATTTTGCAATCATTTTGTTATGCGTTGCATATATCATATATAAATTACATGGTTTAGCAAGGCGGGGGAGGCTGTCAAAATGTTCAAAAGCAAATTGTTGTATAAAAAATTATCAAATCATTCTTTTCATACAAACATGTGGCTTTATGTTCATTTAAAATGACCTACCTACAGTATTAAATTATGATACACCTTAGTGACCAGGCCCCGAGGTTATAAACGTTATTGTATGACGTTAAAAAATATGAAGACAACTAGAGGTATTTCGATTTAAACACATGACTTTATATCACTTCCACACTCAACGTCAAGTGATGATTACGGATAATGATTGCCACCACTGATTAACCAATGTTCCGCTAAGGACTAGGCACTGATTAAAAACATAATAAAATAAGTGAATATAACCAGAAATTTCAACAATCACTTACCACAGACCAACCAAAAGCACCACGAGGGAGAAACAGAAAACCAAACGCTAAGTCCAGATTTTTTTATTGGTTGATTTACGGGATTTTTTTAGATTAAGGGTCGGGGGCGAAAAAAAAGCTCTGAACATGACCAGTTGACTTTTTGTTTTGACAGGTCATTTTCAGCATTTTTATGGCCTTTACATTCTTTGGCCCAAGCCAAAGGAATAATATGCCTCACTGTTTTCTGCCAAGCTACGTTCCTGACTTATATCACAGCTGCTAAGACTCATGTCTAGATATCTTCAATCGATAAAATAAGCACAACTAGTCAACTCCACATTTTAACGAAATCCTATATGCTGTCAGCCAAATCCCTTTAAAGTGCAGCCTATAACGTTATTAAAGGTTCAAATACCCTTCAGCCAAGGGAGATTCTCAAGCACAAGAACAAATTAAGAACATAAATAACGACGAAAAACAAGTTATCATAATTAAGAAACAACACATAATAGATCTAAGACTAACCCATGGCACAAAAAGGAAGATCGAATAAAGGACAAATCAACAAATATACGCACATAAACATAATCAAGAATGCACTATGCAGCATAATTCTCTCTCTCTCTCTCAATGGATGATAAACGCAACGTGACTAGAGAAAAAAGCACGAGTTACAACTGCAGAAGACAAGATAATTATCTTGATTTGTCTTAACCCTTAATGCGCCAATCGCAGCAAAATAAAGTCGTCTGCTTTTCTCGTCTGCTGAAATGTTTAAGTAGCCACTATGGCAAACAGTGTGCACCCCAGATCAGACTTCTCCTTTAGGAGCAGTCTGTTCTGGGTTCACGCTCTTTGTTTCTATACTTAAATCGTCAGTAATGCTAGGCAATTATTTGCAGCAGACGACTTCATCAGACGACATTTTCAGATACATTTTTTTCTTGGCGATTTAACGGTTGCGTTTTGAAATTTCATGTGAATATTCTATCCTGCCTTGTTTAGGTGCCTTTGTGCAGCACTTAATTTGAAGAATAGATGTCGTCTGTTGCAAATTGTGTTTCTGCAATAAGCGTTCAAATAGGCACATTGATTGAGTTTCATTCAAATAGCAGTGAAAATATTCTAATAGTGTGGAGGTTAGGTGTAGGTCAATGATTTATCTAAAGTATTAAGCTGAACAGCAAGATAAAACTGCAAAATCAACTGTTTTAAAATAAATTCAAATATGTCAAAAATATAAAGACGAAAGCCTGAATTCTCATAGGAAAGCAAATACAACTGTTATTAGGACAGGGTTTAAATTAATCGACTATTCGTGTTGATATGGAATACTTCATTTGCCGTAAAGCTGCAAAACAATTCCGAAAAGATATAAAATGCGAGTTGTGTTTCCCTCAAAATGCATTTTTTGCATGAGTCATCCGACGTGTCTATAGCCAACACAAATGACTAACCAGATGTAGTTTACCATTCGTTTCAATATTTGGCTGACATCATGTTTAAAAGATTAATGTCTTGCAAGTAAATGTTTATCTTCTGGGATAGAAAAATCATATTCAAGCGAATTTATACATATTTAACTTTAATGTTAGAAGGTTTCAGTATAACTTACTTTATGTAATATTATCTAATTGGAAACACTTCAGTCGAAATGTCATGAAATTTTGTCACTAGGCTTAATTTATGTCTGAAGTAATGAAAATACCGATTAAAATTCCTAAAATACCTTGAATGCACGTATCGTTGTCTTTTGTAAATCCCTGTTCACATCCAATGTCATCTCCAGTCACTAAAGGAAAAATGAATGAAATAAACTATTATATATATTTTAACGTACTTATTTCGTATACATTATTGGTTAACAATTATAACTAAAGCAGTAGGTGGCAGAGGAATGTCTGCCTTCTACAGGAGCTGGAATTCAGCCACATACTAAATCAGATTTTTCCCCATCCTCTCAACCAAAAAATCAAAAATAATTTCAATGAAGACAACCATTTCTCCCTGGCCTCGAGGTTATAAAACTTGAGTTCATTCTCAAACTCAAAATAAAGCGCGATGATTCTCAATCATTGCGCTTTATTTTGAGTTTGAGACTGTACTCAATCATTGCGCTTTATTTTGAGTTTGAGACTGTACTCAAGTTTTATAACCGCGATGCCAGGTTTCTGTTTGTAAAAGTGCTAGTTCAATAGCGGAAAAGCATATAGAGGCAAAAACATTTATCACAATGTTCTAGTTAACAATGACATGTTGCAACCTCCAATCTTTTGGCAGCGGGGCTTAAAACTATTCTTATATGGTTACGTTTTTGCCATTGTGTTTTCCCACATACAGCATTTGTCATTTTTTCCCAATTTTAGCCACTGGTCATTTACAGATTTCAAGAACAAAACCCAACTGGGAAGTACAAGATATAATTGTTTTAATGCCACTAAATGACCTTAATCATTTACCGACAGACCTTAGAGTGTAGAAAACATTTGAGTACAGCGAGAACACAGATCACAGATCAACCCTAGGAGAACGATAGGAAGACTTACAGTACACAAACAAACACACAACCACAAGAAGACAATTAAAGTAAAGCAGTCAGCCCTTTTCCTCTGCAATATTACTGTCAGGCTAGAAAGGACATAGTAAACATAGTTACTAGTAAAGGGTACTGCATACTGTTCTACCGTGAAAAAGGGTAATAATGACATTGAATTTTTGTTTTGTTAACATAAATTCAAATGGGCAAGTGATGGATATTTGATGGCAATCTTATTAAGGTACAAAAGACAAACCCTACATTTACACTTGCCCAAGAGATTGATTAGGTAGAGTTATAGAAATGGAAGTGTCCAAATGTGGAATCAGCCATGCGGAGGTTATTTGGGTTAGCCAACATATTTAGCATGCATTGGAGCCAGATAACATTCAAACTTGGATGAAAAATTGATAAAAAAAACGAATACACGATATTTGGAATAAATTTGATGATAAATGGCGCTTAAAGAGATTTCGCAAAAGTAATTCTGCAGGTTGCGACCATCTTGGGTATACTTCATCTCACAAAAAGCCATATTCAAAGATGGGTGAGTGTTTAGTGAAACTAATCTATTGATGAATTTTTGGAAAACAGGTCATAATGAGTGCAAAGCGACAGGCAGCCACCATTTCTGAGCCATTATGGTTAGCAGCCATATACAATTTGGTGAGGGTTAGCAAAAAGGTTTAGCAATATACTTTGAGGATTCACAGTTTAGAAGAAATAGGACTTTTAATTTCATAGTGTCAAAAATATATGTTGACAAACGTTCATGAGTACGATTACATTAAGAGGTTGACATTTCACATAATGTAAAGTGGGATAGTGCGGATAGTTTTCAACTAAAAGTTTTATTTTTCTGTCAATGTTTAGATCCAAAAGCAAGAAAGAGAAAAAAGTTTAAAAATGAATGTTATGTCCATACGTTTCATACAGTTTTTAGTTGAAATCGTTTTTTTTTTTCCAAATTACCTCCCTTTCAATTGAATAACGTTTGAAATTAAAATGCTAAACAGATCAAATCCTCACTTTGACGTCGGAATTTATTTCTTTTGTCCACTTGCGGGTAGCAATTAGGTCAATTACAAACAACTGACATGTTTGCGAACCTGTTAATTAAAAAGATCTTAAGTTTCAAAGATTACCTATGGGAAACCCCATAATAAAAAATTGCTAAACTTTTTTCCATCAGTATAAATTATAAAATTTGTAAAAAGTCAGATGATACATGATTAAGAGTGTCTACAATAGCCAAAGTCAGATAAACATGCTGTAGTCATTTGGTAGCCATCTTGCCTACCGTTTACCCGATGGTATTCATATTCAAACATCTTTGAATATTTGATTAAGGTAAACTACATATAAAATTTAGGAGAAATCGGATGATAAATGATTCAGTTATAGTGTCCACAAGTACAATACTAACAAGTTGGTTTATTATTGGCCAAATACATATTAGAATTGAGTGAAGGTTTGATGAAGGCAATTGTATTGAATTAGGAAGAAATTAAATAAAAAAAATGATTAAGTTAGAGTGTCTACAAAAAGGACAGCTACACCTATGGACAAGCCGAAAACAACATTACTTCTTCAACAATTGGTGAAAAAGCCTTCATAACATATACAGGTTCAAACTCAAACTTTTCATTGTTGGTTGTAGATTTCATCATGTAGGTTTTGTGCGTTGCACAGACTTTGGGGGTAAAGTTCTTTGTGTATTTACCAATCTGTCAAGAATTTCGCTGAGGAAAATATAGAGATGGCCTGGTTTTATTACTGTAAATGTGTTTTGTTTTAATGTTTGTTTACCTCTTTATCTGTGTTCAATGGCGATATTCCTTGAGCAAGAACATTAATCCTAGCTTAGTACTGGTTCAACCCAGGAAGACCCGTCCCTTTATAACTGACAGATTGTTGATGGGACGTAAAGAATCAAATCAAACAAAATCAATGGCGATATTGGTTGGTCTATGAATTTTGATTGTAGCCTTTTGGTCTAAACCCTCCAGTAAAATATTTTTACTGATCGTCCCAAGGCAATTCTTCTATTGTTGATCATTTGTGTTATTTACTTCTTGTGTTTTGATGCTTTCACGTCCGTTCATTGCTGCCTTGTGGTCACCTGCTGGACCAGGACTGACCTCTTGGCTCTTGTTTGTGATGTTTAATTGTGTTTTGTCACTTTCCCATGTGGTATCCTGGGTCAGTGTGGTATTTGTTTGTATCGATGCCTGATCTTTGCTGCCTTTCTTATTTTTTTATATCTGTCCTGCATATCTGCAGGCTTGTGTTTGGTACTTGTATTGTGGTGTGACTTTTGTGTTTTTGTATATTTCCTAGCTCAGCAATCTTTTTTCTGAGGAAAATATATTTGCATGTTGTTTCACATAAATGTGTAAAGAAAGTTAGTCCTCACGATGTCAGGGAATGGCATGCAGTCTGTGATTGTAGCATTTCCTAGTCAGTCTCAATTTTTGAAGAAGTTCTGATCAAAACTTTAGGTTCGGATTCTGAGGCAACATATTTTCCATTAATAGCCTATGTAACCTTTTTGATGTAATGGTAACTAGACTGCTGTTGGGATCGGTCTCATGACTCTGTATTTACATTCTCAGTGTAGTTGCTTTAGATGTAACCAACATTTCAGGTTGCTTGCATTTCTCATGCAAAACATTGAAATGTCATGTGATCTATACTGCGCCTCTAGGCGAAGTAACACCAACGTCAGCCAATAACATTCTTGGCTATCAACATTTGTGTGAAGTCATTCACGTATCTCCATGGCGTTATGTTCATGGGTTTCCCTCCCTGGCTGTTCCAACACCTCCGTTACAAATGACATGTTTCTTTTTATAAGGATAACTGACAGGGATGGGTGGAAGATAATTTAGCAGATTTGATTGATAATATAAACTGTAAATATAAGGATTGGAATTCATATTTTAAGCTTAAACTTAATGATGAAAAACATTAGCTATTTTAATGCTTCCAAGAAGCCCCTTGCAGATATTAAAAAAAGCTAATGTTTTTCATCATCTAGTGCAAGCTTATAATATGAATTTCAATCCTTAAGTTTAATCCATTCTTCCCCAAACCGAATATGAGACATAAAATTTGATAGAAAGTGATAATATATTTTGGTTTAGGATACAATAGTGTATGGGAATGATGTATGACTAGGACGGATGCAGGACCAAGTCTGCACCAGACATTTATCTTGGGCTCCTTTAGATGTGGTGCGTAAAAACGTAAAATTAAAAAAACTATGTTTCTGGAATGTTGAATTGGTTAAGGTCATTCGAAACAATAATAAAATAACCAAATACTATCTTTGTGCCTGGCAATTTTTTTGATTGTCTGCGTTAGTTAGTTTTGTTACTGGTGTTTACTCTTTTGTATTGTATAATTACAAATTAATAATTATTTCACATGTTTGATATTTTATATCAAATATTTCTTTAAGACCAATATAGGGATCAAACATAATTTTCTATGTATTAGCATCTGCTGGCCCCCGTGGGTGGTATTAAACCCCAAGTCTGAAGGATACTTATGTTTCAAAAAAACATGTCTGATCGGTATTAATGCATAAAATCATTTTGTTGCTTGAAATATAAATGGAAATAAAATGCTTCGAAGTGATAATATTGTTCATTCTTACCTATAATTGCACCCAAAAGCATGAAAAATGTGCGTTACTGTTGGTGACATCATTTATCTGACGGTCCCAGAAACTTTATATGTAAAGAACTAATACCGTGCATAAACAGCATGAAAATTGCCTTTGTGAATACATGGGTTTTATTGCAATTAAAAAATAGTTACACATTAGTATTGTGCTGCATACCTTTCTATGCAATCATCGAAGTTAATTGGCATTAGTTTTATTGTTGCCTTGTGGTCACCTGCTGGGAAAGGGCTGACCTCTTAGCTCTTGCTTGTGATGTTAAATTGTGTTTTATCAGTTTCCCATGTGGTATCTTGGGTCAGGTGTGGTACTTGATTGTATCGATTCCTGATTTTTGCCGCCTTTCTTACTTTTGATACGTAAATGACATAACAAAACTCGTTTACCTGTTCTCAGCAAACACCAAGCTAAGATTAAAGACGTCAGCAGGATCTTCATTATTTGCTCTTTCTACATTACCTAAAACAACACAAAATTATAAAGAACATCGAGTACGGAAAAGGCACAATTTTTTGATGGAGCCTGGATGCTCCAGATGAAATTTTCAAAAATCGACACCCTTGAAAATTTGTCCAGATGGTGCAAATTTGGTCTTACTAGACCCTATGGTATTAAATAATTAGCATGCTGTTACTTTTTAGAGATTCAAAATGCACGATAGCATGTGTAGGAAGTATGGCCCTGATGAAATCTTTGTAAAAACATATTTTATTTTTAGCTCACCTGAGCCAAAAGCTCTCGATGAGCTTATAAGACGGAACTCGAGCAGGTGTCCATCTGTCCGTCCGTCCGTCCGTCTGTTAACATTTTCAGACTTAAATAGCTCTGATACCAGCCAGGCGATCAAAATAAATTTCATCTGGAGCATCATTTGGGTGAGTGAAAAGGTGCAAGAGGTTTTTGGCCAAATTGGACGAGGTTTCCATGGCAGCATATATCTCCCATAGGGTTATAATGGGGGAAATCTTGTGACCAACCTAGCTCCTTCATTTTAAATCTGAATTTCTTCATTCTTGCAAGTAGCAATGCAAACCATAAAGTCTTGAGTGAGTTCGGAATTCGTCAAGATCGGACCAGGGTCTGCTGCGTTAGCCGCCCTAGAGCGACTGGGAAAATCCCCATAGACTTTTAATAGGAGAGAAGTTGTAACCACTCTAATGCCTTCATTTTAGATGGATCTTCTTCATTCTTACAGGCAATAAGATTAGATGAGTTTGAATTTTGGCCATATCCCATCACTGACTACGGAGTTAGCTGCCATTGAGCGTCTAAAAACGACCTAAATTTTGATTAGATTAGATCATCTTTATTCGTTCATGTAATGAGGACATCCACAAAATCTTGGATGGGTTCAAAATTCAGCAAAATAGGACCAGGGACTGCAGAGTTAGCTGCCCATTGGGTGAACGGGAAAATTCTCGTAGACTCATAATGGAAAAAACGTTGTGACCACTCTAGCGCCTTCATTTTAGCATTGATATTCTTCATTTTTGCAGGCAAAAAAAACATAAAAAGCTTGGATGAAATTGAATTTCGGCCAGATCCTACCACTGACTACAGAGTTAATGTCTAATAAATCAAGGTATAATGTTGTGACCACTCTAGCACCTTCAGTTTGGATTTATCTCTTCATTCTTGCAGGTTACAAGACCATCTATGCAAGCTTGGATGCTTTAGAATAATTAGAAGATCAAACGTTTGCCTGTGGAATTAGCTGGTATTGAGCGTCTGAAAAAATCCCCGTAGAGTTTCAATGGGAGAAACGTTGTGACCACTTTAGCGCCTTAATTCTTAAAGATTTTCCTGATTCTTGCAGGTAACAGGGACAACCATAAAAGCTTAAATGGGCTTTAAATTTTGGTCACCGCCCAACCTCCCACCGCAGACTACAAGAAAGCTGCCCTTGAGTATTAAAATATAGATGTTTAATGTTGTGACCACTCTAGCGCCGCTTTCATTTCTATTTGATTTTTTATTCTTGTAGGCAACCAGGACATACATAAAAGCTTGAAAGAGTTAGAATTTGGGTCAGATCCCACATCTGACTATGGAGTTAGCTGCTCTTAAGTATCTGAAAAAATAGTTTCTTCAGGTTTTCTATTTCATTTTTATCCAGATCTTTTTACTTCTTGTAGATTATCAGAACTGGTATAATCTCTTGATGAAATATGGTGTCTCCAAATATGTATGTTGGCTGTCTGGTGAGCGATCGTAGCCCCTTGGGCTGCTTGTATGTATCTGTCATTTATTTTGAAAATAAGCAGTTATGGTCAACAAAGACGCCATTTCTCAGCTATTCAACATTGGGTTTTGGTTAAGCATATTCCTTGAAAATATTAACCCGATCCTGGCCTTTATCATTAACATTATTACATAGCCGATTGGCCATCTACGAATCGAACTATAATTCCTACTATAGTAAGTATAGTTCGATTCGAACATCGATAGTCGCTACTACAGTCCTACTAGAGATCAACGGTGGGTCAGAGCACCGTTACTCTAGTACATTTGTAGATTGTCTGGTTCCCTTCTCTAGCCCTATCTAACAAGAAGGGTTTAAGATCTGTCAGTAGCCTCAAAATAATTTGTTGTAGATAATAAATACTTGCTGTGCTCTATTTGCGGCTCTACTTATTCGTAATTGTTTATTCGAGTTGGCTGTGCAATATATGAACATCATTTTCGTCTGCAATGAAGAATTGAAAGGGGGCATGCAAGGCTATTCACTTTGTTTACTTGGCAACCAACTAAACTTCCATCTGCTAACGTGCGTGCGCATCTATTACGTTATAAGTTTAGTAGGAACTTAAGTTCGATTCGAAGTGAGCCAATATCTTCGGCGTTCATCGTATGTTCTAATACGGAAATGCACGTGATACTTTAAGACACAGTAAATGTATATACTACTATAATGATCAATTACCCTATCGGTTACCTGATTGGCCAAGTGGGTAGAACACGTGAATATATCACATTTATATTTTAAGCAGTGCGTTGTGAGTTCGAATCCCATACGCGACATTTATTATTATAAATATTTATTTTTTTCATATTTATTTTTCTCTTTTTTGCAATATCGTTTATCCATTTTATACAATTTGATCTTTTTGGTGACAACAACATTCTCACGTCAGATACGTAACACTGTTGCTTTAACTCTCGCATGTCACCTCTTCAGTTTGTGACATGTGATTTCCTACAATCTGACATTTTGACATTAATAGACACAGGTGAGTCCGTAGAGCCTCCTTTTAAGAATATAAACTCTAAATGTTGTTCATCAGTAGCTTACTAGGCATCGAATATTCAAGCGATTAGCAAAGGCTCTGTTCATAGTTTGCGTATGCGCAGGCTGGTCTGAACCTTTGCATATCGCACATATCACATTGTTGGAAACCTCATGTTGTGGCTCATATATGGACCTCATTGATGCTCCTTATAGAAATGCTCCCATGAGCTATAACTGATTTATTTTGCTTTGGAGCCAAGAGCAGGGGTATTTGTTTGTTTTTAAGGCTTATTCGCAAACTAAACTCTTACTCCCAGCATCAAAAAATTGTAATTCATAACATTTTCAAAGAAAGCTTGCACTTACAAAGTCCTGTGTTTAAGTGTATTTCTTTAACAAAGTAAAAGTGTAATTAAAAAACATAAAAGTGGGGTAAGGCAGGATTCGAACCAATAATTTACGTATTTGGAGTTATGTGGACTTACCACACGACTACAGTGAAAAGTACAACTTTTTGGAGTTAGCGGTGCACCAAGACGTTTATTTTCGTAATTGCTCGGAACATACCGATTGTACACGATCCATCACGAAAAAATATATATTCAATGTTTTAACTGTAATAATTTTTTCATGCATAAAGGTCAGGATCGGGTTGATATTGTAGAGGTATACCAATTAACTCCTTATCATGGTTATTATTACTGGCCGTTCCAAGGCAGTGTTTCTTTTGTGGATCTTTTTTGTTATTTGTGTTTGTCTTTGCCATACTGTGATGCCTGTTTCTTGCAGCCTTATGGCCACCTGTTGGGAAAGAGCTGACCTCTTGGCTTTCTTGTATGTCATGTTTTCACGTGTTTTGTCACTTTCCCGTTCGGTGTCCTTGGTCAGGCAGGTGTGGTACTTGGTTGTATCGATTCCTGATATTTGCCTTCTTACTTTCTTCCAACCCATTTTCTTCACAAACTGCCTGTACTTATTAACTTCTCTGATTTTCCTGACAAATAGTACTATTTCTCTACTGTTTAGCTGATTTATTATTTGACTTCCGCCTCCAGTAAAACGTATAAAAGAAATGATATGATTCAACAATTTAAGTAATGCGTCTTTAATACAGGTATAGACCATTTGACATATATGATTTATAATCTATTAAAGATACAGTAAAACATTTGTAAAGCTGCCACTCTCAAATAGACCAGCAATTGGAATTCAAGACCAATCATCGCTTCATGCAGGTCAAAAACATTGCAGAATGCCCCAGGGGGGGCATTCTACAATACTTTCGACCTTCATTAAAGCTGCATAGTCTGTAACTTTTGATCTTCTAATTTTAAAAATAATGTTTTTATTTTTCAAGAACACAGTAAAAATACTCAAATTTAGGTAAACATTTTACCATTTTCGTAAATCTTAACAAGTTATCACTATCAAAACAACTGCATTCATGTTAAAATTCAACGGTCTATAATTATTGGAGGGACGCAAATAATTACCAACAAGAGAAAAATACACCTATTTGATAAGATTATTCACTTTTCCATGCAGTTTTTAGCTGTACTGAACATTTTTATTGTGAAAACATAGCTTAATTCTACTTTTACAAAGGATTTAAAAAGAAAATATTTTTTTTCGAAAAATGTTCATAGTTACAGAGTATGCAGCTTTAAGCTACCATTTGTCACAAGTATCTTTGTTTTGAGTATTTTTGAGTGGCCGTTTTACAGAGGTTTTACTGTATATATCCGCGTGAAATGTACACGTCTGGGAACCAGAGCAATGTAGCTAAATAGAACTATCACATGCCGTTTTAAAAGTTATTTGTTATTCATATTGTTAGCATGATACTACCATGCAACTAACAGCTTAGCAAAAGCATAGTTCATGAAATCAAATTTGGTTACATAGTTGTCTTGTAAATGTAAACAATTTGCCATATAGTGACAGGTATTTTGATACAGATGTTTAAAAGAGGAAAAACAATGGACATGATACTTGTTTAGTGTATATTTCAACATAGGTTTCCTTAATTTCAGTAACATATGTTGTTGGTACACGTTGGAATTATCTCATAGAGGCAATTCCAATGTGCACCTACAACATATGTCCATTCAATAAATGAGCGTTTTTCACCATAAAACAGGGTTTACACAAACTTCTCAACTACTTTTTTATGTTTCAGTGTATGAGCATGTAGAAATGAACAATTTTTTAGTGTAGGTTGGCATGCACATGAATGATAATAATAGATAGCCAATTTTATATTATTGACAGTCTAGCCTCTTAAGATGTTTCATTGGAACGAAATCAAAGATCCAAACCGCTGCCACATTTCCCGCCAAAACAATTTGGCAGGAAATGTGGCCGCGGTTTGAATTTTTTGGCGGGAAATGTGGCCGCGGTGTGAGTTTTTTCAACATTAATTTACCAGCTTTGCTGAGAAGGATGTCTCTAATCAGTCTATCGCCTTCGTTATTACAAATCTATTAGTAAAACTGTGAGAAGTGGGGAAATTCCTCTTAAATAAGAATAAGTTGCCACCTAAGAACCGGTTTCTTCTTCGTCTTAATACAGTCGTTCGCCCTAGACCACAGCTATCTTCAACTTTTTTTTACAGGGTTTTTTAAGCCTGGATCACGGCTCGAACTTCAATCTCCTATCGCGAGCGTCAGGCGTCATTTTATCGGATATTTAACTATTTCGAATTCACATCGGATAGGCGACAATCGAAAACGCTCTTAACAATCGACGAACGCGATTAAAAAAAGTAGAAACAGTGTTTCCGACTTTCGTTTGTCTCCAGTCGGGCGACAAATGGCAATCGAAATTTCTGTTTCTAGCAATTTTATCTACGTACGTTTATGGTCTTAATGTTTTCGATTGCCGCCTATCCGATGTGGAATTTGTCATTTAAGAAATGGGAGTAAATTAAGTTTTAAATAACCCCGCATTAATTTCTTTATATATATGTTTAGTGCAGTATTACAAAATAAATAAAAAAAAATGTAAAGAACTTCAATCAGGAAGTTATTGATTTCAGCATTAAGCGCCCCGATATCTAATTAGTGGAGACTCGAGGGGCCTGTGCATCGACTTAGTCTCGTCAGAGGGCCCTCTGTTTTCAGACGTTTTGATGTTTTGAAGTAAATTCCGGGTCCAAGCAAATACATGTACCAGTCATCTACACTATCAAATAAGTTTTTCTTTACACCAAATTTGGTGACTGATGAACTGCCACTAACTAATCTTGGTGTAACATTTACACTGCTTTGAATTGTATGTTTTGGTAGAGTGTAATAGCTACATCAATGGCAGGTAGAAATGTTAGCATTAATCACTGTGGAAATACTGGCCTCAAATATAGAATAGGTGTGTGTGTGTGTGTGTGTGTGTGTGTGTGTGTGTGTGTGTGTGTGTGTGTGTGTGTGTGTGTGTGTGTGTGTGTGTGTGTGTGTGTGTGTGTGTGTGTGTGTGTGTGTGTGTGTGTGTGTGTGTGTGTGTGTGTGTGTGTGTGTGTGTGTGTGTGTGTGTGTAGGGGGGTTATAACAAGTTTACCTAGCAAGTTTACTTGTTGAATCGCGAGGCTCTTTCGAGCGATTCAACATGTGTTCTCGAAACCGAGCCGGGTAAACATATCATTCAGCGACGAGAACCTAATATTCTATGATTTATCAGTTTGCTTCAAAATGGCGATTACATGGCGTAAGTCTTCTATTCGACGTTATCGACATCGACGACATTCAAGTCATGCATTGAGATAGTCAATGTTTATCAGGTCAGCAGTTAATATGAGAGGTACGTGTAACTGATATTATTTGACTTTTCGCTTACTGTAAAGGCGGCAACTTTAATATTCATATCTGGGTGTGATTCGGCTATTTTATCTGCTAAGGAAGGGAAATCGGGTTTTATTTATAATTTGGTAAAGAGTTAATAAGCGTTTGAGCCGCGCAAACGTGCGTGCATTTCATGAAAATCCTAACCGTATACACACTGAACTCACATTTCTTAACCCTCAAAGCGCATAACCACTAAATGTATGTTTTTGTTGTCCACTAAACTATTTGAAGCCTTATAGATAAACAGTGTGGACACAGATTAGACTGCTCCTGTAGGAGCAGTCTGATCTGGGTCCACAATGTTTGCCTCCCTGCTTAAATAGACATTTTCAGATAAAGTTATTTTGCTGGCGTTTTAAGGACTAAATAATGACTGAGGTTGTTACACAAGATGATACAGTTACTTTTGAATAAAAAACACGCCTCCTTTTCAGCTGTTACCTATGTCTAAGGTCGACTAGTCCTAATTACGCATTCATGAGGCGCCGCCTTTACAGTAAGCGAAAAGTCAAGTAATACATGTAAAAAGGTATATCTGAAGAGCTGCCACCTCTTTTGCTGTAAACTTACACTTGTCTTATTTTTATGATGTAGACTTACATGTAATAGTACATGCACTTTGAGAGAATGGAGTGGGGATAATCTATACGCTTTAGAGAGTTATCTCCCGTTGTGGAATATGTTACGACATCTACATTAGTATAGACATTGTATGTTTCGAGATATCGTGCTAAACCTGGTAAGGTTGGTATCAATGCACTAATTCTTTATTGTCCAGTGATATTCAAGTCGTATAATAGATGACAAGCGTTTTTCATTGAAACAACAAGGAAGACTTAGTGTCAGTTATAGGATCGAGAATATAATGCTTGAAATTTTCAAAGTATTTAATGTTTTGCATGCCTGATTGCGTGATATAAGTTTGGGAAAACCCCTGAGGGACTTAATCATTAATATAAAGTAGAAAAATGTTCGTAAGGTTTCTATATAACTGAATCATATGGTTCGACCCGATGTCGTATTAATAAGAAGGCAATGAACTAATTTGAAAATAAATACAAGGGGTTTTGAATAGACTCTACAAAACCGTGAAACATAAAACGCAAAATTGCAATCGGTTGATCAATGTGGGTATACTTTTCTCTTAAGATTTTTGGGTAGCAAGGCAATCAAACATTGTCCATGAAAAATACAAATTCATGATACGATCTAAATTAGCAGCAACACTCGAGCTTTTTTTTGTTAAATCACGTTATTTTTAAAGAGTTTTTATAATAGAGATCAGACATGTTTTTCTATTCATAACACGAAGTTAAAGTCATGTGGCACCATTTTGTAAATGACACAATGTTGGATTAACATTCCATGTGCAAACCTTTCTATGCATAATTGACAGGAAAGAAAAAATGTTCCACACAGATTTGTCCCCCACCACAAAATATCCTGAACAGAATTATCACTGTAATTATGATGACTTTTCATATGTATTGGTGTAGGACAAGAAATTCTATTGGAGCTAAGATTTATTCACCAGAAGTGAGATCTAGCTTTAGGTTTTATGCAAATGTACAATGCCGTGTGGAATACCTCTTGCCAAAATTAACCATTAATTCAGTTACATCTCACTTCTGTTCCATCTCTTGTTAAACATACAAACTGTAGAGTCCGTAGTTCCGCTTAACCCCAAGGAAGCGTATAAAATTGCAAAGTATAAGCATAACTGAGAACTATAATTATACCCGCTTTTTCGTCAGAAAAATAGGGTATATTATTTTCGTACCAAAGTCGGTCCGTCGTCCGTCCGTCCGATCGTGCGTCTGTCCGTCTGTCCTTCACGTTTCTTGTAATTGTATCTTCTCCTAAATCGTAGGACGTAGCAACTTCAAACTTTGTAGATGCATAGATCACATGATGTAGAGGGAACTGGGTGATGTTTTGTGTGACCTTGACCCCAAGGTCAAGTTCAAAGGTCAAATAACGTATGTTCTTGTAAATTCATCTCTTTCTAAACTGTTGAACATAGCAACTTCAAACTTTGCAGGTGCATAGGTCACATGATGTAGAGGGTACTGGGTAATACTTCATATGGCAATGACCTTGGGGGTCAAGATCAAAGGTCAAATAATGTATTCTCTTGTAAATTCATCTTTTCCTTAACTGTTGGACGTATCAACTACAAACTTTGTAGATGCATATATCACATGATATACTGTGGGATGATTTGGGTGACCTTGACCCCAAGGTAAAGGTCAAATAATGTATTTCCTTGTAAATGCCTTGTCTCCTAAACGGTTTGATTTGGCAACCTCAAATTTTGCAGGTGCATAAATCACATGGTGTGTAGAGTACTGGGCAACATTATATGTGACCTTGACCCCAAGGTCAAGGTCATATAATGTATTTTCTTGTAAACTTAACCGTTGTACGAAGCAACTTCAAACTTTGCAGGTGCATATGTGATGTGATGTAGAGGGTACTGGGCAACATTTTGTGTGACCCTGACCCCAAGGTAAAGGTCACAGGTAGAAAGCGGGTATTTGCGATGGTTTACCATCGACTGCTGCCCCAGTCAAAATTGTTTGCAAAATGCAAAGTGTCGAAGAATCATGTCATGGAAAAACGATCCAGTCTTCTGCCTTTTCTATAACAGCATTCAGAAAAATGGTCTTTTCCAGACATTTAAAAGGGGATATATTTAGTCATCTGCAGTAATTGAAAATACTGAAGAATTTCATGTTCTTTCTTATTTTTACACGAACAATTGTGTATCATTATCAGACAATATATAAGCATTCCTATTGATTTTTGAATTGTGGAAAAGTTGAGCGTTATTTAACACAATATGAACCGCAGGAAAAATGGCAAAATTCATTTACTGGTTCGTTTTACTTCACAATGCGTATTCAGTTGTAATCTAAAACATATCAGGTGCTGTGCTATATAGCACTAAATAGTACTAAATTTGGGAAATATATAAGAAAGTAGACATTCTTACTTTGTGATTCCACTTAGGTTCTAGTTTATATAGCTTGATAATTTCACCTGCAAAAGAAGGAAGACAGTCAATTTTGTATAGAAATTGATATCGTATTCTGATCATTTTAGAAATGGTTATGTAATTATCCCCACGCTTTTTTAAAAAAAGCGTCGGGGATATTGCAATCGCCTCCGTCCGTCCGTCCGTCACGCTATCTCCTCCTAAACCGTTAGACAAAATTCAACCAAATTTGGTGTGTGAGTTGCTCACATGAATAGGGTGTGCAACAGCTCATTTTTGGCCCCGTCCCCTGGGGCCCTGGGGAGGGGCCAAAAGGTCAAATATAATTATCATTAAATTTCAATTACAAAGTCAATTTCAAAGATTTTTAAACCAAACGTTGTGTGTCTTCTAACAAATGAAAGATATAAATATATCAGACGGGATTTTCATTCGGTCGCCTGGGACATGCCCCAGGGGTCGGACTTGGGGGTACCGTGGGGGTTGAGTGGTAAAAAAAATGTTTTGCCGAAATTCAACCAGATTTGGTGTGTGAATAACCTACATCAATGGCACATGCAACGGCACAAATTCTTTTGGTCCCATCCCCTGGGGCCCTGGGGAGGGGCCAAAAGGTCAAATATAATTAAATCTCAATCACAAAGTCAATTTCAAAGATTTTTAAACCAAACTTTGTGTGTCTTCTCACAATTGAAAGATATAAAACATACCAGATGGGATTTTCATTCCGTCGCCTGGGTCATGACCCAGGGGTGGGACTTGGGGGTACCGTGGGGGATTGGCGGGTCCAAAAACGTTTTTCCCAAATTCAACCAGATTTTGTGTCTGAGTTACTTACATGAATGGCACATGCAACGGCACAATTTTTTGGGTCCCCGCCTCCTGGGGCCTTGGAGAGAGGCCAAAAGGTCAAATATCATTATTTCTCAATTACAAAGTCAATTTCAAAGATTTTTAAACTCAACTTTGTGTGTCTTCTCACAAATGAAGATATAAAACATATTAGACGGGATTTTCATTTGGTCCCCTGGGTCATGCATGCTCCAGGGTTTGGGACTAGGGGGTGCTGGGGGTCAAAAATTTAATTTTCTGACCATGGTCATGTGGCATATCAAATTAAAGGGGATGAGCAGTAGACCAGGATACACTGGAAATTTTTTACCCTAGGATCAAACTGGTGACCTTGGGAGGGAGTCAAAGGATCAAATACCATTAGATATCTTCGAGAGCGTGGGGATTTGCGATGGCGCGCCATCGAATGTGTTCTAGTTTTTTGTTGAAAACAATATTTTTCACATGAAATAGCTTAACAGCACTTTTCAAGCATTTTATGCGCTGATTTTTGTTTGATTTGATTCGTTATGTCCCAGTCAATAATTTTTCAGTTGTGTCGAGAAGGATCTTCCTGAGTTGAACCAGAACTTAGTTAGGATTTATGTCTTGCTCAAGGACACAGCGCAGTGACTCTGGTTAGGCTCGAACCCACGACCCCTCGGTCTTGAGTCAAACACTCCACAACTGAGCCACTGCACTCCTTTATGTGCTGATTTGAACAAAATTCAGTGCAATTTGCCCTCTTGATATAGTCCCTTAGCATTCCTCTTAAGCATAGTTAAAGTATTTACACACTTTTGTCTGCAACACAGAAGCATATAACAAGCTCAGTGTAAGAAAAACTGCATACTGCTTCCAGTTGTGATTCAGTATCACTCCAAAAACAAAATAAAAACTTGCAAGTCATGTATATTCTATCTTCTAGGGATATTACTTATTTTGTTATCATTTTGAGACATAAAAAGGAAGTTATCATGCTTGCTTACAAAGTTTTATTTGACACAGGTAATTAATATCATGTCCATAAACATTTGGACTAAATTTCAGAGACCATTTATGAAACCCTTTAACTTTACAGCTAGAAAACTTAAAATAACAACAAAAAGCTCTCTGGATTTGTTGTATGCTCTAGTTTTTCATTATGTATCATGTGCATACATTATTTCCTTTAAAATAAATTTATAGCAACTGATAGGAGTCTTTTCTTTGCGTTTTTATAGAATTTTGTAAATCACCGGCAAAAAGACCATGAAAATGAACGTCACAACATTTATTTTGATACCATAATTTTCCATATGTTGTGCTTTTCAAAACATAAGAACATTTGAGTATGGATTTATCTTGAGCGAAGAAAAATACTCATATTATGATAGTATGGGGTCTTCTTATTTTTCCTTACAATATCCTCTTTTAACCATAAATGTGCGAGTTAGTACTATCGTTACTCTATAACACCAACTGGTTTAAGGCAATATATAGTATATAAAATGTGAAAATGCATGCAAAAAGTGAATTGAAAGAACTTTAATTTTGACCTCCAATGAAACAAAAATTTGCTTCTGTTGTGGCTGAGCTGTAAGGGTGAAGTTGGTGCACCGTTAAACCAGTTTAAGCCCTCCGGTAAAATATTTTTACTGACCGTTCCAAGGCGGTGCTTCTTTTGTGGATCATTTATGTTATTTCTGTCTTGTTTTGTTATGCTTTCATGCACGTCTGTTTGTTGATGTCTTGTGGTCACCTGTTAGGAAAGGTCTAACCTCTTGGCTCTCGTTTGTGATGACTAATTGCGACGTTGTCACTTTCCCATTGCCATCCTGGGTAAGGTGTGGTGCTTGATTGTATCGATTCCTGATATTTGCCCTCTTTCTTGCTTAAATCTTTGAACATATTGAAAGTTTCATCTCATACTTCTTGGGGTGCAGATCGAAAAATACTTTTACAATTATATCATCCTTTGATCCGTTCATAATAAGACTATAGGTCAATTGTTTATAGATCGGCAAGAAAATTGTATTAAGCTATGCTTGATCCTATCCATCACCAAGGTCTTAGATTAGCCCTATTAGCATTTGGAACATCACCTACTGCTAGTCTGTATGCTATGTAGTTGTCTGCGGTTTGTGATTGTGGTATTTCCTGATCATACTCACTTACTATTTTTTATGTTGAGGCGGATGAGCCGTCCTTAAATACACACAGAGAAAAACTTTCCTTGCAATATGCTGTTAGAAATGCTGAGAAACAATCAAATCCAACTCATGAAGTTACCTTTCAACCAAAATACATAGATCTTTATGAAAGCAAACCCAATTTTATTAAATCTTTTGGTGTCAGAACTTTACCAGTCCTAGAATCTGCAAACATAAATTTTAAAAACATAGATAAAACTTTTGCACCACATGTACCAGCCTGGTGTATAATCAAACCAAAACTTCTCTTCGATTTACACTCTGGAAAGAAGTCAGAAATAAGTCCACTTATCATGAAATCTAATTCTCAAGAGCTAAAATCACATTACATGGACTATAAGCATTTATACAGACGGTTCCTAAGACGATATAAAAGTTGGATGCGCAGTAGTATCTGACGACTTCTCTGAAACTATGCGAATTCCAGATGGGTCCTCAAGTTTTACAACAGAAACAAAAGCTATTGATTTAGCAATAGATCTTATTGCTGATTGTGAAACTTCTAAAGAATTTGTTATATTTTCAGACTCCCTTTCAGTTTTAAAGTCTTTAGATCATACATCTTCAAAAAATCCCCAAATTCAAAAACTACTTGATAAGCATCATGATTTAGCAGAATGTAATGAAATAGTTTACTGTTGGATCCCCTAGCCACATTGGCCTTGCTGGTAATGAAAATGTTGATCCAAAAGCAAACGATTCACTCAATTTAGATCCTACAAACTTGCTATTACCTTATTCAAATTCTAAACCTTTTATCAATAGGTACATTGTAAACAAGTGGCAAATATTATGGAATAACAGTCACTGTGTTGATAATAAACTCTTTGGGATTAAACCTGTGATTGTACAATCTCAACCAGTATTAAGAAATGTCAGACAAGAAGAAGTTGTGCCTGCTCGTTTGCGTATTTGTCACACAAGGATCACACAATCATATCTTTTAAAACAAAAAGAACAACCATATTGTTTTGGGTTTGATGCACCCTCAACAGTCCGCCATTTTCTACTTGAATGTGGTGATTTTTCTCACATAAGAAACAAATACTTTCAAATATTATTAGAGGGTCACTGATGAGGCCTAATTGTCCGAACCTAGCTAGTCTGGCCCAGAAAATTTATGCACACTCTGGTCACAGTTCTTTGGTGCATTCTTTGCTTCCATGGGATACCCTTTTAAGAACAAATTTGATACAACCAAACAATTGTTTAATGATGTACCTATCGATAATGTCTTCTTATTCTTAAAAGAGATTAATCTTTTTAACAAATTGCAATTTCATTTCTATGGAATGTTTATATTTTAGCTTTACTTTCAGCATATTAAGTTATACTTTCCAGGCGAAGAACATGTATAGTCATCTGATTAGCCCTTTGTAGTTGTCAGATATTGTACATGATCTTCCCTATCAAAAATCATATGACAATTTTAAAGTTTTTGATATAATTATATGTTTATTGTGTTATATTGTTCATATTTTAGCTTATCTATAATATTTCTAATATCCATTAATACTTCAATAACTTAACCTTGATGATGCTAATGACCCAAAAGGTTCGTTAAAATTTAGTTCATCATCATCATCATCATCATCATCATCATCATCATCATCATCATCATCATCATCATCAATTGATTTTTCCACCTCAAATGCAAAGTCAAGGGTATCAAAGGAAAAGAGGAAGGCAAAAATTATGAATCGATACAATGACCCGGAACACCCTATTGGGAAGTGACAAAAACACAAGAAAACACAAGAAAACACAACACACAAGAGTTTAGGGGATCAGCCCTTTCCAAGCAGGTGATCAGGTGAAAGATCCCTTTATTTTTATTCATCATATTTGATGCGATTTTTTTATTATTTTGATCAAACGGATGTAAAGATGTATTCAACCATATATCTTATACACTGCTCAAAATATTTAGAGGAACACCTGATAATTTTCCATAGGTGACCATGTTAACCCGTGTCCAATAGACAAGTAAAGTATTTCACTAGACAATAAGGCAGAAACCCAGTTTCTTTAACCGTTTTTGCTACGATAGTCAAAGTCTTGGATCAATAAAAATTGTTGATAAAACAATCGCTGCTTAAGTTCATGGCTTTAATTTTCTTGAAAATGACAAGTTTTTCTGGAACTCTGTGGAATCTTCCGAATTTGTTAATAGCGTAATCTAATGATTTCTGCAACATTTAAAGGCTGTCGACTGTACAGAACTGATGCTGCTGTGGTGACCGTGCTTGATTGAAAAATTTGTCTTAACATTTGGTTTTGAAGAAAGGGGTATTTTTTAACAAAATTTCATTTTTACATAAAGCGTTCCATGAAAATTTCTGGAAAAGGGTTACTTTATTTCTATCAACAAGCATCGTCCTTGGTAGGTAACCAGACTAATCACAGGACACACATGTGCTTGCCTTATTAACCCAACTCTTGCTATGAGTCAGACTATGAGTACATTTGTATTGTGATCAATGGCAAAAAACATAGTGTTCCTTTAAATATTTTGAGCAGTGTATTTGTTCCCTCAGTAAGAAAGCTATTGTAGAAAAGTGGATTTTGAGCCATTTTCTATGAAAATGTTGGCATTAAAGGGTAAATAACTCATGTTTGATAACAAATGACAGAAGCAACTTCTGATCTACAGTACGAACGCAGAAACACGCATTGCGCGCCACGCAATTCGCACCACGTACCCTCGCTGTTTCATCCGAAAGGCTGGAAACGAAAATGCGTGTCAAGTAGTATATGCATTGGGTATTTGCTTACATTACGGACCTAGTCATGGCTCCACTATACGTTCCGTCTCGTTTGGGTAAGCACTGGATCCACAACTAATGCGATGTTCAACAAACGGTTTTAAGCAAATTTCATTTAAAAGGGAAGGCCGTTCAAATATATTAAATTATTTTAAAACCTTTAAATCGTACCTAAATTGGGGTTATTTTAATAATTGCCACTTGAAAACATAAAACAGCGATTTAAAATAAATATGGCTTACGCTTTGTGTTCCTCTATGCACCGACACCAACCGCTCTTAACTCAATGATTTATGGTCTCTTAACTGTGCTATTATATAAAACCCTATCAAATAGCGTAATGATCGTTAAATTAAAACTTAATTGGGGATAGTGTCTGTTAAAATGGTACCTTCAACCTGGCACAAACAAATCATGAGTGTTTGTTTTGTTTGATTTGATTCGTTACGTCCAATCAACAATCTTTCAGTTAAACAGGGACATGTCTTCCTGGGTTGAACCAGTACTAAGCTAGGATATCAATTGCGAGTGTCTAGTGACAAAGCGGTTTGTTTCCAAAACTATGGAAAAGTAAGTGAGTACCACCCGGTAATGCCACAATCACAAACTGAAGACCAACCCACGGCACCGTGAGGAAGGGACACAACACACCTGTCACAGGACATCAAACGACAATTAAATCGAGATACTTACAAGGCGATAAATTACACTAAGTACTGCACATATTTTTAATGAAAAAAAATAGACCAAATATACCCTCCACTCACACACACATACACAAAAACCAAAAAACCATACATAGTATCTTATACATAGATGGGCGAATTACGTTTTTGCGGAAATCATACCGTGACGGAGTATGAAATGAGCGGAGAAACATAGTCAAAAAGGCGGATGGATAATTCATTCAAATGAGCGAATTTTCCAGGTAATGACCTTTAAATAAGTATTCACTAGGTTGTAGTATCTGTATTGTATGACCAATATTGCTCAGTGCTTAATAGGTGATTGGGAGTATATTACAGTGGTGGATCAAGAGGGGGTTCGCACCCCCTCCCCGCTATAAAATATCCTATGAAAATGAAACAATTTGGTCTCACTGAGACCAAATTGTTTCATTTTCATGGGATATTTAAGATAAATGAGATACAATCAGCAAAGCGAACCCCATACCTTTATACGTATGAGCCCCTTTCCAGCAATCATTGATCCATCCCTGCATTTGGATGTTTACCTGGACAATTCGCTTATTTGAATGATTTAAGCGTCCGCTCTTTTGCCTTATGGTTCTCCGCTCTTTCGTAAAAAAAATCTGCTCTTTCGAATAACAGATCCGCTCAAACGTAAATCTCCCATATAGATCACTGATTGGAATGTTCGGGCAAAATCCCAAAGATCTAGGGGAACAATAGATCAAACTTGTGATTATTTTCTTCTCCATCAGTTTAAGTATGTGTTTGCGTGCTCAAAAGAACCGTCCCATTGAGACGGTTCTTTGGAGTACCCACAGCATATATTTTGGTTAAGAAATAAGAAAAAAATCAACTTACAGTAATGTGCACGACCCGTGATGAGCATTTTCACTAACTGACCACCGACAGACGGACGAACGGACAGACTCACATAGTGCCTATAGTGCAGACCTAAGGGACGTGCAAGACATCAGTACATAATCATGGGTCGTGCAATACTAACATGGCGATAATAGTGCAGACCGAATGGTCGTGCAATATAGTGCATACCCAAGAGTCATGCAATTTTTATCTGACGAGCACAGGTATTAAAGGAGATAAATGCCTCGTCACCATTTTGCATACCAATGGCTGGACAATGTTAAAACAAATCAGTATGAAAAAAATAATCCAAATACCACGCGGTTCAGGAGTTTAATCAGTATCCAGTGTCAGAAGTAATGTAATTCATAGGTTTAGATAAACAAAAATTTTCAGCGTAAAATTGTAAATATTTTCTTACCCATCAGTTTTAACGCATGTTTTGGGTGCTCAAAAGAACCGTCTCATTGAGACGGTTCTTTTGAGTACACACAACATATGTTTTGGTTGAGAAATGAGAAAATTAAATTTTCGTTACGCACTCTTAACTAAAGTCCTGCAGTATGGAAAGAAAATTGGTCATTCTCTGCAGAATGATGCATTATTGGATCAAAATATACCTTATGGTTGAATTCCTCTATAGAGATATGTGTTTGATTTTTTCGGGTGCTTGTAGCATGGGCACTGTATGAGGCTACACGTTAGGGTGCATGTGGCCTGGGCACTGATAAAGTTTTTAAAGCTTTTGCTGAATGTACATTGCAAATAATGCTAATATGCAAATATCAGAAAACGTTTTGCAGACCAGTGTCTTGACAATGATACAGTGTATAAGTTTGCAAATTTTGATCATATTATACCATGCGGTTTCAGAGTTATGTGCAGTTTCACTAAGAACCTCAGCAGGCCGAAATGAAGTTCGTAAAAGCCTCACCATTGTTATGTTAAATAATAAGCAAAATTTGATCAAACTATACCATGTGGTTCAAGAGTTAGAAGCATTTTCACTAAATGACCACGGACGGAAAGACAGATGGGCGGAGGGACTTACATGAGAATATAAGGCACACCCAAAGATCCTGTAAGGTTATAGTGCAGACCCAAGGGTCGTGCAACTCACATAGTGATTATAGTGCAGATCCAAGGGTCATGTAATTTTACTAGGGTCGTGCAATATAGAGCCGACCGATGGGTCATGCAACTTTAATCTGACGAGCACAGGTAAAGGATATATAAATTGCTCTAGTTTAGTATACCACATGTCTCAGAGGCTGTCTTGTAATCCAACAGTGGACCCACAGTGGTTCAAATCAAGGCATGACAAATATTTTTTCTCAATACTTTTTTTCTTTATTGCAAATTCACACTGGTAAATGTACACTGTATACGTCGATTTGCTGGTATTTACGCGTATTGCTGGTACTTCATAGACCGGAAGTGGTAGATATTGGTGTTAATAATGTATAGAAAAGCATGTCATATGCCTAAAGGACTATAAACTTCAATCATGTTTAAGTATTCAGTAAGTGCACGGCGATTTATGTAAGCATTTAGGAATAGATTCGAGTACCGATCATCCAGATCGGTACTCGAATCTATTCCTAAATGCTTACATAAATCGCCATGTGCATGCCAAATACTTAAAAATGATCTAATTCTATAGTCCTTTAGGCATATGGCATACTTTTATATATAGTATAAACGCCAATATCTACCACTTCCGGTCTATGATGTACCGGCAATACGCGTAAATACCAGTAAGTCGACGTATACTTTTACCAGTGTGAAATTTAAGAAATGTTAAAGTATGTAAAATTTGATAAAATATACGGTGCGGTTCAATTATAATGGCCATATCACTTAAAGACCTTGATAGGCAAAAATGACGCTCGACAAAGCTTCGTCATCAATTTGCATACCAGTGATTGGACAATTAAAATTAAAAAAAAACTGTATGCAAAATGCTATCCATTTTCACTAGCTGGCCACAACCGGCCTAAATGATACTTAGCAAAACCTCGTCCTTCAAAAATATGTTACACATGTCAGTGGTAAGATAATGTTGCCATGCATTTGTATGCAAAACTTGATCAAAATACACCATGTGGTTCAAGAGTGATGATCATTTTCACTAACTGCTAACGGACGAACTGACGGACGGATTCAAATAGTCATTTTAGAGCAGACCTAAAGGTCATGCAATAATTTTAAATCACGCACTCTTATCTGACTTTCTGAAATTACAAAGATGGTACAATTAGATATATACATATGTGTACTTTGTCTTGAAAACAGTGCATGAATCTATAAATGTACATGTAGATTCGGAAACCAGAAGAGAGACAGAAAGGACATTTAGCCAAGAAAGACAACTCTTCAGTTTTAAGCAGTCAATAAAAATAGAACGGTGAGACTCACAACCTCTATTTTGTGTGACATTGAAACAAGAGGGCCCTTTGGTCCTTGGATGCTCTCCTGAATCCTTGTCACAAAATATGAATCCCATTCTCCAACACCCTAGTCCATCTTTGGTATCAATCAGATCATAACTTTTCAACCCACTCCAAAAACGTCAGGGTGTGCATAAGGTCAAACATTTTACTTGCATAATGTTCTACTACACTTATTTCCTTTTGTTGTGCAACATGACCTTCGGAAAAACATATTTCGACCTATTGACCCCGCCCTGTGAGTCGACAGTGTGTAAATGGTCAGACTATTTGCTTGCATGGTGTTCCATGCTGCATCCAATTTCATTTGATATGCAGCATGACTAATTTCAGTAAAGAAAAAATAACCTTTAGACCCCAACTCGGGGGTCAAAGGTAAGTATAAGGTCTAAATATTTGCTAGCATATTATTGTATACTTCCTTCCCTTCAATTCGATATGCATCATGACCATGTTCTAAAAAAGCTGATTTCATATATAAGCCTAAGTGACACCTCGGGCCTTTTTTGGCGCTAGTGGCAGTATTTGATTGAACTGGATAGGTCCACTAAGACTAGGAAGCTATATACCAAATTTCAAAACTGTAAGGAAGAAGGTAAAGACCAGGGATCGATACAATCAAGTACCTTACCTGTTCTGGGACATCATCATGGAAAGTAACAACAAGAGGGTACTTGGGCTCTGGATCACACACATGAGGAGAGGATGTTTACCACAGAATATAAAAGTCATTTCTCCAACACCTAAGTCCATCTTGGGTATCACTGAGGTCATAACCAACGCCTATCAAGTCACTAAATTCAATCAAAATATTCTTATCTGCACAATCAATGTCTGATCTTTTAACATTTGACTTGCACGTTCTACACTTCTTTTTTGTAATTTGATATGCAACGTGGCCTTCTTCAGAAAAAATGACCTTTTGAGAGGTTGAGGGTGTGTAAGAAGGGCAGATAATTTGCTCCCATGGTGTTATATGCTTAATTCCCATCTATTTGATATGCAGCATGACTACTTTCAGAATAGAAAAGAATTGACATTTTGACCCCATCCGAAGGGTCAATGGTGTATGTAAGGGCGAAATTGATTGCTTCATTCCCTTTAATTTGATATGCAACATGACCATATTTCGTAGCACAAAAAGTTGATTTTAAGCATTAAAGATATTTGTGACGGAGCCATTTTGACCCCATGGGCTAATTTGAACAAACTTGATAGAAGTCAACTGGGTGGTGCTACATATCAAGTATCAAGGCTCTAGGCCTTATATCTTCAGACAAAGGGAATTTTCATGTTTCCCTATATAAGCATAATTTGAACTAATTTGGTAGAGGGCCACTGGATAATGATACATATCAAATATTATTGCTCTAGGCATTGTGGTTTCAGAGCAGAAGAGTGTTTAAGTTTTCATCTGGAAATCTATTCTTAGCCAGTGTGACCTAGATATGCAACGGAACTTAACCTTTTGAGCAATTGATTGTGAAAGGGGTCATGTAAGGATCATTTCAGCCAATTTTGGTCGAGGTCCAGCCAGTTAATTAGGAAAAGACGTCGTCCTTTGAAGCAATTGTTGACGACCGAGGCACGTCTGACATCATATGGTCACACTAGCTCAGACTAAGATGGGCTAAAAAGCTGTAAAATCCCCTTTTACTTCACACATTAACTTTATTTTTTCTTCACATATGTAAAGCTAAAATTCTGAACATCAGTTCTAACGTTGACATTTAATATAGAACAGAACACAACATAAGCAATTTTAGATTTAAGCATTACAAACTCATTGTTACAACATATTATGCACAATATTAACATCAACTTTAAAGAATGGTATTTCAGTGGTTAGAAACATATGCAAAGTGAAACAGCTTTTAAAGGATAATGTGTACGTAAACATGTTTCTCAACTTAAACCTATTGTTCAATGAGATAGTTCTTTTGACCAACCATAAAAAAATAATATTTATTCAATTGATGGATAAGATTATTTGAGCCGCAACGTGAGCTTTCCAACAATGTGGTATTTACGACCAGCAAAGGCTCAGACCAGCCTGCGCATACTCACAGTCTGATCAGAGCCGTTGCTAGTCGCTTGAAGATCCTATGAGTGTTAAGCTACTGACCGAACATCATTTAGAGTTTCTTAGCTTAAAAGGAGGCTGCAGAGGCTCGTCCGAGTCTACACTTGTCAAAATATCAGATTGCTGGAAATCACATGCACTGGCTCAATTTATTATAGTTTTATGCTCAAAACGTTTGCTTTTCTGTACCTACAAATCATGATGATTTTGAGCTCATAAATCACAGAAATAATCCATTTTATACATAGGGCTAGATCAATGGGAAAAATCAGTGTAAAATTGTGAATATTTTCTTATCCATCAGATTGGGGGCTCAAAAGAGCCGTCTTCAAGAGACTGTTTTTGAGTGCCCAAAACATAGCAGTTATTTTGTATGTATGGAACACAATCCTCCAAATAACGCAAACTTAGAAATTATTTTTCTTATTTCTGAACTCTCCAGCTGAAAATTATGTTGTGGGTACTCAAAAGAACCGTCACTCTCGTAAAATACAGGAACTTGACAGAAGTAAAGACTAACAAAAAAACGTATGTTTTGGTTGGGGAACAAGGATATTTATTTACAATAACACACTCTTACGCATATAAAAAATGGAATGCTACGCTGTAACAATATATAAAAGCTATGCATATAATTAAAGCATTTTTTTCATATGCAAATGAGCTAACCATACCCTTTAACAAAACGCCTTAACCATATACCAACCATACCTTTTAACCAAATGCTTAAACAATACACTAACCAAATGCTTTAACCTATTTAAGCCTAATGGAATTTCCCGCCCTTATAAATAGGACCCATGCATTTTGAATTTAAAGGTTGCTGGGCGGTTAGTTTCAATTCATCCAAATTTTAAAAGTATATTCTGTATGCAAGCAGCGCAAAACCTGGTCAGACGCCACATTCTGTGACGTCTGATCTGGTTTTGCACTGTTTGCCTACGTGGGTTAACCACATGCTAACCATACACTTACGTTAGGGAGCGCAGTGAATCAGTGGTAGAGTGCTTGACTTGAGACCGAGGGGCCACGGGTTCGAGCCTCACCGGTGTCACTGTGTTGTGTCCTTGAGCAAGATCATTAATCCTAGCTTAGTACTGGTTCAACCCAGGAAGACCCGTCCCTTTATAACTGAAAGATTGTTGATGAGACGTAAAAAATCAAATCAAACAAACAAAAAAAAAAAACACTAACAATACTGTAACAATATGTTACCAATATGCTTAGCCAAACAAACACGTTTTCTTGCCTTGCACTATGTAAACATGTTTTTAAATTCCTTTGTTTTTATTACCACTGCAATGATAATTGGGCCTCAACGCGAGAAAACCTTCAGGGGCTTGCAAACAACACAGGAGCAGACCAGCCTGCGCTTCCGCACAGTCTGATCACCGCATTTGTTATTCGCTTTTTGGAAAGCACCATATCTAAGCTTGCTACAAACGAAAGTTCAATTTTCTGACTAGTCTCTGTAGCTGAGGAGACTGGTTTGAGTCGGGCTTCGTCGGAAACCCCGAAGACAGGTTTTGTCACGTCGAGGCCCATAATAATCATACACTAACAATACGGTAGCAATATGTTACAAATATGCTTAGCCAAACAAACACATACCACATTTTCTTGCCTTGCACTATGTAAACATGTTTTTAAATTTATTTGTTTTTATAACGACTGCAATGAGAATTGGGCCTCAACGTGAGAAAACCTGTCTTCCGGGGCTTGCGAACAACACAGGCGCAGACCAGCCTGCGCATCTGCGCAGTCTGATCAGCGCCTTTGTTATTAGCTATTTGGAAAATAGCATAAGTAAACTTGCTACAGGTGAAATTTCGATTATCTAGCTAGTCTCTGTAGGTGAGGAGACTAGTTTGAAACTCGCTTTGTCGGGAGCCTAGATGACAGTTTTTTTTCGCGACGACGCCCAATGCATTGATTTCGGGGAACACTGCAAAATTCCATGAGTGTAGCTACCATATAGGCAAAAACGAATTTGTGTACACGTTTGAACCAAAATTTTGGGATTGTTATATCCCAGTTCTGAAGGTTGCTTGATGATACACATACATAGTGTGTGTGGAGAAGCAATTATAATGCGTCTTTATTCCAATTTTGCTAGTTGTTATATATGATGTCATTATCGTCTATAAGACCCCTGTTAAGGGTTTAGCACCAATTGACGAAGTGAAAGAGGTCCTTTGTTTTTGTTATACAATAGAAATATGATTAGATATGATCTTACACTAGTGGAACTGACCAGTAATTTCTTTGTTCTATGTACAAGCGTGAAAGTTTATTTATGAATTATTCATAGACTAGTGGGTGATTTGATTCTTTACATCCCATCAACAATCTTTCAGTTATATAGGGACGGGTCTTCCTGGGTTAACCCCAGTACTAAGCTAAGATAAATGTGTCTTGCTCAAGGACCACAATGCAGTGACGCCGATGAGGCTCAAACCGGCAGCCCTTCGGTCGCGAGTCAAGCACTCTACTACTGAGCCACTGAGCTGCCTGAAAGAGGTCCTGATTTATATAAGATTTAATATTGCCCACTGTTACCAAGAATGTGCTTATCATAATAAATACCATAATGTGGCGTCTCATCTGCGTCTACGCTATTTGTAAATGCTCCTTTCATTATTTTGTTTGTCTCCACAGTTGCGTAAATTGAATTTAAGGCAAGCTACACCCTTGAATTCATATACATGTAATGGCTAAAAGTATGTTGTCAAATATAAGCATTGTAGGTTCTATATAATAACAAATATATGCATGCAATAAATATAATTCAAAACAATGGAACCTTTGTTTATTTAGGAAGTTTTTAAAATCTTACTTTGCTGGAAATGCTTAAAGGAAATCAATTCCATCAAAGATGTTAGATTTGTTATAAATTTATTAAATAAGATAATCACTGAAAACACAAATAAAATCTGCATGGCACTCCAAAGCCCTTCCCTCAAGTATTGGATTAAAGCAGTGTTTTCACAGGAAAACTATGTCCCCCAACCGCAAATTGAGTCGACAAGCATGCTTACTAAAATTATAATCAGCTATTTATTGTGTCACAATGGTACAATATATAAATAATGGCTGAAAATCGATCAATAATTACAAGAAAGAGCACACATTTTGGTCAAACTTTGAAATTGCAAAGTGATGTGGTGACCTTGAACATAAAGGCAAGGTCATCAAAATCTATTGATGCAAGTTTGGTTAATATTCAACCACAGGGTCGAAAGATAGTGTGAAGAAATGGCTGATTTCTACAGTCATTGTAGGATGGTGACCTTGAAAATTAAGTCAAGGTAACCAAAATCTGATCAACCTCTCATCAACTTATCTACAGAAGTTTGGTTAAAATCCACCCACTGGTCCAGAAGATAGTGTGCCCAAGTCTGATTTTTAGTCTTTTTAGGATAATGACCTTACAAATAGGTCAAGGTCACCAACTCAAAATTACTTTTTATTGTACCACTTGAAAACAATTTATAAAGATTGGCCAGAATCATTGTTTAGTAAAAAGAGAACATGCAGAAACCCTATTTTTGTCGAAATTTGACATTTCATAGTTCTCAGGTGTGACCTTAAAAATAAGGTTGAGGTCACCCCTCCATACATAATATGACCCGCGACATGTGATTTCCAACATTGTGGTAATTTGACAAGTGTAGACTCAGACGAGCCTGTGTAGCCTCCTTTAAAGCTTAGAAACTCCTTACAGTGTTCAGTCAGTAGCTTAACAGTCATAGAATATTCAAGCGACTAGCAACGGCTCTGATCAGACTGCGCATATGCGCAGGCTGGTCTGAGCCTTTGCTGGTCGCACATACCACATTGTTGGAAATCTCATGTCGCGGCTCATTATCTATGTGAGTTTGTTTAAAATTGAACCACTGATTTGGAAGATAGTGTGTGGAATGAACGATTTATACAGTCTTGATAGGATGGTGACCTTGAAAATTTGGTTGGTATTCACAATCAGTAATCTAATGCAGTTTTTTTGTATGTATGTCATATAAACCTCCAGATAATAGTGTCGAATTAGAAACTTATTTTCCTATTCCAACTCACAACTGAAAATTATGTTGTGGGTACTCAATAGAACTATCACAATGAGATGCAGGCCGCTAGATAAGAGTGCCTAACTGAAAATGATTTTTCTTATTTCTCAACCAAACATATGTTGTGGGTACTCAAAGGATCCGTCTTGATGAGACAGTTCTTTTGAGCACCCAAAACACATATTTAAACTAATGGATAAAAAAATAATCACAATTTTACGCAAATTATTTTTGCATAACTGGCCCCATGGAGATATTTCTTTTGAGCTCCCAAAACACAATGTTTTGACTGTTATACAATCCAAGACCTTGACAAAATACAAACTAACAATAACAATTGAACAAACAAACATTCTAAATGAATTGAGAGATGAAAACTATAAACCCTTCTGCATAAAAGCTGTGATGGGTATAATAAACAATTTTTTCATCTGGCAAAAACAACCAAACAAATACTTGAAACAATAAATATGATTATCAATTAATTTATCAATTTGTTTAAACATATTTCATTTTAACTTGGACCTCAACAGGAGAAAACCTGTCTTTGGCGGCTTGCAAACCAAAAAGGCACAGACCCGCCTGCCCACCACACAGACTGATCAGCGCCTTTGTTATTCCCTTTTTGGAAAGTATCATATCTATACTTGCTACAGGTAAAATTTCAAATTTCTAGCTAGTCTCTGCAGCTGAGCAGGCTGGTTTGACTTACCTTCGTCAGAAACCCAGAAGACGGGTTTTGTCAGGTGCAGGACCAAATTGATAATAAACATATATACATAATTACAATTTACAAAATATCAACAAATTAAAAAGAAAGCTTTGGTTGTTTGTTGGTGTTGATAGGTTGTTGGTTTAGATAGATGAACAAAAAATTTCAGTGTAAATTGTAAATATTTCTTACCTATAATTTTTAAGCATACATGTATGTTTTGGGTGCTCAAAAGAAATGTCTTGTGGAGACGGTTCTTTTGAGAACCCACAACATATGTTTTGGTTGAGAAATAAGAAAATTATTTTTCTACTATGCAATCTTTACTAAAGGCCTTGCCCTAGTCAACACATTCTTCAGTCAATCGGGGATGCTTTCCTGTCATCCTGGGTTGAATTCCAGGGGGTAATCTCATTTTTTTTCTTCATATGTAGGCTAAGACCCATCTACTTTTTACCAAAAAAAATTATCAAGAATATCATTTTGTGATGACCCCAAAAAAATATTCACAAAATCCTCTTACTCCCAAAAAATTTCATCTTTCTGAAAACCCTCAAAAATATTGAAAATCAAAATTTTGAACCCCAATAAAATGGTCTGAGCCTAGGTATGTATGAAAATATCAGAGTACCCCGCCCCCCTGGGGGTAGAATCAGTACTGATCAGGGGATAATAATCTTTTGCTCAAGGACACAATATAGTGCCTCATGCGAGACTTGAACTAGCAATCTTGTCCTCTGATATATAACACTCTTCCACTGAGCCACTGCATTTCCCAAACAAACTCGTGAGACTAACTGTAAATTCATAAAACCAGGCAACCGCCAAGTTAGCATTTCACTCCAATGAAACATCTAAAGAAAAGCTGTCAATAATATAAAATTGGTTATCTATTATTGTCATCACAAAAACTTCTTCATTTCTACATGCTCATTACACTAAAACATAAAAAGTAGTTGAGAAGTTTGTGAAAAAAATGTTTTATGGTGCAAACACTCATTTATTGATTATTATTATGGATATATGTTGTAGGTGCACATACAACATATGTTACTGAAAATAAGGGCAACTATTTGAACATTTACACTTGCAAAGTATCATGTCAATTGAATTGCCTCTTTTAAACCTTCCAATCTGCGAATCAGAATACCTGCCACTACACTGCAAATTTGCATGACAGCTATATCTCCAAATTTGAGTTCATGAACTATCTCTTTGCTACCCTGGTAGTTGCGTCATTGTTAATATTTGAGAAGGTTTTATTTTCGCGATACTTTGCGGATGCAGCGTGTCATGTAAATAAAACCCTTGCAAAATGGCAAAATCACTTTGCTGTTTACTGATGTAGGTAAATCATGCTCAAGCCACCATTTTTATCATCACAATCATGTCTTTTATAGTTAGTGCGGAAAATAAACTTCTTGAATGTTTTTGAATTTGCAGTATGATATTCTTTCAAGTCTCCAGAAAAGAGCCACTGTGTAATTGAAATTTTGTTTTCTTATTTCTCAACCAAAACATATGTTGTGGGTACTCAAAAGATCCGTCTAGATGTAAAAATATTTTTGAGGCTAGTGCATTCCAAACATATGTTAAATTTGATGGGTAAAATATAATGACAATTATAATATATAAACTTTTGCTTGACCCTTTGTATATGGGAAATCCCTAAATAGGTACTTTAGCAAACAGGGACAGAAATACATCCTAATTTAGGAAATTCTACCTATGACCCCTTAAAGTACACAATGGGCGTTCCCATACTTATTTATCAATATGTATGGGAAAATCAATTAGAATACAAAGAGTTAATTATAGATATACTTTATAAATTATTTGTTTGTTTGTTTGATTTGATTCTTTACATCTCATCAACAATCTTTCAGTTATAAAGGGACGGGTCTTCCTGGGCTGAACCAGTACTAAGCTAGGATTAATGTTCTTGCTCAAAAACACAACACAGTGACCCCGTTGAGGCTTGAACCAGCGGCCCCTCAGTCTCACGTCAAGCAATCTACCAATGAGCCACTGCGCTCCCTCTTTAATAAATTACACCTTGGCACAATAAGAAGTAAATATATTTTCTGTTAACCCTTTACCTCATAGAGACACCTTTTACCACTTTTGCAAATAGAGCAGACCCAGATCAGGCAGCTCTTGTAAGAGCTGCCTGATCTGGGTCTACTCAATTTGCTTATGGAAATATAATATGATCATACACTATTGGAACTGACCAGTAATTTCTTTGTTCTATGTACAAGCGTGAAAGTCTATTTACAAATTATTCATAGTGGGTGGAGCTTAGCATGACTATTCATGAAGGAAAGGTAATTTAGCTGTACAATAGTATGGAATGTATAAAATCAGGGATCAAAATGTAGCACAAGTTTGCTAACTTGCTAAATACTAGTTATTTTCTCACTTGCTATATTTAGCATGTGAAAACAAGTCTCAATCATGTAAATCAAAACCTAGCCTGGCATCAGTCCACTAAATATATATAATTATGTTTACAATTATATTTAACTATGAAAAAAAATCATCTTCTAAAAATTCTATTCTCTCTGATAGTCAAATTTAGTGATGTCCAAGCCGAGAACTACTTCCATGTAAAGTTTATAAATTGCTATCTTAGACTTAGAGAGATATCAGCTTTACTAAAACAAATGACATTAGAGACTGGGGCCAGTCTAATCAAAATCATGCAACATTTAGTATGTGAAAACATTTAGTAACAATCATATAAATTAAATCAAAACCATGCAACATAACAGAAGCTGCATGATAAATCGTGGGATCCTGATCAACCAGCTTCTTCTTAAGCTTGCTGATCTGGATCCACACTTTTTTTGCCAGGAAAACCTATGAAACCAGAAAGATGATAATAAACATATGGGCCGTGACGCGAGAAAACCTGTCTTCTGGGGTTTGCGAACAACAAAGGCACAGACCAGCCTGCCCATCTGCCCAGTCTGATCAGCACCTTTGTTATTTGCTTATTGTACAGTATCATATCTAGACCTGCTTCAAGCAAAATTTAAATTTTCTAGCTATAGTCCTGCCGCAATAATAAGAAACGCGAAAATCTGGAATATTATTTTATTACTCGCATTTTTCCGAACATTAAGCTCAAATCTGGATTTAGAATATCCTGCAGTGTCAGCAGAAAATTGTTTGAAGAATCTACTACCACTGCCCTGACCCCTAATCTCTTGGGAATTTCGACATTTTTAGGCTTTCTGAAAAGCGGGGGAATTTAAACGGTGTAACAGCCATGTGACGGCCTATATATCTGTACTTAAATTTCTACAGGTAAGTGTCAAAAGCATCACACATTTTAAAATCGTGATTACTTTGTACATGCTAGTTTTATTTTTTAAGCACCGTCATTCAGTTGATAGTATCCATTCAATCAGCGTAGACACAGATCCAACTGATCCATTAGATTCAGTTTGATCCGGGTAAATACTGTTTGCTATGTTTGTAAGGACATTATCTACTAAAACAGCATGATGTGGCTATTATGGACATTTTTTATAAAACAACTTTTACAGTGGTACATGGCATAAGCATTATCAACTACATATGCAATTTTATAGTCAACCATTCATTTTCTGTAAAAAGCTGTTTACATACATTCTTTCAATGGAAACACTCACGAAAAAGTCAAATAAGTGGAATAAAATGCCCAAATTCTATCATTATAATTATTAGAGCTAAAATTAGCAGTAATACCAGGCAATATATTTTGTCAAAATACTGCCTGAACTGATTCACGATTATTGAATGCTCAATGTGATATAAATTGAAAATGTACATCCAAAATCATTTATTCGCGATTCTAATTTATGCAGCAGTACTTTATATATACGATACACTTTATGCTATACTGAACAGGAGTGAAAACGCTTCACTACAATATTTCATATTTTGTGAGAAAGTATTGGACGAAAGGTATTTACTAAAGCTCAATAATGTTTTCCAGACATCCAGCAAGCGATTCGTCAAAACTCCACCAATTTGTCCCTTTCGATGTCAGAGTTATGTTTCTTTTTGTGTTAAGAGCGTTATTCACCGAATTTTGCAATTGCGCGTGCGCAAAAAATATTGTTATGCTTATTAGAATTCGACATACTTTTGTTGCATTAATACACAAGAAAACTGTCTGACGGTAAATCTTGTATTAGTTCGTACACTCGAATAGTTCGTACACCATAGATTATTCACGACTGGTCAGCTCAAAATGTCAAGTATAAGTTCGTACAGTGGTCATTTTTTATCTGTCATATTTATTTGTTCGTAAACAACGTTTTTCCTTCGTTATTTCCTGTGTTTCATTCAGTGTAGCTGTCTACAATACCATCGTGTTAACTTTCGCGTTGAGTAAGCCAAACATATCTTTTTCAACTGCCAATCTAACGGCCAAGTTCGCTTATACCCCCATTTCACCAAGGATTAATTTGGCCCCGATAGTACCCGATCAATAATTTTGGTTGATCGGCCGCATATCTGCGAAACAATCGGGAACTTGGGGACAATCACGGGCAATCACCTGAGAAGGTCTGGAAAGGTCTGGTGCAATCGCCTCAGTCCTGCGAGAATCGGGTACCGAAAAAGTGATCGGCTACTGTTTTTAAACATGTTCAAAAACAGTAGCCGATCAAAACCCGTCGGCCGCTGGTCGTCTTGATCGTCTGAGGGTCTTCTGGAGGTTGCCTTGTCTCGCCTGCCCTCTGGATCTTTCGTGTACTCTCTGGAGCTCTATTCTATCCTCGGGAGCTTTCGTATACCATATGCAGCTCTCTGCCGAGGATTGTGCGAAGGGTGTCACAAAGAATTGATAGTTACTAAATACAACAGCAAGATATGGTTCTATATTTTAAATTACTCAAAATCTCTATGCATTATAATAGATTTAAAAATTAATACCAATACTAGAGAATATAAACCAATATGATTTTTGAAAAAATGGACACTTTTCAAAAAAAAGTACTGAAACGAAAACACAATTGAAAGCCCTTTAAAAACTCGCAAGTTTACTTCTTTTTGGAAATTTTTCTCTTGGCCCCCTACTTAGCATTTTTCCTAATGTAATATCATTTTACTGTGCTCTGATAGAACGAACTTAAGAGCAAAAACAAGACCCTGCACGGAGTATTGGTACATGGCTTTCCCTAGCTGGCAAAAAAGTCGACTTGATTCTTTAATATAGACGGGACTCAATCGGGTCAAAATAAGCTGGGCAATAGGTGGCTATTCAGGACGACCATCGGGCAGATTAAAAGATTGATTGATCAGGGACAATCTGGTCCAGATCGGACCGATCGGAAAAAACAATCCTTGATGAAATGGTGGCATAACTTTACTCCACCATTGACGTCGCACGTATTAAATTACATTAAGATCTTTCTGAAAATGCTAGGTTCAATGAACGTCGAGCGGATGCAAACTTACAAGCCTATGTCGCCAATGCGATCAAATCGTCGGAGATGTTTTGTACGGTCATTACAAAAATCAAATACTCTGCCGTATGTGAGCGAAGTCACGTGTCGAATCGGGATCACCCAAGCCGCCGCGTGCGACACGGAGGGTACCGCTACATGTATGTTTGTGCTCTCTCTTGAGCACTGCTCGGACCAGTACATGAAATCAACTTGCGCGGAGCCCCATATGACTTGCTAGTTCTTATGACAAATGTGATCAGCTAAGGCTCAGGAGAACATATGCGTTTGCGCAATCTCGTCAGGGTCTCTCTGTTCACTAACATACAGTTTGAAATGGATGAAGACTCAAGCAACGTATGTACGTACGTTGTGTACGAGTTCAGCGGTTCTCTAAGTACTTGAAACAAGCTCAGAAATCAATTTTGAATTTGTCAAATTTGCAAAAAAAATGTAAAATGTCTCCCTTCATCAAAAACAAATAGGGAATATTAAATATTTGGTAATCTTCAATTTATCACGATTTTCGATATCTTTCTTTCTTTTGTCAAACCAGATAGACCTATCAGCACATTGTTCCTACCATTTCTCGACCAGTAATGTGCTCAGACTAAGATGCAACAACACATTGATTTTCCTATAGAGATTTCAGTGATAAAATTTCAAGCTTGGCCAATTTGGTGAAAAACCCACTTTCTAAGGTTGCTTTTCTAAACGATCAAAACACATTTATGGTTGTCACATGTCTAAGACTACCATTTCGTTCAGTCGGATCTGGTTGACAGTGGATTTCTGAAGGCCTTAACTGTGTGAGATTTCTGTTCAAATTGTAACCTGAAAAATTGGACCCCTGTCACATTTAAATGACTTTCGTGTGTTTCCTCGTCTCATGACAACACCCCTTAACCTTTAACATTATGCATAACCCAGTCTTTCAACATTCAGATACACTTTCATTTGCTTTACTGGCTTGCATCAGTTTGCATATAAATGGAACAATTCAGGTGTAGCGTTTTCACTTTTATTCAGTATATAACCGACACGGCGGTCACTGACCTGAAATGGCATCGAATGATTTAGTCAACCGTTGCATATTATTAATAAACTGGGTCAGTTTATGTCCATTCTAGCATCAGTAATACTCCCCCGTTGAAAAGAACCAAAAATATGCCAAAATTCCATCTAATTGCAGAAAAACACAGCAAACACATCAGATTGAAAATTTTGTCAAAAAATACTGCAGCTTTTTCTACCTGCATATCGAAAAGTTCAAGAGAAAATAACGTGAATAGATGCACTTAAAGTCGATTTTTCGCGTTTCTTATTAATACGGCAGTACTATAGTCTCTATAGCTGAGCAGGCTGATTTGAGTCTCTCTTTGACGGAAATCCTAAAGACAGGTTTTGTCGCTTCATGGCCCATATGATTTACAGACTCCTGGGGTGAGGGGGATAGTATGTCTCCCTACGGTAAAGACTTAAACGCAGGCCTCAAGGTAAGAAAGCTAACTTATTTCTCATTTAAAAAACATTTTGTGGATGCTCAAAAGAACCGCCATTGAGACAATATCTATGGTTAAAACTGATGTGAAAACACAGGTTTAGGTAAACAAAATTTTTGAGCATAAAACTGTTAGTATTTTCTTACGCATCAGTTTTAACATATGTTGTGGGTGTTCAAAAGA
The DNA here is from genome assembly GCA_964019695.1 of Loripinus fragilis. Classification (NCBI taxonomy): domain Eukaryota; kingdom Metazoa; phylum Mollusca; class Bivalvia; order Lucinida; family Lucinidae; genus Loripinus; species Loripinus fragilis. The sequence goes on from OZ026530.1 coordinate 13,374,481, forward strand.
ACTGTCTCCAAAATTTATGAGTGTAAAATTGTTAGTATTTTCTTATCCATCAGTTTTATCATGTGTTATGGGTGCTCAAAAGAGCCATCTCATGTTGTGGGTGATCAAAAGAGCCCTCTCATTGAGACGGTGCTTTTGAGTACCCACTACATGTGTTTTGGTTGAGAAAAAAGAAAATTAATTTTCTGGTAATTTTCTGGTAATCACGGATCTGCACATGAGCAGGAAGCTATTTACCCTTGTCATGCTGAATCTTAAGTATTTTGTATGCACAAGTACTACACTCCTCCCCATGCAATTTTTATCCTGTTAAACGGCACCATTCTACTTGTAAGCATGTATCTTCAATCGGGATGGAAAACAGTGTGGATCCTGACCAGATGGCATCATCAGAGGCCATCTGATCTGAATCTACAGTGTTTTCAAAAACTGATAAATTTATTTAGTAAGATGCAAAGATGAAACACATGAGATAAAAAAAATCCTAAAAATTACAAATTTACCAACCTGAAAATAACTATATGTCTAAAACAGCCACTTAAAAATAGACAAAACAAAGAACTTAACGACAAATGGTAGCTTAATGAAGGTCGAAAGTATTGCAGAATGCTCTCTTGGAGCATTCTACAATACTTTTGACCTGCATTAAGCTATGATCCATCTTGACAAAAAAAATTTAGTCTTTTTTTGAGTGGCCACTTAAGAATGTTTTAACTGTACAATAAATGTAATATATTCCCTTCTGAATTGAAACAATAAACTTAGGAATGGTCCATTGTATATATCGTGGGGTCACAGGTTAAAATGTACAAATAAAATCTTACAATAATTGTTTCTCTACTTAGTAAATAGTGTAGACACTCATGAAATGTAGCAGCATGCTGCATTTCATCTGGGTCTTCATTGTTGGCAAAAGTACTCATTTTAGAGTCCCCAGTATAAATAGAGGATATTTCCTTTTTTTGAGGTGAAAAATGTATTTTTACTATGTGAAATATTAAGAATATATTCACATTTGAGCGGCGACATGAGATTTCCAACAATTTGGTATATGCGACCAGCAAAGGCTCAGACTAGCCTGGGTATACACGCAGTCTGATCAGAGCGGTTGCTAATCGCGTGAATTTTCTATGACTGTTAAGATATCGTTCGAACAGCATTTGGAGCTTCTAAGCTTATAAGGCTCGTCTGAGTCTATTCATGTCAAAAATGCCACATTGTTGGAAATCCCATGTGGTGGCTCATTTTTTGAATGATTCTGGAATTCATTTCATCAAGTAAAGTGAAAAATGTATTTTTCATGAATGGCATAGCCACAAAAGAGATATATTATGACATACTGTTACTCAGGCTTTCAGATAAGGGTGCGTAACCAATAACTAAATAATGGATAAGAAAATATTAACAATTTTACGCCCAAATTTTTTGTTTATCTGTAGTTACATTATTTTTTTTCATTTCATGAGATCAAATACATGTTTGATATAATTATAACATGTAACATGAATTGAATTTTCTTTTTTAGTATATACAAGGTAACCCTGTGGGTACTATTGGATTCTTCCTTCTGGAAGATAAAATTAACTCGGAATGGTCCATTATAAGCAAGATTTTAGATGTCTTTAACTTGATCCAATGTATATCCATGGTGAAATTGTAAATGTGATTTAAATGTGAGTTTATTTGCACACCAGCACGAGCACATCTGACATTGAATAGGCTTCTTTACAAGATCAGGGTCGTTGGAATGACTCTCTTTAGTATGTCTATTCAGATTTGTGCTGGAGCTGTAACACTTGCCACATGATTCGCACTTGTATGGTCGAGCCGCACTGTGTGTACGCATATGTGTTTTAAGAAAGTATTGATTTTGAAACTTCTTGTTGCATAAACGACATACAATATTGTCTTCCGGAAAGTGCCTGTACTTAATGTGATCATGTAAAATTTTGAAATTTGTGTATGCCTTATTGCAATGGTCACACCGTAGCACTTTTACATTTACAAACACCACTTCAATATACGCATCATAATCAAAGTCTTTGTCACGTTTACATTTCTTTTTGAAATGTTTCGCTGCCAAATGTTTCTTTAAGTACTTTTTCATGAACCATGTCTCAGAACACAGCTTACATTTCAACTTTAATGCCTTCCTGGTATTTTTGTTCACTGAGTCGATACCGGTCATCTTTTTGTTTTCTCTCTTCACTAACTCCTTCACATCAAGCTTAGGGTAGACTTTATCTTTATCTACAGATTCATCCTCCATTTGTAATACCTTCTGGTTTGTCTTTTCGAGTATTGCAACATAAGATTTCGGTATTTCCAAGCCATTTGAATGGACTCGCCTGTGATGTTCTATCATTGATTTCTTATCAAATCTTTTATTACACAACGGGCAAGGGACTTTCTCATCAGCACTATGTTTAACCTTCATATGTTTTTTCAAACCATTAAGTCTAGCATACACCCTTTTGCAGATTCTACATTCGTATAGACCATCCGTCACATCGACATCATTCTGACCTTGCAACTTGGTATTAATTATGTGGGATTTTCTGTGCTTTATAAACTTGTCTAATTCTTGAAAATGCATAAAACAAGATGTACATTCAAGGAAATTACTAAAGTGTAATTTTATATGGTAGTCTATTTTTTCAGAATTAAAATACATGTTACAATGATCACACTGGAATTTACCTTTCTCATGTTGTCTTCGGTGGCGATTTAGACTAGTTGACCACATAAAAATCTTTCCACATATTTCACAAGGTAATGGATTTTTATGATATTTCCTTCTTAGCAAACTAAACACTTCCTTTTTATCATATCGTTTTGGTTCTAATTTAATACAGTTCTTTGTTATCAAATTGAAGCCATAGTCATTTGGCGGTTCACTCTTTGGTTCTAATTTAACAATCGCAGGTACAAACTTTTCCTCATCAACTTCAACATCAATATTATCATCATCATTGTCGACAACTATATTACCTTCAGCATCTTGAGTGAGGAGTGGAATGTCTTTATGATTTACTTTATCCTGATTCTGCATTTGAATAAATTGTTTAAAATCACTGCTTACTTTTGACATCAGGAACTGTACACATTCATCGGTTTCTTGAAAATCTACCTCTTGTAAATCAAATAACTCTTGGTCAATATCAGCTTGCAATTCCTTGAGGAGGTTAACAGCCTCACTCTGACTTCCATCTGGCTCTTTCTTAACCTGCAATTCCTTTAGGAGGCCCACATCTTCATCCTGACTTCCTTCGGGCGGCTTCTTAATGTTAGGTTTTATACTAGGAAAGATGTCTTTCTCAAGTACTTGGTCTGTGTTATCCATAAATGAGCTATCATTTCTAGAATTATTAGTATCTCCATTATGGAGGAAGACTGTTTCAGCAGCACTTTCCACTGAGCTAGCTCTGGATATTGGACCGTGCTCATGTTCTGCTTTATTGAAATCAGATATTCTCTCATTAAAGGTATCCAGATCTGTAGTATCATCAACATCCCCATTGTGGCTATTGTCTTCTTCTTCAACTTCATCTGTATTCAGCATATTGTCAACTAGATGAACATGCAAATGGTTCCGAAGATCTAACTCTGATGCAAATTCTCCATCACAAAACGGACAAGGTAGGTTATCCCTAGCATGAATTTTCATGTGTTGCTCTAGATACAACTTTAATGTGTATTTTCTATCACACATAGAACATGAGTATGGTCTTTGACCAGCATGCTTTAAAAGATGATACTTCAAACTTATACGGCGAAGGAATTGTCTGTTACATACCTCACATGTTAGCAATGATTTTCCATTTTCTATGTTATTTCTGACAATTGGAGCTGAGGCACAATCCTGATTGACCTGATCGTTCTTCATATGCATAGCCAATTGCTCTAAATCAGAACAAAACATAATTTGTTCTCCATCCACTTCATGATTGTATGTTAATTTATTGACAGTGCTTGCTGCAACATCTGTGTCATTCTCATCACAGATCACACTACACACTATAAGAACTTCATCATCAGTGTTATCTGTATCATCTTTAATTACACCTCTCTCATACCCCGTTTCCATTGGGTTAATATCATCATGTCCAGGATTTTTCTGGAATCTGATGACCCCTGCAGGCTCCATATGATCTGATGTTCTTTGCATCTTTAACAGAACTGACTTCCTTTCTTCACCCAAAACATATCAAGTTGAACCTCATGGCTTATGATACATCATCACTTGAAACTCTTCCTGCAAAAAAATAATAAATAGAGGATCTTACATGAGTGCTCATGTTTTATTGAATTTATTAAACGAGTTTGGGGAAAAGAGATAAAATGCGAGGCTTGCAGAGCATTTTATCTCTTTTTGCAACTTGTTTTTATAAATTCAATAATACAAGAGCACGAATGTTAGATTCCAATCATCATATGACAAATACTTTGAAATCTCATTTCATCTAAAAACGTTATAATTTTGTCATTATGTACGCAACGTTGTTATGAACGTCATAACGTTTCCCGTAAATCTATAAACCACTAGTGGTTAATGATTTTATTGCATGGCGTTATTTCACTCCCAGACGCGACATCATATGATAATAAAGCATACATAATAAAAGGCTATTTGTGATCTATTAAATTTTAGGTTTAATCTATGTCAACTCTAGTCTCAGCAACCAGCTTTTTTTGCACACAGGATAAGGATATCTGAGATTTTACCCTCGGATAGAAAATCTTATCCTACCCACTCATGATAAAAAACTTATTATCTTTGCTCTTACATCATGAAAATATTTTGGATGTGTATGGTGATATATTTTGTGGGGACCAATTATCATAAAATGGGAAATTTTCGAGTCATCCAATTTTCGCGGTGTTTTGTGGTTAGTCGTGACTTAACACAAAATACAGGGAAAATTGAAATCCGTGAAATATTTTCCAAGTTTGAACAATTGTTTACTAACCTTTATAGAACAATAATTTTGTATTGATTTGTGTTCATAAAACACCGTTTATCATAGTCTGACCAGCGTAGTTTACAGGTCAAGCTACATGTTTACTGTTCATTGAACATGAATAGATCAATCAAGTCCATGCTCGTGAGCGTTCGATCATTACACTATAGACAGCTTGGAAAAGCTGGACGGCTTGAAAAAGCCGGAAAGATAATTGATTAATTCCTGATCATTCATTCAGTTTTGGACCAGTTATTAAATGTATCAGTATGTGTTCACATATTTCTGTCAACGTGTGTTATTAAATAATTATTAAATAAATGGTACTAAAAAGTGATTTTTTGATGAGAAAAAAAGACAATTTTATTGCATTTCCAGTTAAAGCCAACACTTAAAATGTACCGCTATTCTATGCACAAGGTTTAACTGGAGAGCAACGAAATACTATGATTTATCTTTCAGATGAAATACGGACAGCACCTAGTTGTAACCATTGGAAACAATCAACTAATACTTCAGACAGTTCGCAGGACATTTAACTTGCAGTTATAATTTTTGCCTGTACAAAAAACGGTGAAAATTAAAAACTGCGAATATTTATACTCACGTTTTTGGGACAAAAATGCGAAAATTTGGTGACGCGTAAATATTCCATTTAACGATAATTTGATCGACTCAATTCTATCAAAGGGCACATGAATTCATAGTACATTCAGAGTAGATTGTTTAAAACAATGTAAGCTTGAAAACATTTCAGCAACAAGGAATCAAAACCTGTATTTTATGGTCATTTATCATATGACGTCGCGTCTGGGAGTGAAATAACGCCATGCAATAAATAGAGGATATTTACTTTTTTGAGGTGAATACCAAATATATTTCATCGAGTGCGGTGCAAAAATCAGTATTTTTCACGAGTGCGTAGCACGAGTGAAAATGCTGATATTTTCACCGCACGAGATGATATATATTTTGTATTTGCCGTAAAAAAGTAAATTTTCTTTTTATTTTATACTCAACAGAAATACAGAAATCACAACCTTACTTTTTACTTGGTCGTTTCTCGTTCGATTTGACTTTTGCAGTGTGTTTATTGGGTATAACATTGGGTGTAAACGTAGTTTGCACCAAGAAAATGGCTTAGAATCATATTTCAACGAATGAAACGCAAGAAATGAGCATTTAAAGAAAGTCTATTGAGTGTGCCTTACGGTAGGCGTCACGTGCAAACTGGCGCTACGCCATGTCAAACCGTGACGTCATTATGTTTGATGATGACGTCACAACATGCGTAGCGTTATTTTTGACAAATATACTTCACTTAAAACCTTATTTTAAAAAATCCCAGTCACAAAATTGCCAAGAAAGCCTTGTTTTGCTACAGTTCTATTCTATTCTACAGTGAAAATATAAATCGTATCACTCACTAGTGAAAAAATACGATATTTTTTCACTGTAGAAAAATACCAATTTTACTCACATTTGATATGCATTGAATTCACTGCTTGTGATAAAATAAAATCTGTAAACCACTAGTGGTTTATCGATTTTTGGGAAACGTTATGACGTCCATAACAACGTTGTAATGACAAAATTATAACGGTTCGTTTTAACGCCAGAAATGAGATTTCAAAGTTATTTTAATGTCATATGATAAATAGAGTCTAACATTCGTGCTCTTGTATTATTGAATTTATTAAACTCGTTGCGAAAAAGGGATAAAATTCTCGGCAAGCCTCGCATTTTATCACTTTTCCCCAACTAGCTTAATAAATTCAATAAAACATGAGCACTCACGTAAGATCCTCTATTTAGTTGACAGGCTGAAACTGGAGAGCGTTCTTTTCCTGGTCAGTTAAAAAGATCATCAAGCATTATAAAAAAGATATAGCATGGATGATATTCAACAGACTGCATGCCTGAATATAAAGACCAATCGCAGTTTATGGCTAGGGTTTCCCGTTTAATTACATGAGTATGTGTAGGGCATGAGACTGAATGACAAGTTGACAATGGTGACCTATATATTTCATTGGTGGGCCAGTGCTTGATGGTTGTCGTTGGCTTGGCACATGGTGGCTCAACTACATGTAGAGATTATCTACAGCTCTGGCTGATTTAAGTCATTTTCTTTGTTTCATCACAGTATGTTAATCATTTTACTGTTTCCCAATAATGATATATTGCATTCATGTATGTCAAGAAGCATCTACGCGAGCTAATCAAATTTTGTTTTTGTTTTTTGAGAATAGCAGAATCTAGGGCAAAGATCTGGCCAGTAAAAGTAATTTAAGCCACTCAGAGAGCAAATTCTTTCCTTTAAGAGCAGTTCCTTATGGTATGGAAAAATCATTTTTACCACATTAGGTAGACTCCCTTGAGCGTTACTTTTTAATACGAATGTGCGTAATTGCGTAATGGGAGCTACGTAAATGGTCACACATAGCAGACCAACCCATGGCATCCTGAGGAATAGCCACAGAACACTAAAAGCCATACAGCATCAAGAAGACAGTTATAGTAAAGCAACCAGCTCTGTCTTCTTCAGTGATCTGATTGCAAAACTGGAAAGCAATCAAACTATTGCATAACAAGCACAACTCCACCCGCACCCCACCCCCCCCCCCCCCCCCCAATAAAAAACAACAAACTATAGGAGCAGCAATATATGATAAATCGACAGCAGTACCAAGTGAATAGTACAATTGTTAACAACAACCAAATCATCCTTGAAATTGTACAATTTTTCAAGCGAAACTTGCGGTCTTTGAAATCTGCAAGGGGCAGAGTTGCTAAAAAGACAAGCTTTGCGATATCATGAAGTATCTTACCACTGTATTCGCGGCGGCAAGAGCTTGAAGCCAGAGGGATATGAAAGATAGAGACCAGGTTTATCTGTCTGTTTGTCCTTCCTTTTGTCTGCCCCTCCGTCAGTCTGCCAGGGCCCTAGATCAGATTGTGTGATTAAATAGTTTTCTTAATTCCAACCAATGAGATGATTCTTTTGACACCCAAAAGCTGGATAAGAAATTATTCACAGCATCCTGAACAGCATGATTACAGAAATATTTCAGTTTGTTGTATACACCTAAATCATCGTCCCTTAAATTGTATGTTTTGCCCATCAATGAGACGGTTCATTTGCGCTTTTTCAAAGCTATGCATAAGACTCAAAAGCAGGTAACTATCGACCCGCCAGCCGGATGCCATCTAAATGGAGTTTCACTGGTGGGGTGGGCCGATTTTTAGACAATACTTGTCTATATGCCAAAATTAACTTTTGATATAAGCCTATTAAACATGCAGAAGACGTCCATTTTAGGTGCATTTTATGGTCCCCTATTATAGTGGGCCAGTCCATTTAAAACGTTTAAAAAAAGCAATGTGGACCTAGGTCAGACTGCTATCCTAGAAGCAGTCTTATCCGGGTCCACAATGTTTGTATACCGAAATTAGACAGGGCCTTTTCTCCCTATCACCAGGGGCCGAATATAGGCCCCATTCCCAATCAAAAATATCATCCTTTTTTCCAAATTTCAAAAAAAAATCCCAATCTGAAGCTCAAAAAAAGAATCTTACCAGGGAGCGAATTCAATTGCAAAATAGCCGCATAATTGCTCTGTAAGCAGAACTGTAACTTTGACATTTGTGATAGTAATAAGATATAATACATTGATTTAACTTTTCATTTACACACGAATAAAATCATCATGATCATGCACATGTTTAAGTGTTGTTGTTTTTTACTGTTTAACAGTTTACACTTCTAAAAAAATCCCAAAATAACCCAAAATGCCGCATATTTTTCCCAATTCAAGCCAGGGGCCTTTTCCAAAAACAGCTGGAAAAGGCCCTGTTAGATGATGACTTAAACTAAAACATGTAGCAGATTTAGATGTATATGAATGATAGACTCTTGCAACCAATAAAGCAAGGTTGGCAAAATGCCGGCAAATAAGCATATTTGCCATGCCAGTGGCATTAACCGGGAAATACCGGGAAATAATGGCAAATAATGGAAAATACTGGCAAATATGATTTACAACCTTCCACATTAAGATTGGTAATTTCAATAATAGAGGTTATTTGTCTTAATATTTCATTTCTTCTAGTTTATAGTCTCATTCTTTAAACATTCAAATTTAAAAAGTGAATTTCAGAAGAAGAAAAAAAACTGTTTCTTACCTGCCAAAGTACTCATCACTCAGTTGGCTTGTGCAAGGTTACAGATAAGGTTGGCTGAGTGACCTTATCTGTACTATAACTCAATTAAAGACACTCCTGTTTGTGGTCACCTGGACTTTAATTGTCTTAAGTTAAAATATGAAGTATCAAAGTTGGGTGTTTAGATGAGTGACCCTTATCTGTACTATAACTCAATTAAAGACACCCATGTTTGTGGTCACCTGGACTTTAATTGTCTTAAGTTAAAATATGGAGTCAATCATGACATCCTATTGAACATCCTTGCCCCTGGCTATACAGTATCCACTTGGGGATGTGTTGTTTTAACAGATTATGACAGGCACAGGTGTCAAACAATTGTCAGATACACAGGTAAATTTCTCCCCATTTAAAGAATTTTCCCTTGTCCTGCTAGACCCAGAATAAACCCTTGTCCTGTTGATTCCATTTTTGAAAACACTAGATCCTGATCAGCTGGCTTCTTTCAGAGGCCATCTTATCAGGATCTACACTGTTTTCCATACTAATTGAAAATACAGATAAAATCTGAACAGGATAATATTTGGGAGATATAAAATATTCAGCATGAAGATACTATTTATTGTTAAAAATTATTTCATAATTACAGTCTAAGATTCATTTTTGGCATTTTTAACATGTTTAAATGTATTTATGGGTTTTGATATTGTGGCCTCATATTCAATATTTACATTTTCACTTATTTAGTTAAATAATACTATTTTAAGTCAACTTCCTGAAGATATTTGCTGCATTTTACAGCTAAAAATCATATTTGCCAGTATTTCTCCGCAAAAAAGTTATATTTGCCACTTGAGCCTTACTTGCCATGCCGGTAAATACCGGTAAATTCCACCGGTAAATACAGGGGTGGAATTTTCCGCCCAACCTTGCAATAAAGATCCAGTATTTAACATCTATGTTGAGCGAACAGCGGCATTTTGGGTTATTTTGGGATTTTTTTAGAATAAAAATAATCCAAATTTGGAGTTAATGAGAACTCTGTATATATATAAAAGGGTGGAAAATGCTGGCAAAGAAAAGAGCGATTTTATACAACCTTGCAATAAAGATCCAGTATTTAACATCTATGTTGAGCGAACCGTGCGGATCCAATTCACAGCAGTCTGATCTTGGTCAAGACTGTTTGTAAGTATGCAAAGAGTCATTTCTATTTTTGCCATGAAAAAATAAATAAATAAAATATATAACAGAGTTCTCACTAGGATTTTGAAAAAAGGAGTAAAAATGCTGTTCGCCAGAAAAAAATGGAGTTTTACCATACTTTTCTATTGGCACTTTTGAAAAAGCTGGAGTCAGAATAAAAAAGTTGGAGTAAAATAATCCAAATTTGGAGTTAATGAGAACTCTGTTATATATATAAAAGGGTGGAAAATGCTGGCAAAGAAACGATGGGAAATTTGGAAATGAAACTCTTCGGTCTTATTCACACTGGTAAATGTATATGTCGATTTGCTGGTATTTTACGCATTTTACCAGTACTTCATTTACCAGAAGTGGTAGATATTGGTGTTAGTACTATATAGAAAATATGCCATATGCCTAAAGGAATAATGAATAAGATCATTTTAAGTATTCAGTGTGTGCATGGCGATTTAAGTAAGCATTTAGGAATAGATTCGAGTACTGATCATCCAGATCGGTACTCGAATCTATTCCTAAATGCTTACATAAATCGCCATGTGCATGCCTAATACTTAAAACTGATCTATAGTCCTTTAGGCATATGGCATGTTTTTCTTTATATGATTTAACACCAATATCTACCACTTCCGGTCTATGAAGTACCGGCAATACGCGTAAATACCAGCAAAACATAAACATTTACCAGTGTGTTTTTACAACATATACAACACGACACGGAGCTATCTCCTGTGAATGCAATGATCCAGAGCAAAAACGTAATACTATCGGCATTCTGTAGTTTAAAAGACAGAAAATTGTCAAATTGTTGAACTATATGGATTGATTGAAAAGTTTATTTGGATCGAATATTAAATGGATGGAATGGATTGATGCGCTATTAATAATCGGCCGCGACGCACAAGAAAACCTAGACTTATGCAAGTCTCCTTCTTAAATTATTTTTTTATTTTAAAAAAAAATATGAGATATATTTCACTTCATGAATTACTTTAGTTCTCTAAGTGCTATTAGAGAGGATTGAAGACATTATATGAAGTAAAATGAAATTGGCATTGGAGACTGAATATCAGTCTAAAGAAAACCCGTCTTCCGTGTTTCCAATCAAAATATACATTTATATTACCCAGTTTGCATGTCGTGACATTTCCGGGAAGATGACGCCTCAGTGCTCCAGATAATGTTGACTACGGTCTACCATCATTAGGGGTACTGGTCCAAATGAAACTTGATCCGTACCAGCTATTTTCAATCCGTACATGTATTTATTTTGGCAAAGCCAAACTCTTTATGAAAGCTTATACTCGTATTTAAAACTGTTATTACCCATCAATGAAAATGGCGATGTCCCTATTATATATATATATATATACACAAGTTGGCAAGACTATTGGAACAGGGAATCCCGATGATTGTTTTAATTTCCGTCTGTAAACGCGCTACTCTTCCGAGAAATTTCTACTTTCACTTTCAAATATGACAGGTTCAATGAAATTACAAGGATCAAACTGATAGCAAACTCCCCGGGTGGCTTCTGCGCACATATTATTCTGAAAACACATATTCTTCAAGGAGACATGTTAAGGGGGCACAACCGAACATTGGGAAGTTTGTATTGAGGCAAAAAAAAAACATCGGTAAGCAGTCGTAGCAAGTTGATTCTGGATTTCTGAAAGCATTAAATTTGACAGATTCACAAATCGGTTCAATTATCAAGCATCTTTTGATTCGAATTGGATGAGAAATACAGGTTGCTGGTAAAAACGTACCGTACAGGCAAATAGACACCCGTATTCGGTACATACTAATTTTAAACTCTATCCGTATTAGGGGAAATTGGACTTGTAATTTACGTTTGTACAGACGCTATCTGGAGCACTGCCATCTGTATCATGTACTTAAATTACATCTTGAGATCTTTAATGTTAAATTATAATTTGTTCAGGTAACAACCACTGCTATTCTGTGATTGTTGTATATTCTACCGGACCCCGCGCCATTCCTCAGAAGCGAGGTTTGGGGTCAGGTACCGGACCTGGAGCCTCTGAGTTTAGGGGTCTGGTACCGGACTCAAAGAATCGTTGTCCTGGAAAGTGTGCGTGAGTTTTACAATTCTGAGTGAATCACACGCAATTCTGGGTGAATGGGAACACTGGCAATATCCCTAAAATTGATCCAAGTATCCCGCTTTCCTTTAAATATTTACAAAAATATATCGCATCCCTTTAAGTTTCTGGCCAATATCCCTTAAAACCCTGCCAGGGCCTCAGTAAATGCATGATGCTCATGCTAACGGTTTTCTCAGGTACAATTTACATTAAATTGCTATGGGCAGAACCGCAAAATCACCTGATAATAAACCTGTAGCATATGACCAAGATATTCTTGTATTCTTATCTCTATTTTAAGCCAAAATTTACATTTCGGCATCGAAAAATTCCTGTTAATTCTTAGCATCGGTAACTCTTACAACTTGTTCATATCTGCAACTGCAAAGAAACACAGAAATAAAAGCCGGAATTTCACAAACGCCCCAGTAACGGAGTGTTATCTTATGGGATCAAACTCCCCAACAGTGGCACGTCTGGACAACCCCAAGTATCAAACATAGACCATCCCAAGAATCAAACCAGATGGGATAATCCATTGGTGCATTAATGGATGATATTTGGTCTGATCCTTTATCTATTTCAATGTGGGCGCGAGTAGCAAGGGGATATGGTGTCGTTACGCAGATGTGGGTCCGAGGATACATCACCTTTAAAACTGATTATATTCATCAATTATTAACCTTTCTACCATGCGCGGGTCTAGGGGATCCGAACCTAGGGGCGGATCCAGGATTTCTTGAAAGGGGGTTCATATGTAGAAAGGGATGGGAGGTTCGCTTTGCTGATTTTACCTCATTTTTCTTAAATAACCTATGAAAATGAAATAATTTACTCTCATTGAGACCAGATTATTTCATTTTCATAGGATATTTAAAAAAGGGGAGCATGGAGAGGGGTTCGAGCGAACCCCCTGAACCCCTCTGGATCCGCCACTGGAACCCAAAGCTATACGTTTCCTCAGGAATACTGGTTCTGGCCCAGGGGGGGGGGGGGGTACTCTGATATTTTCACACATACGTAGGCTCGGCCCATTTTTTGGGTTCAAAATTCTGAATTTCAATATTTTTGGGGGTTTTCAGAAAAATGAATAATTTTTGGGGTATGAAGATTTTGTGGATATTTTTTGGGGGTCATCACATAATTGGGCTAGTTTGAGGGTCATTTCTATGCAATTTAGGGTCTTTTTTTAAGGTCAAGGTACAGAATTGGGATATTTTTATGGGTTGCTAAAATTTCAAATATTTTTTTGGGGTGCTTGAAATTCCTGATATTTTTTGGGGTGAACAGTAGATGCTGGGTCCGGGCCTACGTATGCGGAAAAATTAGAGTACCCCCCTTGGGGGTTCTGGGCCCCCTTGGAAATCACAAAGCTGTAGGTATCCTTAGGAATAATATAGTATGGACCCCATGGACGGATCCAGGATTTCTGGAAGGGAGTACATACATGTATATACATGTATATTGGCGTGGAGGGTTTGCTTTACTGTTTTTATCTATTTTTTCTTAAATATCCCATGAAAATCAAACAATTTGGTCTCACTGAGACCAAATTATTTCATTATCATAGGATATTTAAAAATGGTGGGTTGGGAGGGGGTTTCAAGCGACCCCCCCCACCCCCCCCAAAAAAAAAAAAAAAAAAAAAAAACCCGACTGGATCCGCGACTGGACCCCCATGAAAATCACAAAGCCACCCAGCCAGCATTCAGTGTCGGACCGTTCCCAGCTAGCAAGCTATATGAGACCCATACGAGCGCCTTTTTGGGACCTATATGGGGAGTGCGACCGGGCCCTACATTGGTCCCATATTGGCTGCAACATGTAAATTTTATACAATATTATCAAATGAAATAAATAGTGTATTAAAGTATAGATCAAGTTACGCATGCATCATAAGTAAGGAAATAAGTATAATTATATAAACACGTTGATATCATTTGCTTTCTTTATGGGACTGTTATGTGGTACCCATCTGGGCAACCTATAATAGGCTAGCCCAAATGGAACCCATAGGCATGTTTGCTGGATCATTGGCTCGCCAGCGAAATGCCACTGGAATGACATTTCATTGGCAGGACAAGGTTGTCCCGCTTTTACTTGTTTACTTAGTATAAGTATTTTTAAAATGCTGGTAAGGACCCTACCCATACCCCCATCCATCCAGACAAAAAATTCTGGATCCGTTTATGTCTCACATACCAATGCCTACAAGACAAGATACAGTAAAACAATCCTATTGTCCAACATCACCTTCTGGTGAGATATCCCTGACGACCTACAACACAGGTATTTACCATTCTCGCGAGACCTGACGATACCTCATCTAGAGAACGTGCTAGCGTGCTTCATGTTTGCGACAATGAGGCATTTACGACTTCGGTCGCTAATATTTGTCTGCCATTTGATTATATGACGAAATAAGTGTGACCTGCTTGTTTCAGCAAATTTGGATTGGTAAAGAATGTAGGTAAATATATATCATTATGTTCCAATCGGAGAAAGCATGGCCACATTCGGTGCGAATGAAAGACTTTTTAGCTTACCTAGTCATTGAAAAGTGGGTTTCATTAGCCCATTTAAGCCTAGCGTTCTTTTTGTGGGACATGGGCAAACAGTGCAGACCCAGATCAGACGCCGCAGAACGCGGCGTCTGATCAGGGTCGTCACTGTTTGCTTACAGAAAGTTCATTAAAATTTGAACAAAAATGAAAAATACCCCCAACAACCCTTAAAACGTGAATGGACTGGTCCAATTGATAAGACAGGGAGATTCCATTCGGCTTAAATGGGTTAATGGGACAAAAGGTGAATCACAGAAAAAGAAAAGAAAGGAAAAACATGCACTTGACTCTCGGAGACAGCGTGTATGCACATACTTGTCTGACGCTTCGCTTCACGTAGATGCGATAATTAGCGTTTTTTTCGTGTGCTGGCCCATGTTTTGGCCCAATGCCAAGCACGTGTGAGCCCCAACATGAGATTTCCAGCAATGTGGTATGTGCGACTAGCAAACCTCAGACCAGTCTTTGCATACGCAGTAAACTTATTTATTTTTAGTGTTTGCAGGTTGTACTTATTTTCATGATTATTAAGCAAAATTTATGCAAAAGTCATTTTGAATTATAATGTGGGTAAAGCGTCGGTATACCTCCGCTAAATTGTATCGGTCCACTTTTTGTATATCGACGCCCACATTTCCACCGACTGCATATATGGGTCCAATGTATACTTGCTATCTGGGACACGGGATCATATGTAGGTCACGTGCTGACGAAAATTAACAAAACTGTATTTATAAATGAGTCGTGACATGAGATTTCCAACAATGTGGCGTTTTGACATGAAAAGGACCCAGACGAGTCTGTGCAGCCTCCTTTTAAGCTAAGAAACTCCAAAAGCTGTTCGGTCAGTGGCTTAGCAGTCATAGAATATTCAAGTGAATAACAAAGGCTCTGATCAAAGTAAGCAAGTGTGCAAAGATCAGGAATCGATACAATCAAGTACCACACCTGACCCGGAATACCAATGAGAAAGTGACAAGCTCACATTTAGTCACCTCAAACGAGCAGGTGACCACAAGGCACAAATAAATAGACGCGTACAAAGGCATAGCAAACACAAGACAGAAAAAAATATAAAGATACACAAAAGAAGTACCGCCTTGGAACGGTCAATGAAATATTTTACTGGAGGGCTTAAACCGGTTTCACGGCGCCAACCTCACCCTTCATTCAGATGTGGATTAAGACACATAGATATTTGGTTTGCATGAAAGACCACTAACTTATCAATGCATCATCTCCTTGAACACATTAATCAAGATATAAAAAAGAGAGAAAGCAAAGAAAACCAACAGGTAAACACTGGTGGGCCCGACAAACAGCCAAAGCATCAGGCCCCTACAATCTCATTAATAGATCAGCCATTCCACCAAATTTGACCCATATTTGAAAATACCATGTCTCCACTATTTCCATTCGTATTCCTGCTTAAATATGCTTGAATTCTCTAAAAATCATACAATTTCACAGTCCCCACGCCTTGGCTGGTAATTTAAAACAAATTTGAATAGCATCAAAGTATTTGTTTTTAAAAATGTGTTTTGATCAATGTTTGCATATAGCCAAGATTGCAATGTCGCCAAGTTTTTTTTGTGCACATTTGGTATATTTATTTAATGAATCTAATGGGCGTCTCGTATTCCCCCTAAAATCCTTTTTGATCCTTTCAGAAGAATTCCAGAAACGGCCTCATAATTGTCTCATAAGTTTTACATAAGTTATAATCATCAACAATGTATGTGCCTCCAAATATGCATATGCAGCTGTAACTATTTTAAAATGGGATACTGAAAACATATATATTTCATTTACAGATACGTGATGCTGCCTAATAAACTTGAAAATGATAAAAGATAACTAAGGAGAAAGCTTGCTGTTGCTCGAAAACATTGCAAACAGGACAATAACCAAAATGTCACGTTTCAAAATGTGTGCTTCCGTAACGCTTTTATTTAGAAACAAGCATCTCTGAATGTAGATAACGGCCATATTTCTTTGTATAGTGGTTTCTCCGAAATAAATAAAGATGAATAACAATCATAGCTTGTGGTAAGTAATATGTTATCATGTCGCTATGCCTCCGTAACATCTATTTTCCATAACACGGCTTCAAATGCTCATTTAAAGTACACAAACGAGTACATTTCATGATTATGATACTTTGATGCATTATTTTAATTGTGTTTTCGTAAAAAAAGTCTGCGAGCAGGAAAAAGGCATGATTAATTTGGAAATTTTGTTTTGAAACATGTACATAAATACACCTGTCTTGTCAATTTACTCCAAAAGCGACATTGACATCAGATAGAGTTCTTTTTCTGAATGTTTCATCGCATTATATACAAGTTATTAAAATGTAAATGTATTTTCAGCGAATATCAGTGAAGATACATTGTAATCTGCTGACATTCGGTCCGTTACGTATTATAGAACTTTTCTAATGCCACGTTATTTGTCATTTTTATTTGATGAAGCATGAAGAACAATTCCTCAAATAATGTTTTAATGGTATAAATTTGACATAAGGTGCATCCTGGACACTGATTTAATCAAATTACATTTAAAATCGTTGGAAAATTGTTATGGAAGCTAATAGTGATCACACATTTCCATGTAATATGCATATGTTTATGGATAAATCAAACGTAGTACCATGGAGTTACTACCTAGACAATTATTATATACGTGTATCATTACCAATTACATATTTACAATGATGGATCTACAAAGAATGCCCAAAGATGTTATGGAACATATATATTGTGTTACGAAACATACACCTAAGGAATCTTCTAACACATACACTTTTGTTTTGGCATTTTCTTAAAAATTAGCATTTCGAATTAAAAGATATTTTGGAATAAATTAGAACTATGTTTTTCGGTAATGTATGGTAATTTTCAGAGAAAACGGACTAAGAACATTTAAAATATTGATGTTTGAGTTGAAAACTTCAAAAAACGAAAGTCGCAAATTTACCATTTTTCAAACAAATCAATACGGAAAACAGAATAGCAAGGCAATGTACTCGTATTCCATTTATTAACTTGAATTAATGAGACATGATTTTTTTTCAAAGGAAAGTTAGTCTGTATTCTATTATTCCAATAAGAAAACAAAACGTCCAACTTCTATCTTCTACATTTTATAAAAGTGAACAGTCAATGCGCACAAGTAATTAACATTTCCTGACAATCGCGATGCATTATGTGCTCGAATGGCTTTAGATCTGGGGAGCAGGATAGCCATGGTAAACGTGTATTCTGCTAGCTAGCAGCAGAGCCCTGCTAATGGTACTCACAGTGTGGATTTGTTATATTTCAACTGAGCAAAATCATATGAAAAAAGTAAGTGGAGTATGGCCAGGATATACCATAATCAACCAATTGCACCATGAGGAAGAGATGCAGAGCACTAACAGTCACATGATATCGAAAGGCAATTTTAAGCAACCAGCTCTCTCTTCCCCAGCCAGATGATTGCAAAACTAGAAATGACACTATGTACTGCAAAACAAAACAAGGACATAACGCAAAACACCCACAAACAATTGTAGCAACAATAAGCAATGAATCAAAAACAACAGACATACCGCCTTAGAACGTTCAGTCGAAGTTACTGGGGGTTAAATTAACTTTACTGGCCAAATCTTCGCCCTAGATTCTGCTGTTGTCAAACAGAAATACAATGTTAAGCTCGCTTGGAGGCTTCCTTACTTATCCACTGTATCATCACAGGGAAACAATCAATTAATTACTGTGATGAAAAGAAAAATGGCCCTGAACTTATAGACAGTCAGAGCTAAAACAACAACAACAAACCTACCCCAGTTGAGCCACGGTGGGCCAATTCAAAGATAAACATCAGCCACTGATCCACCAATGAAAGTTTTATGCCAAGGTCATTGTGTCTGAAGCCTAACCAACGTGAATTTCATGCAATTTTTTTATTACAAAACGACGTTTTTCATTGTACAGCATGACAAATGAAATTAAAATTGCCTCACTGAAACGCACACTTTTCGAGATTATTTTGAGCCTAAATTCCAATTTTTGTGACTTTCGAATTTGACCCTTTCAAATTAAAAAAGCTGTATTTTGCATAATACCCAAGGTATTGTTGTGAAACTTTCACACATGATGTGAATAATATTGAATATTTGTTTTACAACAAAATATTGAATACTTTTAACATTAATAAGCTTTTGTAGCAAATTGTTTACTGTATGCGTTAGAAGATTCCTTAAGTATATATCTATGAAAATATGTTGGTTGTGTCCACTTTTTGTTAAAATATGTTTATAAATGTTCAATCACCAATGGCCAATTTATGCAATAACTCAATATTACTATCTGAATTCATTTTGCAGCATTTTATGGCTGATACTCATATAGTTCGGAAGAGCTCATAGCAGTAGGCTGAACAATGAGAAGTTACAGGCTCGAAGAGAAAGTTAAAAAGTTGAGCAATCAACTTTTTGATAAATGACTTTATAAAAGCCCAGAATATACAGTAATTTAATGTTGTTATGAAGCTTAAGTGTTAACTTTGCATGAACAGATTCATACGTGTGTCTTTTTTCCACAACAAAGACAAATTCTGGCCACTTGATTTAATTAAACTAAAGTTTGTGGTAAAATATACCTTAAGATCATAATTGATATTAACAAAGCAGGATTCAAGTAGATAAAGTAACACTGAGTCATTTCTATAAACTGTTTCTTGCAATGTTGACATTGTTGAGTGTATTATTGTTATTGGGAAAGGGATTCCGCCCAATAAGCATGCTAATTTTTGTCTTTTATCATTATTCTTTGCTTTAAATACTCATAGAGTCCATATACTAGTTTCTGATGATGTTTTATTACACCCATGTTTCAAAAAGGCACCTTTAATGATGGCTAAAGACAAAAACAACCTTGCATCTATTTCCGTAACAAATGTGAAATGTAAATAACACACAAAGGTTTCTATTTTTAAACACCAGATGCAGTGTTTTTAAGAACCATGTATTACCACCAGCCACTATGATAATCACATTTTTCTTTTGATAAACGCTCGATGAAAAGAAAGATAAGATATGCCATGGTCTATGCATTTCAATCACAGATTGATGAGGATTTCAATGTTCAATCATTTGCAACACCGCTGATCCCAATAAATGATATCTAGCTTGTTAGTACCTTGATTCCTTCTTTTATATGATCAAACATTAGTTTGACTGCATTTTATCAAGATAATCATAGCATTGCATATGCATGTCATATGCTCCGTAACTCTCACAAACAGGTTCCATTTTTGAATTACTGTTACTCATCAACGATACATTGGTGTGGGTCATATTTATACATGTTATTATAGAGGTAATAGACATTTCCGTGACATCAAAACATGCTTATCAAGACGAGTTCATTTTTCAACATTTTTCATTTTATAATGTATCAATTTCGGTGGAATGGCGGAGATAGGTATTTAAGTCGGAACCGTCATAGAGTCTAAAGTCAGACCCACCGCGTGCAATTAAAGAGGAAAGCAAAGTTACCAACTGGGATTGGGTTTACCACCAAGCATGCAGTCTGTTGCAATACAGTAATCTTTATTTATTGTTTATTTGTTTAATTAATGTTATAGCCAATCTTTTTTATAATGGGAAATTATTTATACATGTAACCACAGGGGGTTAACTCAGTCACAGTGCGGGGTGATTCTTTATGAAAGTTGTCAATGATGCTTTATGAAAAGGTTACAGGTGCTTTATGATTTCCTTTATCAGTATAAGGTAGGTGATGGGAAACTGCATTAAACGTAAGATTTTCGAAGCTCGAAAGTATTTTATTTTTATTAATTCATAAAATTGAAAAGCTAAAGGTTTTACTCTGTCAGTCTTTGCGATGATGGTTTATGTGTCAGGGAGTAATGAGCGGTTTAATTCAGATATTGTTAAAACCCAGAACAAAAATAAGTATATTTATCAAAGTACATACTCCATCAAAGATAGAGTGCATACCACTTCAAGTTCAATCTAAATGTGTTTGAAAAAATCATTTTTCTCCTTATGTAAAACTATAAAGGGCTTATTTTAAATGACTAATAATGATAAGCCAAAGACTGGTGGTAAAGAATCATTAACATATTTTGGTAACAGGTTCTTTACCTGTCTGAATGATGGATAACTGGTTCTTTATGAAAGGGTTCGGATACTTTATGAAAGAATTTGCAAAGATGTTAATGGTTTTAGAATCAAATATCAAGGCAATTACACCTATTACTACAGCTCTGATTTGTTTATTGATTGAATTAAGACTTAATGGCCCGGTCAACAATATTTCTGGTATGTTAGGACTCCTCCAAGAGACAGGGAGAGACTAAAAGGGCACAATCCCATCCAAATTTGCCACAAGTCAAGCAAATCACGCCCTATCATTACGATTAAGGTTAAGATTTATTTCAATATTATATTAGTGATGCCGAGACATAGCCTCTGACTTCGTTTAAATTAACTGTTGTTTGATTTGATTTGTTGTGCATGGTAAACAACTGTGGTCATCTTAACTACAGTGTTCCTATGCAAGCCTACTGTAGGGCAGTTTACCGTTACTTTTGCCCATTCTTATACATGTAATGGCAACTTGGTCTTCTTGAATCATCGGGGGAGGAAACAATTCTCCTTGAAAAATATGCTGGGTGCGATCTCCTGTCTGCATGCATACGAGGGTCATCCAATAAAGAATGAGACTTTCTTCATAGTATGAAAACCTGAGTGTGCATTTACTTAAAATTCACCATAATGATAGTTTGTCATCTTAGCAATTCAGGAATATAAACAATATGTTTGTGATTGATTAGTTGCCATAGTAACGAGATGTTCTGTGGAAGGACTTGAAGACGCATGGCCACGTTTACATTATTTTTTGAATACCCACGGTTATTGAAAGTCTTTTATTTTCACTCATAGATAGAATATAATCTCTTGATATATTTTCTTCTACTAAACAATCCTTGTGTTACATAAAATGCTATAAAAGATGAACCAAATATGCATATCCTTTATTTTGGTTGCCTAGCAACCGATTTACTTGATTTTTATAAACACACTACTTTGTGTTGCCATGGTAACTATGTGGGTGAAGAATATCCCACAAAATGTTTCGTTATCTGCAGCTTATTGTCATGAAGTATACATGAACAGAACTATGTTCACTTTATTTGCCTTCGACTATTTGATATTAACTTTTAAAGTCAAGAGGTCAGGGAAAATACCAGATTTTTCTTGAAAACTTGATTTTTTAAGCTTTGTTTCCATGGTAACGGCTCAAGAATCTGAAACATTACTTTCCCCTATTGGCTATAGACAGATTGTATGAGCATATATAAATACTAGTAGAAAAATAAACTATACATCTTAATCTGTTGCTATGGTAACCACGTATAGTGAGCCGGCCACGCATGTTTGCCCAGTCTTCTAATGTTGCCTAGCAACAAAAGTTGAAACTATGTAAAACGTCGAATATGGTACATGTGAACAGCCAAAAAGACGAGCTAGCCTTGAAAGAAATTTCATAAGCCTAGCATGTAAATTCACTGCTCTGTAGAAAAAGTCTCATTCTTTATTGGATGACCCTCGTATTAAGCAGATAGGCAATTGACCGAGCTACAGAGTTCAGATTGTTAGCTAAGCATCGCATGTGCGTTCCCCGAGGGTGGGGGACAGAGGATTTGCATCCCACCTGGAAGATCACAAGTTGTTATATGTTTCCTTAGAAATACTATTATTGACAACCTCGAGAAGAAGTAGGACTGCTTCGAAAGGGAGGCCAGGTCTGCACGGCCCTCTGTGAAAAAACTAAACTAAAGTTTTCAGGACAGCCTACCCCCTCCCCCCCCCCCCCCGGACAGAATTTTCTGGATCCTCCCATGCATCGTAAACATCCACACCCTGTTATCAGCATCTGTATCGAGACATCAATATGTCTTTTTGCTTGTTTTGATTTGCTTCGCTTGATTCTTTACGTCCGAGTCAACAATCGTCCGGTCTTGTCGGGTAGGGTCTACCTGGGTGGATCAAGTACTAAGCAGCGGGTAAAATGTATGTTTGCTTTGATATTTTTCATCCCAGTCGGATCGGGACGATTTCTTGTCCTTCTGTTTTATACCAGTTTCGGTGTCTTGCTCTAGGACACAACACAGTGACTCTGACGTCTGTGAGTCTCGAACTAGCAAATCTTCAATTGAGCCACTGCGCCCCACACAGGCATGAAAGATTAAGGCAAACATTGTCCATAATAACTTTAATCTTACTTGATAGTCTACTCTTGATAAACAAAACGAGACATGCAGACAACATTTATTTACATGTTTGGATTCTTAAAAGAATCGTCTCATTTAGACGGTTCTTTTGAGTACCCAGAAGAAATACAAATGATTTTTTTCAAAATTTGCAATTTTACCTCGCCTAATGATATATCTAATCATTAGAATCTAACAAAAAAAACTATAAAAAACAGACTATTTGTGAACCCAGACGCCACATTTCTCGTTCTTGATACCTGCAGTTGCAGTTATAGTTCTCTTCGCCGGAGTTGTTTTCCCATAATTTGAAAAATATTGATAAACACACCGGGTATGGGACAATTGAAAACGCTCTTAACAATCGACGAACGCGGATAAAAATCGCAAGATTGCCAATCGGGCGACAAATGACAATAGAAAACGTTCGTCAATAGTATTAACGTTTTCGATTGCCGCCTACCCGGTGTGATAAAGAAAGTGTACGGCTTTTGTGTCTGTTCGGGCGATAATCCTCACTTAAGCCTTTATAAAATTAATACGGCTACGCTTACGGCACATCTAAAGTTTTGGCCATTAAAAAGCCAAGCTTCATTGGTTCCTTCATGTATATGCGAACAATATTTTTTTATGCATTATGGTGCGTGTGATTTAGGGGGAGGGGGTACCCTCAAGTACTCTTTCTACAAAAGCTTGGTCCCCCTCCCCCGCATCCCGAAAAAAATTTCTGGATCCGCCCTTGAATAGCTTTTGATGTAGAACGAAAAGTGATAAAAGCATGCAAGCTTGCTCCAAGGCGCCCCGTGCATTTTCTTCTTGAGCTATAAAAGCTACATGTAGCTATATAGACTTGAAATATTGGGTGTAGTTTTTAAAATTGACAGAAAACAAAGATGCGGACAAATCTGCGCCATCTGTCTGCAAAAATGCAAAAAAAAAAAACATGTCTTCATTCGGTGAGTGACAATCAAGCATAAAAATTCAAAGGATGACTGGGCTTACGTCTGATGCAACCTCAAAAAGCCAGCCAAAACTGCGTTTGATCATTACACCCAAGTCGGCTGATGCATATATTTGTTTAGCTTATTGACTAATATATTAGCACAGAGGCAAACTGCAACAGTCTGTTCTATGTCTACATTGGTTGCCTAAGAGGCTTCAAAAACATTCAACATACGACAAAAGCAGACAGCTTTTGTTGTAATTGGCAAGCGGATCAAATTAAAGCAATTCTAAAATCGATGTCCATGCACGTTAGAAGAAAATATTTCTAGTCTTACCACAAACAAAAATGTTTTGGGCCAGGTACTTGTATTACAGAGCAGACACGATTAAATTGCAAAATCTACAATTTTTCGTTTTAAAGGGTCATACTTTTTTTTACAAAAGGGTAATACAGAGTTAAAGTCCTTGTGTATTACACGTCGTCTTATGTTGATTGATATCTGTTTCATGAATATATCTTAAACTGTTATTGAGATACAGAGAGGACTCGAAGCATGTCTGATCGATGGACAGACATCTGAGTTGAAGTTGCTACCTTGAACTTTGGAGATGGTGGCTGAGTGTTGTACCAATCTTCTACTTCTCATAGATGTTTGAACAGACATAAATTATTTTTCTGGACAGCATAAGATAAGATGTGGAATGGTAGCTCTTGCTTGTTTGTTTGATTTGATTCTTAATGTCCCAGTCAACAATCTTTCAGCTATGTCTGGACGGGTCTTCCTGGGTTGAACCATTATTAAGCAAGGATAAATGTGTCTTGCTCAAGGACACAACGCAGTAACGCCGGTGAGGCTCGAATCCGCAACCCCTCGGTTCTGAGTCAAGCACTCTATCACTGGGCCACAACACTCCTTTGGAATGGTAGCGGTTGGTATGGATTCATAGGGGCAATATTGGCATCTACGACGGATATCAGTCCAGTGGCACACTTTCATGCTATCGGTAATATTCATATGAGAGTATAATTTTATTGGGTCCCGAAGTTCAGTTGGAGGCAAGCTCAGCTGTTCCTCAAGGGTTCGTGAGTTCCATTGCGACCCAACCAAAGTCCATTATTTCCTGGAGATTAGTCATGAAAACAGATATTTGCCACCTTCTGCTGATTTAGGAAGGGTTCTTGTCAGTTTCAAGTGAAAGTATGTGCAAAAAGTACTGTTTTATACCCCTATTCCACACAGGGCCCGAAACCCACGAATCGTCACGAATTGACAAATATTTGGATTCGTGGCTGAAACGTACTTAGTTCGCGGAGATCTTAACTGAATCATACAGTCCGTAGTCAGTTCTTGCAATTCGTAGGCCTATTGGGAATTCGGATCTAAAGATTTGAACTGTTCAAAACTTTGCCACGAATTCCCGATTGGAAAAATCGTGCTTGATTCGTAATAAATTCCTAGTGCATTCTTGGACATTGTAACTGCATCGTAATCGATTCGGATGCGTTCTTAGGCATTCTTAGCTACTCTTAGCTCATTCGTGGGTAATCGGGAGATTAAGACAAGCAATCAAACCAAGGAAGAGATAGTAGAAGGACTTTCCCTTAACTACCCCGTCACGCGCATACATTCGAGCCAGTCCTGGAAGTGGAAACAGATTTGGCAGATTCAGGAGCATAATCAGGATCAGTCAGTAACTCCTGGCTGGTGTTTTTGCTGATGGCGAACTAAAATATTTTTTTCAAGTCAAAGAGTCAGGGCCAGGGCCTCTCGGCATTAACGTAGTTATTTTCTTCTAGCTATATAAGTAGCTGTTTTAGACACTCAAGTTGCAGGATCATTTCTACAGCTGACAAACAAGGAACATTCATTTTAGAACTGATCCCCCCCCCATCCCCCCGACCCCCGAAGCTTGGATGGGCTTTTTTTATAACTGTCGTGAGACTCGCGAATCATCACGAATCGTTGCGGATTTCTGTTAATTCGTGCCCAATTCGTGCTGCATTCGGCGTATTCTCACCTAATTCGTGATCAATTCTTTAACTTGTACATCGCAATGAACTCGGCACTCAGGCCGAATCCAGCCGAATCCCGTAAATATTCGTAACTGTTTCTTACCTATTTCGTAACTGAATCGTAGAACATCAGGAATGGATTGAAAAAAAATACAATTCTCCACGAATCCTAACATTTATTGATTCTTAATGATTCGGGGGATTTATGGTCTGTAGGGAAATAGGGCATTACCCCCTAGCTAAGCTTGCCCAGTAAGTGTGGGATGCCCTAACATGACGGAAAAAATTGTTGACTTTCCCCTCTCCCACCCCCTCTCCTACCTCCCCAGACCCTGGGGATGGGGTCAGTAGGTCAAAATTCAACTATTTTCCAGAACAGTATAAACAAAAACCAACAAGGACAACATGCGCGGATCCAGGATTTTTTTTGTCAGGGGGAGGGGGGGGGGTCCAGGCTCCTCAACTTATTTTACAGTTTACAGAGGGGGTCCTATGGTTTTATTACACATTTTCCAGGGGGGTGGTCCAACTTTTTCCAGTGGGGGGGGGGGGGCGGGTCCAAATGCTAATTTCTATAACCCATATAACTATAACTTGTGATTTTCCAGGGGGGTCTCTACCCTCTATCCCCCTCTGGATCCGCACATGGACAATGTGGCATTTTGGCACGAATAGGCTCAGACGAGTCTGTGCGGCCTCCTTTTAAGCTTAGAAACTCCAAATGCTAATCGGTCAATAGTTTTTAAGCGACTAGCAAAGGCTCTGATCAGACTGCGCATATGCGCAGGCTGGTCTAAGCCTTTGGTGCTCGCACATACCACATTGTTGGACATCTCATATTGCGGCCCATTTATTGGTGCAAAAAATGCATTATGGCTGTATATCAGGACGCAATTGCATTTGTCTCATAAAGCACCTGTGACTTCTTTCATAAAGAATATGTAACAACTTTCTAAAAGAACCTGTAACCCGAGTTTTAGGCTCATAAAGCATTTGTAACCTTTCATAAAGAACCATTAACTTCGAAAATTTTGAAATTGGCTAAAACGTATATTTAAGGAAGAATTTAAGCTTCAGATACTAAATTTATAATTTAATGGTTCGTTTCCAAGCATGTTTTGCTCGATAAAACTATGAAATATACACATATGGCATTTGTTGCAACTTAGCATCTCTATTGTAATTGGTGAATTGTTGGACAGCTAAACTGTATGATAAATGCATAGACTATCATGAAACATGCGGCTTATATGTCTTCTAACAGAATTTGACTCTAAAACTGTCTAATATTATCATTTTCACCCCGTGTCTGGCATGAGTATCGTATCTTGTCAAGAATCATTAACCCAAGGTAAAGAATCTGTAACCCTTTGCATAAAGCATCATTGACAACTTTCATGAAGAACCACCCCGCAACCCCCTGTGGTAACTGCCAGCATGCGCGGACACAGAAATTTTGCCAGTGGGGGTCCAACTCCCGACGGTTTTTCAGTTAATGAGGAGAGAGAGGTTCCATATACCACTATAAACGGGCCATCATCGGCCCGACAGCGAAACGCCATTTAAATGGCGTGTCGCTGGTGGGCCGATGATGGCCCAACATTGAATGCTGTCTTGGTAGCTTTGTCATTTTTCAGGGGATCCGACCACCAGTATTGCTAAGTAACCCTATATTTTTGTGATTTTTTTTTGTGGGAGGGGGTGGTCCGGACCCCCTGCCCCCCTCTGGAACCGCACATGCAGTGCAGGTAACTGTCAAGGAAACAGCCACAAAGAGCTGCATGCAACATGAGGTGAGGTAACACAGAGATGCATGCAATAAGCGATGGGAGTAATACAGCTGTGTCACATTGGTCATCTTCTAAGGAGATAACATATGATAATGAGCTGCGATATGTGATTTCGAACAATGTGGTATTTTGACACTTGTAGGCTCAGCCGAGCCTGTGCAGCCTCCTTTTAAGCTTATAAACTCTAAATGCTGTTCGGTCAGTAGCTTAACACTAATAAAATATTCAAGCGAGTAGCAAAGGCTCTGATCAGACTGCGCGTATGCCCAGGCTGATCTGAGGCTTTGCTCGTCGCACATACCACATTCTTGGAAATCTCATGTCATGGCTCAATTATAATATTTGATAAATGGTATTTAATATTTAAAATAAGAATGAACTGCTAAATAAAACTATGCAAATTATATTTTGCGGATAACGTGGGTATGACGTGGAATCGACATCTGACCACACGTCGGCTCGACGTGGAGCCATGATGTTGGTTCCACGTTGATCCCACCAGCTAAGTTGCGTTGGGCTAATGTAGTTTACCGACGTAGGGCCCACGAAGTGAACGTGGACCGTCAAAACCGACCTCTGCCACGGCATGTTGACTTACTGTATCTATAATTGTGAATCCATGTGTATCATAATTTACAATGACAGCCTCGTACGTATTGTGTATTTAGTTGCATGCCAGAGGGTCGGACTTAAGACGCTTCCGACTTAAAGACTTTTTTATTGATGAGATGGTAGGGGTCTGATGCTTTGGTTGTTGTCAGGCCCACCGGGTTTACCTGTTGGGTTTCTCTTTCTCCTGTATTCAGTTTTATGTACTGTTGAGTCCTTATATTTGCTTTATCTCCTTTTTATACCTTGATTTATATGTTTTTGGAGATGTTGCATTGATAAGTTAAGGGTCTTTCATGCAAACCAAACATCTATATGTCTTGATCCACATCTGAACTAAGGGTGAGGTTGGCAGCCCTCCAGTTAAATATTTAACTTACCTTACCAAGGCGGTTTTTCTTTTGTGGATCATTTGTGTTTTTTTTGTGTCCTGTGTTTCTCATGCTTTCGCGTCTGTTCATTGCTGCCTTGTGGTCACCTGCTGGGAAAGGGCTGACCTCTTGGCTCTTGTTGGTGATGTTTATTGTATTTTTATTACTTTCACATGTGGTCTTCTGGCTAAGGTGTGGTACTTGATTGTATCGTTTCCTGATCTTTGCCGTCTTTCTTACTTTTTATAGTGGAGAAAAAAATCAAAACAATAAGATCCTCAAATCTTAGAGAGCCACTTGAGGTAAAATTAAACATTACAAAAAATCCTGAATTTTTGAAATTCTTATCTGTAATCTTGCAATATACCTGCAAAATAAAATCATTTGAAGTTCAGATGGCCAAACATGGGTAACAGCGATACTTCTTCTATTAAAATTAAATGGAAACGTCTGAGGGGCATGTTCAGGTGTTAATTTCAACACTGCTAAGAACTGGATATACAGACACACAAAAATTTGGAAAAAAGAAATCTGACTCCATTGTGAAAAACAATGCAAAGTAATTGATTTTATTTAGCAATAAACATGCAAATATGACTACAGCCTACACAATAATACTTTATACAACATAGTGGAGAAGCAACAATAACGATAATTTTCCTGAGACGCATCCAAAGTTCTTTAACTCTTTTTCTGCTACTGGCATCTTTGATAATCTATGTAAATACAGTAAAACCTGTTTAAAAAGGCCACACACAAATAGACAAAACAATGATCTTAATCACGATTGGTAGCTTAATGAAGGTCGAGACCTACATTAAGCGAAAATTGGTCTTGAAAACCAATTTTTTGGTGTGTTTTAGGGTGGCCGTTTAACACAGGCTTTACTGTAGTTTTACCCCAATAAAGCCAAATACAGTGCAAGGGTTGATATGGATCTTAACTATGACATGCATACATATACAAAATTATGCGATGAAAAATATACCATGTGGCTCAAGATTTATGAACTTTTCCACTAACTGTTAATGGACAGACAGAAAGACTATCACATTGATTATAACGCACACCTGTGGGTCGTGCAGTTTATCAAACGTTTCAATGAACCTAAAAAACATAGGTAATTGAGTTCATTATCTTATATTACATTTTTTACAATGGTGACCTCAATGATATCTTGTATCATATTGGTAAATAATGTGCCCGGATGGTGTGTCATAGACGAATTAGTCTAAGCAGAGTTAACGTGCATAATGCCTGTAAGTGATTGCCTATGAAACAGCATGTCACATTATATGCATCCATTCTCCGTTGCACGGCTTTTTCATTTGAACTACATGTTTCAGCTGAAGAATGATCCACTGTAAAGCCCGGATACTCTGCACTAAGTGTTATTTCTGAAATCGATCAAAAATAAACAAAAAAGTTTTAAATACATTGAATTGAACAGTAAACTGGTCATAAAATGTGAGTTTACCAATCGTGCATCACAGGATTGGCCACACTGATTTTAAAATCGACCAAAAACCGACGAAAAAGCTTTAAATACCTTGAATCGAACAGTAAACTGTCATAAAATGTGATATTACCATTTGTGTGTCACATGATTTTGGCCACACTGATACATTTATTGTGGAAATGCAACATAACAAAATACTGTCTTAAAATCACTTTTATTACCATTCTGCATATTTACGTCCATTTTTCCTAAGAGTGGTTCTTATTCAGACATTAAACAGAGCAAAGATAGCATTATAGCAATATGATCTTATCAATATTTGCTCACCAAATACTACATGTATTGTTCTTGCTGCGACAAACTTCCGTTAATGCTTGGAATTTTCAAGGATACAATTTTCACGAATCAAAAACACATAGACTTTGCTTATTACATTGCTTATGTCAATACTGATTTGGACAACTTTCACACGGATATACTAAAAATAAAATTCATGAAATTTGATTAATTGCTTTCTTAGTTAAATATGGCTGAGGACAGAATAAATTATTTAAATATGAGCAATAAAAGGGCAATAACTCCTCTAGTACTTAGGATATCCTGACAAAACTTCATGTCCCTAACCACACATAGGCCATATATACTCTGTACTCAGTTTAAGTTAAATGAAATTCCATCCATTGCTTAGTAGTAAGTTAAGGATACGGACGGAAAAATAATAATTTAAATATAGACATAGAGAAGTAACTCCTCAATAACGGATTTCACCCTGATGGAACTTCGCATGCATAACCCCACCAGGGTCATATATATTCAATAAAAGTTTCATAAAATTCCATGTATTATTTTCAAAAATTATGGCTGACAACGGGAAAAAATGAAATTTTAGCAATCAAAGGGCAATAACTCCTATATTGCTGAAGACACCCTAATGAAACTTCACATGCATGACCACAACATGGTATAAGCTACATGAAATTCCATCCCTTGGTTACCTAGTTATGGCTGAGGACGAAAAAAAAACATAGCAATTTAGACAATCACAGGGCAATAACTCCTCTATAATTAACGAAACCCTGATGAAACATAACGTGCATAACAACACTATGGTCATTTATATTCAGTTTCAAGTAATTTCATTTATTTGTTACCTGGTTATGGCTGTGGTCAGAAAAATGCATTGAAATTTAGGCAATCAAATGGCGTAACTCATGTATAACTCATGGCAACCTAATAAAACTTCACATGCATAACCACACTGTGGTCAAATATATCCAGTATAAGTTTCATGAAATTCCATTCATTGGTTACCTAGTTATGACTTAGGATCTTTACTGTTTTTTTCTGTCTTGTGTTTGCTATGCCTTTGTGCGAGTATGTTTATATGTGCCTTGTGGTCAGCTGCTGGGAAAGAGCTGACCTCTTGGCACTCGTTTGTGGTGTCATATTGTGAATTTGTCACTTTTCCATTGGTATCCTGGGTCAGGTGTGGTACTTGATTGTATCGATTCCTGATCTGTTCACCATTTCGTACTTAGGAAGGAAAAATCATTGAAATTTAGGCAATCAAAGGGCAATAACTCCGTTATAAGTGATGGCACCCCAATGCATAACCTCACCATGGTAATATACATTCAGTACAAATTTCAAGAAATTGCATTCATTGGTTACCTAGTTATGGCTGAGGGCGGGGAAAATCATTGAAATTTAAGCAATTAGCGTCTTTAATTTGACCAATGGCAATTCTACCAGGGAATCGAAAATAGCTGTTTCAAATTAAGTTTTCCTGCATAATCAGCATTGATTTATTTCTAAGTTAATCTTAACTGACAACAACATACGTATCTATAGCAGTAACGCTATAGGTTATGCTATAGATACCAAGATTTTTAGCATCTTTAATTGGGTCTATGTCGATGAAGCAAGTGCAAATGTGATTTGAAGATAAGTTCATTCTTGCACCAGTTCTTACATTTATTGAACACTTTAGGGTCATCATCATGAATCGCTTAGTATGTGCTTTTACACACTGGTAAATGTATACGTCGATTTGGTGGTATCTACGCGTATTGCCGGTACTTTGTAGACCGGAAGTGGTAGATATTGGTGTTAATACTATATAGAAAAACATGCCATATGCCTAAAGGACTATAGTATTAGATCATTTTTAAGTATTATGCATGTATATGGCGATTTATGTAAGCATTTAAGAATAGATTCGAGTACCGATCTGAATGATCGGTACTCGAATCTGTTCATAAATGCTTACATAAATCGCCGTGCACATACTGAATACTTAAAAATGATTGAAGTCTATAGTCCTTTAGGCATATGGCATGTTTTTCTACATAGCACTAACACCAATATCTACCACTTCTGGTCTATGAAGTACCGGCAATACTCATAAATACCACCAAATCGACGTATACATTTACCAGTGTGTTTTAGAGTGTCACTAGACTAGATTTGTGTTTTCATTTTTAATTGGGTCACGGTCGATGAAGCAAGAGTAAATGTGATTTCAAGGTAAGTTCATACTTACACAAATTCTGACAGCTGACAGAGAACATGCTTGTTTATATCACTAAAGGTCATCAGCATTGACAGCCTTAGTATGTGCTTTTAGAGTGTCACTAGACTAGATTTGTGTTTTCATTTTTAATTGGGTCACGGTCAATGAAGCAAGAAGAACTGTGATTTCAAGTTAAGTTCATACTTACATAAGTTCTGACAGCTGACAGAGAACATGCTTGTTTATATCACTTGAGCCGCGGCATGTGATTTCCAAGAATGTGGCAATTTGACAAGTGTAGACTCGGAAGAGCCTCTGCAGCCTCCTTTTAAGCTTAGAAACTCCAAATGGTGTTCAGTCAGTAGCTTAACTGAAGTGACTAGCAAAGGCTCTGATAAGACTGCGTGTATGCGCAGGCTGATCTGAGACTTTGCTGGTCGCGCATACCACATTGTTGGAAATCTCATGCACTGGCTCACTTAAGGTCATCAGCATGGACAGCCTTAGTATGTGCTTTAAGAGTGTCACTAGACACGTAACCCCTGTCACAAATTTCACACTTAAAAGGTTTAATGTCACTATGTGTGTGCATGTGTACTTGAAGATAGCTACGCCTGTAAAATGTTTTACTACATATTTCACACGTGAATGTATGCGTTGGATAATGTTTTAAAAGGTGTGCAGACAGAGTCCTGCTTGACTTGAACGTTTTATTACAATGATCACACAACAGCGACTCCACATTTTCAATCACAACTTTAAAATATTTATCAATATCAAAGTTTTTTTTGCATCTGCTTTTCCCTTTGAGATGTATCGATTTCACATGTCTCTCTAAGTTTTTTCTCTGCACAAACCTCTTAGAACATTTTCCACATTTTAATTTATAATTTTGAGTAGCACCAATATTTATAAAATTGATATCCGGCTTTGTCTCCGTTTCCATCTTTGTTGAATCTAGTTTAGTTGAACTAGTTTCTTCAAACATAGCCTGTGGCTCGCTTTTTATATATTTCTGGTTTGGTCTTTCAAGTGTTCCATTTGAAGACTGCGGGACTTTCTTATCATTGCCATTGTGCAGAGAATCCATGTGTCTTCGAAGATTAAACTTAGAGTAAAACACCTTCTTGCAAATGTGGCATCTGCCGGGAGCCCTCTTCCCTTTTACAGTCGTATCTTGCGACTTTGCAATACATGTCTGTGTTTCTATGCGCTCTTCCTGGTTTGATCTTTCAAGTGTTCCATTAGAAGACTGGAGCAATACCAAGCTATTAGTATGAACATGCATATGTTCTGTCATCAGCGCTTTACTATTGAATATTTTATCACAAACTTGGCAAGAGACATTCTTATCATTGCCATAGTGTTGACTCTCTATGTGTCTTCGAAGACTAAACATGGAGGAATAAACCTTTTTGCAAATGTAACATCTGCCGGGAGCTTTCTTCTTTTTTACAGTGGTATCTTGCGACTTTGCAATACGTGTGTGCGTTTCTATGTGTTCTTTTAACTTGTCAAAATTTTGAAAACCCATAAAACAAAATGTACAAAAGACAAGTTTATTGAAGTGTAATTTCATATGGTAATTTATGTACTTCAAGTCATAATCCATATTACAATGGTCACATCGAAAATTCCCTTTCTCGTGTTTTGCTTGGTGGGATTTTAAACCATCTAAATAATAGAACCTTTGTGCACAAATATCACACGAATATGGTCTTTTATAACAGTTCTTACTTTTCAAACTGGTGTCTTGACTACATGATGGTTTACTGTAACATTTCCTTTTTGTCTCAGAATTAACAACCAAGCGTTTTATTCTACGCCCAACCTTTCTTTCAGCAACATTAGCACCAATACCACTATCTTTGTCAACAGCTTTATTGCTGTTTGCATCTTGACTTAGCAGTGAATTATCAGTATGATTCACATTGATCGGATTTGGCATCGCTATTGAATGTTTAAAATCTTTGCTGAATTTTGACATCAGAAACTGTATACATTCATCTGTTTCTTCAAAATCCACCTCATGTAAATCAAATAATTCTTGATCAATATCAGCCTGCAATTCCTTGAGAAGGTCCACAGCTTCATCTTCACTACCTTTATATAGATCTTCAGAATCTGTCTTTACCTTGGATTTCGTCATGGACAAGTTGTCTTTGTGAAATATTTTGTCTGCATTATGCATAAATGATCGATCATCTCTAGAATCATGATTGCTGTTATATCCATTATGGAAAAAGGCGGTCTCAGCAGCAATCTCCATTGACCTTGCTCGCGGTAATCCACTGCATTCAATTTCTTCTTTACTAAAATCAGACAATATTTCATTGGATTTATTCAGCTCTGTAATATCATCAACATCCCCATTGTGTCTATTGTCTTCTTCTTCAACTTCATCTGCATTCAGCATATTGTCAACTAGATGCGCATGCAAATGGTTCCGAAGATCTAACTCTGATGAGAATTCTTCATCACAAAACGGACAAGGTAGGTTATCCCTAGCATGCATTTTCATGTGCTGCTTTAGATACAACTTTAATGTGTATTTTTTATCACATATAGAACATGAGTATGGTTTTTCACCAGCATGCTTTAAAAGATGATACTTCAAACTTATGCGGCGAAGGAATTGTCTGTCACATACCTCACATGTTAACAGTGATTTTCCATTTTGATTATTATTTTTAAACACTGGAGGTGAGGCAAAGTCAAGCTTTACCTTATCTTTCTGCATAAGCACAGCTAGTTGGTCTAAATCAGAATGAAACATAACTTGTTCTCCATCTATTTCATGGCAGTACGATGTCATTTTATTGACTGTATTAGCTTCTAAATCTGTGTCATCCTCATCGCATATAACACTACATACAATGAGAACTTCATCACCCGGACAGACTGTTTCGTCCTCGATTATATCACTATCATACTCCAATTCCATTGGGTTAATATTGTCCTGTCCAGGACTTATGTCCTTAAAACTTGCTGGCACCATGCTATCTAATGATCTTTCCATCTTTAATAGGACTGACTTTGTCATCTACGTAAAGTGTAGCAACTTGAACCTGCAATAAAAATAGTTATAAAAAATGGGCCACATGGCCCTGGATCGCTCACCTGAGTTTTTAGGGCCTATTTCTTTTTGTGAAGGTATCTTTTGAAAAATAGCCATGCCCCAAGTGATCTAACGAGAGGGGATTTATTTGGCCGAATGGTCATAAGTTGAACTACATATGTGTCAATGTGACACAGATGCCCCCACCAAGTGTCATTGTAAGAGAGAAAAAGTCTCCCTGAAATGTTTGCAGCAGTGAATCAAATTATGACACTGGGACCAAAACTGGCAATGGCCACATGTTTTATGTTTATATAGAGAAGACATACACAATTTTTGTTTGAACCCACAAGAGTTAGAGTTTCAAAATTTGGTATGTAGCATTTCCTAGTGAATCTCTACCAGCTTTGTTCAACTACACCTAGGCTGCTGAAAGCAGCGGCTCAGAGGTAGAGTGCTTGACTCGAGACTGAGGGGCTGTGGGTTTGAGCCTCACAGGCGTCACTGCGTTTTGCCCTTTGGCAAGACACATTAATCCTAGCTTAGTACTGGTTCAACCTAGGCAGACCCGTCCCTACTTAACTGAAATAGCGTTTATGGGACGTAAAGAACCACATCAAACAAACAAATCAAACGCCTGGGCTGGTATTGAAGCACGTTAGTATGCCCATATACATGTATATTACAAAGTTGGTCAAATATAATTCATTCTTTCTCATAATAACAAACAGACACATAAATTTAGCATGCACTAATGTGCAACCGTCTCAAAATAGATTTTGTCAATTTCATAGGCGTTCAAGGCACATGCACTTATATTACATAACTTACTCAGCCAATCAAGATTAATCCCGTAACCACCAGGCAGAGCGCATGACCAGCATCAAAATTCCAACAGTGATATTCTGTTTTGTAAGTATACGGTCTTGTGTATACTGTGTATATACGAGGTGCGGATTAGTTGAAAGGGCCATTTAGCGCTGTTTTGTGTATTACTGATCTATCAAATGCTTTGAAGCGTGTCTCTATTTACAATATCGATGTGATGTTCTAGGAAAAAGGGTTTCAGGCATTTATTTACATTTATTATAAAAGCTTTGACATACACATATGTTCCATCAAGACTGGCTTATTTTACACATTCTGCATCAATCGTTTGAAATATAAAGACCTAAAGGTCATTGGTCAGAGGTACGTCGTGGTACATCTATACCTGGAGAAACAGTTGTAGGTATTTCAAACTGCATCATTCTGGGGTCAGTAATGATAACGTCACAGTACCGGTGTAGCCAGTGATCATGTAAAAATTTCACCATTTGCCAGGGTTCCCACAAACTATAGAAAGTAAAATCCCCTGACTTTTCTCTGACCAATTTCCTTTCCGAAATGCACTGACCAAAAATGTCATTATTTGCCAAGCCCAATTGGTCATCGTCAGCTTTGAGCATGATTAACCACCTATAAATCAGAATACATTATTTGTTATTCAACTTTTAACTACAGTTAATGGCCCAGTTCCGAATCACTTTTACTTCAAGGCGTATTCCAAATAGTTGCTCTGAGTAAATAAGATTTCGGTTTTACTGTTTCAAAGCACTATCATTCCCCTAAATAATGAACCTCAATTTGTATCATTCGGACTCTGCTATGTGCCATACCACGGCTTTGAAGTAGGCCACCAATTTGCCTAGTTGCGGGTCATTTGCCCAGTTTCGAATCACTTCAGAAATTCTAAGAAATTACCTTCAGTAGTACAGTTGCATTAAGGTTTTGACATTGTTGGCTTAATCACTACTTCCAATGACGAGTTTGACGCATTATTTTACCGTATTCATTGCAGTAAACTTGCATGGACATAGAAAGTTACCAAAAAGGGCAACCATCGGCCCGCCAGCGAAGCGTCATTTAAGTGGCGCCTCGCTAGCGGTCCGACGATGACCCGATGTCCATCGGTAGTTTTGTACTTTTTCCAGCCAGTGATCCTAAGATAATCTACAGCTTTGTGCTTTTCCATGCGGGAGGGGGTGGTCCGGACCCCCAGTACATACTCCTGTAGATCCGCGCATGAATAAGTAATAGCTATACCATGGGTTGTCCGCCTGTGCGTGGAGATAATCCACGAGCTTTAGCGAGTGGATTATCTTACTTACAGTTAGACAAACATGATATAACTATTTTATACCACCTACATCATTGTAGACCTTGCACATCAAGTGATATTCCATGCTAAAATTGGTAAAGGTGGTATAAATGTCCTAAGACTACGGTATGAACATTTTTACCACATGCAAGTAATACTCCCGATTATACACCCTGGCTAATGATCGAACGGTTTACAGGAAAACTTGGTCTATGAGACAGTGTGGAGTTGAATTAGATCAGATAGCAGCTAGAGGTGCGTTCAAATCAGGATCTGCACTGTCTGTCATTTGATGCATCGCTTTGTGATAGAAACACTAACATCCACTTTTTCAGAGTATTTTTTTCGATTTTTGTGACATTTTTATTTAACGTCTGTGCTCATTTCCATTGGTATTTAGCGCACGCATATACTAACACACGTTGTGCGAGTGAAGTGCATTTGTAACCACTGCCCCACCCGCCAACACCGGTCGACACACGTGATGCTGTAGCCGAGAGCGGGGTCATGGTAGATGTTTGAATGGTCATAACGTCTTGACCCCCTCCCCCCCCCCCCCCACCACCACCAACACACACCACAGTACGGGGTAAAAGCCAGGTTTTTAACATTTAGAAAGACGATCGACGAAATCTGCGCCGGTAAAAAAAACTGGAGAACTTCAACATGTTTAACGGTACCAACCTCACTCTTAATTCTGATCTGGCATTGGTCTCTACGCAAGTAAAAACTCTGTTATTATATAGTTGGGCAAAAAGCAAGGGAATCATCCGACACAAGTATGTCCACTTGTGATGGAGTGGGGCATATACCAGGGCACTGGAAAATCAACAAGACGTTAGTCCTACTTATGAAGTGCATGTGCGGATCCAGAGGGGCGACAGGGGGTCCGGACCTCCCCTCGAAAATCACAAAAATATAGCGTTTTAAGCAATGCTGGTCCAGATCCCCTTAAAATCGTAAAGCTACCAAGCCAACTTTCAATTTTTGGCCATAATCGGCACGCCAGCAAAACGCCATTTATATGGCGTTTCGCTGGCGGACCAAAGAGGGCCCACTAATAGTGGTATTTGGACAATTCCTCCCTCATCAAACTAAAAAAAAACGTTGTCAAGGTTGGACCCTCTCTGACATAACTTTCTGGATCCGCGAATGTAGTGGTTACGGATAAATGATACATAATTAATTTAGGATAATGGGCTTCTACCAGCTATAAGGTTAATCGGGAACGGGACTGATTTAGAGTCCCAACTAAAGACTTGAACTGCCCGGTATCGAGCTCGGGATCCCTGGTCTGCTAGGTCTACACCACATATTCTGAGAGAGAGAGAGAGAGGGGGGAGAGAGGGGGAGAGAGAGGGGGAGAAAGAGAGACATGCAGACAGACAGGCATATGGAGAGACTTAGATAGACAGACAAACTGTTAGACAGACAGACAGAGAAATTCAACAGACACACACAAAGACATAATCCTCATGCATACGCGGATCCAAAAAAGCCAGCGAAGACTGGGGCAAAGAGCCCCCCCCCCCCCCCCCCCCCGCAAACCCCTGTAAAGTCCCATAGCTATACCCCTAAAATTCAGACTATTTTCACACTAAAGCTCTCTAGAGCTACCAAGGCCATCAAATGGAGTTTCGCTGGCTGGCCGATAACGGCCCGCTTTTGTGGTATCTGGATCCTCTTTCCCCTCATCATCTAAAACGACATGAAATATAAAAAAAAAACGTTGTCAGAGTCAAAACTTTCTGGATCCGCGTCTGCTAAGAGAGAGAGAGAGAGAGAGAGAGAGAGAGAGAGAGAGAGAGAGAGAGAGAGCGTATGGTCAGGTGTCCGTGAAACTCTTTCACATAATTTTGACTTCTATGTTGTACAAACAGCTGAGCGCGTGTACGTTATTGTTATGTGACGTGAAATAAAACTATGAGTCAGCTGATTCGAAACTGGGCAAATAAGTGACAATGATTACACGGCTATCACGAACCAAAATCAGAAAAAAGGTCCGTTTTTTTCTTGGATGTGTTTTAATAATTGTTAGAAAACATGCTGAAACCGAAAGTTTGATAAAAATGCATTTCAAACGAAAACATTTTTTCGGAAATATGCAGTGAACAGATACTGACACGTGTGAAAGTATACCTTCATAAAATGGGTCATGGGGAAAAATTGTAATTATTTTCACCAAGTAGAAAACTTATAGATATTTGCTTTCACTCACATACAGAGGGATAATTATACAACAAAACAAAGCAAAAATATGTATTTTAAATTTTACCGCTGATGTGTAGTTTGCAATGAAACTATGACGTGATTCGGAACTGGGAAAGATTCGAAACTGGGCCATAAACTGTAGATAGAGAATAATAGCGAGCACAGCTCGCAACGCGCGAAGCGCGTTGCGAACAACGTGAGCTCTTACGGTAGAGATATGGTCCAAAATGGGCTAGGGTTTATGCACAGTGTATCTTTAAAATCTCATGGTCAGGTTTCCTTGTCCATGAAATTACTTCCGTATCCGGTGAATCAGAGCTGTTTCCCGACGGCATTGGACAAGTTAAACGAAACAGCATTAAGAAGCATGGTACCAGCTGTTACGTCACTGGCGAATTGATTGCAAGGCGCTATTTTTTAAAACAAGAAAATGAAGAAATCGAAAATTAGTTCAAAGTCAACTCACTTTTTTTTTCTATTCTATCAGAAGCGTTTTCATACACTTTCCAACTTTGATTCGAACAAAACTGACGATACTTCAGTTTTAAGACGAAACCAACCAAATTGAAGCGGGCTATTTGTTGATGTAGTTACCAGACGAAAAAAATGAGTCAATAAAAACCCACAATGCATCGCTCTGCACATATAAACTCCCCAGCACTATTAACCGGTACGTTTTAACTCCCCAGTATTGACGCTCTCTGTCCAGAAAGACACTCCCCAGTATTGTCGCTCCCTGTCCAGAAAGACCCCAGGGATTGTACAGTACAGATTATGCATAGAAAAACAAAGTCGGTACTCTCTCTCTCTCTCTCTCTCTCTCTCTCCCTCTCTCTCTCTCTCTCTCTCTCTAGACTGCCTTTTATTGGTCATTATACTGATTTGATTAAGTTGTAATGGTGTGTTTGCATCTTCATATGCTAATATTGTAGTACCATATGCTTTTGACATACTTTCTTAAAATGCTGCAGGGGATTGTGGGCAGCAGCCCTTTTTATTTGTAAAATGTGGAAATTAATTTTTAACAAAGCAAAGTACAGTTGTCCCCATCTCTGTTTCTCTCACTCCCAATCCCCAAAAACCCCCAACCTACCCACCATTCATTATAATCTATCTATCTATCTATCTATCTATCTATCTATCTATCTATCTAAGTAGTAATGGATGGCACTATGGGGTCATTTTTTTTAAGCCTGAAAAGAACTTAGAATTTTTCAGGCTAAAAAATGACCCCATAGATGCCTATCCTGGTAAGCTTGAGTGACTAGCTGTGAATAACTTAGTTTATTTTTAGGGCTATTTTGGTTGGGCCTATGATTGTGATAGTTTTCTGGACTGTTGAGATTAACTTAGTTTATTTTGCGCAAAAGCGCAGGCTGATCTGTGATTGTGATAGTTTTCTGGGCTGTTGAGATTAACTAAGTTTATTTTGCGCAAAAGTGCTGGCTGATCTGTGATTGTGATAGTTTTCTGGGCTGTTGAGATTAACTTAGTTTATTTTGCGCAAAAGCGCTGGCTGATCTGTGATTGTGATAGTTTTCTGGACTATTGAAAATAACTTAGTTTATTTTTGCTCAAAAGCGCAGGCTGATCTGTGATTGTGATAGTTTTCTGGTCGCATCGCTAGGATGCTGTGAATAACTTAGTTTATTTTCGTAAAGATCTGATTGTGATAAATTCCTACCCACTCGTCTCTCGCTGGTAGGCCTATTGCGGTTATCTTTTTATAAAGACTAACTTTACTCGCATCACAAACAACAGGGTTTCTAATTTGCATATCGTACATCTAGTACGTTGCAATAGCGAATTATATTTTACGTAAGGAATTTTGGGTTCATGAAGTTCTGCGTATCTTATAGTCTCTTTAGAAAAATAACTTAGATATTCAAGGCTAATTTCTGTAGCTAAGAAATATTACATTTAGCACAATTTTTCGCTTTTCGCGACTTTCAATGATAAGTTACGTCATATAGATTATACATGACGTCATTGAAAAGCAAGTAGTATCTTCTAAAAGCGACAACAAGTATAACTTTTCGAACCAATAGATAACTTGGTCATTTTAAGAGGAAAGGTATTCAGATATGATGGGCCTATTTATTATTATTTTAGCTTTACATTTTGGTCAGACTCTTAACTTGATTTTAACTTAGTACTTTTAATAGTTGATTAGGGTAATTATATGCTAAAAGTTAAGTTGTATAGAATGTCGCTTGAGGTTGTATCTCAAGACCTCAACTCCTAGATGTATTACTCTGTAGAATCAGCTAGGACTTTGAAAATTACTGAGTCATTTTTTATCTAGAGTAGGTGTGTACTTAGCAATGATAAGTCTGCTTGAATGTTTCTAAGGATTATACTTTTTCAGGTTCTTGCATGGTGTCGTATTTGATAGCTAGTATCAATCTTTTGATTAAGTTAGAGCTTCTGTTGATACGTTAGATAATCATCATTGGCATGTAATAGTATTGGGGTTTAATGATAAGATGTTGATGAAAGTGTCCATGTCGCTTGAGATGTGGATGCAATGTGGACCTTCACACGTAAAATGTGGATGCAATGTGGATCCACCACATCTCCACATTTTGAAGGTGGATGTAATGTGGAGCAATGTGGATGTATTGTGGAGCAATGTGGATTTCCACATTTCAAATGTGAATAAATGCAGATATATTGTGGGTCAGCATAATGGAAATTTACGTTAATTCTTGGATAAATTCGAAATTAATGTGGACCGCCACAATAAAAATGTGGATCCACCACATCTCCACATCTTGACAATGTGGATCCACCACATCTCCACATTTCCACAATGTGGAGTTTCCACACCTACACATTCGACAATTTGACTTATACCCTCTCTCAATT
This sequence comes from Loripinus fragilis, assembly GCA_964019695.1. Taxonomy (NCBI): domain Eukaryota; kingdom Metazoa; phylum Mollusca; class Bivalvia; order Lucinida; family Lucinidae; genus Loripinus; species Loripinus fragilis. The sequence goes on from OZ026530.1 coordinate 13,417,744, forward strand.
TCAGGTAAACTTCAGCGCTGAGCTGAAATAACTATGATTGTGATAGTTTTCTGGTCGTATCCACTAGTTGGTCTATGATAGTTTCCTGGGCTATTGGGAAATAACTTAGTCATTTTTGAGGGGGATAAAGATTCTGACTTTAGGCCTAACAAAAATTGTAGTCTCGCCTGACACTTTGTGAAAAATTCATATAGTTTTGCTTGTCATTTTTTTTTGCTAGTGATTTCAGCAGTTTGGCTTATAGAAAATATTTGATCTGATGAAAAATTCAAGTAGATTTGCATATCAAAATAATTTTAGAACTATTCTTGACTTAGGATTTTTTCTGAAAATTTCAGTAGTTTGACCTATGGAAAATATTCGATCGGATGAAAAAATCAAATAGTGATTACGCTTGATGAAACAATTTTGAGAATTTTCAACTGTTGATTTCAGAAAATCTGAGTTTTTCCAAATCTGGGTTTTTTTCCAGTATAAAAAGCTGATTTATTTCGCTATCGGTATAAATAGGGTGGGTCGGACCGCCACACTAAAAATGTGGATCCACCACATCTCCACATCTTGACAATGTGGATCCACCACATCTCCACATTTCCACAATGTGGAGTTTCCACACCTACACATTTTACAATTTGACTTATACCCTCTCTCCAATCAATACTATTTTCTCGCTGTTTCTCAAGTTGATAGTAGCATGGTACATTTGCTATGACAACTTTCAGAGTGATGGTTCTATCATATTTGGATTGTTGGCAAGATAATATTTGTTTCACCTGAGGCAAATTTGGATTGAGCCCATTTCAGTCTTCTATCCTATTCTTCCTTTCTTTTTTATTGTCTCTGGGAGGATCCTGACTTTACTGAAATATTGTTGACTGGGACTTAACTCCATCTAAAAATCTCTAAATAGTTAACTTCTGATAACCTAATCTTTGGTTCTAGTACCACCCATCACCTTTGATGGTAAATATAAAATGTATAGCCCATGCATTATTAATTATTCAACTTTTTACACTGTGAATTTTTCACATTTACATATTTAACAAGTTAATGAATATGTCTAGGATTAAAACGTGTAATATACATCTTCACATAGTTGATATTTCAGATCTGCATTACATACAAAGTTTGCATGATATATATTCCATCTTAATATAATTAATATGAGAGTAGCCATTTCATATATATGGCGTTAAGCAAAGTCTAAGTGTCATTATATAATATTTCTATCAAGTGTGGTGGTTGTTTCACATATGCGATCATGGATGAATTTTATCTGAGCTTACTGAGTGATAGTTCTATGGATATTTTCCCTAAAAATAAACAGTTCTCATTTACCACAAAGCTAAATCATCATATTCAAGTCCAGAAAGAACAATGGGTTGTAGCGTTGGTAGAAATTATGACTCCTTCAGAAGTATATAACATTTCACATAATAGCAATTATTTTTATGTTCTTTTCTACGATGAGAATGTTTTGGAAAGACTGGGGAAAAGTAAAATGAATACTGTATGCATGAAAGATGGAAGTTGTCCTGAAATAAAATTATTTATCCCAGCAGGAAACTATAATTCGCCTCAGCACTTAGTAGAGCAAATTCAGATTGCTATTGTAGAAAAATGTGGAGCTATTCTACGTCAAATTCACAGTATGATCTCATTAAGTTATAAGAAATCAGGTAATCGTGTAAATTTACATGTTGAAAATCCAAATAGAGTTCAAATAAGATTTTCAAAGTCTCTTGGCGAAATACTTGGATTGAATCCTGATCTTTCAAATAAACTGATTGGGAATGATAACCAGGCTTTTACATATGCTGTTGATTTGAACATGACCCACCATCAGATGTTTGTTTATTCTGATGTTGCAGATTACACTTACGTTGGAATATAACAGCTCCTATACTTAGAATTGTTTCTTATAAACAGTCCAAATCTAGCACTCAATCGCATCAAGAATTTGTGAATTTACATTATGTACCTTTGGCAAAATCTTATATTGATCAGGTTCATATTGATATCAAAGATGAAATTGGCAGGTCTGTCCCTTTTGTTGGTGGGAAAACTTTAGTAAAATTACACTTCAAACGTATAAAAAGTTGATCAATTATGCTATTAGTATAAATATGATGATTCTGGTTGACATGTCTTATTGTTCTACGAACACTAAAAGAAGAAGAATGGATCTCTCAGCAAGACAGAAAAATACAAGCTGCAATGATGATATGATAAAACCTGCTTCTAAAAAATCAACTAAATATCAAATGAGCTATGGACAAATTAGATATCTGATGAAAAGGCTGAGTACAGCGTTGGATAGTAAACTCAAGCAAGGAAGACCACCAAAGTACTGTAGAATGTGCCAAAGAGAACTTCGTAAGCTGATAGGAAGCCAACTAGAAAGACGGCCATTAGAGAATAAATATATGAAGGGAAGAAATATAACGGAACAAAGATGTGATAAAAGAAAGAATTTTTCTTCTGCAAAAGAGAGCAGTAAAACAAGAAAATGCAGTCCTCTCTCAAGCGTTGCAGCAAAAGAAGTACATGCAAATAATAAGACAGAGTAGAAAATGTCATATTTTTGTGAGAAATATTGACAAAACTGTGGTTTTTTATGTCACTACAAGTATAAAAGGACACAATCAGAGAGAAGCTATTCATTTACCAAAACGATTTCAATGGGTCAACATCAGTGTCCAAAGTGTGAACGACAGTTTGCAAGATCAGACAGTTTGAGACGACATCTGACAAGTGGTATCTGCAGTGAAGATATGGAGTCAGAAACAATGTCAGACTAGAGCAGAAGTCGATGGTACACCATCGCAAATACCCGCTTTTTGACCTATAACCTTTCCTTGGGGTCAAGGTCACACAAAATGTAGCTCAGTACCTTCAACATAATATGACATATGCACCTGTAAAGTTTGAAGTTGCTATGTCCAATGGTTAAGGAGAAGAAGTATTTACAAGAAATACACTATATGACCTTGACCTATGGGTGAAGGTCACACTAAATGTTATCTAGTGCCCTCCAAACCATATGACCTTTTCACCTGCAAAATTTGAAATTGCTACATCCAACAGTCTAGGAGAAGATGCATTTACAAGAAAGTACATTATTTGACCTTGACCTTCAGGTCAAGGTCACACTAAATGTTGCCCAGTGCCCTCTACATCATGTGACCTATGCACCTACAGAGTTTGAAGTTACTACGTCAAAAGCTTTAGGAGGAGAAGCATTTACAAGAAATTCAATATTTGACCTTGACCTTGGCGTCAAGGTCACACAAAATGTTGCCCAGTACCCTCTACATCATGTGAACCATCCAGCTACAAAGTTTGAAGTTACTAGGTCTAACCGTTTAGGAGGAGATACATTTACAAGAAAATTCAATATTTGACCTTTGACCTTGACCTTGGGGTCAAGGTCACACAAAATGTTGCCCAGTACCCTCTACATCATGTGATCTTTTCAGCTACAAAGTTTGAAGTTGCTACGTCAAAAGGTTTAGGAGGAGATGCATTTACAAGAAAATTCAATATTTGACCTTTGACCTTGACCTTGGGGTCAAGGTCACACAAAATGTTGCCCAGTACCCTCTACACCATGTGACCTATTCAGCTACAAAGTTTGAAGTTGCTACGTCTAACTGTTTAGGAGGAGAAACGTTTACAAGAAAATACAACATTTGACCTTTGCCTTGACCTTGGGGTCAAGGTCACACAAAATGTTGCCCAGTACCCTCTACATCATGTGACCTATTCAACTACAAAGTTTAAAGTTTCTACCTCTAACGGTTTAGGAGGAGATACATTTACAAGAAACGTGACGGACGGACGTACGCACGGACGGACGGACAGACGGACGACGGACCGACTTTGACACGAAATTAATATACCCTTTTTTTCTAAAGAAAAAAGCGGGTATAAAAATGAAGACTCTACTATGTCTGACGAATCGGATGCAGAGACTTCTAAAAGTCATCAAAAGGAAGATATCTTTGGGAAATATACAGACAAAGATTATGGCATTCTAGATGGTAGTGATACAGATTGTACTGATGAAGATGATGAAGACCAACGTTATTCTAGAAAAAAGAGCAAGTTTGATCCTTGGACATTTTTTGTTGATGGAGCTCATAGTATCCTACAAGACACATTCAATGAAGGTGTACAACATATAATAGAGAAAAATCCAGACATTGACACAGAAGAGGCAGAGGAGGTGACTTTCGATAAACTGGAACCAAGATACAGAGCAGAAGCCATTGGTCAATACAAGGCCTTCTTTAAATTATCCAAGGCATTGAAGAAAGATCCCTTGCACAAGAAGATAACAGATACAGCAAATCGACTACGAGATGAAGATGACTTTGATGAGGATGACGCTTTGAAATATGCTATTAAAAAACGAAGATACCTCTTGGATGGGAAACTTGAAGAATTTGACCCACCAACCTATTCCTTAGGTGAAGATGATGAATCAGATTCATTACAAAAGAGTTCAGGATCAAAATATGCACCAAGTCAGCTACAACAGAACAACTTTGGACCAAGACATACTCAAAGTCAACTTCCAAAAAGGCCCTGGATCGATGCTTAAAACATTCTAATTGAATTCTATTTTGTACGATGGCATATATTCTTTAATTTCTCTTATTGTAAACAATGAATAGAGGGACGGCCCTAATCCTCTGTCATTGTAATGAGTTATAGTTAGCGGGGCAATAAAGTTATAGAAATGTTCATTTGTCTTTGTTGTTCTTTTTATTAAAAAATAAGTAGTAGTAAGCTTGAGACGGCTAGCTATACACTAGTTAACGCTACAGAGTGATGCCTCTAGGAGTTGAGGTCTTGATTGACCATGAGACTCTAAGACGCATAGTACTAAGTAGCCTTGACTATTACACACACCATATATCACCACATACTATACCCCCTAAAATGACTAAGTTATCTTCAAAGCTGAATTTAACTAAGTTATTTTATATATCACCACAGCAGAATCTTTATCCCCCTCAAAAATGACTAAGTTATTTCCCAATAGCCCAGGAAACTATCATAGACCAACTAGTGGATACGACCAGAAAACTATCACAATCATAGTTATTTCAGCTCAGCGCTGAAGTTTACCTGAAATTGAGAGAGGGTATAAGTCAAATTGTCGAATGTGTAGGTGTGGAAACTCCACATTGTGGAAATGTGGAGATGTGGTGGATCCACATTGTCAAGATGTGGAGATGTGGTGGATCCACATTTTTATTGTGGCGGTCCACATTAATTTCGAATTTATCCAAGAATTAACGTAAATTTCCATTATGCTGACCCACAATATATCTGCATTTATTCACATTTGAAATGTGGAAATCCACATTGCTCCACAATACATCCACATTGCTCCACATTACATCCACCTTCAAAATGTGGAGATGTGGTGGATCCACATTGCATCCACATTTTACGTGTGAAGGTCCACATTGCATCCACATCTCAAGCGACATGGACACTTTCATCAACATCTTATCATTAAACCCCAATACTATTACATGCCAATGATGATTATCTAACGTATCAACAGAAGCTCTAACTTAATCAAAAGATTGATACTAGCTATCAAATACGACACCATGCAAGAACCTGAAAAAGTATAATCCTTAGAAACATTCAAGCAGACTTATCATTGCTAAGTACACACCTACTCTAGATAAAAAATGACTCAGTAATTTTCAAAGTCCTAGCTGATTCTACAGAGTAATACATCTAGGAGTTGAGGTCTTGAGATACAACCTCAAGCGACATTCTATACAACTTAACTTTTAGCATATAATTACCCTAATCAACTATTAAAAGTACTAAGTTAAAATCAAGTTAAGAGTCTGACCAAAATGTAAAGCTAAAATAATAATAAATAGGCCCATCATATCTGAATACCTTTCCTCTTAAAATGACCAAGTTATCTATTGGTTCGAAAAGTTATACTTGTTGTCGCTTTTAGAAGATACTACTTGCTTTTCAATGACGTCATGTATAATCTATATGACGTAACTTATCATTGAAAGTCGCGAAAAGCGAAAAATTGTGCTAAATGTAATATTTCTTAGCTACAGAAATTAGCCTTGAATATCTAAGTTATTTTTCTAAAGAGACTATAAGATACGCAGAACTTCATGAACCCAAAATTCCTTACGTAAAATATAATTCGCTATTGCAACGTACTAGATGTACGATATGCAAATTAGAAACCCTGTTGTTTGTGATGCGAGTAAAGTTAGTCTTTATAAAAAGATAACCGCAATAGGCCTACCAGCGAGAGACGAGTGGGTAGGAATTTATCACAATCAGATCTTTACGAAAATAAACTAAGTTATTCACAGCATCCTAGCGATGCGACCAGAAAACTATCACAATCACAGATCAGCCTGCGCTTTTGAGCAAAAATAAACTAAGTTATTTTCAATAGTCCAGAAAACTATCACAATCACAGATCAGCCAGCGCTTTTGCGCAAAATAAACTAAGTTAATCTCAACAGCCCAGAAAACTATCACAATCACAGATCAGCCAGCACTTTTGCGCAAAATAAACTTAGTTAATCTCAACAGCCCAGAAAACTATCACAATCACAGATCAGCCTGCGCTTTTGCGCAAAATAAACTAAGTTAATCTCAACAGTCCAGAAAACTATCACAATCATAGGCCCAACCAAAATAGCCCTAAAAATAAACTAAGTTATTCACAGCTAGTCACTCAAGCTTACCAGGATAGGCATCTATGGGGTCATTTTTTAGCCTGAAAAATTCTAAGTTCTTTTCAGGCTTAAAAAAAATGACCCCATAGTGCCATCCATTACTACTTATCTATCTATCTATCTATCTCTATCTATCTATCTATCTATCTATCTATCTACCCTACCCCACTCCTACCTCTTCCCCTACCCCATAGCTCCAGATAAGGCTGCGTATTTACGCAATTTCGTGGACCTGAAAACGCAATTAAATTAATTTCAGTGCGTACAAAAACGCAATAAAAATCCTTGATACTCAATTCCGAACATTTTCATAGCGTATGACGCTATTATATTCTGTTTGCGATTGTCATTTTTCGCATCACAAGCTGTTGTTGGGTACAAATTTATGAACGGCGTCGTGCTGAATCTAGTTTATTAAATTGTAAACCAGTCCAGGATCATTCTTATCGCTGTTTAGCTATACCCAATATTTACACGATTACGACATTCGTCTAGCTTTACAATAACAATGGCGTAACGTGGGTGAAAAAGACCCAGACCATTTGAATGATATCATATCATAACTAACTCTAATACCGTGTTGGTGGTTCGATGAATAAAAGATGACTTGATAGATACGTTGGATTTTCAAAGCAAGTTGGAAATAGCGATCTCAGATATACTAATATTGCCAGTGTGCTTTACGAAAGTGAAACCGAAAGTAAACAAAAATTTAGGAGAAACAAGGTCCGGTTTCATTGCTTATTTGCTTTCAGATGGATACCCAATACAAAAACTTTAAATACCCAATTTAAAATTTGAAATACCCAATTAAGTCAAAAAGAGGTTGGTAAATACCCAATTGCCTCCAATCCTTATCTGGAGCTATGTACCCTACCCATCCACCCACCGGTCTGTCTGTCTGTCTATCTATAGCTGATCATTCCGGCAGGGAATGCTTATGGCCTGGGCAGTGACCACATCCCCCCAAACCACCCACCATTCATTATAATCTATCTATCTATCTGTGTAATCTACCCTACCCCTACCTCTTCCCCTACCATACCCTCACACCGGTCTGTCAGTCTGTCTATCTATCTATCTCTCTGTCTGTCCATCTATCTATCTATATCTAGTAAACTACGAAAATTCAGGGCATCACTATATGTCTGGTATCTACAATATTGGGCTCTTTGTGGTGGCCTTTCGAACTGGGAGCAGTGGTCAAGTACTTGTCTTTTTATATACACATAATGACAACAGTACGTGTCAATACAATCTCAATGAGCTGTGATTAACCTTGATAGAAATAAACTCTTAAATCAGATAACTTATCTTAGTATTTTTAAAATAAATAAATTGCCAAAAACCATGAATTCAGTAATGTTCTTTAATATCTTCCTTTTGATATCATCAGCAGTTTACCGATGGTACATTATTATGGTGACTGAGTTGTACCAGAACACTGTGTCACAATGAGCAAAAAATGAGAAATGCTCTAAATATCATTCTCTAATATATCAAGGACTTTAAAAGGTTTTCAAGAACTTGAACTGCTTTTAAATTCCATTTGCAGGGGATTACATATATGTATTCTATCCCTGTGAATAGAGTTGTAAATTATTTTTGTTTGGTTTGACTCTTTAAGTCCCAGTCAACTATTTTTCAGTCATGTCAAAAGTCCTAGAAAGGGGCCCACTGATGTGGATGATGCCCCTGCACCTGCACGTTAATCAAAATCTGATTATGATTATGATGATGATATGTCAGGACTGGTCTTCATGGGTTTAATCAATACTAAGCGGCGGATAAAGTGTCTCGCTCAAAGACACAGCACAGTGACTCCGCCAGTGGATATACTCAAGCCAGCAACCTTTCCTACTCCAGACTAACGCTCTACCAACTGAGTGAGCTGCTTCTCTATGCATTTCAGTGTACCTCTTGACTAGCATGCTTTGAAGGCTAGAGGTGCAGCCTCTAAGGCTAGGGGCTATTATATGTAATATATTAGTTTTTACGGAAAAGGGTAACACATTTAACTGATTCTTATGATGTGCCCCACCTCACCACCCCCACCCTCCTCCGACACACATCGGACCCATATTGGGTCCAAGAACACACTTATTACAACTCTTAAAACCAGAAGCAACTGTAATTTTGTATGAAAGCATTTAGCTACCACCCTGAGCTACCAGGTGTTCTTGTTCAAACCACTACCTTAAGGGAAAATCCCACCTCAGGAAGAGCTTGATCCCACGACGTCGGTGCTCTAATCACTGAGTTTCTCAGGTGGTCCTGTTTAAACCATCCCTGGAAGTCTGAGCTACCAGGGGGGTCGTTCCAAACCACTACCTACAGACAATATAACTACAGGAACTCACACATAAATAGAAAATTGGATCTAGCATGCTGTGCTCGCCATAAAGGTTGTGCCTTATTTCATATTATACCAGGCGTGTAGTTAGCAGGTTAGCCCTGTTGTGATGTTGATTCACACTTGCGCTAGGAGGGTCCGATGGCCTATTTGATAAAAATGGTGCATCCTGAGTGTTCCAACGAATATTATCAACCTAAAATCAATAATTTTTAGGATAATAAATCAACAACCCAAATGTTGTGCCATATTTTCCCCTAGGCCTACTTTTCGTTGGCTAACAAGGTGTAGAAAATCTCTGATCTTTGGAAAATGATACATCGATATATTGATATTCTCTCTTTATGTATACATGTTTACAATATCCTAGCTTAGAACTGGTTCAACACAGGAAGTCCCGTCCATGTATGACTGAAAGATTGTTGATGGGATGTAAAGAATCAAACCAAACAAACAAACAAATACCTGTTTACACCATTGCCGGTTTGTCTCAGTATTTTTCCTAGCATGGGTTGTAACTCTTACAACCATTCATATCCGCAACTGCGGTTTAAGAACCAAAAGCATTTGCTCATCAAAGGCGTATTTCGTGTAAATTGGCCCCCTCGTTCATAAAGCTCTACAATATGCTGACAAGTTATTTAAGGGAGACCAGTCTATATTTCGTGGTCATACTCAAACTCCCCAACGGTAATGATATTTGTTTGGGTTGCTGTTTTACATCCCAGTCAGTAATTGTTCAGTCATTTTTGGACAAATGCCCGTCTTGCAGTACTTAGCAGCGGATATTTAAAGTTTTTCGCTCAAGGGCACAACACAGTGACCGGAGAGTCTCAAACTAGAAACTAGCAACCCTTTGATCCTCAGTCTAACGATCTACTAACTGAACCACTGCACTTTATAGCTGAGATTTTAACTCGGTATATAAATAAACTGGACTTCTCTCTTATCGAAGCACTCGTTAGCAGTTTTTATTTATGAAATGAATAATTTATTATTTTTAGTTTTTTTGGTGATGTAAAAAATGTAGACTATTCTACCTCTTCTATTTCCCGGAAATGGAAAGGATTCCGTACAAATACAGTATAACCTGTGTAAAACAGTCACTCTCATGTAAGGTTAAAACAATCCAGCTATTAAAGCTGCATACTCTGTAGCTATGAACATTTTTCAAAAAAAAATATTTTCTTTTTAAATCATTTGTAAAAGTAAAATTAGGCTATGTTTTCACTATAAAAATGTTCAGTACAGCTGAAAACTGCATGGAAAAGTGAATTATCTTATCAAATAGGTGTTTTTTTTCTCTTGTTGGTAATTATTTGCGTCCCTCCAATAATTCTAGACCATTGAATTTTAACATAAATGCAGTTGTTTTGATAGTGATAACTTGTTAAGATTTACAAAAATGGTAAAATGTTTACCTGAATTTGAGTATTTTGACTGTGTTCTTGAAAAATAAAAACATTATTTTTAAAATTAGAAGATCAAAAGTTACAGACTATGCAGCTTTAACAATTAAGTAACAGTTATACCATGGGTTGTCCGCCTGTACGTGAAGATAATCCACGATCTTGAGCGAGTGGATTATCTTACGTGCAGGTGGAAAAACATGGTATAACTATTTTATACCACCAACATCAGTGTAGACCTTGCACATCACGTGATATTTCATGCTAAATATGGTAAAGGTGGTATAAAACTATGAACACGTCACGGTTCATCTTAGTTGACTAGTACGCAGCGGTGGAGAAGAGGGCTGCTGTGGACAGCTTTGAACTCCTCCAAAAAGTTGTTGTCTGTGACGGCTGTTGGTAGGCTGTTCTAGTCTTGAATTGTCCTCGAGAAGAAGGACGTGTATTTCGGGTGATTACTTTCTATAGAGGTGAATACGGGAATGTGCGGTCATCATAGGTATAGTTTTCAACATCAAATAATATGAATAACCCTTCTTCTGTTCATCTTTCCAAACCGGTCTTAAGCGGCCACTAAAAATTAGACAAAACAAAGGTCCTAAAGACAAACGGTAGCTTAATGAAGGTCGAAAGTATTGCAGAATGGTCTCGCTCTCTCTGCATTAAGCGAAACCAAATTTTGGTCTTCTTTTTGAGTGGCCGCTTAAGACAAGCTTTACTGTATACCCCGGACTTGTACACACTCTGTACTGCTGGTATATGGTAGAGTAAATTGTAGGCTCCTCTATCTCTACTGTCGCTGGGACGGTAAGCAAGGGTGGATCCAAGATTTCGGGAAAGGGGTTCATATGTATAAAGGTGGTGGTTCGCTTTGCTGATTTTATCGCATTTTTCTTATTTATAAATATTCCATGAAAATGAAATAATTTGGTATCAATGAGACCAAATTATTTAATTTTCATAGGATATCTAAAAACGGTGGGTGGGGAGGGGGCTCGAGCGAAACCCCTGAACCCCCTTTGGATCTGCCACTGTTGCTAAAATGCTCAATTCGGTAGGGTCGATTTGAGTGAGGTAACTTTCTTTGGTCTCATACTATGAGTCTCACTGAGACCAAATTATTTCATTTTCATAGGATATCTAAAATGGGGGTGGGGAGGGGGGTTCGAGTGAGCCCCCTCTGGATCCGCCACTGGCGTAGGTTATCAAAAAGGCCTATTTCTACTTAGCAGTGTTGTATCCTGTAGCATGATTAAGCGTTGGTGGTATAGACTTGTGGTCTGGGGATCCGTCCTAGACTATTAGGCATGGCTGTGACACATCCAGCGGTGCCATCAGTGTAGCTGTTGCACACAAACCTTCCACCTCTGTGCTGGACTTTATCAAGGGTATTTATGTCCTCCTTTGTGTGTGGGTCCCAGATAGTTGATGCATTGTCGAGTGTTGGCTTCTTTTCTGCAAGCTCTAATGCCTAGAGTTCTAGAAGCCTTCGCAGCTGTGTAGTCAACCCGCTTCTTCCAGCTAAGATCCTTACTGATATTGACACCTTCTTCCAGCTAAGATCCTTACTGATATTGACACCTTCTTCCAGCTAAGATCCTTACTGATATTGACACCAATGCTCATTTAAGAAATGAATTCGATTATTGGAATGTTCATGGAATCATGAATACTTCGGGTGGCTTGTTTTGCACATGCGACTCAGGTGTGGCTTGCTGTCAATCACAACACCGGTGTCACTTCTGGCGAACGAGTTCGATGTTGGAAGCGTATTGCACGGGCAAGTGAGCTTGGCAGCTGTCATTCAAATTTGTGTAATTCATGAGGCTATGAACGACTTCAAAAATCTAGATTTATTAAAGGTTTGATTTGAAAATGTAAATATATTGCAATATTTATTTGTTGAACAAAACATTAAATATACAAACACTACTGTAGTATTGCCATTCAAATGGAACACTGTTTTTCGGCAATAACATTAAATCTAAAATACAAATTTTAAATTTAATTGGAAATATATATTTAAACCAAAAAAACCTAATCAAAGATATTTTTTGAAGTTTTCATGCGTTTTCATAAATGCTGTGATAGGATTGCATTTTTACATTCTTAATGTTATAGGCAAAATAATATTCCCCTCTAGTGCATTGAGCGAAACGGATCAATGACTATAGGTTGAACATAAGCCATGTATATACTAATATAATCCAATTTATAACAATGCTTCAGTGGTTTTAAATGAATCTATATACATATTGGCTTGCGTTGCCATTTATCAGCCTAGTCAATAATGTTTCAGATATTTCCAACTGTGTCATAAAAATGGTGACCCAAAAGAAAGGCCATTATTCGTAGACCTATAAAAACAGCTTGGATTGCATCATAAGCCGCACAATCTGATGCCTTCAACAAGATAATCGTCTGCTGTAATCTCCAATGGACATTTTATAGATGAGCAAATACTGGTATATTTATCCCAGGTTTATTGCACCGACAGTACAAAAATGGGTAGTAAACGGGTATTTTCATTCCAACAAAACCTTATTTATTTTTACAAGATATCAGAGCAGTAAGGTTGACATCGTTATCCGCCACAATTTAAATCTAGTTAGGGTTTTGCTATTTCTATGCCCATGCAAATTTTCAGGGTGAAGAGCCCTTTATGTAAACTTTCGAAAACGAAAAACTGTGTTCCATTTGAGGTGCAATACTACAGTAGGTTATCTTTCAGCATAACTGAGGTGTCAACTTAACCATTTTTTTTATATCTGGAGTGAGTACTGAAAAAAAACTTCTCCCAAAAATATCATTTAACTGATGGATAAGAATTATGGAAAAGAGATTACGCTCAAAAACCCTTTATTTTGACCTGTGCATTTTCATCTGAATCTGTGACTGTCCAGTTCAGTCACGGATTCAGGTGAAAATGCTAAGGTCTCTACACATAATTGAACCCTGGCCAAGACAAGTTAACCTCGGGATACGGATTTTACATCAATTGTTTTAATTGGCCTCCACCAGATGTCAACTTGATATTTACTCTATGTTGAAGAGTGTGTGATCAAAACTTTGTATTCAGAGATATTCCACCATTTATATGTTCAATATCTTGAACTTATAGTGCCTGCATATACAATTTCAAGTAAATACTATTCTTACAACAGTATCCACAAAACAGACCTATTCTAATGTGATGGATAACTTTACCTTTAAAATAACCAATGGATATATTTACAGGAAAATCCCTAGGCCTATAAATAACAAAATGTTAAGCATTTCCTTTGACCCTTTGTCAGTAAATGGAGGAATTGTAAATATACTTTCAATTATTCTTAAGCACCCAGGCAGGTAGCCAGACGGAGGCCAGGAAGCATGTGCTTCAACATCATTATGAGCCTCGATGCAAGAAATCCTGACTTTGTTGCTTGCAAAAAACAAAGGCGCAGACCAGCCTGCGTGGCAGGCTGTCCACGCAGTCTGATCAGCGCCTTTGATATGGGATATATTTAAAGTAAAGTTACTTAGGTCTGATATCTCTTAATTCTACATTTTATTTGGTGGGCTTTAACATGATAAAGCCTCTGGCTACGCCCTTGGCACCTACACAACCAACAGTGAATAGGCTTCTTTGTTAGCAATTCCAAGTTTATCTTATCTTATACCAGCATACTTATTGTTGCGCAACTAGCAGGTTAGCAAAGAGATAGTTCATGAACTCAAATTTGGAGATATAGCTGTCATGCAAATATAAACAATTTGCAGTATAGCGACAGGTATTTTAATTCTGATTGGCAGATTGGAAGGGTTAAAAAAGGCACAGACAATGTACATGATACTTGGAAAGCGTGTACTGTCCAAATAGTTATTCTTATTTTCAGTAACATATGTTGTAGGTACACGTTGGAATTGTCTCTATGAGGCAATTCCAAAGTGTAGCTACAACATGCCTTTTAAATAAATTAATTTTTCACTTAAGCTTATTTTTAAAACAGATTCTCAACAACTTTAATTGATTCAGTAGAATGAGCATGTAGTTAAATGAACAAGTTTTCATGTAGCTTATCATGCACCTGGATGACAATAATAGACAGCCTATTTTATGCTTCTGACAGCTTATCTTGAGATATTTCATTGGAGTATATTGCTAAATTGCTAGTTGCCTGGTTGTATAGCAAGTAGAATAAAAAGTTGTCAAACATCTTCAATTTGAGCTATGATCAGTCATTGGAGGAACTGTTCATATACTTTAGGTTATCCTTACATAAGAAACTATATAACCAACAATAAATAGACTTCCTTCTAGAAATTCAAACTTAACCTCGTCTGACACTTGAAAACATATTTGCATTTGTACAGCAAGAATGCTATCAATAGCACGTTGTTTTAGCATTTTAATTTTGTCCAATGTCCAGTCAGTAGGTGAATAGTAAATACACTGTCAGTTGTTTATACGTAAGTAAGCGCCAACATAGCTATCAATCAATGAACCAGGGATTTCTCTAAGTTTTGGAGTAGCCGGCAGACATTGTCAGGAACCTGGCCAAATTCACTGCTTTATAGTATAACCTATGGACCAAACTATCAAAGTAGCTGGCACAGAAGGCAAAGTAGGTGGCTATTTTAGCGGGCTGCCGCCTCTTAACTAAAACACTGATGAACCTCTTTTAACACAATTCAAAGTATACATAAATATCATACTCCAGCATACTTATGCACCAACATAACCAATACTAAGTAGACTTCTTTCTTTTTTACCATGACTTACACCAGCTTACTTATATTACTATTAGCAAGAAAGCTTTTTAAACAAGGTTTTAAGCATCTTTAATTTGACAAATGTCCAGTCAATGAAGGAATAGTGATTATACTTTCAGCCACATAAGCACCTACATAACCAACAGTGAATTTAGGGCTATTCAAATATTACCTTATCTGGCACGATGGCTAATACCCCAATATAACCAACATTGAACACACTTCTTTCTTATGAGATTCCAAGTTTAGCTTTACGCACTTTCTATTAATAGTCTTTTTGCTGTAAATATCCATGCTGGTGTGCGTAAAGGTACGCACACCAGCATAGATATTTACAGCAACAAGACTATAAATAGAAAGGGTTAAGCATCTTTGATTCAAATGGTCTATGGTAAGTTTATAAATCGCATGTAACACACTTCTTTCTTATAGTGTTTCCCCTAGCCAGTTTTAGCATGGCGCCGCGCCATGCCCTTTTCTCTAGCGCCATGCCCTTTTTCCCAGCGCCATGCCCCTTTTCTAAAACTACATAAAATGCCCTACATTTTGGTAAAAAAATCATGAAAATCTGACAAAAACTAAGGAAGTTACAGTTTTTTCAGTTTGAAGCCTGAACTAGCAAGGAAGATACCTGCTGTTACAATAGTTTACTCAGTGTTAATCCTTTTACAATGGTGACTAATTACCTGAGGCAATTTTGACACATCACTTTGATGACAATACCCCAATTAGCAAGTATTTAAAATGAAGTGTGAATCTGAACCAGGAACGAGTAAGATTGTCAAAACAAGTACTGGAAAGAAAGGCAGTCTTGTTAAAAACTTAGGAAGTGATCTTGGCAATTGAAAAAAAAACATGATTCCCATATAAATAATGTGATTCTGATAAATTTTAATAGTTAAAAAATAATAATAATATATTGAGTGTGTGCTCAAATAGGAGTCCTAAAACTGGTTAGAAAATTCTAAATAATAATTAAATAAATAGTATATTTTGCATTTAAAAAGGACAGATAACAGCTGCATTATGCTAAGGGACATTAATTTATATATATGACAATATCAAATTATATTAAGGACTTGGACTGAAAAGTGCCCTCTTAGCCTGTCGCCGCGCGTTCCAAAAGTGCCCTTTTAGCCCGTTTTCGCGCGCTTAAAGTGCCCTTTTCCTGGAAACTTTACCATGCCCTTTTTGGGGGCTGGGGGAAACACTATCTTATGATATTCCAAGTTTACTTTTACACACTTTCTATTAATAGTCTTTTTGCTGTAAGTATCCATGTTGGTGTGATTCAAGGTACGCACACCAGCATAGATATTTACAGCAAGAAGACTTTAAGCATGATATCAGACCTTTAGTTAAGAGTGCGACCAGAAAAATAATTTTCCTATATCTCAACCAAAACATATGTTGTGGGTACTCAAAAGAACCGTCTCAATGAGACGGTTCTTTTGAGCACCCAAAACTTATGCTAAAAATTATGGGTAAGAAAATACTTACAATTTTACGCTGACATTTTTTGTTTATCTAAACATATGGCATCTTTGATTTGGTCTATGGTGAGTTTATGAAATATATGTAAATGTGACTTCAATGTGAGTTGATTCTTACATCTGCACCCACATAAATGGCATTGAACAGGCTTCTTTTGAAGCATAGAGCCATCACAACGGGTCCCTTTCTTATGTGTATTAAGAGTCTTTCTAGATTTAAAACACTTTCCACAATTTTTGCACTCGACTGTTTTATTATCACTATGTGTTAGTTTGTGTCTTCTCAGAAAGCAACGCCTATGAAATATTGCGTTACATATGTCACACACGAAGGTATGTTTTGGATAGTGTGTTAAAATATGGTGATCTAATATTTGTCTTGACTTGAACGGTTTATTACAATGGTCACACAATAGAGGCTCTACATATTCAGTAACTTTTTCAATATATTCGTCAATATCAAAGTTTTCTTTACATCTTATCTTCTCTTTGAAATGTGTCGATGTGAGATGATGCTTAATACCTTTTCTCTGCCACCATGTCTTAAAACATATTTTACATTTGAATTTATAACTCTGCATTGTATAAATATTTACCAAATTGATACCTACTTCACTTTCCTGTTCTATTTTTACTACTTCTTCAATATTAAGGTTACTTGCATATCTATCATTTACTGTAGATTCTATCTCAACCTTTAAATTCTTCTGGTTGGTTCTCTCAAGTGTTCCAGCATACGAGTGTGGTAATGCCAAGCTGTTTTCATGAACATGCATGTGTTCTGTTATCAGTGTTCTTCTATCGAATATTTTATTACAAACTGGACATGGGACTTTCTCATCCATGCTACAGTTATTGCCAAAGTGGCGAGTCTGTATATGTCTTCGAAGATTAGACATGCACGAATACATCTTTTTGCAAATGTAACATCTGCAGGGAATTTTTATCCTTTTCCTTTTCCTCCTTTTGTCAGACCTATACCTATATCGTGACTTTGTATTTCCTGTGTGTGTTCTTTCATGCTCTTTAAACTGGTCAAATTCTTGAAAGGGCATTGAACAGAATGTACAATAGACAAGTCTATTGAAGTGAAATTTCATATGGTAATTTATGTTCTTAAAACCATAATCCATATTACAATGATCACATCGGAAATTCCCTCTTTCGTGTTTTGCCTGTTGGCATTTTAAGCTATCTACAGGGGCGTGCCTGAGGGCAAAATCAAAGTACGCAGGGGGTGGGTATGGGAGGGGGTGCCCCCCTCCCATACGTTAGGGAAAAAAATCAAAATATGAACTAAATGGTGGCTTCTCCTGCATTTTCTGAACCTAAACACCGACTTAATTGTTTCCAAAACAAAAGTGAAAAACAGTCAAAATCGAAATGCTTTGGTTCATGATTATTACAAAATTGTAATGTAAAGACCTAACCCGGGTGAGGCATGTTTTTATTGCATTTTTCGCGATTTAAGACGTTTTTATTTTTTTGGACATTCAAAAATTAAAGTACGCAGCTGCGTACTTTGCGTATACGCAGGCACGCCCCTGATCTAGATTAGCAAAGCGGTTTGCATATACAGCACCAGAATATGACAATTTAGAATGCTTATTTTTGTTCCAACCAGGATCATCATAATTACGTGGTTCATTTTCAGCATTACTGTTTGCCTCTGATTTATAACTTTTCTTTTTTATCAAACTGAAGCCATTGCCATTAGGAGATTGGGTTTCAATATTAATTTTGGATTTGTGTTCTGATTTAACAGTCAAAAGCTCTACGCCACATTCTAACATTTCTTCAGATACCTCTACAGCAATGTCGTCATTGTAAACATCTATATCAGAACTATCGTTCTGATTTACTCTGTCCCCAGTATGCCTCTGAATAAATTGTTTAAAATCACTGCTTACTTTTGACATCAGAAACTGTACACATTCATCAGTTTCTTGAAAATCAACCTCTTGTAAATCAAATAACTCTTGATCAATATCAGCTTTCAACTCATTGAGAAGGTTCTCTGCTTCACTCTGACTTCCTTTGTAATGCTCCTCACATACTGTCTTTTCTGCGGTTTTCAAATTAGGCAAATCGTCTTTGGGGTGTATTTGCTCTGAGATATCCATAAATAGTGAGTCACCTCCACGTTCGGTATCAACACTATATCCATCATTGGACAATCCTGTCTCCTCTTCAGCACCATCAACTGAATTTGCGCGTAATATTCCGTGAGGTTCATGCCCGGGTTTACTAAAACCAGACAACCTTTCATCAGGGGTATTTATCTCTGTAATATTACCAA
Source organism: Loripinus fragilis (assembly GCA_964019695.1). Lineage (NCBI taxonomy): Eukaryota > Metazoa > Mollusca > Bivalvia > Lucinida > Lucinidae > Loripinus > Loripinus fragilis. The sequence continues at coordinate 13,436,805 of OZ026530.1, forward strand.
TGCTGTGTTTATTATCTTCATGATTTTGATCTATATTCAGCATATTGTCAACTAGGTGTGTGTGCAAATGATTTCGAAGATCTAACTCTGATGAGAATTCTTCATCACAAAATGGACAAGGCAGATTTTCGCTGTCATGCTTCTTCATGTGAAGTTTGAGATATGAATATAATGTGAATTTTCTGTCACACATGAAGCATGCGTGAGGTTTATGGCCAGTGTGCTTTAGAACATGATACTTCATACTAGTGCTATGACGAAGATGCTTGTTACATATCGGACAAATACAGAATGAACTACTTCTTTCATAATTGCCACTGAACACTGGAGATGAGGTGCAATTCAATTTGATCTGACCAATGTTCGTAGGAATAGCATATTGATCTAAATCAGAATATAAAATTATTTGTTCTCCATCTACTTCATGGCTGTATGATGTCATTTTATTATCTATACTCTCTCCTGCATCTGCATCATTTTCATCACAGATAACACTACAAACTATGAGAACTTCATCGCCTGGCTCTCCAGTATCATTATCATACCCAATTTCCTCAAGGTTAAAATCGTTGTGTCCCAGACATTTCTGGTGGAGCCGGATGACCCCAGCAGATTCCATATTATCTGACATGGCTTGCATCTTTAACTGAAAGGACCTTGTCTTCTTGTGTTTCTATGTCAAGGGAGTTGGTTTGCGAAATGTAATCACTTGATAGAAACTTAGTAGTACCAATGTGTTTTCCTGCAAAAAAACATCAACAAATTAGGTACATATTTCTTTTTTTACTTAGCAGTGCATCCAATACATATCAAATATGAATAAAATGATAATTCTACAGTCAAAAGATATTGTATCAATTCACTAGTGAGTGATACAATTTATATCTTTTCACTGAAGTGAAATAAGGCTTTTAGATAATTTTGGGACATAAGCTTTTTTCAAAATGGTTTTCTTTAAGTAAGAGAGTGACTGTCGATTGGGCATGGTTGCCATACAGCCCTACATTTCGGTGTCAAAGCTAACGAAAATCAAGACAAAAGACCTACGTTGTACTGGTTACCTAAACTCCATAAAAACCCTATAAAGCAAGATTTATTGCTAATTCTAGTTCTTGCACGACAACAGAACTTTCTAAATTGTTAACCTCGTGTCTTACAGCTGTAAAAAGACATTTTATCAAGTATTGTGAAAAGGTACATGAGAGATCCGGTAAAACCCTATTTTGGTCTATTAAAATTCAGTTGAAATTTTAGATAAACCTAAAGCTAGAGCTGTTGTTTACTGATATATAGGTTAATCATGCCCTAGTCACGAATTTTGACGTCGCAAATATGTCTTTTAACGCTATTCGCGTATAATTCCGAATTTACAGTAGTTTGTGTTGTTACAAATGTTTTATATATGTGCCCTATACAATTTAAAAGGATAAAAAATAAAAAAAAATAATAAATAAAATGAAAAAAAAATAAGACATGAAGAGAAAAATAAAATAAGACCCCCACCCCGAAAAAACATAAAACAAATACAAAAAAAAAACAGAATAAAAAAGAGCAGCCAGTGAGATTCGAACCTGAAAAAATTTCGTTGTGGTTTAGTAATCCTCCTCGCTACCACTTGAGCTAACTCGAATCGATAGATGAATTGTGTATTAATCCTGTCATGAAAGGTAAGTCCCATAACTTTGTAAACATAACATGACGTCACTTCTACTCTTGGCTGGCAGAATAATAGTATTGCAATCATCTTGATGGGGAAGAGAGAGCTGGTTGCTTTGCTTAATTTGTCTTTCTGGTGTCTCGTGATGGTTGAGTGGTTCTTCCTCTTGGTGCCATGGGGTTGTCTGCGGTTTGTGATTGTAGTATTTCCTGATCATAATCACTTACTTAAATCTCTCTTGCGATAAGGACTTTCTGAACCTGAATTCTATGGTGACTTGGTGTATAAATTGAAGAAGGGTGTTGGCTCTAATAATTTTTCAGCGCAGTTCATTAAAATAATTTCCCATTATAAAAAGGTTGGCTATAGCATTAATGTATTGCAACAGACTGCATGCTTGGTGGTCAACCCAATCACGGTTGGCAACTTTGCTTTCCACTTTAATTGCACTACGGTGGGTCGGACTTCAGACTCTATGACTGTTCTGTTTAAAAGACTTATCGATTGATAAGATGGTAGGGGCCTGATGCTTTGGCTGTTTGTTGGGCCCATCAGGATTTACCTGTTGAATTTCTTTTGCTCCGGTATTCGGTTTTATTTACTGTTGAGTCCTTATCTTTGCTTTATCTCCTTGATATATCTTGATTTATATGTTCTGGGAGATGATGCATTGATAAGTTAGGGGTCTTTCATTCATACCCAGTAAAATATTTTACTGACTGTTCCAAGGCGGTACTTCTTTTGTGGTTTTTTTTCTGTCTTGTGTTTGCTATGCCTTTGTGTGAGTCTGTTTATATGTGAAATGACCAGTGAATTACAACCAAGCATCTCAGGTTCACTACATTTAATGCAACGTAACGTAAGACATCTACAGCGTAACAAAGGAAGCCTATGTAATGACGTAACGTCAGAAGCATGCCGCTTCCGGTTAACGTCATCACTTCTCTCCCTTCTTATAAAATAGAAGGTTCATTGGTATATCATAAAATTATTAACGTATATGAGTTCTTAGATTGGAATGTCTTCTGAAGAATAAACTATTTGTTTTACATGTATAAATTTTAAAGCAAAATGTTAATGTTTAGTAAATGGTGTAACAGTTAGTAATAAACAAAGTCCCCATAACGATCCGGTCTTCTTCGAATTCGTTGAGACCTCCTAAGCAAAGGCTCCACTTCCTCTGGTTCAACATCGTGTACCTCATTTGGTACAGCATCAGTTACCGTGTTGTTCTCGTGCTCTCTCGTTATTCTTGTCCGTGCTTTACGCAATGTGATCTCTCTCCAATCATCTGGATTTGATCTGTTATTGTTTATTTTGTGTGTTATCATATGTCCTCTTGGCTTGTTTACCTTTTTGAAACATGTTGAATCACGACATACTTCACGTCCATCGGTCACTCTTCTTGCCCAAATTGTTGAGCCACTAATTTTATAAACTATATAATGTTTGGGATCGTACGGTGGTGTCCATTTATTTATCTTGGTTTGTTGGAACAGAATATAATCTCCTATGGTAAGATTATGAGATTTTGTGTTCCTGTTTTCTGCGTTACTCTTGATTTTCATCTTATATTCCATGTCCCTTTTATTTACTTTACTTTGTTTAACTTTCCCAGCAATTAAATCCGGTTGTACATAGTCTAACTTTGTTCCTACCTTGCGGTCCATCATAGCATCATAAGGTGTGACACCCGTAGCAGGATGAGGTGTTGAGCGATATCCTGTTAATAATTCTTGAATTGCTAATCTCACTGGCTTGTTTTCTATACGAGCTCGTTGTTCTGTTTTATTGAGCAGTTTCATGAAGTTCTCAGCTTCACCGTTTGCTTGTGGATGTAATGGAGTGACACAATGGTGTCTGAATCCTTCTTCTGATGCAAACATAGCAAATTCCCTTGAATTGAATGGGGGTCCATTGTCACTTTCTAGTCGCTCAGGTGTACCATATGTGGCAAATATTTTTTTCATTTTTTCTTTTCGAGGTTTTACAGCAGTGGAATATACAATTTCTACTTCTGGATATCTGGTTCTTTTATCTATGACCACTAGATTGTAATGTCCATCTGGGAATGGTCCACCAAAGTCTACTGAAACTATTTGCCATGGTTTGTCTGGTATTTCAGTCATTTTAAGTGGCTCATGTCTATGTTCCTTTGTTGTAACCTGACATTCGTAGCACTTCCCAACTTTATGTTCAACCGTTTTGTTCATCTGTGGAAACCAATATTTCTGTCTAAGCATTTGCTTAGTTTTAGTCATCCCTAAATGACCTAAACTATGAGCTGCTTTTATCACTGTATGTTGCAGTTTCATTGGTATAATTATTTGATTGAGTCTGAAGATAAGACCATCAGCAACATATAGCTCATCTTTTATACTGTAATATGGGTTGATGTATTTGTCTTTTCTGTACTTCTCCCAGTCTTCATTCTGGATTCTTTGGTACAGCTTCTGTAACTGTTTGTCTTTCGCAGTTTCTTCTCTTATATGGTCCAACACAATAGCATGTTCAGCCTCAATGATACTCTTTATGATTCTCTCTGTATTGCCACTACCAGTAATGGGTAAAGGGTGTCTAGATAAGAAATCCAATGGGTCTTGCTCGTCCTTCCCAGGTTCATAGATCAATTCATAATCCACATCTTGCATATCCATTACCCAGCGCTCTATTCTTGGTGGAAGTTTAGCTGTAACTTTGTTGAACATGGACAAGAGAGGTTTGTGTCCAGTTATGATTTTGAATTTAGGTGCACCAAGAAGATACATGCGAAATCTATTTTTAGCCCACCTTACTGCTAGTGCGTCCTTTTCTGTCTGGCTATACCTTTTCTCTGTTTCTGTCATTGTACGGCTAATAAAATGTACAGGCTGCAGTCCCTTCCCTATATCTTGGAATAGTCCTGCAGATAAACCATCATGATAGCTAGCTTCTGCTCTGACTACTATTGGTTTGTTCGGATTGAAATATATCATGGTATTTTCACTTGTTAGGCTATCTTTAAGCTTCTCAAATGCATCCTGTTCTTCTTTATTCCAATGGAATTGTGTATCTTTCTGTGTGAGATTTCTGAGGGGTGCAGTTATGGATGCATATCGTGGTATGAACTTTGATAAATATCCTGTCATTCCCAAAAAACTTCTCACAGCTTCTTTACTCTCTGATCGGCTACTCTCTTTTACCGCTTTTACCTTATCTAATGTAGGTTTCAGACCATCCTTTGTAAAAAGATATCCATAGAATTCTAGAGATTCTACACCAAATTGGCACTTGTCTAAGTTGAAAGTCACTCCAAAATCTTTAGCTCTTTGAAACACTGCTTCAAGTGTCTTGTTGTGTTCTTCCATAGTTGTACCACCAATGAGAATATCATCACGCTGGTTCAAACACCTTGGTATGTCACCAAATATTCTATACATCATGTCATCAAACACGTTTTGAGATACCAAACGTTTTGGTCGATAATTTCCCCATGGTGTGCTAAATGTCACTACAGCTCTTGAATCAGGATGGAGCAATAACTGGTGATACCCACTTCGGAGATCCAACTTAGAAAACACCACACAGTCGTGGAATTTGTAGATGAAGTCTTCTACTATCGGCCCTTGAGTTATCTGGTTTCTTTCCATGAACTTATTTGGCACTCTCAAATTGATGCAGGCTCGTATCATATTTGGCTGTAGGTCATCTTTAGCCATGTGAATGTACTTGGGTTTAGGTTGCACCACAACTGGAGAACACCAAGTAATTGGCTCATCATTTGGTACCCTTTCAAATATGCTGTTCTCTACACATTGGTCTAACCATAATTTTAGTGGTTTTTGAAGGAAGTACGGCACTGGCCTTGGTCTCTGAGCTACTGGCACTGCATCTGGCTTCATACTAAACTGGACATATAATTCTTTATTGCTTTTATTATCCATTATTTTGCCAATACCTTCAAAAATGCTGCTAAACTTGCTAGTTATTTCCTTAATGTCTTCATGTGATACCCTTGTACCAACAGCGTGTATGTTAGATATATCTGTTGGAATTCTCATTTCATTTTGTGCAGCAAAAGAACCATCCTCTTTTATCTGTAACATACCTAATTCCATAAGGGTGTTTTTACTGATAAGTGGAGGTGAATTTATCCTATCCTACTGGCTTCATACTAAACTGGACATATAATTCTTTATTGCTTTTATTATCCATTATTTTGCCAATACCTTCAAAAATGCTGCTAAACTTGCTAGTTATTTCCTTAATGTCTTCATGTGATACCCTTGTACCAACAGCATGTATGTTAGATATATCTGTTGGAATTCTCATTTTATTTTGTGCAGCAAAAGAACCATCCTCTTTTATCTGTAACATACCTAATTCCATAAGGGTGTTTTTACTGATAAGTGGAGGTGAATTTATCCTACCTTTGATAACTAGAAATTTTGTTGGCTTACCACAAGTCTGGTTCCGCAAGATGGCTTCAAATTCCCCTTTTATCAACAATTCGTTTTGTAGTGTACGCAGTTTTATTCGGCTGTTCTGTCATCACAATATGGCTAAGTGCAAATAAGGTGTGTTTTTTTGGTCAAAAAAATATGTGTGTAGAATGCATGTGTTCATGTATTTTCTCAAGCAATATACATCATATTTCATGGAAAATAGGGTTTCTTTTGTGGAAATTAATGTATAATGGAAAAAAATACATGTAATTGAGAAAAATCCTGAAAGATTGTGACTATACTAAGGTTTGTTTTAGAGAAGATTTGTGCCCAAACTCAATAATTAGTCATCTGTTTTCACTTCTGGTGGCAAAGTATGGTACCTGACAAGAGTTTGAACACTGTTTTAGGGGTATTTTATTATTTTTGTACCAAATTGTGACAATTTACACCCAAGAAAGGTATTTAAAGATGAATATGGCCTAATTAAATTCTAATGCTTACACAAGAGGCAATATTGATTTGATGCAAGTACTTCAGCATATACTATGATGTTGCAGCAAACAAAGGTGAAAATTTAGTGTTGATGTCTTCTGTATTTTTCCAGTGATTTTAAACTTAAATATTGGTCTGGAACATCCAGATTGCCGTTACTGTTGGGACACATTAACCACATGATATTTCTAAATATATTAACAGCATATAAAAATCAGCTGTGTATTTCCATTGCTGGAAATATTAACAGAATGAAATTTATATTTGTTTGCACGGCGTTTTAAGGTAAAGGTGTGAATGGGCGCTTGTAAGCGGTTTTATGGTACATCAAGTCTAAGTTGAAAAAGCATTAAATAGTTAAGTTTCACGTGAGCTGTATTCATTTGAAAAATGAATTTCCACGTGAAACTTTAATTGCACGTGACGACAGGTGTATAAAGAGAAGATAGGTTAATATTGAATTATCGAAGCCTTAGCCAGCAGATCGTTCAAACGTGCTTTCACCCCACCCACCCACCCACATTTTTGATGTAGCATACACATCATATACTAGTTTTAAGCACACATGTTTCTAGAATGATGTTGGAAACATTGGCCAACAGTATTAGAAGCATAATAGATACATTAAGTGGTCAATTATTTTATGCCGCATGTTCAATTATTTTATGCCACATTGCATTACAAGTTATAAAAAATTGATTTGCAAATATCATTGGAATATGAAAGAAAGATCTTTCAAGAAATGAATATGTATTTTTTATAATTTGGAAATTTATTCACTTTATTTAAGCATATACTGACGAACAAATGGAATGGACTATTTCAGTTTTATCGTGGCCATGTTCATCAAGGAATATATATTAAGGATATTTTACAATATTGGGGTGGTTTGAATAGATTAGAATTTGAGTCTAGAAGGGCTAATTAAGCACGAATGCTACCTAATTTCTGGTTTTGTCTATCCCATCGTTGTTAAGTATGAATGAACTATATTTATCACAAGTATTTAGTTTTTTGAGGTGTTTGAAAAGACGGGACATCATAGTCGAATTGGTATGCATTAGAGGCAGGAAGAATTTCAGGATAGAGGAATGGAAAGAAGTGGTAGATATGGCAAGCAGATGGTGAAATTTACGAATATCTGGAGAAATACAGATTGGCAAGTATAGATTTAAGGAAGATGCACTAAAGGGTAAATATATCTGCGCTTTTATCTTATAATAATAATAAAGTAAAAAGCATATAAGAAAACGTAAAACAAATGATTATTCTCATGGTTATGGTAAGCAGATGCTCACAAAGCATTTCATACAGATGTACCATGACCTTTGAGTAATGAACTCTGGGTATTTCTATTGCAGAGCCCATATAATAACCCACTTGGACATGAACATCTGTTCTTGTTAAATATTTCATGTTAAAAGAGAAACGACTTAAGACATTCATTTTAAGAGAACTATGTTTCATATTGTAAGCGTTGTCACGCTTCAAAGTGTTTTGTCTATCCATAGAAATATTATCACGCATAATTTTACATATATGCATTAGAGTCGGTTGCTTCTAATCGAATTAGATTACTGTGTTAACATCTTACATATATATTCTGATTGAACCATCTGAGTTTATGAGTTTTATTGTAGCTTTTTTCGCAGTATTGCATAAATAAAATTAAAGCAGTTTATGCTTTATTCAACAAGAGCAGCTAAGCATTCTTTCAGAACTTACGCAGGTTTACAGATTAATTGTAATGGCATCAGTGCATTTCAACCTTAAAGTTACACAGGATGTTAAAGTTCAATTGAAGTAGTAACAATTCGTTCAAAATTGTAAAAAAATATAAGATTAGAAGACAATACTTGAAGATGATATTATATCAGCTCGTTTCAGATTTAACTTGTAAAAGTTCTTCCATTGTTTGGGGATCGCAAACCAAGACTATGGCGGATGGACTTAGAATATGGCTGTAGCAGAGCTTCAGAATAACAAACACAAAATATGCTATTCTTTTGTCATGAAATATACTAAATACACGTCGATCAGCTGGCTGTTGGCACATACTATGTTCTTGTTAGTTTTATTTGATTGCAAATAAGAAGCTTCTGAGCATGCGCAGTAAAGATAGGCTAAATGGTCTGAAGAAACTGACAGGTGAATGATGCTTCTTTAAATTTTAAGAGGAAATGTAAAACAACGCTGCAATAAAATATAAATGATTTATGTTCGTATGAGAAGAGTCGAATCAGAACATAATGTTTATTTACATTTACCAAAATCCAAAGAAAACAACAGTATTTAACCAAATTACACCAAGTGACCCTGCTTCTTGAACACCAAGTATTTTAATAAAAACAGTCATTTTAAAATTTAGAATATTTTGTTTTGGCAACGTTTTGCAGTATAATAGACAAAAAAGAGACACTGGTAATAAAATTGATACTGACCAGAGATAAACTGAGACAAAAAATTCAAGGAAAACTTTCATGTTGGGCAATATATAAATGGTAGGAAATGGCCATAACACCAATTATGTAGCACAGTTTCTGTGATGTTGGGATATACTATTGGAAAGTAAGGTATTTTATGTTTCTTTATGGCCCAGATTTGGTCCCATTCAATGGTTTACCTAATTTAAACCTTTTTCAAGAAATATGAGTTGCATTAAGATGGAGGTATAAGCGTTACTGTTGGGACAATTTTCAAAATTTACCTGGGTATATCAGGATCCTGTTAGACCATACTTATCAAGTTTCTTATGTCCTCTGTGACTAATGCTTTCTGGAAGATGTGTTTGGTCATTGTTTACCCATCACAAAGCATCTGTAGCACCCACAATATGATGCATGAGCAATTGTCCCAACAGTAACGGTGCAGTAATAACACTCTTAACCATTATACACATAGATGACAAGTAAAAAAGAACACTGAAATGGAAAGCTTGACCACAAGAAAGTTTGAGAATACAAATGTATGTCGGATATGCATCAGATTATAATACTATTTGGGGGTTATGCTTAGACGTTGAATAATGTCCTGAAACTGGTAATTCCTATAATAGTTGTTATAAAATTATGGTTCTAAGAATAGTATAGAAGGGAATAAATCATTTTTGCAAGCAATGCCCACATCTTGTTTGGAAATAAAAGCAAAGAAAACAACCGTTACTGTTGGGACATTTTCCGTTACAGTTGGGACATGACAATGTAGTGCAGATACAAGGTTTCTATGAGAAGTCACAGAAAACTTCTGCCGCAGGTAATAACTGGCCTCCATCGAGGAATGCAAAGACTGGCAATTGAAGCTGTAAATACACTATTTGCAGATGCGAGTTAATAAAATTAAAGCATATCGTGGACACCGTTACTGTTGGGACAAATTTTGGCCTGGTGCAAATGGCTCAGTAAACAAAGTAACATGGAAAGAAAGTGACAGAAAGTGTAAAACTAGTATCTGTGATCTATATACAATATTTCAGAGTACTTCAGTATCACTAAACTCTTTCCTGGTAAATACAGCTCATGCCTTTAGATACATGGGGTTGAATTTGACTTTTTGGCCCCTTTTGGTTATATTTTGAAAACTATTGCTAAAAAAATAATTTCTTGATTTTTCAACTCATTTAGCATGTCTTGTTGAACAAATAGTTACAGATTATGTAGACATAGAGAAATAGGCTATAAATATAAGTGATTTATAGCAATTTAGATTAAAGAGAGTGATTTTAAATGTTCGTCACACAAAAACCAAGTTTTTTTTTAGTTTTTGCAATCTTCTACTGTTGATAACTTCTGCACGGAACACCTGATTGCCATGAAATTTTCAGCATATTTTCTTCAGGCTCTATCATTTTGAAAATACATGAGCTTAGTCTGATATATTCAATACTTTTGAAATTATTGTTTGGTATATCCTGGCCCCAACAATATGAATCCTTATTTGCACTTGGCCATATGTGCCTTGTGGTCACCTGCTGGGAAAGGGCTGACCTCTTGGCTCTCGTTTGTGGTGTCTAACTGTGAGTTTGTCACTTTCCCATTGGTATCCTGGGTCAGGTGTGGTACTTGATTGTATTGATTCCTGATCTTTGCACCCTTACTTACTTTTATTTTATTTCACTAGGTAAGGCACACAGTAAAACTCTATTGCATTTTTTCTTCCAACCAATCAAATACAGTAGCTAAAGAAACTATATACCTGCACCTAGGGACGGGGGAGGGGGCAGGGGGCGGTCCGATATTTATTTATAAACGTAGGCTTGGCAGATTTTGTTTCTTTTTTTAGGGAGGTGGGGTCAAATTTTGAATTTCAATATTTCTTTTTTTGTTTTTGGTGGGGGGGGGGTCAGATTTTTGAGTGTTTTCTTTGTTTGTTTGTTTGCTTTTGTTGGGGAGGGGAGATCAATACAGGTTGGAAGTTAAGCCTAAAAATATGTAGAATTTCATCTTTTAATTATACACGTTGAAAGGATGAGTGCAGTTCTGGCGACACTGTATGACAATTTTTGAAAGCTTAGTATATATAGCACCGTCGCTTTAAAAACTTAAATGTCTATAGGCCTATGTGTCTACTTAATTTGGAACCCTATTGGCATATAGGGCGAAGCATTTAAAATCTGGCATTTTCGATGATAGAAACATTAGCCACAGGGTAGTTTCAATCATGATTTTTCAAAAATCATGATTATTCCCTATTTTTTCCTAGATGTGTGGTGGGCTCATTATTCAATCAACTCTTTTTTGCTCTTTATGTTAATTCTCTAATCAATATTAAATGGGCCTCGACGTGAGAAAACCTTCTTCGGGGGTTAGCAAACAACACAGGCAAAGACCAGCCTGCACATCCACGCAGTATGATCAGTGCCTTTGTTATTCGCTTTTTGGGAAGTATCACATGTAAACTTGCTACAGGTAAAATTTCAATTTCTAGCTGGTCTCTATAGCTGAGGAAACTGGTGTGAAACTAGCTTTGTGGGAAACCAGGAAGACAGGTTATGTCGCGACAAGGCCTAAAAAAGGCCATTATTCTCTAATCATTTAACCCATCCAGACAATCCTATATATATGATCATCACACTGATGATGTGCAGGCATTCCTCAAACAATGCAGTGGTGAAAGTTCAAAATTCCCAAACTCCTGAACGTTTTAAAATCAAATCTTAAAACTTGCAGTATGCCTACAAATATCAACAATTTCAAGTTTAAACGGTCCATTGTCTTTAGATAAACTGAAAATAAATCAAAGAAGCTATTAGAATCTGCTTAATTCAGGATTTTGAGGCTGACTTTCGGTGGAAAGTCAGCCTCAAAATCCTGAATTCGGGAATAATCCTGAAAACATTCACCCATGACAATGTGCAGGCATTCCAGTACTCTTCCCATAGTGCAATCGGTAGTGAGTCTGCTGCTGATCCAGGGGTCACGAGTTCGATCTCAACCCGACCCCATACTTTCGTTGAGATTGATCGTGAAATATTTTCTATGGTAATTCTTCTGCTGATTCCAGAAGCCTCAATTAGGAGTAGGAATGTTGTCAGTTACAAGTGAAAGAATGTGCACCGAGTATTAGAATTTGTTACATGTAACCACTTAGTCTAAGCTTGTCCAGGGAAAAAATGTGGTAAAACTTACTGTTCGTCTCGACATGGCCATAGCTATTGACTCGGACAGTACAAACAAAATCTTCCCTTGGTCATTTCTTAAAGCTACTACTTGTTTCGGTATAAAATTAAAAAATGTTCGATAATTTTGCTACCTTTGCGATAATTGAGATTGTTATGTGAGCAAAAATATATCAAACGATATTATAGCCGTACCGTAGCGTTCTTTAGTTTCTGTTAAAACATTTATTTTCAGTGACAGGGCATCAAAATATCGACTTTTCTTGGCAAAAGTAACTCTTCAAAAAAAAATCCATATCTATATCTGCAACTGCATCAATAGAAATCACAAATTCGCCAAAATGTACTTTTTATCTGACTAGAATTTCTAAAAATTACACCTGCAGACTAGCCCGTGGCACCGCGAGGAAGAGGCAAATAACACTTAGTACTGTAGCAACGAAACTGAGATTGGTGCGACCTTTTTGACACCAAAGGTATGAACTTGAGAGTCGAGTGCCAAAAAGCCCGGGTCGAGGGCTCCCAGGAGAAAATTTTGAATACAAAAAATCGGCGCAATTTGGTGACTTCTGGCACATTAATATATTTCTAGCAGTTTATTTCTTATTCAGAAAGCATCATTTTTCAACAATGTCATGAAAATTTGATAGTTTTAAAGAATTTGTGGATACCAAAAAAAAAAACATTGGGGTGGGGTTTTACTGATATTTTCATATAAAAAAACAATATAAATAAGAGGGCCCTTGGGCCCTGGGTCGCTCACATGAATCCTTGTCACGAGGAGAGGATGTTAACCACAAAATATAAATCGCATTTATCCGCATGGGTATCTCTCAGATCATAACCAAAACCTATCAATTCACTATAAGTTCAATCAAAATATACTTATTTGCACAATTTCTCACCCAACCAAAAAGGCCAGGGGGAGCATAAGATCAAACATTTTACGTACATAATGTTCTACACTCCTTTCCTTTTAATTTGATATGCAACATGACCTTCTTCAGAAAAAATTGCTTTTGACCCCATCCAGGGGTCGTGGATATATAAAAGGGCAGAATATTTGCTTGCATTGTGTTCTCTGCTTCATTCCCATTAATTTGGTTTGCAACATGACTACTTTCAGAAAAATAAAATGACCTTTTGACCCCAGGTCAGGGGTCAAGGGTGTGTGTAAGGTCGAACTATTTGCTAGCATGTTATTGTATTCGATTTGGCATTAAGCTCTATAGACAAGTAGTTGGGATTCCTATGGGCACTAATTGTGCTCCCTTGGTTGCAGATGTATTCCTGTTTTGTTATGAGAGGGACTTTATGATGTCTCTTTCTGATGATAAACAGGCTGATGTTATTGATGCGTTTAACACTACTTCCAGGTATTTGGACGATATTTTAATTATTAATAATGTTTATTTTGACAATATGGTTAGTCACATATACCCTTCAGAGCTCCAACTGAATAAAGCCAATGCCTCTGATACCGAAGCCGCATTTTTAGACTTGCCTTTGTCAATTTCTAATGATATTGTTTCTACCAAAATTTATGATAAACGTGATGACTTTGATTTTGATATTGTCAATTTCCCATTTTTAGATGGTGATGTTCCTCGTTCTACATCCTATGGATTCTATATCTCTCAACTCATTCGTTTTGCTAGAGCATCTAGCTATGTTGCTGACTTCAACACTCGCAATAAATTGTTAACTCAGAAACTTCTTAAACAAGGCTATCGGTATCATAAACTTCGCAAAACATTTTTTAAAATTTTATAGACAATACTATGATTTGATTTCTAAATTCCAAGTTGGACTTAAATCTCTCTTGCGCCAAGGACTTTCGGAACCTGATTTCTATGGTGACTTGGTGTATAAATTGAAGAAGATTGTTGGCTCTAATAATTTTTCAGCGCAGTTCATTAAAATAATTTCCCATTATAAAAAGATTGGCTATAACATTAATGTATTGCAACAGACTGCATGCTTGGTAGTCAACCCAATCACGGTTGGCAACTTTGCTTTCCTCTTTAATTGCACGCCGGTGGGTCGGACTTCAGACTCTATGATGGTTCCGACTTAAAGACTTACTATTGATGAGATGGTAGGGGCCTGATGCTTTGGCTGTTTGTCGGGCCCACCGGGGTTTTTTACCTGTTGGATTTCTTTTGCTCCGGTATTCAGTTTAATTTACTGTTGAGTCCTTATCTTTGCTTTATCTCCTTGTTATTTCTTGATTTATATGTTTTAGGAGATAATGCATTGATAAGTTAGGGGTCTTTCATGCAAACCAAATATCTATGTGTCTTGATCCACATCTGAATTAAGGGTGAGGCTGGCGCCGTTAAACCGGTTTAAGCCCTCCAGTAAAATATTTTACTGACCATTCCAAGGCGGTACTTCTTTTGTGGATCCTTTATGTTTTTGTTCTGTCTTGTGTTTGTTATGTCTTTGTGCGGGTCTGTTTATATGTGCTTTGTGGTCACCTGCTGGGAAATGGCTGACCTCTTGGCTCTCGTTTGTGGTGTCTACTCTGAGTTTGTCACATTCCCATTGGTATCCTGGGTCAGGTGTGGTACTTGATTGTATCGATTCCTGATCTTTGCACTCTTACTTACATTGTATGCTTCATTCCCTTTAATTTGATAGGCAACATGCCTGTATTCTGAAAAAAGTTGATATAAGTCTATGTGACCCCTTGCGGTGGGGCCATTTTAGCAGGGCCATAATTTGAACAAACATGCTGGAGGTCTACTGGGTGATGCTACATCTCAAATATCAAGGCTCTATGCCTTGTGGTTTAAAACAAGAAGACTTTTTCATGTTTTCCCTATAAGAGCCTATGTAAAACATGTGACCCCTAGACCGGGGCCATTTTTGGCACCAGGGGCATAATTTGAACAAACTTTTGTATAGGTCCACTAGGTGATGATAATACCAAATATCAAGGCTCTATGCATTGTGGTTGCAGACAAGAGACTTTTTAATGTTTTCCCTACATTAGCATATGTAAAACATGTGACCCGCGGGCGGGGCCATTTTTGGCCCCAGGAGCATAATTTGAACAAATTTGGTAGAGGTTCACTAGGTGATACTACATACCAAATAGCAAGGCTCTGTGTTTTGTAGGGAGCGCAGTGGCTCATTGATACAGTGCTTGACTCGAGGACGAGGGACTGGTTCAACCCAGAAAGAACCGTCCCTACATAACTGAAAAATTGTTGATGGGACGTAAAGAATCAAATCAAACAAACACATATATGCATTGTGGTTTCAGGCGAAAGGATTTTTCATGTTTTTCCTATATAAGCCTATGTAAAACATGTGACCCCGAATAATTTGAACGAACTTGGTAGAGGTCCACCAGATGATGCTACATACCAGATACAAAGGTTCTAGCCCTTGTGGTTTCAGACAAGAATCTGTTTTAGTTTTCATCTCGAAAATCTATATTTAGCCAGTGTGACCTAGATATGCAACGGACTGAAACATTTGAACAATTGTTGAAGAGGGCCGTATAAGGATCATTTTTGCCAAGTTTGGTCAAAATCCAGCTAGTAGTTTAGGAGATGTCCCTTGAAGCAATTGTTGACGACGGACGACACACGACGGACGACTGACATCCAATGCTCACAATAGCTCACTATTAGGCAATGTCTCAGGTGAGCTAAAAATGGCCAAAACTCATAAAATTAAATCTGTATTCGTGTTCAACTCAACTGAACTTTATCATGCTCAAAAAATCTAAAATGCTTAAAAATAAAGACTTTTCTTGCTTTCAGACACTCAGATGTTGTATTTATCATGCTCATAAATATCGAAATGCCAACATTTATTTTATACTTAGCAGTGAAATCAAATGCATATCAAAAGCTAATAAAATTGATATCAATCACTAGTGAAATGATATGATATCAATCACTAGTGATTGATATCAGCCTATATGTCACTGTAGCGTTTTTTTTTATCACCTCTGACTTGTCCGTTCATTTAATGCAGCTCACTTCGAAAGTTCAAACGCCTATTACTTTCTTATTTGTGAACAAAAACATGAAGTGTGGGTCGGCATTTTCTTAGTTAGAACATGAGGAACATTTTGGTACCAAAATAATTCAGATTTGCTGAAAATTTTCGATTTTGCATTTCAACACCTCCCGCTTCAGTGAGTGAGGCAATGCATGTAGCCTAGGCTACGTAATGTCATCAACAAAATATGACATAGCTTATGACGTCACTTGTCTCGCACTTTGAGGCTGAATAAATTTCTTTTATCCAGGTATTCTGTCACAAATACTCCTTTGTCTTCTTTAACATTATTGTGATTCGGCTTGATGCATGGTTAATTGATTAACTATACATCTTCTAAAAAGTATAAAATAAAAAGAAAATTTACTTTTTTTTAGTAAATACCAAATATATGTCATCTCGTGAGTTGAAAACATCGAAATTTTCATTCGTGCTGCGCACTCATGTAAATTCTGATGTTTAGACTGGTTCTCTCCCTTTAATAGCTTCTCGGCATATTAGACTGGTTCTCTCCCTTTAATAGCTTCTCAGCATATGTTATATGCGTAGCGGAAGTGGAGCTTTATCAACGAGGGGAACCAATCTATTCTGATGTTTTCAACACACTCGATGAAATATATTTGGTATTCACCTCAAAAAAGTAAATATCCTCTATTTATGAGCAGGATAAATTTCGTGCTAGGTTGAGTTGAGCATGAAAAAAAGTCTTTGGAAAAGGCAAAATACAAGTGAGTATGACCAGGAATATTCGAAAAAGTCCGTCATAATTCGAGAATCGAATCATGGCTCGGGCGTATATGTAAAGAGCATTACGCGTAGTACTATGAACCGAAAAGCTCCATTTTGTTAGCCGGAACTGGCGTATGGAAAATCTGTAGCATGTGGGTTCAGCTCTATAAAAATCGATTATTCTGGTTACCCGAAAAGTTTAAACAGCAGAATAAATGAAGTTAATGTATTTTTCAATAAGATATCGCTATAGCGATATTTTATTGAAAAAACTTAAACTTCATTATAACCATTTGTTTTGCTGCAATCACACTGGTTACTGTGAACATGGTTTATGCGACGTCAGCGTCACGCTATCATCCGCGTTATCAAAGTAGATTCTCGATGTACATCCGTGGTCTGATTCCACGGAATTTCGTGGAATTGGCCGAGGCAGTTCTGATTGCGGCAATGAAATGCACCAATCATTTGTTTGTTTGATTTGGTTCCATACGTCCCAGTCGAGGATATTTTCTATCATGTCGGGACGGGTCTCTCTGGGTTAAACCTGTACTAAGCAGAGGATAAAGTGTCTTACTCAAGGACACAACGCAATGTCTTCGGAGAGGCTCGAGCTCGCAACTCCTCGATCTCGAGTCTATCACTCTACCACTGTGCTCCTCTAGAAATGCAACAATCACAGACCACAGACCCTCCAAGGCACCGTGAGGAAGAGACACAGAACACGAACAGTCATGAGACAGCAACAGCACAAATAAAACAAAACAATCAGACCCCCTCCCCCCTCGCTCTCTCTCTCTCTCTCTCTCTCTCTCTCAACAGAATGAACAACGTAACAAAACAATCCCCAAAATATTCAAGTGTAAGTTGTTTTTTTTTTCAAAACAGCTTGCCATCTAAAGTGGGTGGTTTGTAAGTACAGTTGCCATTTGAAAGCAAACTTTAGCCATGGACGGGTCTTCCTGGGTTGAACCAGTACTAAGCTAGGATAAATGTGTCTTGCTCAAGGACCACAACGCAGTGACGCCGGTGAGGCTCGGTCTCGAGTCAAGCACTCTACCACTGAGCCACTGCGCTCCCATAAGTCTATTGAGAATTTTTCAGACGTTGAAGGGCAGCTAACTCCGTAGACCCGGGTCAGATCTTGCAAAATTTCAATCCCATCCAAGCTTATATAGCTGTTCTTGTTACATGCAAGAATGAATAAGATTCAATCAAAAATGAAGGTGCTAGAGTGCTCACATTATACATTCATTTTTGAAACGCTCAAGGCAGCTAGCTCAGTAGTTGGTGATGTGATCTGGCAGAAATTCAAACTCATTCAAGCTTTCATGGTTATCTTTTTAACCTGTAAGAATGAATAAGCTGCAATCGAAAATGAAAGCACTGGAGTGCTCACAACATTTCCCCCATTATAGGTCTATGAAGATTTTTTCAAATGTTCAAGGGTAGCTAACTCTGCAGACCCAGGTCCAATCTTGCCGAATTTCGAACCCATCCAAGCTGTTATTGCTGTCATTGTTACCTGCAAGAATAAAGATCCAATGAAAAATGGAAGACCGAGAGTGCTACCAATAGTTTCCCCATTATAACCCTATGGGAGCTATCTGTTGCCATGGAAACCAGAGTTCTGATCCGATCTGGCCCAAAATCTAAAACAGCCAATCCCCTACCCCAATGATGCTTTAGATGAAATTTGATTATGATCGACCAGCTGGTCTCAGAGATGATGGACGACATACCGAGATTTCGGGGCCGTTTGTTTGTTTACTAGGAAGAGTGCTAACGTGATTCATAAAAGGGTTATACTTGCAAAATCATAAAAATACAACAACAAAAATGAAATATTAAATTTAATAGTGGCAGAATTCATCAAATGAGCCACAACATGAGATTTCCAACAATGTGGTATATGCGACCAGCCAAGGCTCAGACCAGCCTGCGCATACGCGCAGTCTGATCAGAGCCTTTGCGGGTCGCTTGAATATTCTAGGAGTGTTAAGCTACTGACTGTACATCATTTGAAGTTTCTAAGCTTAAAAGGAGGCTGCACAGGCTCGTCTGAGTCTATACTTGTCAAAATGCCACATTGTTGGAAAGCACATGCCATGGCTCAAATATCTTATTCATAACAGCAAAATAATGATGGAATTATGCGAAAATAAGATAACATAACACTAACTTTAATAGCCTTCAGCTATAGCCAAGGGGGTGTACTCTGATACGTTTATATATGATCATTTTTATGTAGTCTTGGACGATTTTTTGGTGTCAACATTTTGATTTTTGATATTTAAGGGTTTATCAGGCAATGGATATTTTAGGAGTATGAAGATGTTTGTGGATGTTTTTGGGGAATCACGACTATTTTGGGTCATTTTAGGTACTGTTTTAAGGTTAATGTACAGAATGAGAATATAAGGGGGGAATGTTTCGCTGGTTTGGGCATGTGGCGCGTTCCAGTGGTGCAATCAGAACAGCATATGATATGCAGATTGACGGCAAGCGGGGGCAGGGAGGCCCAAGCAAACATGGAAGAAACTGACAGAGAAAGACTGCCGTGAGTGGAAGCTCACCACAGTTGACCCTCAAGAAAGGAGCACCTGGAGATCAGGTGTGAGATCTGCTATGCGTGCAGCTAGCCAGTTACCTGGAAAGGGGCCCACTGATGTAGGTGATGCCCCTGCACCTGCACGTTAATCGAAAATCCGATTATGATGATATATGAATGTTAAAATTCCAAATTGGGTTCTGCCTGATAGTCTGTGGTGCTAAGGCTAAGCCTACGCAGCAAGAATAATTTAGAGCACCCCCTCGGAGTCTAAGGGCATGACTATAATGCAAACAATTATACAATCATTCTTCACTAATATCGAAACTCATAAAGGATTAAATGTGCAAAATATCATAGAAATACAATATAATTTTTGAACAATTTGATTGTTTACAAAATTCAACAAACACGGTATAACTGTAGACCAATAATGAAATGGGCCTCGTCGCGAGAAAACCTCACTTTGGGGTTTCCGAAAAACGAGACTCAAACCAGTCTCCTCAGCTACAGGGACTAGATAGAAAATTGACATTTCCCTTGTAGCAAGTTTGGATATGATACTTTCAAAAGCGAATAACAAGGGCGCTGATCAGACTGCGCGGATGCGCAGGCTGGTCTGCGCCTGTGTTATTCGCAACACCCCGAAGACAGGTTTTCTCACGTTGAGGCTCAAATGACCTTTACTTCCACTATGTAATAGTTATACCATGGGTTGTCCGCCTGTACCTGGAGATAATCCACGAACATTAGCGAGTGGATTATCTTACGTACATGTGGACAAACATGGTATAACTATTTTATACCACCTACATCAGTGTAGACCTTGCACATCCTGAAATATTTCATGCTAAAGTTGGAAAGGGTGGTATAAACAAAACTAGAGGACCTGACGGTCCTGAAGCGCTCACCTGATCTCCTTAATAATGTTAAAATGGGTCTTGATCAACTACGGCTTATAATGAAACATATTTTGTTTTATGGGGGCTGCAACCATTTTGGTCAAGTGACCTAAAATAATCTAATGAATACTCCATCAAACAGCCCAGTGATTTCTGAGGAAAAGGTGTTTAGATAGGTATGTGGCAGTCAAAATGAGTGGCCTTAGATAAAAGGTCACAGGTCAGCTTGATATTTGGTACTTATATAAAACCGTTGTCTCATTAGGTTAAACATTTCTTGCAAGTATTATGATTTCGGCCCAAACAGTTATAAAAAATGAACATTTCAAGATTTTCCCATATAAATGCATTAGGAATCGAATTTGACCTTGAAGTAGGTCAATGTAAACCTAGATTAATCATTTGTGCAAATCTGGTAGGGCCCATATCACCAGTGCTATATACCAAGTCCCAAGGCCATTAGCCTTTTGGTTCCAGAGAAGACGATATTTAAAGGGTTTTTATCATAAATGTGCGTGGTGGCCATCTTGGTCATGTGACCAGTACAATTGGTATAAATTTTGGCTAACTCATTTGGTTGGTGGATGTCTGTGAGTATGATTACTAATGAATAAGAATGCCTCTGACGGAATTTTCTGTAAACGCGCATGGATTTCATTAATGACATCTAATCACAGTGTTTTGATCTCATTTTTTTTAGTTAAAACTGCTGTTGCAAGCCGTCAAAATTAATGTCATCTGCATCGCAATTTCATCCAGCACAAAAACAATGAAACCCTTAAAATTAAAAAAATCTTTCAAAGGTAAAAGAAACACAATACTGGTTCGTGAATAAAGCCTATGACCCCTCAATATATATTCATGGGCCATCCCATGTTATATTAAACCAGAGGAAAGAATCCATTAGTGTGTAAACAGGGGCATATCGAAAATAATTTCCGTATTTCTTAATCATGTTGTGGGTACTCAAAAGAACCATCACAATGAAATTGTTCTTTTGAGCACCCAAAACATAGATTAAAACTGATGGGTAAGGCGTACACTATAGAAATTGTATTTTTCATCACCAAAGGGCAATAACTCATGATTGCATAGGGCCATATTGACCATTATCAAACTCGAGAGAGACTTCTTGGCATTACACATTGTGAACTAATTTCATAAATTGTTATCAAAATTACTGGAATAAGAGAGACCGGACACCATCAAAAATGGTAAATTTTCATGACAGAAGGGCAATAACTCCAGAAAACATGGTGAAATACGGACCATTATCCAACTTGATGAAGACATCATTATACTAAACAATGTGACCAAGTTTCATAAAATTCTGATAAAACTGTTCGACTTAGAGACTGGACATTGTTTCAAATGGTGAATTTTCATAAACAATGGCCAAACCTCCTGATCGCATGGTGCGGTATAAGCCATTATCGAACTTAAAGAAGACATCATAGTACTTAACAATGTGACCAAGTTTCATAACATTCGGATCAAAAGTATTTGACTTAGAAAGTGGACATCATTTCAAATGGTGAATTTACATAAACAAAGGGTCATAACTCTTGACGGCATGGTGCGATATAGATCATTATCGAACTTGAAGAAGATAGTATGGTACTAAATAATGTGACCAAGTTTCATAAAATTCTGATCAAAACAACTTAGAAAGCGGACGTCGTTGGTTGTGTCAGGCACACTGGGGTTTACCTGTTGTAGTTCTTTGCTCCGGTATTCAGTTTTATGTACTGTTGAGTCCTTATCTTTGCGTTATCTCCTTTTTATATCTTGATTTATATGTTTAGGAGATGATGCATGAATAAATTAGGGGCCTTTCATGCATACCAAACATCTATGTGTCTTGACCCACATCTGAACTAAGGGTGATGTTGGCGCCGTGAAACCGGTTTAAGCCCGCTAGTTAAATAGTTTTACTGACCGTTCCAAGGCGGTACTTCTTTTGTGGGTCATTTGTGTTGTTTATGTCTTGTTATTGTCATGCTTTCGCGTCTGTCCATTGCTGCCTTGTGGTCACCTGATGGCTCTTGTGTGTGATGCTTAATTATGTTTTTGTCACTTTCCCATGTGGTAGGTGTGTACTTGATTGTATCGATTCCTGATTTTTGCCACCTTTCTTTCGCTATTAATTTTTAAAAAAAACTATAAAATTAAAGAAACTATATGGGTGGGTAGGCTTGGTGTAGGCTTGGAAAAGAAAACTTTTCTGTAATACTTAATTATCATGGCAGGAACATAAAAATAAATTTACTAATCAAACAGTGGAAATCCTGATGAGACGTCTCATTAACATTAAGATCCGTCTTATCTGGATTTTCACTGATGTCCAAAGTTACCTGACTTTTAATTAAAAATTTATCTATCACATTAGTTGTAGGTACTCAAAATATATTACTCAATGAGATGGTTCTTTTGAGCATGTAACACAAGTATTTAAACTGGTGAATAAGATTTTTATGAGATTACTTATAACTATATTAAAATTGTTCATTTGGGGAGGTATATCATTAGATATATGGTTGTGGTGAAACACAAATGGCGCTGTAAAATACAATTTTCAGCCGTATGTCCGGAGATATACCTCCCCAAATGATTTTTTAACATGAAGTTATTCCAATTCGAACGCATCATGGGCGATCCAGAAGGGGGGACAGGGGGTCCGGCACCCCCCCCACCCCCCTGATACATCACAAAATATAGGGTTTCCTTGCAATACTGGTCCGGATCTCCTTATAAATCCCAAAGCTACCAAGCCAGCATTTAATGTTGGGCCATCATCGACCCACCAGCGAAACGCCATTTAAATCGTGTTTCGCTGGTGGGCCGATGATGGCGCATTTATGGCGGTATTTGGATCCTCTATCCCCTCATCAATTAAAAAAAAAACGGTATCAAATTTGGACCCCCTCTGACAAAACTTTCTGGATCCGCGCATGCGCACTTCTGGAGTTTTGTCTCAAATTGGAGCATTGCCAGCTGCATAAAGACGCATATCATCCAACGAAATGTGAGATAATTAATTTTAAACTATTTACGGCAGAAATCGCAAGATGTCACAAGTTAATGACATTAGCCAATCAGACATCTATTTTCAAAACCAATCCCATTAGAATCACAATTTTACACTTTATTCTGTTCGTATAAACTCATCTAAAGTTGAATATCTTTATTTTCATCCTTGATCAGTCCATGAATACTTTGTAAATGTCCTGTCAATGTAAGAGTACTCATACACCAGATCCCACATAGCCTACATTTAGTAGGATTTTTCCTGATATCAGGGTCATTGGGATGAGAAAGCTTACAATGTTTATACAGAGTTTCAACGGTAAGAAAAAATTTATCACAAACTTTGCACTTTAATGTTCTATTTTTCTTTTCATGGGTATACATGTGTTCCTTAAGATACCAACGCTTGTGAAATACTTTGCTGCAAATCTTGCATTTGAAGCTATGCTTTGGATAGTGACTTACTATATGTTCTTGTAAAGCTTTTCTGGATCTACACTTTTTATTGCAATGGTCACATACAAGTGGCTCAACAGATACAGTAACGAGTTCAATATATTCATTAATATC
The DNA here is from genome assembly GCA_964019695.1 of Loripinus fragilis. Taxonomy (NCBI): domain Eukaryota; kingdom Metazoa; phylum Mollusca; class Bivalvia; order Lucinida; family Lucinidae; genus Loripinus; species Loripinus fragilis. The sequence goes on from OZ026530.1 coordinate 13,460,794, forward strand.
GGAGTTTTCTGCACATACGTCTCGCCTTTTGAGGTGTATGCCTTTGATATGACGAATAAGGTCACTTTTTAACCACCATGTCTTAAAACAAATTCTACATTGAAGTTTATAACAGTGCATAACGGAGCTGTTACCCAAATCTTTATTATCCTTTATTTCCCTTTTTAGCTTTCCTGCATCCTCTCTTTCACCTTTTATCTTAACTACACCCTTTTTGTCCTTTCTTATCCTAGTTTTAAAGTCCTTTACATTCAGTTTAGGCAAGTCATTTTCATCAAATGGAGATATCATTTCGTCTTTAATATTTTTCTGGTTTGTTCCATCAAACGCGCTAGCGTAAGACTTTGGTATCACTAACTTATTTCGATGAACATTCATATGCTCTGTTATGAGCGCTTTTCTATCAAACCATTTACTGCAAACAGGACAAGGCACCTTATTAGTTCTGCTATGTACTCTCTTAAAATGTTTTCTTAGTTTGAGCTGGGAGGAATACACTGTTCTGCAAATGTAACATTGAAGTGGATCTGTTGTAAAATTGGTACCACTACCTGACGACTTTGTATTTCCTCTGTGCCATTCTATGTGCTCTTTAAACTTCTCAACTTCTTGAAAAAGCATGAGACAAATTGTACAATATAGAAGTTCAAAGTGTTTTATCATATGGGAATTTATAACGATTGTACCAAAATCCATGTTACAATGATCACATCGGAATTTTCGTTTTGCATGTTTCTCCTGGTGCCGCTTTAAAGTGTCTAAATCAATGAAAGCCCTCGCACACAAATCACAAGCAAATGACGTTTTAAAACGATTCTGTTTGATTTGTTTGACGTCATCACTTCTGTCTTCACTTCTTGGTTCTGATTTAATACTCAAATGATCTACACTAGATTCAAACTTTTCGTCCGCAACTTCAACATCAATATTATCATCACTGTCAATAACTAAATTGTTTTTGGCGTCTTGCCTGTGCAGTAAATTATCTTTATGATTAACTTTATCCTGATTCTGCTTTTGAACTAATTGTTTAAAATCACTACTTACTTTTGACATCAGGAACTGTACACATTCATCAGTTTCTTGAAAATCTACCTCTTGTAAATCAAATAATTCTTGGTCAATGTCAGCTTTCAACTCCTTGAGAAGGTTCACTGCTTCATCCTTACTTCCGTTGTAATGCTCCTCACATTCCATCTTTTCTGTGGTTTTCATATTTGGCAAAGTGTCTTTGTGAGGTATCTGCTCTGAGGTATCCATAAGTAGTGAGTAACCTCCAGGTCCAGAATCAACACTATATCCATCATTAGACAATCCCATCTCCTCTTCAACATTATCATCTAAGCTTGTGTGTGATATTCCGTGAGGTTCATGCCCTGGTTTACTAATACCAGACCTTTCATCAGGGGTATTTATCTCTGTAATACTGCCAATCTTATGTTTATTATCTCCATCAGCTTGGTCTATATTCAGCATATTGTCAACTAGATGTGTATGCAAATGAATTCGAAGATCCTCCTCTGAAAAGAATTCTTCATCACAAAATGGACAAGGTAGTTTTTCACTGCCATGCTTCTTCATGTGAAGTTTGAGATAAGAATATAACGTGTATTTTCTGTCACACATGGAGCATACGTGAGGTTTATGACCAGTGTGCTTCAAAACATGATACTTCAAACTAGTGCGATGACGAAGATGCCTGTTACATATCTGACAAATACAGAATGAACTATTATTTTCATTATTGTCACTGAACAGTGGAGATGAAGCGCAATCCAATTTGATCTGATCATTCTTCATTAGCATAGCATATTGATCTAAATCAGAATAAAATGTTATTTGTTCTCCGTCTACTTCATGGCTGTATGTCGTTACTTTATTATTCATACTCATTTCTGCGTCTCCATCACTTTCATCGCAGATAACACTGCATACTATTAGAACTTCATCGTCTGGGTTTTCAATATCTCTATCTAACCCCATTTCCTCTGGGGTACAATCATCAACTCCAGGACTTTTCTGGCTGAGTCCGATGACCACTGCAGGCTCCAAATGGCCTGACATTGTTTTCATCCCAGCTGATGGTGTCTTCTTGTGCAGAGTATAAAAGATTCAAGTTCACAAAAGATAACTTGTGAAACGTCTTCACTTCATGTTTATGGATTCAAAGTATCTTCCTGCAAAATAAACAAAAAACAATATTTTTGTATTATTTATTTATGGAGTCACTTATTTTAATCATAATCGTATTTTCTTAGAAAATATGATTATGAGTAAAATAAGTGACTCCAAATTGTTGTTGCAATAACTTTGTATAAATTCACTGTAATTTTACGTCTATAGACCCAGGGAAAAATTAAATCCTATAATCTTATACCATTTTTTAAATCTCAAGAAGGCCTGGATGGGATGATGGAAGGATGCCAATTACGCTTATCTTTTATTTCAATGGCTCTAAAATCAGTAATCAATGAAGCCATTTTAAGATGAAATTGTCTTAATCACTGAATTTTAAGCACTATTCACAAATATACCTCTACTAAATTAACCTGATCCTGACCTTTATGCATGAATAAATTATTACGGTATTAACACTGAATATATAGTGTTTCGTGATGGATCGAGTGCAATCGGTATGTTTCGAGCAATTACGGAAATAAACGTCTTGGTACAATTGCGAGGAGTTCTGTTGTTAACTCAATGAAGTTGTACTTTCCACAGTAGTCGTGTGGTTAGTCGGAATAGCTCCAGAGATACGTTAATTGTGGGTTCGAATCCTGGTTGACCCAAAAAAATTTAATTTCATTTTTCTTTGTTTTTATGTCAAAGAAATGCACATAAACACAAAACATGTAAGTTCACGCTTTCTTTGAAAATGTAATGACTGACAACTTCTTGATGCTTGGAGTGTTAGAATTTAGTTTGCGAATATAGGTCTACACCCGTGCTCTTTTGGCTCCAAAACAAAATAAATCAGTTATAGCAGGTCGAAGCATCTCTCTAAAAAGCAGCAAGGAGGTCCATATATGAGCCATGATATGAGATTTCCAACAATGTGGTATGTGCGACAAGCAAAGACTCAGACCAGCATACGCATACGCACAGTCTGATCAGAGCCTTTGCTAGCCACTTGAATATTCTATGGCTGGTAAGCTACTGAATGAACAGCATTTAGTTTCAATTCTTAAAAGGAGGGTGCACAGGCTCACCTGTGCCTATTCGTGTCAAAATCCCACATTGTTTGAAATCTCATGTCGCAGTTCATATTTTAAAAACTGAAGAGATGACAGGCGATAGTTGAAATACAGTGTTACGGATCCGACGAGAGAATGTTGGTGTCACCAAAGAGATCAAATTAAGTAAAATAAAGAAACGATATTGCAAAAGGAGAAAATTTAATAAAAATAAAAACAATAGTCTTTTCAATAGTTACAATAATAAATGTCCCGTACGGGATTCCAACTAACAACGCAGAGCTTAAAAATATAAGTGTGCAATATTCACGTGTTCTACCCACTGAGCCACACAGGCAACTGATAGCCAATTGAGCATTATTGCGGTATATATATATATATATATATCTATTGTGTTAAAAAGTACAACGTGCATTTCCGTATTAGTTATACGATGAACGCCGAAGATATATTTAGAAGCTCAATCGGCTGTGAAATTATGTTAATGATAAAGGCCAGGATAAGGTTAATATCTTCAAGGTATAACTACATCATTTAGTCGCCAATATTTAAATACTGTTAAGGCCCCCAATACATATCTAGAAAACAGTCACTTATCTAACAAATTTGTTGAATTGCAGAATAGATCATAGAGGAAAAACTAACGTTGCTCCTGATACCCAATAAAATACGAAAATGCTTGTTCTGTATGTCCAAACCAAACACAGCTGTATTGTCACTGGTGGTAAATTAATTTGCTATTTGGAGCAAATTTCACGTGCAATCAGCACAGTTAGTTGCTGTTTATATTTTTGTAGTCCATCTGGGATTATGTCATTGCGAAAATCTACAGATACATTGCAGGGGCTCCTTTGAAAAAGATAAACATTGAGAGCGAAATGGCCCTGGATGCTCAACTGAATTTTGCTAAAAGCGCTTAATTATCGTCACAATCAGGAAAAAGTACTAGCTGCAATGCAAACACTGCCTTCAATGGCAGATCCAACGAGAGACAGGGTGTCAAGGCCAAGGTCACAGTAACCCCAAAACAGAACGTGACACGCTGGGACACCAAGTTGTATCCAGGAACCGAATTTGGGATTCCTACCTTAAATAATATAGGAGAAATGCTCCCGACACGATTAAGGCTCTAACAAATGGACAGTTCAAAAACTATATACCCCAAAAGCCAACTATGGGGCATTAAAATGAAGCACTTGATTAAATATAAAAGGATTGTGTAAGTAATTGTTGTATTGTATATGCATTTAAAACTTGGTGAGTGGGGGTATTTCTGACAATGCAACAGCATAAATCTGAGTTTATTTAGAAATAGGGGATCTTAAATGAGTGCTCATGTTTTATTGAATTTATTGAACGAGTTGGGAAAAGCGATACAATGTGAGGCTTACCGAGCATTTTATCACTTTTTCACAACGCATTTGATAAATGATATAATATAAGAGCATAAATGTAAGATTCTATTTATAATATGACATTAGCATTACTTTTGAATCTGATTTCTGGTGTAAAAAAGTTAAATTTTTGTCGTTATATACGCAATGTTGTTATGGACGTCATTTCATACATATAACGTTACCCCAAAACCTGTATACCACTAATTGTTTATAAATCTTAATGCATGATGTTATTTCACTCCCAGATGCGACTGATCAGGAAATACCACAAACACACACCGCAGGCCAACCCACAGCACAGTGAGGAAGAGCCTCAGAAAATAACAGTCATGAGACCCGCGGAAGACAAACTAAGTAAAGCAACCAGCTCTCTCTTCCCCCATCAAGATGATTGCAAAACTACAATTTGCCTATATAATTTCGAGCCAAGGTAAGTAAGGGTGCAAAGATCAGGAATCAATACAATCAAGCACCACAAAATAAATACATTTTCCAAAAAACATGGAAGGCATCACACATTTTCTGACATGCCAACAATCTTATTACTAGCCAAATAAAGTAAACCTCTCTGTCAAACGCTTGTTAACATAATTCGATTAAAATTTCTCTTTGATTAGATTCTGAGGCAATAGAGAGTATAGAAGCCATTTGTAGACACACTAGATGCTAGAAAACCGTTAGATTTTAATTTATTAGGAATCTCACTCGAGTTTTTTAATTTTTAATAGACCAAAATAGATTTTTACCATTCCTCTCATAAAATGTTGTACACTATTTTATAACGGTTCTGACTTAAAGACTAATCTAATGATGAGATGGTAGGGGCTGATGCTTTGGCTGTTGTCAGGCCCACCGGGATTTACCTGTTGGATTTCTTTTGCTCTGGTATTCAGTTTTATTTACTGTTGAGTCCTTATCTTTGCTTTATCTCCTTTTTATATCTTTATTTATATGTTCTAGGAGATGATGCATGGATAAGAGGGATCTTTTGTGCAAACCAAATGCCATTCCTGACACTAGAGTTCGCAATATTATTTCAAAGGTCCTTAATATAGATTTCCCTCTAATATTGATTTCCTTAAATGCCATAGAGAGATTGCTGCTTCTTTAAATGACTTCAGTAATCGTTGGTGTAAACAAGAAAATGATGAACCTGGTGCATTGAAGGAATGGAAGATTAACATTTTTAAAATTATTGATACTCGTATTTCATTTTACTCTGGTAATACACATATTTTACCCCCTAAGTAAGTAAGGGTACAAAGAACAGGAATCGATACAATCAAGTACCACACCTGACCCACAGACCCAGGATACCAATGGGAAAGTGACAAACTCACAGTTAGACACCACAAACGAGAGCCAAGAGGTCAACCCTTTCCCAGCAGGTGACCACAAAGCACATATAAACAGACGCGCACAAAGACATAGCAAACACAAGACAGAACAAAAAGATAAAAGATCCACAAAAGAAGTACCGCCTTGGAACAGTCACTAAACCTCTATCTTCTTTTCCTCATCTAAAACGAGGGATCCAGGATTTTCATATGAACAATGTTTTGATTCCAGCAGTTAAAGCTGCTAACACTGTTGTAGTTTCTTGACGATTGTATTATATTAATACTCTTAAGCGAAAGCTTGTTGACACCAATGCCTATAAACGGCAGCCTTCTTTGAGTGAGAGGGTGGTCGGCGATGGGCATGGTTGTCATACAGCCCTACATTTTGGTGCCAAAGCTAAAAGAAAGTAAGCAAGGGTGCAAAGATCAGGAATTGATACAATCAAGTACCACAACTGACCCAGGCTACCGATGGGAAAGTGACAAACTCACAGTTATACTCCACAAACGAGAGCCAAGAGGTCAGCCCTTTCACAGCAGGTGACCACAAGGCACCAATAAACAGACGCGCACAAATGCATAACAAACACAAGACAAAAAAAAACATAAAAGTTCCACAAAAGAAGCAACACCTTCGAAAGGTCAGTAAAATATTTTACTGGAGGGCTTAAACTGATTAGACGGCGCCAACCTCTCCCTTAATTCAGATGTGGATCAAGACACATGGATATTTGGTTTGCATAAGGGATCCGTAACTTATCAATGCATCATCTCCCAGAACATATAAATCAAGATATAAAAAGGAGATAAAGCAGAGATAAGGACTCAACAGTAAAAAAGCTGAACACCTGAGTAAAAGAAATCCAACAGGTAAACCCCACTGAGCCCAACAAAAGTCAAAGCATCAGGCCCATACAATCTCATCAATAGATAAGTCTTTAATTCAGATGTGGATCAAGACACATAGATATTTGGTTTGCCTGAAAGACCCCTAACTTATCAATGCATCATCTCCCAGAACATATAAATCAAGATATAAAATGGAGATAAAGCAAAGATAATGACTCAAAAGTTAATAAAACTGAATATCGGAGTAAAAACAATGACATAGTTCCTACGTTGTACTGGTTACCTAAAATCCATAAAAATCCCTATAAAGCAAGATGCATTGCTAATTCTAGTTCTTGTATGACAACCGAACTTTCTGCGTAATTATTGTTAACCTCATGTCTTTCAGCTGTTAAAACATGTCATCAAGTACTTTGAAAAAGTTTATCAGAGATCCTGTAAAAATCTATATTGGTCTATTAAAAATTCAGGTGAAATTTAGATAAACTTAAAGCTAGAGATTTCAATGCGACCAATTTGTTCCCATATGATTTTTCTACTTTTTACACTACTTTACCTCATAATTGGATTAAAGATATACTTATTGATCTTATGGAAAGAACCTTCAGTAGAGAAGGCTCTCCTTACCTTGCATGTAATGACAGAAATGCATTTTTTACTTTCGAAAAACCTAAAAAATATCATGCATGGTCTTGTCAAAATGTGTGATGCACTGACCTTTTTGTTGGACAACATTTTTATTCGATTTGGCACCAAGCTGAAAAGACAATAGTTGGGATTCCTATGGGCACTAATTGTGCTTCCCTGGATGCCGATTTATTCCTGTTTTGTTATGAGAGGGACTTTATTATGTCTCTTTCTGATGATAAGCTGGCTGATATTATTGATGCTTTTAACACACAACATCCAGTTATTTGGTCGATATTTTAAACATCAATAATGTTTATTTTGACAATATGGCAAGTCAAATATACCCATTAGGTCTCCAACTTAATAAAGCCAATACCTCTGATACTAAAGCCGCGTTTTTAGACTTGCATTTATCAACTTCCAATGATATTGTTTCTACCAAAATTTATGATAAACGTGACGACTTTGATTTTGAAATCGTCAATATATATATATATATATATATATATATATATATATATATATATATATATATATATATATATATATATATATATATATATATATATATATATATATATATATATATATATAATGGTGATGTTCCTCGCTCTACATCCTATGCAGTCTATATTACCTCAACTCATTTATTTTGCTAGACGGCTAAAACAAGATCAGATAGGGATTTTGAAATGAGCTTATGTTATACCCCTAAAGCATTTTCCTGCTGAGAGGAAATAAAATACAATATAAACCACTGTTTAGAGCTTGCTCCAAGCTTTCCAAAAATGTATTACATTACAATGTTTTGATTTAATATAGCAAATTTACAATCCTAAATACACCTAAAAATTAGGCGTTTTTCAACGTTATGCCGTGTCATTTCAAATTTGTTAATTTTTGGAAATTTATATTTCAAATATGTGTGTTAGAAACATATTTTTTTTAAAAAGAAATCTTAAATTTCACGTATAAGCTAATGTAAGATAACCATAAAAAATGTGAAGGCAGAGCGCAGTAATTTTAAGCATTTTTTAAACAAATGCTTGAAGCGTTATAGATTTTGTCTTTTCTTAAGAATCAACTTTGCTGTATTGTTGTCACTTGTTCTGTCACAGGTATGCATAATTTTTTGCAATTTTTTGAAGCTATGGGCATGTTTCTCTGTAAAAAATACAACCGCTGCCAATGAATTGTCTTTTCCAGTAATTTTTTCATCAGTTTAAAACTACACTGTTTCAGGTAGTGTCCGTAGATCACATATTTTGCATCAAGCATATTGCTGTATTAAAAGATTAATGAACATGTTTCTGCTATTTTATTTTTTAGTGAGTGGCACTGATTAAGAAAAGGTCTGCTTCTTCAGTTGTCTTTCAGCAGCTTTTGTGATAAGAGCGGCCAAAGTCTGTCCGTAGAACGTAGTGTCCGTAGATCACACTTTTCAATCTTAAAAAAATAACAGAATATGTCATATTGGTCCATATTTTTAGATTGTATTTATTAATTTCAATCATAAAAATAGTATATAAATCAATATTTGGGTTATATTTGTCTAATTTTTGAAAGAAAGAGGTACACATGGTTCTGAAACAATATGCCCTTTAGAACCTCTTCCATTCACACATAAGATAAAAATTGCCCAAATACTGATTTACATACTATTAATTTGGTTGGAAGTAATAAATACAACATAAAAACATGGGCCATTATAACATGTTTTTGTAATTTTATGACATTAACAAGTGTGATCTACGGACACTACATTCTACGGACAGACTTTGGCCGCTCATATGAAAAGTGTTGGTGAAAGACAACTGAAAAAGCAGTGTATTTCTTAATCAGTGCCACCCTCTGAAATAGAAACTAGCAGAAACATGTTAATTAATCTTAAGATACAGCAATCTGCTAGATGCAATGATGTGTGATCTACGGACACTACTACTACCAAATAGTGCAGTTCTAAAGTGACAAAAAAATTACTAGCAAAGACAATTCATCGGTCGAGGTTGAATTTGTCACAGAGAAACATGCCTATAGCTTCAATAAATTGCAAAAAATATGCATACTTGTGACTGACCAAGTGGCAACAGGCTCAGTAAAGCAAAGTTAATTCTTAAGAAAAAACAAAATGTATAACGCTTCAAGCATTTTTTTATAAAATGCTTAAACTTACTGCACTTCGCCTACATATTTTTTATGTTCATTTTACGTAAGCTCATATGTGAAATTTAAGGTTTCTTTTTTAAAAATTATGTTTCCAACACACATATTTCAAATACAAATTTTCCAAATTTAATAAATTCAAAATGAAACAGCAAAACATTGAAAAATGCCTAATTTTAGGTGTATTTCGGATTGCATTTTTGCTATATTAAATCGAAACATAGTAATGTTATACATTTTCAGAAAGCTTGGAGCAAGCTCTAAATAGTGCTTTAACTTATATTTCATTTCCTCTGACCAGGAAAATGTTTTAGGCATATAACACAAGCTAATTTTACCATATTTGTCATTTCCCTAACTGATATTTCATTCATTATATTTATCTGGCAAATTTGTAAAATTTAAAGTCAATGTATTTTTCAACTATTTGAAGGACCTGCTATTTATCCCAAACTAATTAACAGGGGTAACAATATATCTTTCACTTTTAAATTGCATTTTTTCATCTGTTACCAATTTTGTAGTGTCCGTAGAAAATATTGCTCACTAAGACTGAACTTGATTTCTACACAACTTGACGACAGGGGCTATGTTAAACTACTTTATTGTTAAGAATCGAAATCATGTGATAAGTTAAGAGGTTTACTTGTTCCCAAAAGTTCAATTCATTAAAAATTTAAATTTAAAAAGTTTACTAAATTTAAGCATTTTCATAGCCTTGTTTCTTCTGTGCTAAAATTTAACGAAATCATTTTTGTAAATAAAATAATGAGTGGTATCCAAGGCCACCAATACTTGTGCGAAGTTCTGCATGGTATAATCATTGTTTTAAGCCAATAATTAAAAAGATACAATTATGTTATGCTTCAGTCTGTAGTGTCCGTAGATCTGCCACCTAAGATTGATTCAAATGCTGTAACTTTTTAATGAAAAGAAACTCAACAAAAACCTTCTAGAATTAAATGCACAAGATATGAAGCTATGGAAAGAAAAGGCTTGTTTTGTGATTCCTGCGACTTCATTTTTGACCAAAAGTGACACAACTTGTCCCTATCTGATCTTGTTTTAGCCGTAGAGCATCTAGCCATTTTGCTGACTTCAACACATCGCAATACATTGTTAACTCAGCAACTTGTCTTCTTAAGCAAGGTTTTAGGTATCATAAACTTTGTAAAACCTTTTTCTAAATTTTATAGACGATACTATTTGATATCTAGATTCCAAGATGGACTTAAATCTCTCTTGCGCCAAGTACTTTGGGAACCTGAATTCTATCAAGGCTCCGTATATATATATTGTAGAAGATTGTTGGCTCTAATGATTTTTCTGCGCAGTTCACTAAAATAATTTCCCATTATAAGAGATTGGCTATAACATTAATGTATAGCAACAGACTGCATCCTTGGTGGTCAACCCAATCACGGTTGGCAACTTTGCTTTCCTCTTTAATTGCACGCAAGTGGGTCGGACATCGGACTCTATGGCGGTTCTGACTTAAAGACTTATCTCTTGATGAGATGGTAGGTTCCTGATACTTTGGCTGTTGTCAGGCTCATAGGGGTTTACCTGTTGAATTTCTTGTGCTCCTGTATTCAGTTTTATTTACTGTTGAGTCCTTATCTTTGCTTTATCTCATTTTTATATCTTGATTTATATGTTCTAGGAGATGATGCATTGATAAGTTAGGGGTCTTTCATGCAAACCAAACATATATGTGTCTTTATCCACATCTGAACTCATGGTGAGGTTGGCGAGCCCTGAAACTGGTTAAAGCCCTCCAGTAAAATATTTTACTGACTGTTCCAATGTGGTACTTCTTTTGTGGATCATTTATGTTATGTCCGTCTTGTTTTTGATGTGCTTTCGTGCCCATCTGTGTATTGATACATTGTGGTCACCTGCAGGGAAAGGGCTGACCTCTTGGCTCTTGTTAGTGGTGTCTAATTGTGAATTTATCACTTTCCCATTGGTATCCTGGGTCAGGTGTGTGTAGATTGTATCCATTCCTGATATTTGCGAAGGAAACCTAAAGTCTTAGTTGCTTTGGATGAAATATCAGATATATTGACCATAATCCACGTTATCTGTGATTATTATGCCAAGATATTTTGTGGTTGTAGATACTATAATCTATGTGGAGACATACTAGTTTACTACCTTACTTGTAGGTGGGGATTTTACGCTGACTATAGGCACTTAACCGTGGGTAGGGGCATACTATCTTAGGTGGTGACATTGCACTGTCATTACTCTTCCCTAGGTGGTGACACACTACCCTAAGGGAGTGGGACTTTACACTTTTGATGCTCTACCCTAAGTGGAAACATTAGCCATTACCTCAGGGGTCTGGGAAAATATTCATATTCAATATATTCTGTTTTTTCCGACAGCTAGTTAACACCAATCATTATAAATTTCACGCAATGGTTTGTGAGACATTTGGTGTCTAATTTAACTTCCGCTCATAAAAAGCTACTACTTGTTCAATAAAGCTGTCATTGTTTACCCAATTAATTTCTTACTTAAAATAAAGTTGCAATAATTTCCAATGTAATGCTTATGTGGACAAAATTAATGGCCAGTATTATAGCTCTACCACTCGCAAATAACCCTTGGTATGGAAGAAAAAAGAAGATTAGATTATATTTTGCTACGTTTCTTAGCTTGGATAACTCTTCCAACTATAATAATATCAGCAACTGCAATTTTAAGACCAATACTTCACGAACTCCCCAGTAGATATGTATTATGTGGGAACAAGATAACTCGCCGACAGAACAATTCGTCGACACATTTTTTGAGACAACTCGTCGACACATTTATTCTAAGTCAATTAATTGACCAGTAAATGATAATTGCAATAATCTTAATTAGCTCATGGGTATTTTAAGACAGTTTATCTACATAAATGACCATTGTTAATTTCGAGAACGAATGTAGTTACTTAAGAGCATTTTACTGTATAAACTGATAGATCTATGTGCTATTTAGTGTTTGTTTGTTTGTTTAAATTTAATTATCTTCTTTATTGCTTTTTTGAATAAAATAATGAATAACTTATATGGCTTCCTTTTAATGTCTTGATTGAGTCAACGCTTAAAGTCCCAGTCAACTCTTTCAGTCATGCCTGGACTCCTCCTAGAGATAAACAGAAAGAGAGAGCGAAAACAAGAATGGGGTAGACTTAACTTCCTCCCTAGATCTTATCCCCACCCAAAACTTGCATTAAGTTAAGCAATTTTATACTCCGATTTTCGTAAGTATAAAAAGGACAAATTTCATCACCAATATTCAGAAGTATCCAAGCAGTCATATGCAGAAATGTTACTCATTGACTGCATTCAGTTTATCCATTATATCATTATCCCTAAGCTAATTAACTTTGAACAAAAGTGTCGTCGAGTTGTCTCGTAAAAGGTCGACGAGTTGTCTTACGATCTGTCGACGAGTTGTCTCAAATAATATGTCGACGATCAGTTCTGTCGACGAGTTGCTGTCTTCCTGGTTGTAAGGCCGACCGGGGTTTACCTGTTGTATTTCTTTTGCTCCGATATTCAGTTTTAATATGTACTGTTGAGTCCTTATCTTTGCTTTATCTCCTTTTTATATCTTTATTTATATGTTCGAGGAGATGATGTATGGATAAGTTAGGGGTCTTTTATGCAAACCAAAGATATACGTGTCTTGATCCACATCTGAACTAAGGGTGAGGCTGGGCCGCCGTGAAACCGGTTTAAGCCCTCCAGTAAAATGTTTTACTGACCGTTGCAAGGCGGAGCTTCTTTTGTGGATCATTTGTGTTATTCATGTCTCGTGTTTGTCATGCCTTCGCGTCTGTTCATTGCTGCCTTGCGGTCATCTGAAAGGAAAAGGCTGACGTATTGGCTCTTGTTTGTGATGCTTATTGTGATTTTGTTACCCTTAGCAAAAAAACAGGCCTCTGGTGAACATTGCTGCTGAGCTACAATAAAAATAGTAAGTGAGTATGATCAGGAAATACCACACTGTGGCACCGCGAGGAAGAGCCGCTCAACCATCGTGAGACAGAGACACCAGGAAGACAAATAAAGCAAAGCAACCAGCTCTCTCGTCCCCATCAAGATGATTGCAATACTAGAATGGACAAAGTTGCCGTAAGTTTTCTGCTATGTTTACTGCAAGGTTATGGCAGTCTTTTACCATGCAAATGAGCTCCATATTTGTTTATGGCTATCCTCTGGCAAACTCGCAAGAAAGTCACCCCTTCAATTATGGCTTCTTGCGATGCCTCAGTGATGACTTCTATAATGAATATTCATGAGAAACTTTCAGCGAAGCAGCTGAGAACCTCACCAGAACATTACCACAGCTTCTGGTAATGCTTTGGCACACTGATAATGGCTAATGAATATTCATAGATTTCAGTAATGTTCATATAATAGATTACCTCCCTTTAAGAGAGAGAGATTAGCTCCCTTGAAAATTAACTATTATCTCCCATATAGAGCATCTATTGTTGGTTACCTCCCTTGAGTAATACATTTTAGGTTATTGTCCCTGAATTGAATATTTCAAGTTCTTACTGGGTAATTATCCATTCTTCTGCTGATTTTATTTTTCAAAGTTTTTGAACATGAAATATTTTGGATCCAGATCAGGCCCTATTATTTGTCCTGTGATTTTGCTGGGCCTGATCTGGGTCTAAACTGTATGCAAAACTTACCAGCAGATGAAACTTTAAGAGAGAAAGTGTTAAAACACTCAATGAATCGCTGTTACTGTATATTATGATATAGAAACATCATAAATGAAAAAGTAACTTTTTAATAGCTTGAATCGGTATACTCCCAAAGTACTTCAGAACTCTTTTGGCATCTAGAATAATTTGTTTAAGTTCCACCAAGGATAGTGTCTGTAGGGAGATATAAATTTATTTGTAAAGTAATGAAAAAAATGGTTTTAAACCTACAAAACCTACCTTAGACCTTTACATCCCTGAGTCAAAATATAGAAGATTCTATTTACAAAATAGCTATATCCCAGAAAGCAAAGAAAAGAAAATTCCTTTCACACTCTGTTTTTTTCTGACCATGTTATCTCTTTCACTCAGTCATTATAAGTGACCAGATTTTAGAATTTTGGACAATATCTTGTCTTCTAAGTTAATAAGTACCATATTGTAACTATGGAAACTGAGAAGATAATTCTTTTGGCAAACCTGTGGCGCTTAATTATATTTTGATGCTTTTCTAGCGAACCTGTTGCAAAGTAACCAGCAGGTTGCATGACATTATACATTTTCTGCTGTCTGTGGCAATGCTTTGGTAAAGGTTGCAAGAACATTACCACTAGCGGCAAAGACCTGCGAACTTTTTCGAAGTTTTGTGGCAAAGGATTTCTTCGCAGTAAGCTTGCAGCAACCTTAGAGTAAGCTTGCAGCAAGATTTTCTTTTTGTATTGGATACTTTCCCATTTGGTATCCTAGGACGGGTGTGTTACTTGATTGTATCGATTCCTTGACCATGCTGTCTTTCTTACTTTGGTTAGAGATATCTTTGAGTGTGAAGTTCATAAATTGAATAGACAGGAGTTACTCACACAACAGTTCTACCAAACTTGAGAACACGGTATTAGTACAGAAATCTTCCTTATTTTGAAGGATGAAGTGTTCATGGAACACAGGATTGGCCTCTTAATGATACTGAATGACTACCTCACCAAGAAGCTCATCAAGAAGTATGACTGCCCCCATGCCGCCCCATCAATTCCTATAATTAAAACAGTCAACATTAGCCATCCAGTCAGAGCTTTTGTCGTCTGCTTTTTGGTCTGCTAATGTTCTTACATGACCTATTTTGCAATAATATGGTCTTAGAGCAGTCTGATCAGGTTCATGTTGGTTGCTAAAGTGGAAAGGCTTTGTCTGCAGACTGCGTTTGAGTGAGTGTAGCTGATTTTATGGCAAGACTTGTGGCAGGATGGATATATTGGTAAACACCCTTCCCATATGCCATGTAGTTATAACACTATTCAGTGACAGTATCAATTGCATATTTGTACGTTCAGAGTTAAACTGTTAGATTATGGCTGTACAGATAAATTATGAAAACCCAGCCCTCACAGTGAAATCTGAGCATACCTGTAGGCTGAACATGTCTCATGGATGAGTGACTGGGATCTGGATTATATATACATGTATATTAATGTTTTTTACTTTGTATTGCACTCAGAATTTATATGGTTAATTGCATTTTCCCATCCGAGTGAGGTATTAAATAATGTATTTTAAAAGCATGAGTATGCATAACCAGTTAAGTGAAGGTGAACACATTTTGGTGACAGGGAGTTAAATTATTGTGGTCCAGCCCATCTTAGGTTTATGATGGGAACTGCCAACTTTGTGGTGGGGGATGAAGTTCCCTTATCATAGCTTGTCAGTTTCTTAAAATGTTGCCAGTTGGACAAGAAATGTTTTGATTAATTGAGTACATAGATAATTAACGGCTCTTAAGATGGGTATGGGTGTACAAATGGTGTTTTCAAATACTGGATGTTAGAAGGATGAATGAAGCATGCAACTAAATTGCATTATATATTTTCCTTTTTATAATAATCACATAAATTTTGCAAAATGTGATGATATTTTTGTGATATAAGATTAGAGTTTTTCTGTGATTCTTTATCTGTGATAAAACAAAATATCTGCGTAGACTTCATAGATATATTTTAGTTTATATGAGTTGACAAAGAATGGTTGAAAAGAATTTCTACAAATATGAACATTTGGACAGTGAGATGTCAGAAGTGTAAATTTTATCTGGATGAAGTTTTTCTCTGTGTACTATCAAGGTCTCAATTGACACTTTCAGATCACAGGCTCTGGTCTACATGCTACAGGAAAACTCGGACCTAGTATAAATATGTTTATTGGGTCCGAGAGGAAAATAAATCGAATTCAAGAGGCTTTTCTAGTTTTGAGAAAAAAAATGTTTTGGTTACTATATTCAAGATTCTTTGTGCACCACCTAAACTTGTTTCTACTAACAGAAGATACAGCTAGAACCAATACCAAGAGATTACTACAGCAAATTGGGGCTTAGCTGAAACCAACCAACCAATGTCTACCTCATTGATGTCAATAATTGTATAATATATACTAGGGGAGAATCGACTATGGGGGCGAAACGACTAGTGGGGCGAAACGACAAGTAGGGGCGAAATGACCAGGGGGGGAAACGTCTTACCTTGTTGATACCTTGTTGATGATAGGGAAAATTTTTAAGCCCTTGTGGCTTATTATTCCCTTCGATGTCTTGATTTTTCGATGTCGTCGGTTCCGGTTGGATTGTGATAAATAGTTAATAAATTTAATATCATTCATATTGTATCTTCTATCTTGCCAGATTTTGTCAAGTTTGGTTTTGAATTCTACTACTGTCTTAGAGTTAACTGTATCTGTCGGTAAACTGTTCCACACTGGGATATTTCTTAAAGCGAATGAATTTGCTCTTACTGATTTATTAGCCCTAGGTTTTTTCAGTTTCAGGTTATGCCCTCGTAACTGGGTATTTTCATCAAATGAGAAGAAAACATTCATGTCAATATCGTCAATTTTATGTATAATCTTGAAAACTTGAATAATGTCGAATCTTTTCCGTCTATAATCTAATGTAGAGAGATTCAGTTCAACTAGTCGCTCTCTGTATGACAGTCCTCTCAATTCTGGCACTAATCTGGTAGCTCTACGCTGAGCATTTTCCAACACTTGTTTGTATTTCTTTGTAGTAGGGTAGAAGATTAAATTTCCATAGTCTAAATGTGACCGTATTAGAGATTTATATAATGTCAGAAATAGGTCTTTGTCAATGAACTTAAATTTCCTCTTGATCAAACCGATTATGCGGTTAACCTTGTTAATAGTTTTGTCTATGTGTTCATCAAATTTCAGGTTTGACTTAAACAATACCCCTAAATCACACTCGGAGTCCTCATTTGAGAGTTTATGATAATTATTTTGTTCATCAATCATATAATATTCATATTCAAATTGGCAGTTCCCATATGAGACAATTTTACATTTCTTGAAATTAAAACCTAACAACCATTCTTTACTCCACTGGCACAATCTATATATATCTTCTTGAAGTTCTTTTAAGTCTGCTTCTGATTTAATGTTTTTATACAACTTGCAATCATCTGCAAATAACTTGCACACATTTCCTACTACTCCTGGGAGATCATTAATGAATATGATGAATAATATAGGTCTAAGTATTGATCCCTGGGGGATCCCCGATAATACATTAGTCCAGTCCGGTGTTTTTCCATTTATCACCACTCTTTGCTGTCTTCCATTTAGAAAGTTCTTAAACCATTCAAGCAAAATTCCTTTGATACCATAACCTTCCAGCTTTTTAATGAGTCTTTTATGTGGCACACTGTCGAATGCTTTGCAAAAATCTAAGTAAACCGTATCAATTTGGATGCCATCATCTAATGCTTCTGTCCACTCATTCATGACTGTCAAAAGTTGCAAAATTGTACCTCTGTTTTTTCTGAATCCGAATTGACTGTCTGATAACAATTTATTAACTGACAAATGATTAACAATTTCTTCCCTCACCGTTCTTTCCAATAATTTACATATGACAGATGTTAATGACACTGGCCTATAGTTTCCAGGATCCTGTTTATTTCCTTTTTTAAATATACATGTGATATTTGCCTTTTTCCAATCATCTGGAATGACACCGCTTGATAATGATTTATGAAAAATGTCAGTTAGGGGGAGATAAATCTCTTCAGCACACTCCTTCAGGAAAAAGGGTGACAATTATCTGGACCACAAGATTTAGACACATTCAGGGATTTCAATTGTTTCAGTACTTTCACGGCGTTAATTTCAATTTGATTTATACAATCCTCATCTTTCACTTTCTGTTCAAAATCAGGCAATTCAGAATTCCCTTCAACTGTGAACACTGATGAGAAAAAGTCATTCAAAATATTTGCTTTTTCCTGATCCTCAGTCTTCAAATCCCCATCTTTGTCTTTCAAATCACCAATAGTGCTCTTGCTTTTTGTCTCCTCCTTAACATGGCTCCAGAATGATTAGGGCGAGGTTTTTATACTAGCTGCCAGTCCCTTTTGGTACTTCTTTTTTGCAAACTTTACTGCTTTGGTCACACTGTTTCTGATTTTACAATAGTTTTCATAATCTGTATAGCTATGACTAAAAGTAAATCTTTTCCATGCCTGATATTTCTTTTTCACCTTCCTAACACAATAATGGTCCATCCACTTAGGTTTCTTAAAATTTTTACAAGTCCTCCTCAAAGGTACAAAGTGATCTATACAATGTTGAATTTTTTCAATAAAAAAGTTCCATGAGTCTTCAGTATTCAAACCTTTCATTTCACTCCAATCAACTTGGCTCAAATATTCTCTAATTAATCTATAATCTGCTTTGTAAAAGTTAGGTCTCTGTTGATTTACCTCTTCTTTTTCAAATTGACATGTAATATTAAATAAAATACTGTTATGGTCACTAGCCCCTAATTTATCACCTATCTTCAGATTCTCAATTAACTCCTCCATGTCAGATAAAACTAAATCAAGACAACTGGGTTCTTGACCAAATCTATGTCTAGTATTTGAATGTACATGTTGAAACAGGAAATTGTCCCTTAAGCATTCTATAAACTTGAAAGCCGGGTGTGTTTCACTACCACTCACTGACCAGGATTCCCAGTTGATTTCAGGAAAGTTAAAATCTCCCACAATGACAGTGTGCTTATATCCTCTTTCAATTGCTTGTGTTATCAACTTATTTAACATTTCTTGGTTCCTCGCTTCACAATTTGGTGACTTGTACACAGCTCCAATAAGTAACTTCTCTTTACCGTCAACTGAGATTTCACACCATACAGATTCTTTAAATAATGTCTTATTAAGATCATAACAAAAGTCTGCTTTAATACCATCTTTTATGAAAATAGCCACACCCCTACACGCATCTGCCACAGGCCCCATAAAACAGGAAAAGCCACGAATCTTATATTCATTATTGTCAATATTTGTACACTTCAAGTTCTTGGGGAAAATCTCTGTTACAATAATTATATCTGGATTTTCAATTGAAATCACAACTTCTAACTCCTCTATCTTATTCAGTAAGCAGTTTGCATTTGTATAGTAACACTTCAGTTTATTTAAAAAAGATTCATTTGATGAAAAATCACTAAATGTACTTGTAGATGAATTATTTAACTCAGAACTGTTTAACTCAGAACTATTTGACTCAGAACGTATTGAACTATTTAACGAACTGTCAACATATATACAAGTTGATTGATCAAGGTCATAATTACTGAAAAGTCGCACCCCGCTGGCTTCCACCAGGAGGTGATCGACTGTACTCTCTCCTACCTCTAGCTGGAATCCTACCCCGCTCATGCGCATATGAGTGATCAGAAGACTCCTGTCTTGCTACCCATTCAACAATTTTACCTCTACGTATGACTAAATTGTCCTCCCCTGCTGCTATCCTTCGCCTTCTTTCCTTACGCAACAGAAACGCAGCCTTTCTCTGTCCATTAGTTAAGTCCGGAGAAAAATATAAATTGGAGAACCTTTCATTATTTATTAAGGCTTTTGAAGCATTCAGCACCCTTTGCTTATCACTCATGGTCTGTACTGTAAACCTTATTGGTCTAGGATTACGCCTGTCTCTGGACACATTACCTAGTCTGATCACCTGCAAAATATCAATATTCACATTCAAAGTGTCAGTCAAAATAGAATGTACCTGTAGTGTTGCTATAATCTTATTGTAAACAAAGCTTAATACTTACACCTCACACTAGCATTGAGTCAGAGGCTATAGGTCAGGTTATCATATTGTTAGGCAGCATGCTACAGAAATACACTTCAGTTGCTTTGCGGGATTTGTATATTAAACATCATAGATACCGTATTAGTTATAATCAATTCACCTATCTTACAGTACCCTTTCTGCATCATCCAGTTTTCTGTCCTCTAAAGTGCCTTCACTGCTCTCTGGTAACGCATGCACAATAATGTTCAGTTTTCTCTGTTCCCTTTCATTTTCCTCCTCTTTTTCCTCTCTTATTACCTCCCTTATTACTTCTTTTTCAGTCTTGGGCAATTCTGTACTTGGTGCGGTCAGCATTTTCTCAATATCTGCTACTTTCTTCTCCAAATTATTTATTTGAGCCTTTAATGCATTCACCCCAGGGGCTGCTATTCTACAGTGAATACATGTCCACAGAATACTTTCCTCTCTCCCGATTTCATTGAAGATGGACTGTTTCAGCTTTGTACATTTGAAACAAAATAATGATTTGCAAAAATCACATTTCAGCGACTTCACTTTACCACTATTCAGCTCAGTTTTACAGTCAATGCACTGAATTTTACTCCCGCTCATGTTGTGAGTATCCCGCGCATCGCCGCCTCTGGGCGTTTCTTTACTGGCCATCTTAGATTTTGATTTCAGGTCAAATATTACTCAAATATGATGGACTACACAATAAACTACAATTTCTATCAAAAAAATCGGATTCCCAGTGTGTAAAAAGATCGATTCAACCGGATTTTAATTATTTTTCTTTCCTCGCTTTAATTTTCCGCCATCTCACAAAACTGGAACCGGAATCATAATTAGCTGTGTAAAGTAAGCTAATTCTGTTGCCCCTGCTCACCACGGGGAGGTGGAGGTTTTGAGCAGGATGTTTTTGGTTATTATTTCCAAGTGTTGGACTAACCTTTACACTAAAGTAAGAGGCAGGTCAGCTGCCTAGAAATTTGGTATAAAGTTACTCTTATCTGATAGACCTACTATGTATAAAACACAGTTTGTTTTTTTGTTTGTTTTTTTTGTTTTTGTTTTTTTTTGCAAGGACTGTTATCGATCAATGTTTCGCTTTGAAAACTGGTTACACAAAAATGAGGCAGCTCAGCTGCCATCAAATTTGATGTAAAGTTAATATAATCTGTTACATTGTAGTTTTTTACTCGGACTGTTTCAATCAGAACTGTCGAATAGTAATAGACGGATCTACACTGTAAAAAAAGTTATTCTTCTTGTCAATACAATCGATCACGGCCATAAAGTGCAGTTCAGCTGCCATCAAATTTAGTGTAAAGTTAGTCTTATCCGTTACATTGAAGAAAAGATTTTTTTTCAAAAACAGGTTGGACCCAGACCAGACTCGACGTTTGTCGAGCCTCGTCTGACTTCAAAACTATTTATAACTATTAGAGTTTTAATTATGTTTTAATGCGCACTTTTTAAAAGTTATTTCTGATAGGTTTTACTTAGGCTACCATTTCGAATTAGACGAGACGCGACATTTGTCTGACTATTGGACACATAGTTTGTACGTACACGTACACATGGTACATTGTATTTCAATTCAGTATTCACTCATTCTGTATTTCACATGACGGGCACTGCCACTCGTTTCTTCGGGAATCCATGTTTAAACATTTTCTATGGAACCAAGCTCTGCACTTTCTGTTATCACAGCAAATCATATTGTCTATGCATTCAGGCATTTTGCAAATACACCTTCTCGGAATTTTGAAAACCTTACACGTAATTGAGCCGAGTTTTTATATGCCTCTTACTGCTTCCTTGGGAAATGGTGTCATGTACCCACTTTCAAGACACTGAACCAAATGTTCTCTCATTTTTTATTTGGAGTATGTTACTCGAGTATTAAAGCAATCTGGCTTGAAACAAAACACATTAGCTAATAGCTATAGAAAAAGACCACAATCATATGAATTAGGCCGTTGCTGAACACGAGGTACTTTAACTTCCAATGTTGATGATGAAGTTCTATAAATCTGCGAAAGTTGAATTTTAACATTATTTCCCAAACTCTTTAAATTAGCACCTAAACTATCAATATAACAAATAAAATTTGGATCTTTAGAAGTCGAGAAACTCATTGTCCAGTGATTTTTTCCATGGAAATTTAATTGAACACATGGTGAAATTTATGGCTAGAAATGTTTAGATGTATTCCACAACTGGTTATCTTCCATGAAAAAGGGTTTGTTTTGGGTGTCGTATTGTCCATTAATGTGTGGAAATTGTCTACGTACATGTAATATGCTACTTACTAATGAGAGAGGCGCAACTATAGAAATGACACGCCAATATCGAATGCTCTGGCGAAACTGCGCCTTTGCACAGACTCGCTGGATCTTAGCTGATCTCATACGTGCATAAAGTGTCCGAATCATTGATAATCTGGGCCACACTTCACAAAATAAGTAAACTAATTAAATCAACGGTCCATTAACGCCGATTTCGGAATTAATGACCCGTACAATTCTCTCTTTTGCCAGCGGCGAGTTATGTCGTAAAAGCAGTTAGAAACAAATAGATAATTAAAACAATTGCATAGAACTGTGTGTAAAGTTTCATTTCATTGAAATTTTTAGTAATGAACTGGCTTTGGGATTCTGATAGTCTATTTAAAAAGAGGATTTATTTAAATTGAATTAATATCATAAAAATAATAAACTTAAGAAAAATACAATATCAAAAAAAAAATACGGAAAATTTAAAATAAAAAATACATAGTAACATAAAATATGGGATATGCATTTAAAAAATCTTTAAAATATTCTTTTGAGAAAATCAGCCTTTGCGATGCTGATAGTCTATTTTAAAAAAGACGAATTTTTAAAATTGAGATAAGAATCATAAAAATAATTAACTTAAGAAAATTTTAAAAATCATTATTCTTTTGAGAAAATCAATCTTTGGGATTCGGATAGCCTATCTTTTTTAAAAAAAGATGAATTATTAGAATTAAAATAAGAATCATAAAAGATAATAAACTTAAGAAAATTTAAAAACTCTTTATTCTTTTGAGAAAATCAACCTTTGGGATTCTGATAGCCTATTAAAAAAAGATGAATTATTAAAATAAGAATCATAAAAATAATAAACTTAAGAAAAATGTGATGATTTTGGTCAACAGTATCGCTCGCAATTTCGCCCTAAATACGCTTCCTATGATTTACCTGTAGGCTATATATTTTTACATTGTATTTTAGTGATAAAAATATGCTGAAATTCGCTCATATTATATTATTTATTTGATTCACTTAAAAATAAATAAATAAAATCTTACCCATAATACATACTGGGTCCGAGTAATTATATAGCCCAATACTGTTGGCTTTGGGAATTTCATAGAAATAAGCTCTTAAAATAATAATAATAATAATAATAATAATAATAATAATAATAATAATAATAATAATAATAAAAAGTTTGCATTTTTAAAAGTACGATATGCATTGAAATATATCCCAAGTTAACAAAATATGATGATAAGTTGATAATATGCGTCACTTAAAATTCATACCGCATGATTACACCCAAATTTTCGAGGATCCCGCAAATTTTGACAATAAAATATTCATATTAATAATCCGACTTTTTGCATTTTCTTAACATTTCCGAATAGACGAATAACACCTCTTTAAACTGATACCTAGTTAATAAAAATCTGATGTATACATATTGAGATATCCATGTCGAACCAACAACCCCCCCCCCATGCGCACCGCACAAAATTAACCAAATTTTCGAGAATCTCATAAATTTTGAAAGTCATAAAAACAAGCTAAAATTCCGAGTTTGTGCAATTTATTTACATCATCTGAAAGATTAATAATTCCTCTTTAAACTGTTGCCAAGTTTATAAAAATATGATATGAAGATATTGAGATAATTATGTCGAACCAACATCACCTCCATGGATCCCGGATCGGGTAAAAGCAGTATTTTCGAGGATCCCGCAATTTTTGCGAGCGATAAAAACATATAAAAATAGGAACATACGCATTTTCTTTACTTCATCTAATAGATATATAACTCCTCTTTAAACTGATACCAAATTTATAAAAATCTGATGTGTAGCTATTGAGATATTCATGTCGAGCCAACATCACCCACAATGAATCCCGGATAATTTATTGTAGGATCCCGCTGAATAGTGCCAGTACCGGGGTTTAGACATAACAGAAAAATGGCGACCAGCGTAATGGGATTATGGTATTGGTAATTTGATTTATATAATCTTACATATACCCAAGCAAGACATTTGTATACAGTATATAAGATCGTATTTTAGGGGAAAAGCTCTTAGTTGAAAGGGCTTTTGAGGGTTAAAAGTATTTCTGTACTTGTTGCAGAACCGAAACATTTTTCAGTTCGTGATAATTTTAGTGGGTGGAGTATCTGTTTCTGATGCAACGTTTTGTACCCTTGTTGTAAATCTTATTGAAGCAAAAATCTTGCCAAATTTCAGAAGCTTTTTAAACAATTAGACATAACAGAATAATATTGAAACATGTTAAAACAGACATTGGACAAAAAACAGGAGCCATGTGTTACAGATGATCTTACCTTCCTTGATCTGGAGTCGTTTAAGACGTCTTGACTATAAGCTAGTTGGTCAGGAAGAGAAGGCTCCTCAGGTCTCGGGGGGGTTGCACCAGCGCTTTAACAGTCTAAGCGCTATATGTGTCCGCATTCTATAGACGTTCCACAGAGCACTTGAAACGCAGAATTACGCATACTGGAAGCAAAGGTAACTGGACATCTAGGCCCCTAACCAACTAGTGTTTCCCCCAGCCCCAAAAAAGGGCATGGTAAAGTTTCCAGGAAAAGGGCACTTTAAGCGCGTGAAAACGGGCGGCGACAGGCTAAGAGGGCACTTTTCAGTCCAAGTTCTGAATAGAATTTGGTATTGTCATACAGTACAGGCATCGCAATGTTACTATCAAACGTGTTCTGTCGCGATGCGACGCGTAGCGCGAAAAAGATTAACCCCCACACCAATCCCGCGCTAAACCCTCGCAATTCTCGCGCTAAACCCTCGCTATTCCCGCGCTGAAATCTCGCTCATGTCCGCGCCCGCGTCGCGACGTGCAGATACGACGTGGCCTCCCTCAGTCATTGATCGCGGTCACGCACGATTACCTGTGTGTAGAAATAAATCACTATTCAGTCAGAATGATGAGTGTACAGGCGCTATTAAAAAAATATTGTCAGGCTTGTTAAAACAGCAATTGAAGATTATTAAGTATTCTTCTTACCATGAAATAAATCCATTGTTGATCCACAATTATCTTATTTGTTATTAACACCTCTGACATCAACTTTTCTCACCAATCTGTAGTCCAAGCGTAATTATCATTAAATAGTCGTTCACACTTTCATGTGTCTTGATTTTTTCAGCACATTCAATTATTTTGTTCTAAAGAATAACATCAACATGCATAAATTTTCAATGTGTTCTGAAATAAATGCTTAAGACCTGATGACCATATGATGAAGGTTCAGCTCTCGTGTACATTGTGTACGTGTCAAAATGCACATGTTATCAAAAACAAAACTGGGTTGTGACGGTGAAATAGTGAACAACAATTACAAATAATCTTACGATGACATGACTTACAAATGAATCAACAATTATTTTTTTCCCAAAATTTTATTTTTCCAGTCCAAATAATCACGCTAGATTTCGCATTTGATGATAACATATTTCTACTTTTTTCAAATGAAATATATTCTGCGAAATCATGTTGCAAGTTCTCATTAGAATCACCTTGGTAAAATGATTCTAACGGGTACACACGTGTTATGAAATTGCGCTTACCATAATTACAGTGTAGCCCTATTTGACTGACCAACAAAAGCACATATCATTTATACATTGTCTACGTGACAAATGCACAAGTTTATCAAAACAAAATATGCATGCTCTGTCATTGTATCTCGCCAAGGTCTGCACTGACGCTATTATCGACAAATTTTGACAAAACGTCTATCCATGAAAAATAATGAAACATCACGTTTTCAGTTATTTTGTTGTTACAATGAAAACGAACGTTGTCTTTAGTAAGTTTGTTGGTAGATTTTTAATGGTCTGAAACGGTCCATTCTGGTTTTCTGCTGTGCTTTGGTAAAGAAACGTACGATTACCTTATTTACCTTCACATGTACATATTACGCAGCATACATTTACGTTGTGTTTTTTACTACATGTATAAAAAGATTTGGCGGTTCGCACTTTATACCCTCCCAAAATAAGAACTCACTTTCGCTCGCTCAACACCTGCGAGAATGCGCAGTCCCTTCGCAGGCTGCATGCTGACTTCGACTTCTAGTTAAAGAGAAAGTCAGATATTACAGTCAGCCAAAATTGAAACTGCGAGACATCTCGTATGATCAGATTATAAGACTATAGGCTTTGTTAAGAAGAGGAAAGCTTTAGGTTTGAACCCATAAAAAATTGATGGATTGGTTCAAAACATTGTGTCCGAGATCCAGTTTGCAGCCTCTGTTTCCACTAAATATTTGAAGCGCAAAATTTACTCAGTAATTAAGTCAAGACTTAAAAACTTCACAAACCCATTTTAGCTCAGCTGAGAGCGCCTTTTTATCGCATGCTGATTAATTTTTCAAAATTAACTTTTTCGAAAAATTCTATAAGGTTTAACATCAGAGTGTCAAACAGTTTGGGTACAGCTCAGGCCCGACCTTTTGTCCGGCCTGGTCTGGTTCCAATCTGTTTGCAAAAGTTATCAATAGACGACACTAGTAGGCAAATCTGGGTTTTACTGCACAGGCATTTGCGCAATCTCGCAAGAGCCTTTTCTACTTGCATGCTTAGACTGACCGCGTTCGCTGTTGTTTTTAATATTGCATATGCCAGCAACCATGCTCCCTGGCGTAATGCTCAAGCAAGAGCGAGGCCAGTACAAAAAATATAACCAAAGCTGAACAAGCAGTCTCGCCAGAGCCCTATTAAAAGCCCCTTGCAACTCACATTCATTCCGTACACGTAGACACGCAATCGACGTTGGCTTTTATTGCATATGCGAGCAACAAAAGCTCAGACGACTCTGCGCATTTGCGCAAATGCGCAGTCTCGCCAGGGCCTTTGCTATTCGCATTCAAAACATAAGTACATTTAGAAGACGTTGACGCGCAACCAACGTCGGTCTTTATTGCATGTACGAGCAACAAAAACTCAAACGAGTCTGCGGTCTCGCTACATTCTAAACATTTAGAAGACGCAGACACAAAGTCGACGTCGTTTTTTTTTCTGCAAAAGCTCAGACGTCTGCGGATTTGCGCAGGCTGGACAGAGAGCCATATAGCTACTCAGTACATTTAATAGACTTAGACACGCAATTGACGTTGGTCTTTATTGCATATGCGAGCAGCGGCAGCGCAGACGAGTGTGTGCATATGTGCAGTCTAGCCCGGGCCTTTTCTACTTGTGTATGAAATAAAAGTACATTTAGGAAGGCATGAGGACCAGAGACCAAACATGTATTCAAAATATGGGGCTCGACGCGAGAAAACCTGGTTTTGTTGCATGCGAACAACAAAGGCGCAGACCAGTCTGCGCATCTGATCAGCGTCATTGGTATTCACTCTCTGGAAATTATAATAGCTTATTACACCTGCAACATTGAAACTTTCAAGATACTAGCCAGTCACTGTACAAAATATGATAAAAAAAATATTTTGATGATAATGCCCAAACCACATGCACATCTTCAGAGCATGAACAAAAACATCTGCAAAGTCCCGAAAGATCGGTGTTGCGCTCACAAAGTAACTTCTCATTGTATCTAGTGACGAAGTTCACAAATTGAAAAAAGTGAAAAATAATGTCCAAACCCCATGCTCATCTTTAGACCATGAACAAAACACCTACAAAATTTCAAAACGCTCACAAAATACCTCCCTCATTGCGTCTACGGACAGATGGACGAACTCACTTTAATAGTCTCCTTCGACATAAAAACAATTGAAGAAATCTCCTTACCGTGAAATTATTTACTAATTATTCCACTTTAAAATATCCATGATTAGTTACATGTCTCATTAGACAAATTGACACCTGATGCAAGCTAAATGCACTCATTAACTCTTCACATGCCAGTGATGCCAGCTGATAACCTTATAGATTGTAGCAAACCCACTGAATCCAGATCAGGCCTGTCGGGAGTTCCTTAAGTAAATTTACAAAGATTCGACAGGCCACAAAAAAACGTGCAAAATTATCCTAGCTAGCAATAGGTACATGTAGCAGCACATGTGACGATATTTAAACCATAATTTTCCTTTTCTTACATACTGTACCTACACTAGTTTGAGAACTCGTTAGAATGGCACATCCAATGCGATTCTAGTAACGAATACCACCAACATGCGTGGATCCAGAGGGGGGGGGGGGGGGGCAGGGGATCCGGACCCCCCTGGAAAATTACAAAAATATAGAGTTCCTTAGCAATACTGGTCCGGATCCCCTTAAAATCACAAAGCTACAAAGCCAGCATTCAATGTTGGGCCATCAACGGCCCGCTAGCGAAACGCCATTTAAATGGCGTTTCGCTGGCGGGCCTTTAATGGCCCGCTAATAATGGTATTTGAATCCTTCCTCCCCTCAAACTAAAAAACAAACAAAAAAAAAACAAATAAAAAACATTGTCAAAGTTGGACCCCCTCTGGATCCGCGCATGACCAACATGCATTCAGAAAAAAACACTGGAGATCCACTGACATGTGATGTACCTCTCAGTTGACATCTGCACGTGAAAACGGAAAGCTGCCAAATTTCGAGCTTCGACACGAAAGAATGTTTTGAGTGTGATTCCAGTTCAAACATGTGTTTTGGGTGCTCAAAAGAACCGTCTCATCGGAACGGCGAGACGGTTCTTTTGAGTACCCAGGACAAATGTTTGTTAAGAAACCAAGTTATATGTCAATTACGCATTCTCATTATCTGGAGGTCTGATAATTTACAATGGAGATATTGCAATGGAGACAGCAGCGAACCGTTTGTCGTTGTACTTCGAAGCTCATTGTTTAAAATTCTGAAATATTTTTAGGCAATTCGTAGACGTGCTATGTTGCCGTTTGGTGTACTGGTCGAAGACTTGCTCGGTAAATTTATGTATATTTCGCAGTTCCGACGTTATGCGCAGCTATCTAGTGGGACTAGAGACATTTTGTTATTACCTCCCCTTCACACACGTCAACCTCAATGAGACGACGTACATCGAATATTTTAAACACCCTGTTTCAAGGTCAAAATAGAGCAGAAGTTTATTTCAGTCTGTGCATCTGCGCTGTCTGATGTGAACCCCCGTTTGTAGATGTGCCGCAAAGACGAATACTTATTGTTTAAAAGTCGTGTAACGACGTCAAATCATTCTAATTTTGTTTTCCGTAAGACTTTAACTGAAAAAAATGCCTCGGAAAATGTTATCTGCTTCAGTCGTCTGCTGCATATGTTGACTAATGTAGGCCTAAGTATAGAGACAAACAGTGTGGACCCAATAGGCATAACAAGTGACATCTCCAAACACGTTGGACCCATATTCGACCCGACGAAAAGTCGGGCATTAGGCCGACGAAAAGTCGGGCCCGATCTGGATCCAAGCTGTTTGTAACTTTTATGGAATTCCTAAAATCAGCAGACGACACTGTCCGTTATCCAATCACTGTATTTTGTCACGTATGTCATTTTATACACAAGGGCGATTTCGGCTTTGAAGTTTGAAGCCTTTGAAGTTTGAAGCCGACAAAGAATATTTCAACTTTTGACATCTAAGGTCATGCCAAACTTATTTCTGCATGTTGTGGGCACTCATAAGTAAAGCCTCTCCAAGGCGATTCTATCGAGCATACTCAACAAGAGGAACTCGGAGGCTCATCGGATAGGCGGCAATCTAAAACGTTAATACGATCCACGAACGTAGATAAAATCGTTAGCAACAGAGAGTTAGATTGCAATTTGTCGCTAGAATGGCGACAAATGGCAATCGAAAACACTGTTTCTAACGATTTTTGATAGGTGCTCATGCGCGGAGTCAGAGGGGGTCCAACTTTGACAACTATTTTTTTAGTTGATTAGGGGAGAAGAGACAATAAGCGGGCCACCATCGGGCCGATGTAGAACCAACATTGAATGCTGGCTTCGTGCATTTGTAGCTTTTTGATTTTTCAGGGATCCGGACCAGTATTGCTTTGAAACCCTATCAAGGGGGGAGGGGCGGGGTCCTGACCCCATGTCGTCCCTCGATCTGTATCCGCCTATGGCGTTGGTCAATTGTTAAGAACGTTTTCGATTGCCGCCTATCCGGTGTTGGAGGGTACACACAATTTGGTCGTTGTATATGATCGTCAAATTGGAAAATTAGTGAAAACGTTAGTGAATCGAAATTACGGATTTAATTAGTAATTAAAAAAAAGCATTTCCAGGTAAGACACCAACATCTATCACATTAGGCAACGAAATGACGTACAACCGTTGATCCTGGAATTATCGTCGGGGTGGGGAGGGGGGGTCAAGGTCAAACTGACAAAAAGGTTCTGACATTTTTATATGTATTTTAGTCCAACTCATAGTTTTCAGATGGGTTCAAATGGTGTACTACAAGAGAACTACTGTTTCTAAAGTTACAGGGGGCGGGGTCCAATATTTTCCAGGAGATGTCCAATTCTACCAGGAGGAGGGGGGCAATTGCTAATTCCAACGGAAATCTATAGGACTCGTGATTTTCCAGTGTGGTCTGGACCACCCCCCACCCCCCCCCCCCCCCCCCATCACGGATCCGCGCAAAATCCTCTCCCCACGTCGGACAACGCATAATATAACACAATTACAACAGATAAGGCTCAGATGAGCTGCGCACTCGCGCAATTGTACGGATATAGAATTTTGGCGGATATAAAAATTTTGGCGCACAACTCCAAAAAGGGGGGTGTTTTGAAAATGTTAAGATTCCGCTAGTCACTGTAGCTGAACTGACTCGTTTTGTGAACTTCGGAGATAAGTTTTCTCACGTTTTTTGTTTCTAGTCCAAAGCATGTATTTGGGGTACTCAAAAGAACCGTCTCGATGAGAGCGTTCTTCTGAGCGCCCAAAACACATGAACTAATGGATGCTGTATAAGGTAAGATACTCCAATTTTTAGGGTTCGCATTCATTTTTTTTTATCTTCGGACATATCTAGCGAATTCGGCCTTTCAATGAAACGAAGATATGAACGATAATAACTGAATTTATAAGTCTCACTATAAGAATGCATATATAATAACAATCTATGAATTAAAAAACGGCTTTTAATGATTTTAAAGAAGAGTTTGTAAACAGAATTAGAGAAAAATAAAAAAAGAAAATAAAGATTCTCAGAAAGGCAATAATTTTTTGGGGATAGGGTCTGTTATGGGTGGGTAGGTAGGATCACGTCAAACCAACATTTTATTTAAGGTCGGCCTATTTAGATTGCTCCAGCGCTCGCTTCGCACAATCAATAAAAACACCATTGTCTACTAAATGTTCTGACGAGACTGCGCATTCGTTGCTCGCACATACAATAAACACACCGTCCACCTTCTTATAGTTATGTTTTGAATGTGAGGAGCTAAGGCTCTAACGAGACTGCGCATTTGCACAGACTCGCCTGAGCTTTTGTTGCTCGCACATGCAATTAGAAACTCACTTACGATTGCATGTCATGTACTTAT
This sequence comes from Loripinus fragilis, assembly GCA_964019695.1. Lineage (NCBI taxonomy): Eukaryota > Metazoa > Mollusca > Bivalvia > Lucinida > Lucinidae > Loripinus > Loripinus fragilis. Next base: position 13,492,952 of record OZ026530.1, read on the forward strand.
GTTTCATGCTGAGTAGCACAGGCTAGGCGAGGCATATTCACTCGATCAGTTCGCCTTATTTTTTTTATTGACGTACGTATTAACTACTATTTTAAAACGTATACCCAATTATGTAATCACCAGCATGCGCAGATTCAGAGTGGGGGATATCCGGACCCCTTGAAAAATCACAAAATATAGGGTTTCTATCAGCAATACTGGATCCCCAGAAACATCACAAATTTACCAAGTCAGCATTCGATGATGGCCCGCTTCAATGGTCAATGGCGTAGCCAGAACGCTGAAAAAGTTACGCACGTCAAATGGCGACTACTGTAACAAGCAATGATTCTCTACAATTAAAGAGCAGTTCCTTGGGTATGGAAAATCATTTTTACCACATTAGGTGAACTCCCTTGAGTATTAATATTTTTTATTACGCACGTGCGTTGATTGTGTAATGAGTGCTATGCCAATGATGGTATTTAGATCCTCTCCTGTCATCAACTAAAAAACGTTGTCAGACTTGCAAAACTTTCTGGATCCGCGAATGACCAGTGCGCTATGTGCGCTTCGTCACGTAGACAATCATATTTTATACACGCTGGCGCAGCAGCACATTTGCAAAAGAGCCCATTATTTGTGAGCTCGTGTCTACAAGGAGTTCACTGGGGGAGGGGGGGGCTATCAGATGGTATGAAAAAAATACAAATTATGCGTTAGAAGATTAATTTTAAGTGATTAGGCTTTTATAAATGGACTATTAGTTAATTGCTTGAAGGTAAGATAAATACTTTTATTTACATCCACGCAGTCTGAGCGCAATTGTTTTCGATTTAAGTGAGACTTGCTATGGGCGAGCATAAGTAACTCAGCAGGCTGGTTTTATCATAACCGTTTTTTTTAAATTTGATATTTCTTTGAAGTTTAATCAATTCAACACCAATTTCTTTGTAATCCATTCTTCATTTAGTACCTAAAGCGATTCAATCGAAAAACATAAAAAAGATATTTAGGGGAAAGTTAAGGAGAAGAAAGCAACTAAAACAACCAAATACATCCAGTGCAATTTTATTTCGTTGCTCGTTTTTTTGTACACACGGTTAATGTACATGTACGTACACACTTCAAAGTAGCTCATCAGTGAGGCGTGAACTTTTAACCTTTTCCGCGACAGAGCCATTCAGATAAACTTGCCCTGCGTCGCGACACATGCTGTCTCGCGACGCGTCGCGGGTGCTACCCCACGACGTGCCCGCGCTGATCACTCGACGAGTCCGCGCTATCCCCTCGCTAAACCCGCGACAAAATGTAACGTGACCATCGCGATTTCATCGCGAATCAACTCGCTAGGTCGCATTTGATAGTAACATTGCGATACCTGTACTGTATATACAAATTTCGGCAGTGGCTAGAGGTACGGATCCGTACCCCTAGCCTGGGAGGCTAGGGATACGGATCCGTACCCCTAGTCTCGGAGGCTAGGGGTACGGACCCGTACCCCTAGTATATTCTACCATGTCAGGCTACAGGTACAGACATATAACCCTGATGAGAAATTCTAAACTATCATGATGATAAGTGTTAGAAAGTACCTAGTTGTTGTGTTATGAAATAGCAATCCAGTAAGTCGCCATTTGCATGGGGAATAACTCTGTATAGTAAATATAAAAACGAAACACGAATTTGGAATTTGAACAAGTGGTGCGTGATTTATGTTGTGTTGTTATTATTATTATTATTATTATAATCATTATTATTATTATTATTATTATTATTAAATCAAATTAAACTTGTTATTAATGATTTGTTTTTGCTGTTTTCACTTTCGGTTTGTTCATTAGCGAGGGTGCGAACAACATTCTGTGATTAATTGGTCGCCATGACGCACTACAAAGACATCTTTAAACTTAAAAGAACAAATTACAATGATTGGCTGAATATTTTAATGCCCAACCTCACAGACATCAGAAGAACGTCATTAATTAGCCTAATCCGTACAAACAGTATCTAGACCTATAATTATACATATAATAATAACTATTTGATGTAACCGCCTAATTCTCGCTGCTCATTTATAAAACTCCCAAGAAAATTATGTTCAGTGTCACTTTGTCAAAATGGCTGAAACGCTGAACGTAGGGAAAAAGTTTGAGGACTTTTCCTTTTAGAAATTGCCATCCAGCAGTATCAGAGGGAAGAAAATATTCAATTTTTTAGGCGCCAAAAACTTACGTTAAAAGTGATAGAAAATACAATTTTACACACCGTCCGTCCGTCTGTGCGTTCGTCAGTCAGTACAATTTTATTATTTGTTCTCGTGCTTAGAAGTAACATAAGTACCTTAAGGATCTAAAAAATATTAAGTTTGCCCATAAATCTAAAGGTCCTAACAAATAAACCTAGCCAGCACAAAATGTCGGACCGATATCGTTCTGCTAGCAAAACGCCATTCAAATGGTATTTCGCTGGCGGGCCGACCCTTGCCCGCTTTTTGATGTTTAGTTTTGATGTTAGTTCTGATATAATGCGTAAATCAACTATTATATTTTCAGATACACATTTTTGGTGCGCAAAAGAATCTTCACAATGAGAAGGTTCTTTTGAGCACCAAAAACTTTGGCCCAAAATATCTTATAATAATCATAAATATATACACAATGTACATTTACGAGTTAGTATATTTCAGATCTTGTAATTACTGTACAATTTTATTTAAAGTGCCCTGACTCAAACTAGCTCATTCAGCTTTGGGACTCACAATCTCTCAATTATTCGTCCAGCGAAGTCTCAGGCGCACCTGCGCATCTAGAGCCTCTGTTATTTGCAAACATTTATAATTTTAACCCTTAGCCTGCCACTCAAGGCTATTGTCGTCTACTCACCTCTTCTATCGTGCTTTTTTTTCCAGAAATGAGCCCTTATATGACACCACATAATGAGGCTTCTGGAATTATGGGAATGCACTGTTTGCCTATGGATCCGGTGTACGACAAAACATAGAAAGACAAAAGAGAGAACCGACATTTAATAGATGCGTCAAAACATAGAAGCGACATTAAATAGATCGACAAATAATAGAACGACCAATAATAGAACAATAAGTGTGAAAAACTATAATTAGTTGACCGTTTGGCGATTGGTATGGGTCGTTTAACATTCACTCACTCAACCAAGCTATCCGCCATCTTTGGTCTGTTTGGAAGGCTGGCACTGACAAATAAGCTCAATTCTGGGTCAGACTAACTCAAATATTTTGATTTTTTTGGAATTTCTCAAGAGAGAGAGAGAGTAATCTAACACTGAGTCAAGGAAACAAGGTCTGAGAAAAGAGTTGTGTTTGAGTTAAGAACCAATAACGGGCATTCATGTAAGAAGTACCCGAAGGGTTTGGCCCAAAACGTTACGTGATAACTTATCGCATAACGAAACTAGCAGTGATAGCATCTACTGCACTTTTAGGCTCCATTGGTCGCTAAATTAATCAATGTTTGCTAGACCTACCTCGTATATCCAAACAAGTATTGTTTTCGTTACATTGATGGAAATAAATTTTCGATGTTTCTGAACTTTTTCGATATTATTTCGAAGTTTTTTCTATCTTTTTTCGATGTTTTTTTTCTATGTTTTGTCTTTCTATATTATGTCTTTTCTATATTTTTGCTTTTCTATGTTTTGTCATCAGGGCTTCAGATTTTTTTGAAGATGGGTGGGCCGAAGTGACCCATGGAGCAAAAAATGGTGGGTCATTTTCTGAAATGATGGGCCCAAGCATATCAAACTACACAGGTGTAACCACAGTTGACATTTGGGTTGTATACTTTACCTACACACTGACACAGACACTTGTAAGCATATATGAATATACAGAAAAACCTGTCTAAAGCGGCCACTCAAAAAAGAAGACCAAATATTGCTTAATGCGGGTCAAAAGTGTTGCAGAATGCTCCAAGGGGGGCATTCTGCAATACTTTCTACCTTCATTAAGCTATCATTTGTTATTAAGATCTTCGTTCAGTCTTTTTTGAGTGGCTTTATTGTATATTGACTACCTACATGAACTTTCTGTTTTGTGGAGTTCATAGACTCTCTGTAAGATGAATATTTTTTATTAAAATGAGATTTTTTCAGGGTCTACTGGGCCCACTGCCTTTGTAAGTGATGGGCCATATTTTGAAATAATGGGACAATGACCCGGGCCCACCATAAATCTGAAGGCCTGTGTCATAGACCCTATGTCCCATGAAGTCATCACGCAAGCTAATTGTGCACAATGAGAATGAAAGATTGAAAAAATGAGATTAAGCACATGTGCAATGAAACAATCCAGCCTCCTGGAACACGGATGTATACCACCTGGATTGGGCACATATCATTTTTCACCAATATTATTGCCTACGCGTAAATCGGGTACAATCCGCCATCTTGAAAATGGTGGAAATCAGAATTTTACAGAGGCATTTGTCACTTTAATTGTGACGATGTTAAGAGTTCAATGAGTGTAATTCTTTAAATTCCTGAACGTTAATATAGTTGTCCTTAATTGGTTCTTTGTAGAATATTGTTATATTGCGAACTTAGGTTGCAGAGACGATATGAAAAAGAGGTTAAATGATAAACATCCGATTTTACCACCGAAATTGTCGGTTCTAAAGCTAATTAATGTGAGTAATTTGGATATACTTGACACTTGATACATGAAGTGCACATATTTCCTAACTGGAATATCGATTTTTTTAGCAAAAACAAGATAAAACCATGCAGTTAAGATGCTGGCAAATTCGTCTTTTTTTCATATTTTCACATAACAAAATGGCGGAAATGTTAGAAACCTAAACATTTTCATAGAACGTGCAGTCTGATCAGAACCTTTGCTAGTCGCTTGAGTAATCTATGACTGTTAAGCTACTGACCCAACATCATTTGGAGTTTCTAACCTCAAAGGGAGGTTGCACAGGCTCGTCTGAGTCTACACTTTTCAAAATGCCACATTGTTGGAAGTCATATGTCACGGCTCAAAGGATGTTATCTGTTTCAGGAAATTGGCAAAGCTGGGAATAGTTGGAGGGGCTGTGTATGTCACTGTGGCCAATGGGGTTTGGAGCAAAGAGAATGATCAAGTGAAGAACTTAGTCAGTCAGCTTCGAGTAGCAGAGGCTGTAAACCTGCAACAGGTACAAAGTGAAATATAGAAAAGTTATATATGTGTTTTTGGTTATTCGACGGTGCCATTTTATTTGGCCCCTGATTTGTTTTTGTTGCTTTACGTCCCATGTCAACAGCTATGGTCATTGCGGGACGGTCAGTTCACTTAACCACACTTTTTCCTGGGCAGGCTTGAGCAAGCGGTCAACCAGTAATTTGTGCACATACTTTCGCTTGTAACTGACAACAACCCTTCTTGAATAAATCAGCCGAAGGGAGGAGAATGACCGTAGAAATTATTTCATGATCAACCTCCACGAAAGTATGGTACCAGGCCGGGATCGAACTCGCGACCCCTGGATCTGCAGTCAGACACGCATCTGTAGCCAGACACTTACCGGCTGCGCTACGCGGCCCGGTTATTTGGCCCCTGACCCTAAAATTTTAAACTTCTTTATTATAGATTTCCAAAGGTCATATTGTTTCCCTGTCATCTTCAAATACTGTAAAAAAAAAATTCAACCTACCATTTTTAGGTTACCAGAGTCGAAGGCTCAAGGTGGGCTATTGTGATCAGTTTTCGTCCGTCTGTTAGCTTTTTCTTTAAACAACATCTTCAGAACCACTGGTCCAAATTTAAAATAATTTCACAGGAATGATCCCCATAATGCCCTTATGCCTATACCAAAATTGCACAAATGTTCCCGCTCCTCCGAACATATGGGCAGCCTGAGCTGTTGATAGGAAAATCATGAAATTTCAACTGCTCATTAAAACTTAATTGCTAAAAAACAAATACATTTCTTGCTTTCAAACTCTCAGATGTTGTTATAATCATGCAAAAAAATGTTAAAATGCCAACAATTGTTGGCATTTTAACATTTATGAGTAATATAAATTTCATGTTCAGTTGAGTTGGGCATGAAAAAAATCATTACATCCAGTCCTTGTCTACAGATGGTGCATATTCGAGATCTGAAAGTACAATAGTAGAGCATTCCAATCTGTGGTGCCATTAGGCCTAAAATAAAAAAAATGTGTGTGTCAGGTAACCTTGCCAAATTTTTTGTCCCCGACCCTATTTTTTTAAGCATTTTTAGGGAATTTCCAAGGGATTTCCCGGTTTGGCCATGTTTCCACATCTTCTCCATGTAAAAACTTTTAAAAAAAATTTAAAAAAATCCTACCTACCATCTCTATTTTAAAATCTCATGTGACCTGAAACACACATTATTTTTTTGGCCTAAGGCAGATTCCACTTACATGAAGCTTGATTATCTCAATGAGCACCCAAAACATATGTAAAATTTGATTGGTAAGAAATTTTATAATTTTACTCAAAAACAATTTTGCTTGTAAACGTTCTTTGATTCATGTAGTATTGTATTTTTTTTTTTTGTATATTTGCAGGATGAAAATGCTAAACCTTGGGGAGAGACTTGGAATTCAGGTAGACTATGCATAGCGTTAGAAAATGCCTATGTTACAAGTTGTGTGTTTCAGGGTATAGTACAGTAAAACCTGTCTTAAATGGCCACTCACAAAGACCAAAAATTGGTTTTCAAGACTGATTATGGCTTAATGCAGGTCGACCTTCATTGACATTAAGCTACCATTTGTCTTTAAGACCTTTTTTTGAGTGGCCGCTTAAGACAGGTATTACTGTACTCAACTGTGCCTATTTGTTTGGTCTTGACCCTAAAGTTTTAAAGGCACTTTTAGGGGATAACCAAGGGATTATCTTGTCCCCTCATATTTTCTCTATGGTCCCCATGTAAAGACTTTTTAAAACACTATAACAAAAAAATCCTTCTGTATAATAAAATTTCATGTAACCTGAAACACACATTTTTTCATAGGCTTGTAAGACATATTCTGATAACAGTATTTATTTTCATAGTTCTCAATAAAACATATGTTGTGGGTGTTCATTGGAAGTGCCTAACTGATATGCTTTCAATGAGTACCACGTCCACAACATATGTTTTCAGTAAGAGCAAAGAAAATGTTGATATTTAAAGCTAAAGAAGCATATTATCTAAGAGATCTAGGTCTTTACAGAGCTCTCACTAGGATTTTGAAAACAGGAGTCCCAGAGCCCCCTTTGTCAAAAAGTGGGAGTCCCACAATACAAAAGAATATAGCCTCTTTCAAAAAATAGGAGTCCCAGCACCAAAAATGGGAGTTCAGAACTGCAAATCGTCAGTTAGTGAGAGCTCTGGTCTTAGAGTAGAAGTAACCTGTAACAATGACCATTTTATACGCTTGTAAACACTTCTTCAAAAATGTTCCTCAAATTTCATCTTCGCATGTCATAGAACCCCAAGCACAATTTAAACATTGCCTGGTTGACTCACTATCTTATTGATTCTGTTTTTCCCCTTTACCTGTCCAGATAGGTTTATCCTTTGTTGAAAACACTGATGATCCAAATCAGCTGGGTTCTGATGAAGCCATCTGATCAGGATCAACACTGTTTTCCACTTTGATTGAAAATACAGGTTTTCAACTGGAATGCTGTAGGCTAACAGGATAAAAATTGGGGATGGTTTGTTTGATTATGATTTGATTCTTTACGTCCCATCAACAATCTTTCAGTTAAACAGGGACGGGTCTTCCTGGTTGACCCAGTACTAATGACTGAGCCACTGCCTTCCCTGAAAAAAATTGGGGATGGATGGCACATAATTTTTTTTTACAGCATTCATGACATAGGCTTATTAGGGACATAAATTGATTTTTTTTCAACCAAAACATAATGTTGTGGGTACTCAAAAGAACCATCTCAATGAGATGGTTCTTTTGAGTATCCAACACATGTTTAAATTGATGGGTGGGGAAATAATTACTGTTTTACCTTAAAATATTTTGCTTATGTGAACCTATGATAGATAGATGCCACATTAACCCACAGAGTGCAGCATTTTATCCTGGTCTGCATCTCTGCACTAATTGTTTTATGCTCAAAAAGGTTCATTATCTTGATTTTGTTTGTTTGATTTGATACTTTGCGCCCCATCAACAATCTTTCAGTTAAACAGGGACGTGTCTTCCTGGGTTGAACCAGTACTAAGCTAGGATAAGTGTGTCTTGCTCACGGACCACAACGCAATGACGCTGGAGACACAACCTGCGGCCCCTCGGTCTGGAGTCAAGCACTCTACCACTGTGCTCCCTCATTATCTTGACCTTTGATAACACTTTGTATACTTGAAACCCCTAAATGGGTACTTTGGCAAACAGTGAATACCCAGATGAAATGCAGCATAATGCAGCATTTCATCAGGGAGTGCACTGTTTGCTAAGAATAAATTTTTAAACCTTCAGGGACAGAAATACATCATAATTTAGAAATTCTAAACAATATTCATGGTAAAATCCATCAGTATGACAGGGATTAAAAAAGTACTGCATCATAATTAGATTGCTAACACTCCAAACAGTGTCATGATTGTGTGACCCCTTGAAGTACAAAATGGGTAATCCATACTTATTATATCAGTATGTATGGGAAAATCCATCGGCATGCACAAGGGTTAAAATCCTACTGCCTCATAATTTAGTGCTCACACTCCCAACATTGTCATGATTGTGTACTAGTCATAGATGATTTAATGCATTCACTTTAAAAGAAACCTGTTCCCCATTAGTACTCTCAGTGCTTTGATGTCTTCTTCCAGGTGTTTGTTTGATTTTGTTTGATTTGATTCTTTACGTCCACTCAACAATCTTTCAGTTATGCGGGACGGTTCTTCCTGGGTTTAACCAGTACTAAGCTAGGATAAATGTGTCTTGCTCAAGGACCACAAGCACTCTACCACTGAGCCACTGCGCTCCCTTTCTTCCAGGTGTGCAAAAAGTCTTCAAGACTATTGGTGATTCTCCAGATATTGCCAAAGACTACTCCAGCAAAGCAATGAAAGCAACGAAAGACTTTGTACAGCAAAAATCGTGACAGAAGTACATTCACGATCATAGAAAAAAATGGAGAGTAAAATGTCAATATTTTCTTAACCAAAAGTTTTAGCATATGTTTTGGGTTGCTCAAAAGAAACGTCTCATTGAGACGTTTCTTTTGAGTACCCACAACATATGTTGTTGGTGAGCAATAAGAAAGTTGATTTTTAATTACATGCTCTTATCTAGAGGCCTGGGATGCCAATATGAAACTTGAAGATACTGTTAAATTTGGATAAAATATTTGTTTACTGTTATATTATGCTGCAATTTCTATCATGTAATGAGAGGAAATTTTTTATGAAGAAAGGTCTTTTTATTAAAATACAGAATGATGTGTATTAATTATCCTTTGATGCAGCCCAAGGCTAAGGTGTGTTCCTTCAATCTCTTGCTCCTCATGCAGAGATCCATAAATTTTGCGGGGTTATGAAAACTTTTTTAGCCATCAACATTTACAGAGGACGTATGGACCTCCCTTTTGTTTTGGTTCTTTATGCCCCAGTTAACAATTTTTCAGTCATGTCGGAACAGGTCTTCTTGTGTTGAACCAGTACTATTCAGAGGATAAAGTGTCTTGCTCAAGAACATCATGCAATGCCTCCCATGAGGCTCTAACTCGTAACCCCTTGATCCACAAAGCAATCAAAACAAACAAAACAGCTTCTTTGATGCTGGATAGCTGGTTGTGCAAATACACAGACTCACCAGTGCCTTAAGTGCTTGTATACACAAAGTATGGATGTAGATGAAGATTGGCTAAAATTTAGACCTAGTCCAGTTCAATACGTAATGCCAGGTCTTTGTCTGCTAGCAGTGTATTTTGTTTTCTTGCACACGAGATAAGGATATCTGAGATTTCACCCTGGGCTATAATTTTTTTTCTTACCCAGGCTATGTTACCCAGGCTGTTACATGAGGGCTATATACATTGGTTGTATTTGGAACTCACGCACATGGTCGTCGAGTGACGTCATTGTTATGTTAAAGTGACGTCATCATGTGAAGTTGCATCTTGGCATATTCAGGGACTTCTGGAAGCTTATTTTAAAATAAAAACAGTGGTGAGCAAGAAAAAGAATCCATTGTTAGTGTGAGGGTAGGATAGAAAAATCCGTCCCTCAGGATCACCGTTTTTGTCATCACTCTGCAAGCCTCGTGATGCCAAACGGTGATACTGGGGACAGATTTTTCTATCCTACCCTCACACTCATGATAGATTCTTATATTCTGCTGATGATCTTCTCAAACAGTTTGAACCCAGATCAGGCCAGACAAAATGCCAGGCTTGATCTGGATCCAAGCGGTTTGACACTCTGATGTCATCTCCAAAATATTTTGAAAAAAGTAATGTTGAAAAATATCTGCTGACGACAAAAAATTACCCAGCATGCAAGAGTTAAAGGAAGTATCACAATCACATGTGCTGATCCATATGATAACCTCTAGTTTCTTGAGTCCACCTGCAGCTCCATAAAAAGGGTCAACATCAAAACTAACAAAATTATGACCTGTTGTCAGATATACACTTTTATTATTGTACATCTTTACAATTTTTGCCAACTTGGTTGTTATCAAAAAAAAGTATATGATAGGTATTCTTAACTACAACACAAAAAGATTTAGTATACATTAAGAAGTAGAAGGTCATGCTCAGGGGTTAAAAACTATTTTAATGCTCAACTCACAAAAGTATAAAATTTGTTATGGGCATAAATTGTTGGCATTTTAAAATTTATGACCTGAATAAATGAATTGACTTGCTCCGATTAGCAGATATCATATTTTGATTTATAATGATTATAAATTTCATGGTCATATGAGTGGAGCATTAAAATATGTTTATAACCCTAGGTTTTGGTTTGGTTTGATTAGATTTCTTTTCATCCCAGTCATGTCGGGAAGGTAAGTTCACCTAACCACACTTTTTTCCTGGGCAAGCTTGACTAAGCAGTTAACCAGTACTTTGTGCACATACTTTCACTTGTAACTGACAACAACCCTTCTTGAATCAGCGGAAGGGAGGAGAATGTCCATAGAAATTAGTTCATAATCAATCTCGACAAAAGTATGGGACTGGGCCGGAATCAAACTTGTGACCCCTAGATCTGCAGCTAGACAGGGATCTACCCTATGCGGCCTGGTATCCCCAGAGCTAGGGTGAATTAAAACTGCTATATAAATTTCAAGGACAGTTTTCATGGACCAAAAGATTGTTTATGACAAGTAATAATTTTGGCTTGCTCAGTATTTTGAGGACTAAAAGTTTATGACAAGTAATGATTTAGGCCTGCTCAGGTTTCAAGGACTAAAAGTTTATGGCAAGAAGTGAGTAATGATTTGGGCCTGCTTAGTTTTCAAGGACTTAAGTCCATGACAAGTAAAGATATGGGGCCTGCTCATGTTTCAAAGACTAAATTGATTGACAAGTAATGGCTTGGGTCAGCTCAATTTTCACGGACTAAAACTGTAAGTCAAGTAATATTTTTAGCCAGCTCAGTTTTCAAGGACTAAAAATTTATAACAATGATTTGGGCCAGCTCAGTTTTCAAGTACTAAAAGTTTAGGATGAGTAATGATTTGGATCAGCTCAGTTTTCAAAGACTAAATGTTTATGACAGGTAATGATATGGGCCAGCTCAGTTTTCTAGGACTAAATGTTTATGACAAGTAATGATTTGGTCTAGCTCAGTTTTCAAGGACTAAATGTTTATGACAAGTAATGTTTGTAGCATGTCATCCCAATTGATATGACAAAGGTTAGACAGTCTGTTGTTTATTTTTGGGGGGTCATATGTTTTAATTTCCGATTACTTCTGTCTTGCTGGATTGGTTTGGTATTAGCAAACAGTGCAGACATGTGAAATACTGCATTTTATGCAGGGGTGTGGAAATAGTAAAATTTTCTACTTCTCCAGGGACAAGTAAATGGCCATATTGTACTTGTCCATAGAAAATTTTACTTGTCCGAAAGAACAGATTAGCTTATACTGTTTTGTGCTTTAACAATTTACTCTTTGGAAAAGAGTATGAAACTAACCAGATATCAACTGTCTTGTAAACAGTGTCGATCCAGATCATCTGACTTCTGAAGAAGCCAGCTGATCAGGATACACAATGTTTTCAATGCAACATGTGAACTCGTAATAATTAATCAAAATATGATATGCAGAATTTTATTTACTTTGTAAATTTGTACTTGTCCAAGGACAAGTAAATAGAAATTTTCAACTTGTCCTGAATGAATTGGGACCAGGTCGGACAAATCGGGCATGGTATTTCCATATCCCTGATTTTATGGAACAAACTTGTGCGTTGCAATAACTATGTACAATGATAAATTAATCTGGTTATGAATGATTATATCAAACTATCACAAAAATCAGATATTGCATTTCACAAAAATGTACACATATCACCAAAGGCTTTGCCTGGTATTTTTACATTTTTTTCAATAAGAGGAATACAGTAAAACCTGTCTTTAATAAGCGGCCATTCTCAAAAAGACGAAAAATTTGTTTTCAAAGTAAGTAAGGGTGCATAGATTCGGAATCGATACAATCAAGTTCCACACTTGACCCAGGATACCAATGGGAAAGTGACAAACTCACAGTTAGACACCACAAACGAGAGCCAAAAGGTCAGCCCTTTCCCAGCAGGTGACCACAAGGCACATTTAAACAAACCCGCACAAAGGCATAGCAAACACAAGACAGAAAAAACATAAAGGGGAGCATTCTGCAATACTTTCAACCTTCATTAAGCACCCATTTGTCTTTAAGACCTTTGTTTTGTCTATTTTTGAGTGGCCGCTTAAGACAGGTTTTACTGTAATTACTTCAATATCAATTTACCACAAATGTTAAATTCCATTTATCATATGACTCTACTTTAAAATCATGGTTTGGCATGAAAATGGTATGTTTTTTTCGTAAGTTAACACCACATTGTTATGGGCATCATTCCATCGGCCTCTAGCTAGATAAGACTGCATGACTGAAAACTATTTTTCGTAATTCTCAACCAAAACGTATGTTGTAGCTACTCAAAAGGACCATCTCACAATGAGATGGTTCTTTTGAGCACCCTAAAACACATGTTAAAATAGATGAGTAAAAAGTAATTATAATTTTAGGCTCAAAATGTTTCTTTCTAATGCACTTGCTACTTCTGATTGGATAACGTCAAAAATTTGCGACAGTATATCCTGCGATATACTGCAGGAAACAGTTTGATGTCATTAATTACATCACATTTCATTAGATGACGTGTGTCGTTATGCGGCTTGCAACGCTCCGATTTGAGACGAAATTGCAGAAGTGCATTAGAATCGGGATAACCATAAACTTAAATTTCGGACCGTATATCCGACAATTTACCTCCCCAAATAAAAATTTTTGAATACAGTTACCCTAAATATCTGAACATTATGATTCAAAATGTATTTATGTTATCTAACTACACGTAATTTGCACATTCAAAGGTTTAGATAAACAATTTATTTCAGGGTAAAATTGTAAATATTTTCTTACCCATCAGTTTTAACATGTGTTTTGGGTGATCAAAAGAACCGTCTAATTGAGTTTTGGTTGAGTAATAAGAAAATTATTTTTGATTACACACTCTTATCTATAGGCCTGTTTAATATCCTTTTTAGCTCACCTGAGCCGAAGGCTCATGGGTGAGCTAATAGTATACCAGTCACTCCGGCGTCCGTCCGTCCGTCCGTCCGTCCGTCGTCCGTCCGTCTGTCAACATTTTCAAACATCTTCTCCTCTGAAACCCCTGGGCCAATTAAACTCAAATTTCATATGGAGACTCCTTTGGACGCGGGAACGAAAGTTTGTTCAAATGGTCCTGGTCACATGACCAAGATGGCCGCCACGCCCATATATGGTAAAAACCCTTTAAAAATCTTCTTCTCCAGAACCAGAAGGCCGATGACCTTGGGACTTGGTATGTAGCATTGGGGGTGTTGGGCCTACCAAGTTTGTTCAAATAATGATCCTAGGTTGACCTTGACCTACTTAACGTCAAGGTCAAATTTTCTTCCTAATGCATTTAAATGGGAAATTTTTTGAAAAGTTGATTTTTTGAATACTGTTGAAGCCAAAGTCATTATTCTCACTTGATATGTTAAACCTAATGAGACAATGGCTATAAATAAGTTTCAAAGGTCAAGGTTGACCTTTGCCCTTTCAGCCAAGGTCGCTCATATTGTGGTCCCATCAATATATTAAAACATAGTTTTCTCACAAACCATTGGCCCAATTGAACTCAAATTTCATGTGAAGACTCCTTATGATCAGTAAGCCAAAATTTGTACAAAATATTTTGGTCACATAACAAAGATGGCCGCCATGCCCATATATGGTAAAAACCTTTTAAAAATCTTCTTCTCCAGAACCAGAAGGCCAGTGACCTTGAGACTTGGTATGTAGCATTAGGGATGTAGGGCCTACCATGTTTGTTCAAATGATGATCCCAAGATGACCTTGACCTACTTAACGTCAAGGTCAAATTTGCTTCCTAATGCATTTGAATGGGAAATTTTTTGAAAAGTTGATTTTTTTAATACTGTTGAAGCCAAAGTAATTATTCTCACTTAATATGTTCAATCTAGTGTTTCAAAGGTCAAGGTTGACATTTGACCTTTCAGCCAAGGTCGCTCATATTGGCGTCCCATCAACATATTAAAACATAGTTTTCTCACAAACCACTCAGCCAATTGAAATCAAATTTCATATAACAACTCCTTATGATTGGTTAGCCAAAATTTATACAAATTGTTATGGTCACATGACTGAGATGGCCACCACGCCCATATATGGTAAAAACTTTAAATATCTTCTTCTCTGGAACCAAAAGGCCATTGGCTTTTGGACTTGGTATGTAGCATTGGGGATGTGGACCCTACCAGGTTCGCACAAATGATGAATCTAGGTTGACCTTGACCTACTTTATGGCAAGGTCAAGTTTGATTCCTAATGCATTTATATGGAGAAAATCTTAAAACATTCATTTTTCTATAACTGTTGAAGCAGAATTCATATTGTTAAACCTAATGAGACAATGGTTTTATATTAAGTACCAAATGTCAAGCTGACCTGTGACCTTTTATCCAAGGCCACTCATTTGGCCACAAATCTATCTAAACATCTTTTTCTCAGAAATCACTGGGCTGTTTGATTGATTATTCATTAGGTTGTTTAGGTCACTTGACCAAAATGGCTGCAACCCCCATATATGGTAAAACAAAATTTGTTCCATTATAAGTTGTAGTTGACCTTGAACTATTTTAACATTATTAAGGTGATCAGGTGAGCGCCTCAGGACCTTCAGGTCCTCTAGTTTAATACATGTTATTATACTCTCAAACAGGATGTCACTTAATAAAGCATTTTCCATACTGATTGATTCCCTGCAAGTCCAGAAAACCTTGAAGAATTCTGGGAACCAACTTTCTACATGACTCCCGGCATGTTCATAAAATCTTTAAACAATGCCAGGAACCAACTCACTACATGATGACTCCCTGCATGTTCATAAAATCTTTAAAAAGTGCCAGGAACCAACTCACTACATGATGACTCCCTGTATGTTCATAAAATCTTTAAAAAGTGCCAGGAACCAACTCACTACATGATGACTCCCTGCATGTTCATAAAATCTTTAAAAAGTGCCAGGAACCAACTCACTACATGATGACTCCCGCATGTTCATAAAATCCTTATAAAATGCCAGGAACCAAATCACTACATGACTCCCTGCATGTTCATGCCAGGAACCAAACCACTACATGACTCCCTGCATGTTATAAAATCTTTATAAAATGCCAGGAACCAACTCACTACATGACTCCCTGCATGTTCATAAAATCTTTAAATAATGCTGGGAACCAACTCCTCACATCCCAGCTGCAATCTCTGACTTGGCTTTAGTCTCAGTGTCTTCAACTTCACCCTCCTCCAAAGCCATCATTTCTATAAATAGAACAAAGCGAGAGATATTTGCGATACAATGCAGGGATGTGCAATCAGCAAATTTCTCTGTAAATTCTGAAAAAAAAATCGTGAATAGCGTTAAAAGATATATTTGATACGTTAAATTTTACGACTATGGCAGATTTATCTACATTAGTTAACGACAGACTTTTTTCGCCAGGGTATTATTTTAATGAAACTTCACATCAATGAAGTTTCACCAAAATAAAACCCTCGCGAAAATTGCCGAATTTACAGTACTTGCCATTAATGAAGTACTTGCTTAATACTTAAGCGATATTTTGCTTTACCTCGGATCCCAATTATCCCAAAGAACCAGAATATGAAAAAATATACCAGGAGGGTCAGTTCACCTAACCACACTTGTTCCTGGGCAAGCTTGAACAACCAATTCTTCATGCACATACTTTCGATTGTAACTGACAACAATCCTTCTTGAATGATTCAGCAGAAGGGAGGGCAATGACCCACGAAAGCATCTCCGCGAAACTATGGGACCGGGCAGAGATCAAACCTGTGACCCCTGGATCTGCAGTAAGACTCGCATCTATTGCCAGACACATTACCGACTGCGCTACGCGGCCTGGTATATTTTGCCTGTAGTAAGTGGAGTCATAATACTTATCAGAAACTGATTAACAAAGGTGCTAATCAGACTGAGCAGTCTGATAAGCACCTTTGTTGTTTGTAAACAACAAAGTCAGGTTTTCTCGCGTCAAGGCCGATATAATGTGAGATATTAAGATAATACTGAGTGTCCACTGAAATCAGTAACAGTATTGCAGATATTTCATAAAAGCGACAAGGTTGTATGACACACTGCCCAGACCTGATGTATAACCCTGCCAAATACTATCAAAATATCTCAAAGGGTATGGAAGTTTTGGGGTGCATATGTATTAATGGACACCAGGCTGATATCTATATTGCATGATTTTTTCAGTCAGAGGATAAAAAGAACTCAGTTTGCACTTTACCTTACCCCATAACAGCAGGGGTCCCACAGAAATTCGAAAACACAATTCCATGATTTTCCATGATCAACAATGTAATTTCCATGCCTATTTAATGCACTGCCTCCAAACTTCCCTTTTAGCAGCATCTTCACCACGCTGAGCATAAATGCGGAATGCAGCAACAACAGCATGCTTGTAGACCATGCATGCATTTTGAAATAATTGAAACTTGAAACCACTAGTAACCAGAAAATTGACACACATGTGTCCGACAGCTAGTTTTCTGGCTACTGGTGGTTTCATCAAATTATTTCACAAAATTCCATTATTGTTCCATGACTATTCAGGGTTTTTCAAATTCCATGACTTTTCCATGCATGGAACTTTTTTTAGTGAATTTCCAGGTTTTCCATGAAATCCAGAGCTCATGGGAACCCTGGCTTAACCTTACCCCATAATAGGTACTTTGGCAAACAGCAAAGACCCTTATAGGGTCTGCACTGTTTGCTAAGACAAAATTGATTTATGATAAAAAAAAATACAATATTTTTTTGAAATTATATCCTGTGATCTCTCAACATATACAATGGACCATCCTGACTTTATTGAATGTAGCTTTATGGAATATTCCATTGGTCTGAAAAGGGATATTATTAATTTGAATATGGTTATCTGGTGGGCCCTGAGAAAGCTAGGCGTTAAGGAATGGATTGTGCGGTTAGTCCAGGGAATGTACGCTAATGCACGAAGCCGGGTTCGTGTTGGCGAGGGTTTCAGCAAAGAGTTTGAGGTGAAGGTCGGGGTCCATCAGGGATCCGTACTCAGTCCCTTGCTCTTCATCATTGTGCTGGAGGCCTCGTCACGTGAGTTTCGGGCTGGTGTTCCCTGGGAGGACCTATATGCAGATGATCTTGTCATCATTGCTGACTCCCTAGAGGAATGTGTCAGGAGGCTCTTGATATGGAAAGAAGCCATGTAGAAGAAGGGATTGAGGGTGAATGCAGGAAAGACAAAAGTCATGATCTGTGGTACAGGCCTGGACCTCTTGCAGAGTTCAGGCGAATACCCATGCGCTGTCTGCCGTACAGGAGTAGGCAACAACAGCATCTACTGCAATGGCTGCAAACTTTGGGTGCATAAGAAATGCAGTGGGCTACAAAGACTGACAACAAATCCTGATTATAGGTGTGCACGGTGCATGGGAAATGCTCGCCCTATTGACGGCAGACCACAGAGTGAAGTCCAGGTCGGACCTGATAAGCTTGAGGTGGTAGCTTGGTTTAAACATATTTATTTCTCAAATAGATACATACATGTACAATAATTACAAACATTATAAATAGGATTAGAACGAAAGCTAGAGCTTATTTAGTTCATCTCCTAATGGTAGCTTCCTTCTGCTACCTAGGTGACATGCTTTCTGCTGGTGGAGGCTGTGAAATGGCGGTCACTACTCGTGTGAAAACCGCCTGGAAGAAGTTCAGGGAGCTACTACCAGTTCTCACATCCCGCCACCTCTCTTACAAGACCCGTGGCCATGTGTACAGCTCTTGCGTGCGGAGCGCCACGTTCCATGCCTGTGAAACTTGGCCACTTACCAAGACGAACCTGCAGCGCTTGCAACGCAATGATAAGGCCATGATCAGACAGATCTGCAGTATCAAGCCAGAGGATGTGGCCAGGGTAAGGTCAAGCGAGCTACTGGCAAAGCTTCAGCTTGAGGACCTCGACCTCATTTTGAGAGAGAGAAGGCTTCGCTAGTTTGGGCATGTGGCGCGTTCGAGTGGTGCAATCAGAACAGCATATGATATGCAGATTGACGGCAAGCGGGGGGCAGGGAGGCCCAAGCAAACATGGAAGAAACTGACAGAGAAAGACTGCCGTGAGTGGAAGCTCACCACAGTTGACCCTCAAGAAAGGAGCACCTGGAGATCAGGTGTGAGATCTGCTATGCGTGCAGCTAGCCAGTTACCTGGAAAGGGGCCCACTGATGTGGATGATGCCCCTGCACCTGCACGTTAATCAAAAATCCGATTATGATGATATGATGGTAACAGGAAACAGAAGAAGTAAGGACATAAAGTATCTGACCTTTTGCTATGAGATCCAGTATATTTGAAGCACACACTGCTTTATATTCCGGGTCTTGTATCGTGTAAGGCTCCAGACCTCGTTTGAAATCACCCAAGGGACAGAACTCTGACTTGCAGCCTCGTACAATTTTATCCTGAAAGAGTTATTAAAGATATACAAATAATTATAGATCTACCAGTGTCTTTTTCAAGGTGATTTGTAAAGAAATGAGCATTTTACGTAAATTTTTACACTTTCCTTTCTTTGTTTTTTTTTGAAAATATCCCTCTCCTTCTAAATATATGGGAGATTTTTTCAAAATTTGGGAATATCCCATAGTCCCTTCTAGAATAGAAGTGTATACAATGAATGCTAATGTTAATCAGACCACCAGATAAAGAGTGCGTAATTTAAAATTATTTTTCTATTTCTCAACCGAAACAAAAGAACCGCCTCAATGAGACGTTTTTTTGAGCACCCAAAACACATGTTTAATCTAATGATTATTTAAGAATATAATTACATATTTTGTATATTTCATGCAATTTTTATACCGTTAATACACCTTGAACAGAGCTTCTTTTGATCATATATACTAGGCAAAAGTTCTAACCGGCCACGCAATTTTTTACCAATTTTCCGAAAAGCTATAAGGACTATATCAATTTCATTTGCATTCCCAAATAGGCCAGCCTATCAGTCATCTATAACAGAAAACGGCTAAGCATAACTCCTTAAGTTGTATCCGTGAGGCTTTGCCGAATACACTTACCCTCAATTTCAAAATTCACAAGAATTTGCATTGGATGCATATGGTGGGGTAATTTTTGACATTTTAGCAAATAGCAACGAGTTTCATGCAGATGGAGTGTTCATTTCAGCACTTTAGTGTTCAATATGTGTTTGGCTTTTGATATGAAAATGTTAAGCGTGTGAAATGGGGTTATTTCAAAAAGTCATGACTCACAAATTGTACCAAAATACGAATTTTGAAAATGGGGGTATCACTATTCAAGTTAGCATCCTGCATGTACTGTTGAACATTTTGTCAATATCTTCACTGCCAAGGGTACATGACCCGTCTGTCAACTTCAAGATGCAAAAAGGGTAGTCATGTCATTTTACGTTTTGAAGAAAATTACTAAAATGCAGGTGGCCATTTAGAACTTTTGGCTAGTATATTTAAACTGGGATTTAAGTGGAGATTATTTGGATTTAAAATTGCATTGCTGTCACAGATGGCATTACACATTCCCTCAAAAGTGTTATGAAATGTGTAGTCCTATCATGGTCTTCACTGTTTGCTTATATGGGGGCTCAGTGGTAGAGTGCTTGACTCAAGACCAAGGGCCGTCGGTTCGAGCCTCACCGGCGTCACTGCGTTGTGCAAGCCGCATTAATCCTAGCTTAGTACTGGTTCAACCCAGGAAGACTTGTCCCTTTATAACTGAAAGATTGTTGATGGGACGTAAAGAATCAAATCAATCAAACAAACAAAACAAAATGTTTGCTTACAGAATGTTCTATTTAAACTTGAATGAATAACACCACCCAACATCCCTTAAAATAAAAACGGAATTGCCCAATTTTTAAGGGTGGGCAAGTCCACTCAGGATAAATGGGTAAAATTGATTCTTACTTCCCCACAATATGATACTTTGATGTATTCCTGCTTGTCATTATCTTCGTACACTTCAAACCTCATATCAGCGCCAAATGGCGGCCATCTTTTATCGTAGATATCTAGCGCAGCTAGCAAGGCTACTAAACTTGAGTCGTGGCATGAATATAAATAAAACTTGGTACTGAAAGAAAACAAATATAACAGGATAGAGATTATAATAGTGTATATATACTTCAGCTTGAATATTGATCTTTGTATACCAGTGGATTATTCTCTCTGGTTTGATACAATAAACTATGGATAGTCCTTTGTGCATATCTAGGGGTGTGGGGTTATAATTTTCAAAAATATTGTTGTTTTTTTACCTTAAGCTTTACAAACAGTGTAGCCCCAGATGATATGCTGCATTTCATCTGGCAGCATATAATCTGGGGCTTCACTGTTTCAAAGTACTCATTTAGGGATTTCCGGAATACAAAGGGTTAAACTCTAATTAAGGCTAAAGTGAATACCAGAGGCACTGAATAGACTTCGCTGATGTGCAGGCTGGTCTGTGCCTTTGCTGTTTGTCAAGTTTTCTCGCAACAAGGCTCAAACAATGTTGAATACAGGGGATTTTCTGCTTCACATTCATTTTAGCCACCTTTTTTCCCAATACCATGTCTGTTTTTCCCAATTAAGAAAAGTAAAAAAAAAATATATAAATTTTTTTTTTTACTTTTTTTTAGAGACCACAACTACTTATGAGAAACAATGGCCCATATCAGAATGATACTTAAACACTTGTGCTTATTAAAGTGGTATGCTTGGCATAAAACAATCTAAAAAAACTTGATTTTGAGTGTATATTTTGCTCCCCTTGTTATGTTCTATGTCGTTAATTTCTACCAATTTTAATGTTTAAAGTCTATCATTTTGTCCCAATTTTGGCCAGGTGCCTTTTCCCAAAATTGCTGAAAAAAGCCCTGGAATATCTCGCACCGAAACTGGAATTTTTCTAGAATAAAAGTACAGTGTTCAAAAAAATTATGATTGCTGATATCCATTTTATATGTAAATTCCTGATCTCCAAGGTGCTCCTTTCTTAAGGGTTGTCTCTTGAACAGCCGCTCATGGATATTTCATATGTGGCAAATCATTTTAAATTAAAACCTTTTAACAAGATGCCAATACCTTTTTCTGTTTCTGTTGGCGATGTTATTCAATGTCAGGCGTAAGAGAGGTCCATTGGATAATCTCATTGCTAGTAAACGCTCCGCACTGAAAAGAAACGAAAATAGTTCAAGTTTAAATACTTCTTGACCCTTTGTATACTGTTTGATTTTGTTTGATTTGATTCTTTACATCCCATCAACAATATTTTAGTTAAACAGGGACGGGATTTCCTTGGTTGAACCAGTACTAAGCTAGGATAAATGTGTCTTGCTCAAGGAGCACAACGCAGTGATGCCGGTGAGGCTTGAACCTGCCACCCTTCCATCTCGAGTCAAGCACTCTACCACTGCGCTCCCTTTGTATACTAGAAACCTCTACAAGGGACTTTGGAAAACAGAGAAGATCTAGATGAAATGCCGCAAATGCAGCATTTCATCCGGACCTGCACTGTTTGCCAATTAAGATAAATACAATGTTTAGGGACTGAAGTACATAATTATTTGGAACTTTCTAACTGTGATCCCTTTAAATATAGAATGGACAATCTCACCCTTATTGTATTTAATTGTATTGGAAAATCCACCAGAATACAATTGGTTAACCCTCTATATTTGAGAAACCCCTAAACAGGTACTTTTGCAAACAGTGAAGACCCAGATGAAATGCAGCATAATGCTGCATTTCATTAGGGTCTACACTGATTGTAAAGGTAAACAAGACAAAAGAATACATTTTTTTTTAAATTATATCCTGACACCCCTAAATATGTACAATGGATTATCCCAAAGTTATTGTACCAAACCAGAAGGAAGAATCCATTAGTATACAAATTAAGGGTTAATCAATTAAAATAAGCTTTGATTGTTTGGCAAAAGTCTAATACGAGGGGTGATCAGAAAGTTCGCGGAAAAGTGCTATTAAATCACATTGCTTTTATCGATTGCAATGAAAATTCATAAATATAAACTACCATTCATAGCAAGTTGACTGAAATTAAAATTTAGAACATGTGACGTCAGACGTATGAGCACGAGGCGCCGCTGTGACGTCACTTCGCTGGAACCGGCCCATCTGTACCCCTGGGTTGCTTCTTGGGGCTAAAACTCGTAGTTGTGCTTGAAGTGATGGTATTTTTAACGGAAAATAATGTTCCGTCATTCTTTGAACATAAAATCAGGTTTTTATGTTATTCCGCTGCGCTATGCATTCAAATTAATAGGTTTCAGTCCGAAGGGCAGGCTTAAAATGCGTCAATTTTATTGAGTTTTTGTAAGTATTAAATAAAAAACTTATTTTCTTATCAGTGTTCATCACAATAATTATAATATCAGACTTAACTATCCGTATTAGATCTACAGTCCTGAAAAGGGTGTTTTTCAAAGTCTGTAAATAGTTTATTTTAAAGAATTGACATGCCAAAAGCAGGTTCATAGAAGTTGAATGCTTTGCCTTTTGACAGTACTGTCATTCGTTTCGATTTAGAACACCATCCGTTAGATATAAATCTTTGAAAGTTTGCATAGAAGAGGAGTAAATATATCGTTAAACATGAATGGAACGCAATATGGGCTATCAGCGCTCAACACAATTTTACAAAAGGTTGAAGTTTAAGTGGTTGTGTAGTAAAACGTCAAAATGCAACGTAAAATGGGCCGGTTTACGCTATATAGCGTTGCCTTGACCACAGCTGTAACGCACGTAGACAACTAACACCAAGCATGTTGTAACTGATTAACTGCATATATGTTACAGTATTATGTGCTGTAATTCCAGCCCTATTGCTCAACCAATGTAGAAATGGCAGCATCTGTCCGCGTATTTTTTGAACACCCCTTGTACATGGATCTAGATAGAGGTATTGCCTTTTTCACCAGATTATCCCACAGTTAAAACATGAATGAGCAGCTAGCTGGTGGGTCCGAAGGTCGAAAATTATTTCTGAGCCTAAGTAGCTGCATAGGAGAAGCAAAGGTTCTGGCATAAAGGCCCATATTTACAGCCCAGGGGTGGGGGGGGGGTACTCTCATTTTTTCTTCATACGTAGGCTCGGGCCTAGCATCTACTGTTCACCCCACAAAAATATCAGGAATTTCAAGCACCCCATAAATTTATTTGAAAATTTAGCAACCCCAAAAAACATCCCCCATTCTGTATCTCGACCTTAAGAAAAGACCCTAAAATACATAGAAATGCAGTGATTTTTTTACAAATTTGTTTCTATGAGTCCCGGGACTCACTAGGCCAAAATTCTTTGCATCCCAAACTCGAAGTTGTGCATCCAATATGGGTCCCATTTTGAATCATAAATTTTATGTATCCATATGAATCCGGCCCATTCATAGAAGCCAATTTCCGAAACAAGACACTAGCATACTTACTTATACAATAAAGATCAAACTTACTTTGTCATGTGAAATAATTTATAGAGCCCAGGTAATTAGCTTGTGTTCATCTAACTCTGCATGCCTACAAGTGTACTGCTGGAAGTTACTGTATTTGAGCCCTTGGACATACCATATTAATTTTTCTTTTTACCATCTGTGCACAGTACATTCCCCGTACTTCATGAGCCTGCAGTAATACTTTAACCATTCTATTTGCAGAGTTGATTCTAGAATTTGTCTAGAAGGGGCCAACTCCCCCCACCCCCCTGTGTTCCCAAAAGGGTGCCAATCTGCAAATCAAATGGGTAATGGTAATTTTCTAATAAATGCCTACCAGCCCTGCCCCCTAAAAAAACTTACCAGCCCTTCCCCTAAAAAAACTAAGTCCACACCTAAAAAAAAATTGAGCAGGGGTTGTCTTTAGGCGCTGGCCTGTTCTGTTCACCCCCCAACCACAATAACCCTGGCCTTCAAAAGTGTTGGACAAAGACAGAGGGAGAAGAGTGGGAGGGGTGTCTGATTTGAATATAAACAAATGTAATCAGAGCACCCTCTTCTCCAGAATGATAGATTTTTGGAAAATATATTACTAAATGGTACATACCTGGTCGGTAGAAGACAATTTAATATTCCTCAGAATGTCAGACTCAAATGCCAGGCCATTTGTTATCATTCGTTTAGGATTCATTTTCATGCCTCTTGCTAAGGAAGTTGCCACTGTTGGGGAGTTTGTCCCAAGGGAAGTAATGATCGCTTTACTGTTGGGGAGTATTTCGGTACCGGTTTTTACCAATATTATTCAAGACACGGTGTGCAAGTAAAAAAAAATATTCAAAACGAAAGTGCAGACTTTTCGCCACAATTTTTAATGCGTCCTGCGGGACTCTCATGGTTGAAAATCATGCGTCCTTTGTGAGAATCATGCGTCTGAGACGCAGGACGCGCAGGTAAAAAAATCACTGGAAATGACCCCTAAATATAGTCCAATTTTGTGATGACCCCCAAAAATATCCACAAAATCATCATACCCCCAAAAAATAATCATTTTTTTGAAAACCCAAATTTTGAACCCCAAAAAATGGCCCGAGCCTAGGTATGTATGAAAATAACAGAGTACCCCCCACCCCTGGGATTTACAGTCTCGTTTGAGTCTTGGAGGCTCCCTGATATAATAAGCATCAAAATCTCAAAAACTAGCTAATGTGGGCCTTGATGTGACAAAACAGGTCTTTGGGGTTTCTGGAGCTTTAGTGACTAGCTAGAAAAATGAAATTTCTTTTGTAATAAGTTTAGATATGAGACTTTACAGAAAGTGAAAAACAAAGGTGCTGATCAGTCTGCGCTCATGCGCAGGCTGATGAGATTAACCCATAAAGCGCCACCTATAATTTGCAGCAGACGACAATTTCAAATTTTGCCGCTTTTTTCAAAAATAACAAATAAGGCATGATATTTCATGAGAATCGTCTGTTTGCAGACGATTCTCATGACATATCAAACCTTGTATTTTTCCCAAAATCAGGAAAGATGTTGCAAAATTTGGCGTCTGCTGCAGTTGTGATTTGCCCTTTATGAATTAAAATATATCATTCAGGTTACTCAGGCTTTAAACATTTGCCAAGAACGCTGTTTGAACACAAGGCCACCAGCATGGATTTGGTCTCCAGAAGTACAGATAAGGTTAGACTGGTCCCAGTCTCTTCTGTCAATTTTGTTGTTGTAAAACTTATAATCACTCTAAGATAGCAATTTATAAACTTTACTTTCAAAAGTTCTTGGCCTGGACATCACAAAATTTGACTATCAGAGAGGATAGAATTGGTATAAGATTATTTTTTTTCATAGCTAGATATAATTATAAATGTAATTATATACATTTAAGTGGACTGATGCCAGTCTACGATAAGGTGTGTAACCACACATCCGTATGTAATGACATTTTTCACTGTGTACCATTTGGCTCATTGTCTCACCGTTTGGGTAATACACATTAGTGGTCACCCAGTTTTAAGAAGAAAATATCAGCGACCACTTCTATCAATTTCCCAGAATACAGATGCTTTAGAACTTTAGGCAGATGATGAGAGCCAATTAATATGCAGGTAGAAAAGCTCCCATGCTCCAAACACATGAGTAGATGATGTATGAGTCATGTATTGGCCTGTGACTTAAGAGATAAGATTTAAATATATTTCAATTTTAGCTCTGGTAGCCATGTTGTTCAGCCAAACTGAACGTTCTGATCAATTTTGGTAGAGGGCATCACGAAAGACATTTCAGTAAATGTGTTTGAATTTGGACCAATGGTTCAGGAGGAGATGTCGTTTAAAGTTATTTCTTATCTAGAGGTCTGGCAGCCCCTTTTCAGCGGAGCAAAACCATGTGTGTAATTTTGGTAGAGGGCATCACTAGGAATATTTCTGTGGAATTATTTTGAATTGAACCAGTGGTTCAGAACATGTTTGAACATATTGCTTATCTAGAGCTCTGGAGGCCGGTCTGTTCAGCTGAGCAGAATCATTAGTGCTATTCGAGTACAGGGCATTATGAGGAACAAATCTGTGAATTATTTTGAATTTGGACCAGTGGTTCAGGAGGAGATGTCGTTTAAAGACATTTCTTATCTGTAGCTCTGGCGGCTCTTTTATTCAGAGGATCAGAACCATTTGTGCAATTTTAGTAGAGGGAATCATGAGGAACAATTCTGTGAAATTATTTTGAATTTGGACCAATGGTTCAGGAGATGTCTTTTAAAAGATGTCTTATCTAGAGCTCAGGAGGCCCTAGTGTTCGACATAGCAGAGCCATTTGTGCAATTTTAGTAGAGGGCATTATGGAGAACATTCACATGAAATGATTTTAATTTTGGAGGAGATGAGGTTTAAAGAAAAAAATTATGGATGACGCATGGGGGAAAAACACTGCATACATTATGCGTAATCACAAAAAAAATGCGTAAAAATACATAAGTATGCATTTGTTTTTGCAACTATACAATGCAATTAAAATAAATAAATATGCAATTGTTTTTACAACTATACTATTGCCATAAAGTTAAGCATATTTTTATACGATCCCGATTTTCGAAGTAATGAAAAATAATTTGAGTTTTGGGTTTTACTCGACATGTACACTTGTACTTTGACTACCAAATTTGGATGACTTCGATTAGTTTCATTCACTACTGTCCATGAACGGGAAGCTTACGACACAGTACTGTCCAGGAGTTGATATGCAAGAATGAATTTCTTTTGCTGTTGAGTCATTAAGATAGCCTTAAAATGCATATGTTGGATAAATCTACAAAGAAGAAAGAGGACAGAATGTGTAAAATTGCCATTAGGAACGCTGGTATGAAACAAGATGACATTGCAAGGGTATTCAACGTGTCTCAGAGTGTTGTAAGCAGACCTTTGAAAGAACATAGAGAGAGTGGCAATATTACAAAAAGGAAACCGTCTGCATTGGTTCTTGTGTGCAAGGAATTGTTACTAAAGCATTATGGTACCCCGTGCATTATCTGACGACCACCTGATACAGTTAAAGGTGGTTACTGGGACTTTGAACGCTAAAAAGACCAGGACGAAATCCAGGAATCTGGTGTAAGGTCACCCTTGGACTCGCTAGATGGCCAGAATATGGTGCTCTGAGATGACATTGCAAGACCTCACTGTACTCGCATCATCGAGGAATACAAAAATCAACAGAACATTGCTAGTCTTCCATGGCCTAGCTTGTTGCGGGATTTGAACCCTATAGAACATGTGTGGGACAAGCTTGGCTGACACGTTTTAAACCGGAAACCAGCCATATCAAAACCATTGTGAATTTTGCTAGACTCTACTGCATGAGTGGGACAGGTTACATGTCTTGAACGCATGTACCCATTGAATTTAATGATGAAAATGTGCCAAGTTCTTATTGGACAGTGTGAAGGCTATACACAACATAAACTGGAAGTAGTGGATTATTATGAGCCATTTCGTGACTTTTTGGACCAGATCCTTAAAGTGTATGCTCCATCGAGAAAGTTTTGAAGAAAATACAACTACCTGGCCTTATTGTAAAAGTTTTGCTGACTCTTGGCCTCCATGCTGTATTCATTGAATTTTGAAAAAAATTATTGGGTAATTTTTGTAAGGTCTGTGCAGCCTATAAACAAGTCAAAGATTCCACGGCTTTTCTTTATCAAATCGCTGGTATTCTGCTTTTGTTGTCTACCACAATAAATTTTTGGTATCTCTCAAAAGTTTCCGTTCTTACCGTTTCTTAAACCTAAGTGGTGTTATCAAATGGAATATGCTTAACTTTATGGCAATAGTATACATGTATACCATATAGGATAATCAGGTGGCGTAAATACCCAATTGACCTGAAAGCTTATCTGGAGCTTTGGTCTCAAATGACTATGACTTCAAACAGTTTTGTGCATACAGTAAAACCTGTGTAAAACAGCCACTCAAAAATAGACAAAACAAAGATCTTTATGACAAATGGTAGCTTAAGGAAGGTCAAAAGTATTGCAGAATGATCTCCTTGGAGCATTCTGCAATACTTTTGACCTGCATTAAGCGATAATTAGTCTTGAAAACCAATTTTTGGTCTTTTTGAGAGTGGCCGTTTTACACAGGTTTTACTGTAGGTATTTTTGCAAAAATATAAGATTACTCATGCTGTCCACAAAAATAGACAAAACAAGATCTTTATCACAAATGGTAGCTTAATATAGGTCAAAGTGATTGCAGAATGCTCCCATAATTAGTCTTGAAAACCAATTTTTGGTCTTTTTGAGAATGGCCGTTTTACACAGGTTTTACTGTAGGTATTTTTGTAAGAATATAATTGAGCCGCGACATGAGATTTCCAACAATGTGGTATGTGTGACCAGCAAAGGCTCAGACCAGCCTGCGCATATGCGCAGTCTGATCAGAGCCTTTGCTAGTCGCTTGAGTTTTCTATGAATATTAAGCTACTGACCCAACATCATTTGGAGTTTCTAAGCTTAACAGGAGGCTGCATAGGCTCCTCTGAGTCTACACTTGTCAAAATGCCACATTGTTGGAAATCACATGCCGTGGCTCATAAGCTTACTCATGCTGTCCACAGAAGGCAAAATACATCATAAGATTAGCATTTTTCTCAATGACATCCAGGTGGGGTACCAGTACGCTGGGTATTCTAAAACCATGGACCTGGAAGAACATGAAAGCATAGGCTCAGTTAAGCAAAAGTATTGAGCATAAAATTGTCATTATTTTCTAACCCATCAATTTAAACATATCATGTTTTCGGTGCTCAAAAGAGACGGTTCTTTTGAGTTCCCATGGTACCAGCAACACATATTTCATTGAGAAATAAGAAAAAATGATTTTTAGTTAAGCACTTTTATCTGGAGGCCTTTGAAAGAAGACATAACATGCATTCAAATAAGAAGGAATATTTTCCAATTTTCTTATTTCCAACAAAAACATATGTTGTTGGTATACTCAAAACAACTGTCTCAATGAGTACACAAAGCATGTTTTAACTCATGGATAAGAAAACAGATACAAATTTATGGCTCAAAATTATTTTGAATTTGATCAGCTTCTCAAATCTGTTTAGTCATTTTTTTCGTCAGTCACATAGTAAACATTCTTGTCAAATTGTTTTCAATTTGGAGGATTGATTTCAAAGGAGAATCTGTTTATAGAGGATCTTACGTGAGTGCTCAGCTTTTATTCAATGTATTAAATATATTGGGGAAAAGTGATAAAAGGTGAGGCTTGTCAAGCATTTTATCACTTTTTTGCAATGAGTTTAAGAATTTCAAAAAAACAAAACAAACAGCAGCCGGAATGTTAGATCCTATTTATCATATGACTTTAAAATATTTTTTTGTAATCAGGCTCTCGGTGTGAAAACGTCTAGATTTTGCCATAAATATGCAACGTTGTTATGGGGATCATTTCATAACATCACATGTACCAGAAAATCTGTAAGCCACTCATGGTTTATCTATTTTAATGCATGGCATTATTTCAGTTTCAGACGCAACGTCATACGATAAAAAGTTTTATATATAGGTACATAAGGGAAACTGGCCATGCATGCCCTTTGGTCATGTTTTTCGACCAATCAAATTAATTTAACTTTTTTATGTAGTAGGTCACTGAATGACCATTTCAGCCATAACACTTTGAATTCTGATCAGCAGTTTTCGAGAAGAAAAAAAGCTATACCCTTTGGCTCTCTCTTTCTTTTTTCTTTTAGCTATTTTTGTAGAAGGTCACATAGTAACCATGTCTGCCAAATTATCAATTCTGACCATTGGTTTCAGAGAAGATGTTTTAGATTTCATAAGGGAAATTGGCCATATTGTTCGACCTAGCTATTTTAATAGAAGGTCACTCAATGACCATTTCTGCAAAATCATTTTGAATTCTGATCAGCCATTTCAGAGGAGAAAATTTTTATACTTTCTATAGCCTCAATAAGCCATGTCATGTTTTGTTATGGATCAAATATGTTTTAGCTATTTTTGTCGAAGGTCAGACACCTAGTGACTATTTCTGACAAATTCTGACCATTTCAGTGGACTTGGTTTAATGGACTTAGCAGTCTTGATGTTTCAATAAACTGGGTGGATTGGGTATTTCAGAGGGGGAAAAATACATATTCAAAGTAATTTTAGTGTCATAACATAAAAAAATATCTATCGTTATTGCTCAATCTTTTTTATTGTTGGAATAAAATAATAAAGTGATCAGTGAAATTTCCCATCTTATCCTTTTGATGCAACTGCATTCACTCATAGGTTTAGATAAACAAAACTTTTAAGCGTAAAATTGTAAATATTTTCTTACCCATAAGTTTTGGGTGCTCAAAAGAACCATCTAATTGAGATGATTCTTTTGAGTACCCACAACATATGTTTAAGGTTGAGAAATAAGAAAATTATTTTTCTATGTTTCACACTCTTAACTAAAGACCTGTTTATTGTTAGATTCTCTTTGTATAGTTGGTGCATTGTCAAGACTATAGTCAAGTTTCTATAAATTCTAGGAAACTTGCTTACCCCTCTTGAAATTCCAGGAAACTTGCTTACCGCCATTGCCCAAAAATCTTAAAAAGTCTCGAAAACTTGCTAAACTCCCTTGCCCTAAACATTTCTAGGAAACTTGCTTACCTCCCTTGCTCTAATATCATCCCTTACTTCAATAAATTGTAATTTCTTTTTTCCCTCCGTACCATCTAGAGGTAACCCTGAAAAATGATCAAAACATTCATGCATAAAAAAATTATTTTACCATGGAAGCAATCACTATGAACCCTGATCAGATCCCTGCCATGGGATCTATATACATTATTACTTGAGTAATTTGATCTGATGGGTCGGATCACGTCGAGTGGCTGCGCCAGGAACGAACGGATCACACAAGACGAAGTCGACTGTGATCCAGTAGTTCCTGGCGCAGCCACGAGACGTGATCCGACCCATCAGATCAAGCTACTGAAGTAATAATGTTTTTATTATATACCTACATAGGACAACAAAAATAATTTCAGTTTTAGCGGTTAACTCACCAAAATTGATACCGTGTGATGTGACGTTGCGATACCGTTATGGTAGCAAATAACATGAATAATGCCGCGCCAAATGTTTGGTGGTGTCACATTGTGTAAGCATGTTACTATAGAGGAGGAGATGCATTTATCATGTTTAATTCCTTTCCTTTAATACAGGGAAAAAATAAATAAAGGCTTATCGCCTAAATGTCAGATAGAAATGTGATTTTAGTGATTAATAATACTATGGCTAAGATTGCGATTCAGATTAAGAGTTTGCCGCCAGGTGCTGGCTTTTATCTTGTAATATGGGTAAAAAATGGAGGTGATATGGAAAAATATATTCCGAATAGGGTGATACAAGATTTTTTATTTTCGAGTCAGAAAAGTGGTTGTATCAGGTGTATTTCATTGCAGGTATATAATAAAAGTAAATATTGTAAGCAATTTAGGTTACCAAAGTACTCTGGCAGATGAGATAGCAAACAACATTTGTCACTAATGGTGGGAAAAGGTTTAAAACATCAACCCAGACTACGGCACACATTTTTTGCGACAACTCTCTGAGAAAATTATAGGCTTGAAATTGAATGTGAATCTTCTGCCAGTAGACAATTCAAGTGAAGTATCCAGCCTTATTATATCTCTTAACTGTTTGCTTCCTAGTGTCGTCTGCTGATAACCTTTACAAACAGTCTGGACAAAACGTCGGGCTTGACCTGGATCCAATCTGTTTGACACTCAGATGGTATTCCTGAAAGAATTTTTCGAAAAAGTTGATTTTGAAAAAAATCAGCAGACGACAAAAAAGCAAGAAAAAATTTCCCAGGGGGCATAGAGTTAAAACAGCAGCAAAATATGAAAATGTTGTCTGCTACAAAGCCTAATAGTGCTTTAACCTTTTGTACACGGGAAATCCCTAAATGCATAATTTTGCAAACAGTAAAGACCCAGATGAAATGCAGCATAATGCTGCATTTCATCAGGGTCTACACTGTTTGTCAAGGTAAAAAAAGATCTTCAGACATACAAATACAATATTATTTTTTGAATTATAAACTATAACGGGACACCCCAGGGTATGAAAATTGGACTATCCCCAAGTTTATTGTATCAAACCAGAAGGAAGAATCCATTAGTATACAAAGAGTTGAATATTATCACATGACCTGTTACCCGGTTTCCCACAGTTCTAATTACGCTTTTCAGTAAGCTATACAAACAAGGGATAGAAGACATCATTCTGAAATCAACGATTTCTACAGAATTTGAATTCACAGACCTCTGGTAATGATCACAAATGCCAGAGTACACAAAGATAGATAGATAGAGTGAACCAAATGAAACTGCTAAATTAGGTCTGAAATTTAGATTGATGGCAACGTGTGAGCGGAGCGGAAAAACTTGATTTCTGACCGTGAATCTAATGATATCTCTCCCCAAATGAAAATTTTGAATAAGTTTATCTCCGTTTTTAACGCACATCTGCAGTTTCCTCTGAAAATGGAGGGTTGCAAGCTGCAAAAAGTCGCCCTGCATCGAACGAAATGTGACATAATTAATGTTGTCAAAATATTTCTGACAGTATATCGCAGTATATTGTGTCACCAAGTTTTCACGTTATCCAATCATACTACAAATTCAAGTGCATTAGAATTTCTCAATCCCTGAGATACAAACCTAGAGCATTCTCTAAAATTAATCTATCTTCTTTAATATGAGGGTGGTCACAGTGTGTACCAAAAATTCAAATTTGTACACATTTTCTGAGTTCTTAGCAACCATATTCATTCCCCTTCAATCGCAGTTTGACAGATTTTCTCTTTCAATTGAATCGTGTTGTTTTTGCTTTGAGATATTTTTATCATGCATACAGTTGGAAAACGCCTGAAATCACACACAATTTCTTTAAAGTGCAAAAAACTGCCTATTTTGCTGTCTGCATACAATTATTTGCTGACATGCGCAGATCCAGAAGGGGGGGGGGGGGGGGGGAGACAGGGGTTCCCGACACCCCCCCCCCTCAAAAATCACAAAAATATAGGGTTTCTTAGCAATACTGATCCGGATGCCCTGTAAAATTACAAAGCTACCAAGCCAGCATTTAATGCTAGGCTAACATCGGCCCGCCAGCGAAACGCCATTTAAATGGTGTTTTGCTGGCAGGCAATGATGGCCCGCTTATAGTGGTATTTGGATCCTTTCTCCCTTATCAACTAAAAACAAAAAAAAAACTTGACGTACTAGTCAAAGTTGGACCCCCTCTGAAAAAACTTTCTGGATCCGGGCATGGCTGAGATATTTTACTTGGGTTACCATAGGAAAACAGTGTGTACCTATTGCTAATTTTTATTGCATACACAGTACAAATTTGCTTGAAATTCCAATGTGAACCAAACCTTTAGTTTTAGTGTGTACCAAAAAATCAATTTTCTTATTTCTCAACTAAAACAGATGTTGTGGGTACTCAAAAGAACCATCTCAATCAGATGGTTCTTTTGAGCACCCAAAACATATGTTAAAACTGATGGGTAAGAAAATATTTACAATTTAACTCTCAAAAAGGTTGTTTAACTAAACCTTTGGTAAACAGACCAAGAAACAGTGCGTACATACACAGCATGCATCCTTATCTCCAATGCTGGAATCAGTTTTTAGAATTTCTCAATCACTTGGGTCATACCACTATGGCAATTTGGGTCTCGTCACTTATTTCGGTGTTAAGGTAACTTTCTCATCATGTTCAATTTCTTCATTTAATCACAGATAAACACCCCAAAATGCTTGGGTTCCTATTGATTTTTGCTCATCAAATTCATATTGTATTTTTTAGCTTTAAAATTATGTGAAAAATTTAATGTTTGATGTCTAGGCATGAAATAACTTATTACAGTTTTGTCATCGTGGATAATTAATCAATGACAAAACCGTTTAACTATGACTTTACTGTTATTGACAATCTTTTATTATAACTGTAAAAAAGCACATTTAGAATATGAT
Organism: Loripinus fragilis; assembly: GCA_964019695.1. NCBI lineage: Eukaryota > Metazoa > Mollusca > Bivalvia > Lucinida > Lucinidae > Loripinus > Loripinus fragilis. Next base: position 13,527,777 of record OZ026530.1, read on the forward strand.
TTTATCTCCGTTTTGGCAAGACAACACAGAGGTTGTTAACTAGAGGATGCAATCTCGAAGCAAAAATATTCAAAAGTTCTCATTATTGTCAGCCTTTCTTTGAAGGTAATTTACTATAACACAAGAGTGGGTGATGATACCCAAATTGCCGTAGTGGTATGACTACAGTGTCATTGCCAGATACAAACCTAGAGCATTCTCTAAAACTATTCTATCTTCTTTGATATCAGGGTGGTCACCGCCGTGTATCATTGCTGCATGGTTAATCTGTCGGAGAACTTTACATGCCGCTGGTCGAGGTAGAAGTTCATCAATTATACTGTCTTGTACATATATAATAGGTGGTTCTGAAAAAAATGTTTAATGTATATTTGTTTGTTTTTTTGCTTTACGTCCCAAGTCAACAGCTATGGCCATGGCAGGGTGGTCAGTTTATCTAACCACTCTTTTTCCAGGGCAAGCTTGAACAAACAGTTAACCAGTACTTCGTGCACATACTTTGGCTTGTAACAACTGACAACAACCCTTCTTAAATGATTCAGCGGAAGGGAGGACAATGACCATAGAACTTATTTCACGATCAATCTCCACGAAAGTATGGGACCGGGCCGGGATCGAACTCCCGACCCCTGGATCTGCAGCCAGACTCGCATCTGTTGCCAGACATGTTACCGACAGCACTATGCGGCGCAGTTGTTTTATGTATGAATCATCTTATAATTTCCTTTCATATTTTCGGAAATTTTCTCAGATTCTATTCTTCTACCTAAAAATATCAAAGGACATCTTTAGTTCTTTTAAGATATAGAGAAAAATGTGACGTTTATAACTAAGTACAAAAAAATTCATTTGCAATCTTAATCAGTTCTCAGTTTTTCGAGATAACAACACCTATTCAAAACAGGGGTGATGAAATAACATGCCTGACTTAAAGACTCCTGCTACCCAAAAATATCAAAGGACATCTTTAGTTCTTTTAAGATATAGAGAAAAATGTGAAGTTTATAATTATGTACAAAAAATTTCATCTGCAATCTTAATCAGTTCTCAGTTCTTCCAGATAAAAACACCTATTCAAAGCAGGGGTGATACCATGCCTGACTTAAAGACTTATCCATAGATGAGATGGTTGGGGCCTGATGCATTGGCTGTTTGTCAGGCCGCCGGGGTTTAACTCTTGGATTTCTTTTGCTCGGGTATTCAGTTTTCTGTACTGCTGAGTCCTTACCTTTGCTTTATCTCCTTTTTATATCTTGATTTATATGTTCTAGGAGATAATTCATGGATAAATTAGGGATCTTTCATGCAAACCAAACATCTATGTGTCTTTATCCACATCTGAACTAAGGGTGAGGTTGGCGCCATGAAACTAGTTTAAGCCCTTCAGTAAAAATATGTTTTACTGACCGTTCCAAGGCGGTGCTTCTTTTGAGGATCATTTTTGTAATTAATGTTTCGTGTTTGTCATGCTTTCTTGTCTGTTCATTGCAGCCTTGTGGTCACCTGCTGGGAAAGGGCTAACCTCTTGGCTCTCTTGTGTGTGATGTTTTATTGTGTTTTGTCACTTTCCTGTGTGGTGTCCAGTGTCAGGTGTGGTACTTGATTGTATCGATTTCTGATCTTAGCCTCCTTACTTACTTTGTCCAACCTAAATCTAACCTTATTTGTAATAATGTTGCTTGGCTTACACATATGAAGATGTAGTTTGTAACTTAAAGTAATATATTTGTTTCTTGACAAAGACCAACTGGCCGAAAATTTGAGACAGTGGAAAAAGAATTTCTTTATTTTTTTATAGCTTATTTATTATTCAACACCGACACTACATCAGTGAACTATTTTGAAATTTACACTTACCAAAAATCATGTCCACTGTTTTTGCCGTTTTACAACAAATGCAATGTTTTTATCAAGCATAGATATCAGTAACAACACCTCATGACTCACTCATTTATGCCCCTTTTTTTAATTTGTAAGTAACACATTTGGTATCATAAGCAAAAGTAATGTTATCACATAAATTGATGCAAAATTACAGACAGTAAATGTTTTACCATTTCAAATCCTCTTTTCTCAATCGGTTCACAAGTAATCTGTTGCTTATAATGGCTAAAATTTACAAAATGCTTGTCACAGTAGCAAACAGGGAATACCCTGATCAGACTGCTTCTTCATAATCTGGCTGATCTGGGTATGTACTGTTTGTCTTGGTATTTTTGCCAGGTAACTTGCATTCAAAGTTTTATGATGTAACGTGTCTGACTGTAGATACCTGTCTGACTGCAGATCCAGGGGTCGCGAGTTTCATCAAGGCCCGGTCCCATACTTTCACGGAGATTGATCATGAAATAATTTTAACGGCTATTCTCCGCCCTTCCGCTGATTCAAGACAGGTTGTTGTCAGTTACAAGCCAAAGTATGTGCACGAAGTACTGGCTAGCTGCTTAGTCAAGCATGGTCAAGAAAAAAAAGGAGTTAGGTGAACTGACCATCCCGACATGACCATAGCTGTTGACTGGAAAGTAAAGAACCAAACAAAACCATTAATACATAAGCTTAAGGTTATCTTTAAGCTCATTTAAATTCTTTGTGCCTAACATCCCTGACAGCAAGCAAACTTCTGGCTGATCTGGGTAGCAAGCAAACTTCTGGCTGATCTGGGTCTATACTGTTTCTCTAGACATTTTTGCCAATTAACTTGTGTTCAAGATTTATAAATCATATTACCATAAAACATAAGCATAAGGTTCATGTGCGGATCCAGAGGGGGGGACGGGAGGTCCCGACTCCCCCCTCCCCCTGAAAAAGTTTACAAAAATATTGGGTTTCTTAGCAATACTGGTCCGGATCCCCTGAAAATCACCGAGCCAGCATTCAATGTTGGGCGAACGTTTCGCTGGCGGGCCTATGATGGCCTGCTAATAGTGGTATTTGGATCCTCCCTCCCCTCATCAACTAAAAAAACATGCTGTCAATGTTGGACCCCCTCTGACAATACTTTCTGGATCCGCACAAAAGGTTACCTTTAAGCTCATTTAAGTTCTTCTTGCCAAACATCCCAGCAAGCAAACATCTGGCTGTGCGAATGGTACGGTGAATGTTTGTTGATCTAACACTGTATGTTGAAGAAGAAAAAGAAATAGATCATCAATCTACTGCACTTGCGAGTGTATGTATGTAACCGGATATACGATTGTTCAACCCTTTCAACACTACAGACTTGTACAAAGGTCTGTGCAAACAGTGTAGATCCAGATGAGATGGCTCATATGAGCCATCTCATCTGGATCTACACAGTTTGCTTACTCATTTTGTCTTTTTTGCCCGGCAGGGGACAAAAATATTTAAATATTGCTCTTGTCCTGCAGGACCAGTGACTAACAATTTCCACTCGTCCTGCAAACACATGCACTTGTCCTTTAAAAGCCTATGCAATAAAGAAGATAAGGGATTATATGTAATATGACTTCCTCAAGTAATTCTTTCCAAAGTACTCGTCCTACAGGACGAGTGCTTTGGGAAGAATTGCTCATTCTAGATTTCATTCGTAATTACCAGGGGATGAGTGGAATTTTTGTCCCCTGCCCGGTCCCAATTTTTTTTTTTTTTCAGGATTTGTCTATCACCCCTATTTAACACAATGGACTCTTCGAGTTTACCTTAGAAACTAAGGGGTGAAAGGCTTAACGTCAAACATTTGTGCCAGTTTTAATTCTTAGCAGCCCAGTTGTTAGCATGTATCCTCAATCAGAGGTGGAAACAGTGTGAATCCTGATCAGATGGCTTTCTTAGACGTCATCAGATCTGGACATACAGTGTTTTAAAACATGATAATTCCAGCTTCAGCAAGACCTTCCAGCTTCAGCAAGACGAGGGTTTATAATTTCAAATCTTTTTTAAATGAAATAACATCTATCATCAAATCAATTAAAAGTTTGAAGTGCATTATAATAGAGTAATCAAACATGAAGATCTATAAGTCCTAAAAAAGGATCTTTAATGTTTTCAAAGAAGGATAAATCTAGCTTCAGCAAGACAAGGGTTTATAATTTCAATAGTTTTTAAATGAAATAACATCTGTCATCAAATCAATTAAAAATCTGAAGTGCATTATAATAGAGTAAACGAAACATAAAGATCTCAATGTAATCTTATAAGTCCAAAAAAAAAGAGAGGCTTTGGGTAATTTGTGATCATTTTGAAATGGGGATAGTAGATTGGAAAAGTTAACAAATTTTACACGGAGATGATTGGGAAACAGAGTAGGGCCCAACAGGGAAATCCCTTGGACATTCCCTATATATGCTTAAAAAATTATGGTCAGGGGTAAAGAATTAGGCAAATTTTGGATAACCTGAAACACATACTATATTTTTAAAGAAATATTTCTTTGTTTAATGTACAAATGCTAAAGATTATTTATATAATTATTCATAGTGGGTGGAGCTCGGAGATGATTGGGAAACAGAGTAGGACCCAACAGGGAAATCCCTTGGTAATTCCCTATATATGCTTAAAACTTTAAGGGCGGGGCACAAAGAATAAGGCAAATTTTGGGTAACCTGAAACACATACTATATTTTTAAAGCCCAAGTCTGAAGAGTATGTCAGCTTTTTAGATAACCCTTTACCCATACAGACGCCTTTTAACACTTTTTGCAAACTCAGCAGACCCAGATCAGGCAGCTCTTGTAAGAGCTGCCTGATCAGGGTCTACTCTATTTGCTTATGAAAATGTGATTAGATATGATCCTAAACTAGTTAGTTTGTTTGTTTAATTCTTCACATCCCAGTCAACAGCTAAGGTCATGTAGGGACAGTCAGTTACCTAATCACACTTTCTTCCTGGACAAGCTAGACAAAGCGTTTAACCAGTACTTTGTGCACTTACTTTCGCTTGTAACTGACAACAACCCTACTTGAATCAGCGGAATGAGGAGAATGGAATCCTACACTAGTGGACCTGACAAGTTATTTCTTTGTTATATGTATAAACATGAAAGTTTATATTTATATAATTATTCATAGTGGGTGGAGCTTAGCTTGAATATTCATGAATAAGGTTGAACTTACTGTATCTGTTCAGGGTTGAATACAGGGTCGATAAACTTCAGTTTGTCAATGTACTGTTTCCGAAGTTCTTTCCCGATCAGGTACATCTGTTCTTGTCCAAGATGTGTCAGCGTGCCGACATGAGAACCACCCTAAAATTTTCAGAGATAGCATATGAGCCAGTGCATGTTAACCCATTACTCCAAAGGCTATTTTTAGATCATGACATCATTTTCTTTTTTTAGACAACATTGTTAAAAATCCAAGAAAAATTCAAATAAAGTTTTGAATACTTTTGAAAATATGGAAAATGGAGCATTTGCTCCAAAAGAGCAAATGCTCCATTTTCCATAATATTTTCAAATACATGATATTTCAAAGACATCAAAAGGCGCTATTATTGAGTAAAGGGTTAACCTTTTTATGAGTGATCATTATCAATTGGACAAGTCCACTTCCAATTTGAGGTTGATGGGTTGTAATTTTCATTCATTTAATCAAATTTTCATAATCTAAGAATATTCTGCAAGCAAACAAAGAAGAGCCAGATCAGACGCCACAGGTTGTGGCATCTAATCTGGCTCTATGCTGTCGTTTTGCCCATGTCCTAGGCTAATATGTTTCTGTTGATGCTTTTGATCCCAGTCAAGTTTTATTGCAATGTTTGGACATTTTTTTGTTTTCCTCGAATTATCAAACTAACTGTTTACAGAATCCTAGAACCTAAATCTACCCTAGATAATCCAGAATTTGCCTTCAAACATTCTATACCAATTCTTAGGTTTAAATAAGCAAACATTTTAGCGTAAAATTGTAATTAATTTCTTAACCATCAGTTTAAAAATATGTTTTTGGTGCTCAAAAGAACAATCTCATTAAGACGATTCTAACGAGTACCCACAACATGATGTTTTGGTTAAGAATTAAGAAAATTGATTTTTTGGTAAGCACTCCTAAATGAAGGCTTGCCATGATTTTTAAAAACAGTGTAGATTCAGTTCAGCATGTTTAGTGTTGAGTCCCTGTATTGTGATGTGGCTCTTCAACCACATGTGCGGATCCAGAAAGTTTTGTCAGAGGGGGTTCAACTTTGACAACTCTTTTTTTTTTGTTTTAGCTGATGAGGGGAGAGATGATCCAAGTACCACTATAAGCGGGCCATCATCGGCCCACCAGCGAAACACCATTAAATGGCATTTCGCTGGCGGGCCGATGATGGCCCAACATTGAATGCTGGCTTGGTAGCTGTGATTTTTCAGGGGATTCGGACCTATAATGCTAGAAAACCCTATATCTTTGTGATTTTTCAAGGGGGGTCCGGACCCCCTGTCCCCTCCTCTGGATCCACACATGAACCGGGTGGCCCCTTTCTAGTCAATAGCATCATCTTGTTGAGGAACAGGCAGAGCTGGTTGCTTTACTTTGTGTTGTGGCTGTCTGTGTTCTGTGTCTCTTCTGCATGGTGCCATGGCCCATGTGTGGGTCTGCAGTGGGTCTGCAGTGTGTGAATGTGGAATTTCCTGGTCCTTTTGGACGAATACGGGTGATCAGGATCATCCATATATGAGCTGTGACATGAGATTTGCAATAATGTGGCATTTTGACATGATTAGACTCAAAGGAGCCAGGTGTGCAGCCGCCTTTTACGCTTAGAAACTCAAAATTATGCTCATTCAGTAGCTTGACACTCCTAGAATATTCAAGCGACTAGCAAATGCTCTGATCAGACTATGCATAAAAACAACAACTGCATATGCGTAGGCTGATCTGAGGCTAAGTTGCTGGGCGCATATACCACATTGTTGGAAATCTCATGTCCCAGCTTATATTATTTTATCCACCTAAGGAATCCATATTAATCATGATTGCACCCCTGAATTGACTGGAAGTATTAACTTAGTGAGCTTATAAGGGCATTTGCATTTACTAGGCTGAATATGTGTTCGAGCCTCCATTGCCAGAAAACCTGATTTTGTAGCATGCAAAAAACAAAGATGCAGACAAGCCTGCACATTCGCACAGTCTGATTAGCACTTTTGTCCTTCGCATCATGGAAAGTGTATTTGTTTGAATTGGTTCTTTACATCCCAGTCAACAATTTTTCAGGTCTTCCTGGGTTGAACCAGTACTAAGCAAGGATTAATGTGTCTTGCTCAGGACACAACGCAGTGACTCCGGTGAGGCTCAAACTCGCAACCCCTCGGTTTCAAGTCAAGCACTCTACCACTGAGCCACTGCACCCGCTCACTGGAAAGTGTAATTATAGCTAAACTTTCTTCATGCAAAATTTCAATATTCTGACAAGTCTCTGTAGCTGAGAAGACTGGTTTGTTATTATACTTGATCGGAAATCAGATGACATGTTTTCTCACGTTGAGGTCCATCTGAAAACAATGATCTAATCTAAATGATAATGCAAATTAATGAGCAATCTCACTAGAGTACAGTCCCCTTCTAACACATCTCATTATAACATAACTTTGGATATAACATGGTCATGTGGTGGCTTTATTTGCTTGATTTGATTCTTTACGTTCCATCAACAACCTTTCAGTTATAAAGGGACAGGTCTTCCTGGGTTGAACCAGTACTAAGCTAGAATTAATGTTCTTGCTCAAGGACACAACGCAGTGACGCCAGTGAGGCTCGAACCTGCAGCCTCTTGGTCACGAGTAAAGCACTCTACCACTGAGCAACTGCACTCCCATCATGTGGTGGCGTAACCAATTTTCTTCTAACTGTGGAATTTTACAAAAGATTTATAGGAAAATGACCATAAAATGGTCATTCCACTATATTTCATTTTATAAAATAGTTGTCCCTTAATGACATGATTCACTTATAACATGGTTCATAATTCTATACTAAGGGAGCACAGTGGCTCAGTGGTAGAGTGATTGACTCGAGACCTGGCTGAGGGGCCTTGGGTTCGAGCCTCACCAGTGTCACTGTGTTGTGTCTTTGAGCAAGACACATTTTTCCTTGCTTCACTCACGGTACTGGTTCAACCCAAGAAGACCCGTCACGACACAACTGAAAACTTGTTGACTGGGACGTAAAGAATCAAACTATTCCTATGGATCCCAAATATAATGTTTTTAAGGGACTGTACTCTGTGTGCAAGCAAAAGCAGGAAAAAAAGTTCTGCCAAATAAAAATAGACATTACACACAAAGCCAAATCACTTCAAACATAACCCACGCCTGCCAATCTGTTTAATGCATAAATGATGGTTATAAGCAAAGATATATGTTTGCTGTTTGTCACATTTTCACAGAAAAGGCTAGAAAAGTATAAAAAATGTGTTACAGTAAAACTTGTGTAAAACGGCCACTCAAGATAGGCAAAACAAAGGTCTTACTGACAAATGGTAGCTTAATGAAGGTTAAAAGTACTGTAGAAAGCTCCTCTTAAGGATGCAATACTTTTGACCTGCATTAAGCGATAATTAGTTTTGAAAACTAATTTTTGGTCTTTTTGTGAGTGGCTGTTTTACACAGGCTTTACTGTAAGTTAAAATTCTGATTAACTCTTCCCTTGCTAGCAGTGACTTTTGACTGCATTCAAAACTACCCAATATTTTTAATGGGTTTGCTGTCTTTTATGATATAATTTAACCCTTAACTCCATAGGTTATTTTTAGGTCATATGACATCATATTCTATTTTTAGACAACATTGAAAAATTTTCAAGAAAAATCTAAGTAAAGTTTTGAATACTTTTGAAAATATTATGGAAAATAGAGCATTTGCTCCAAAAGAGCAAATGCTCCATTTTCAAAGGCGTCTCAAGGCGTTATTATGGAATAAAGGGTTAAGCTGTCTCCATCATCAAAAAAACAACCATGCAAGTATCGCACCTGGATGACAATAATAAAATGCCAACTTTATGTTATTGACAGTTTAATATCCTGGGGGATTTCAGTAGGGTAGCATGAAATACTAAATTGGTACTTTCTAGAGCTGTAACGATATGCCATAAGCGTATTGCGATATATTCCAATACATGAAGAACATATTGCCATTTTACCACAATATATTGTTTATTACATTTAGTCACTATTCTGAGCACTACTTGTCTTAAAAATACTTAGATTTTTGCTCCATTTATGCAAAATGCTAAGTTTTAAGATATGAAATTATGAAATTAATACAAGCACTTTATCAACAACCATTTATGCTTTGAAAATTAGTGAACACATTAAATGGGCAAGAGAATAAAGGCAGTAAACATCTAGCAGCCAGCAAATTTTAAACTTCCATTTGCACATTTTTTGTGACCACACATACATTTTCTTTTCCAAAATTTTTTTATTTCCATGAGTTTTTAAGACATTTCTCTAACTTTTGAATGGAAAATCAAATAAAACCAAATACTTCACTTTCTTATTGTTCTATTTATAGTAACCACAATATATTGCGATATGTTTTTTCACAACAATATAATTTTGTACCTTTTCTGACTAATATTGCAATATACCTGCATATAAGGTTTATCGTTACAGCTCTAGTACTTGCATGGTTGTATTGCCTTTTATAAAGCCTGTCTGACACAGTACATACAGCTTATACGGTTGGCCATCCGTGTAAACCGTACATACAACTAAACCAACCGTGGCCTTATCCGAGTTACACTCGGGCCATTCGAGTGTATCCGTGAAAGCTGTGTTTGATTTTTAAAACTTTTAAAAAACTGACACCGGTGCCTTGGCCGTGTATAATCGTATTAGCGATCGTACAAAACCGTGAGAGACCGTGTGAGACCGTACAAGACTGTGAAAGACTGTGTGAGACCCTAAAAGACCGTATATACAACTGCACATGAAGTCTACTCCACGAGTGAGTTCAACCATGTCAATATCATATATAAATTGTATGGAATTGAACTGGAACAAAAGTCGGTGGGACCGTATGTAAACCCTGTAAATGTCCAGTTAATCGAGTAAAAGTCGTGTTTAATCGAACTAGACCGCAACAGACCGTACTTGGAACTATACAACAATGGTATGAAAATCGCTTCAAACCATGACAAACCTTGCTTGATCAAATATATCCATGCTTTGTTCATACATACTCGTGCTACATTCGAGTCTAAATCGTACCAACTCATCCCCAGGCACGGTTGGAGCTCAATACTCGTACCAGTCAACCTGTGTATAACCAATTATACCGTATTGGAACCGTGTGCCCAACCGTTTTCTGTGTCAGACAGGCTTAAGATGATTAATTATTTCTCTCCATCCTCAATTTATCAGGTGTTAATTATGACAAAAGCAATTTCGACAAGAAGCACTTTAAGCACTAGAAGCATATCACATACCGAATACATGACATTTCGTCTTTACATGACTCATACAAAAATTTAGAGTTTTTCAAGGCTTTTTTTTTAACTCTTTTCTTGCTAATGGCAAATTTTGCCATCTGCTGATAAACCATATCAGGACTGACAAAATGTCTGCCCTGATCTGGATCCAAAACATTTGACACTCTGATAGGGTTCACTGAAAGAATTTTTGAAAACGAAAATTTTGAAAAAAATCTGCAGAAATATCTTTCTATAAATCCTTGCAATGCTGGATATTTCTATATAATACACTCTTGGACACAGATCAGGACTGACAAAATGTCTGGGCTGATCTGGATCCAAAACATTTGACACTCTGATAGGGTTTACAGAAAGAATTTTTTGAAAACATAAATTTTGAAAAAAATCTGCAGAAATATCTTTCTATAAATCCTTGCAGTGCTGGATATTTAATACCTCCTAATGTATATCCAATTAACATGCAAGATTTCAATTGTTTAAGAAATAGATTAGCTCCAGCAGTGAATTGTTGAGTAATAATTCACTGTTTGGAGGTCAGTTGTAAAGAAGATCAAATCACGAGCGCACAGCACGAGTGATTTATCTTCTTACAACTGACCAACAAACAGTGAATTATTACTCAACAATTCACGCACTGGAGCTGATCGATCTGTTTCGATTCTAACCCACTATAAACGACGAAAACACATTCGAAGTCTTCAGCTTCTTCCAATTTTCCCCCATTGCACTGAAGAACTCCCACCAATACTTAGACTACGTCGCATACATTTACATAATTGTAACTTCTTTCAAGCGTAAAAACGACGTTACACCGTCTAACGCCATGGATGACGTCATTTTCCAGTGACGTCAGCTATCACACACTTTAGCTGTGAATTATTGTCAAATATATCACAGCTTGTTAACTTTGGCTCTATAGGCAAGGTGTGTTAGAATTGTATATATTTACTGTCAGAACTCTGCAAAATTGGTTTAGACGAAATGGCATGCACCCTTTCAAACCACAGATTTTTTAATTACCCTTTCAAACCACAGATTTTTGAATTATCTATTTAAAGTTATTTAAGGAAATCTTACAAATTTTGTGCATAAATTTCAATCCAGTTGTTGTTTTGGGGCTTAGATATGCTGAGGTTCAAACTCACAACCCATTAGCTGCCAATAGAAGTCAGATTAACCCTTAATGCGCCAGTCGCAACAAAAGTCATCTGCTTTTCTGGTCTGCTGAAATGTTTAAGAAGCCTCTGTGACAAACAGTGTGGACCCAGATCAGACTGCTCCCATAGGAGCAGTCTGTTCTGGGTCACACGCTGTTTGCTTCTATACTTAACTGGTCGGTAATGTAAGGCAATTATTTGCAGCAGACGACTTCAGCAGACGACATTTTCAGATGCATTTTTTTTCCTGGTGCTTTAAAGGTTAATAATCAAACTTGCATGTAATGTTACAGACTGCAATAAACGGCCCAGCTTAACCCTTTGTGTTGGGAAACCTCTAAATGGGTACTTTTACAAGCAGTGTAAACCTTGATGAATGCCGCATAATGCAGCATTTTATCAGGGTCTACACTGTTTGTAAAGGCAAAGAAGATATTCAGGAAAAAGCACATTTTTTTAAATTAAAACTTGACTTGACCCAAAGATATATACATGTACAATGGACTATCCCAAGTTTATTGTATCAAACCAGAGGGAAGAATCCATAAGTACACAAAGGGTCAAGCTGAGAATATTACCCACAGGACTTTAGCCCATAAACAGCTTAGCAGCTCTAATGACTGGATAAAACCTATTAAATTTGCAAATAAAGGTTTATAATTATGCACATAACTCGGACCTTCTAAACCAATACCTTATTTTACCCATCAGTGCAATGCAATGTGCAAATGTTTTTTTTTTGAAATTCTATACCATTTCTGAAAACAGTGTCAATCAAGATCAGCTGGCTTCTGGTGAGGCCAGCTGATCAGGATCCACACTCTTTATCAGTAGAATGAATCCGTATCAATAATGAATAGACACCACTGAATTAACTCCTGGGAGTTAAAAGTGTATGTATAGTGAAAGCCCATTAACCCTTTACCTCATTGAGACACCTTTTAACACTTTTGCAAACAGAGCAGACCCAGATCAGGCAGCTCTTTTAAGAGCTGCCTGATCAGGGTCTACTCTGTTTGCTTATGGAAATAATAAATTAAGATATGATCATACACTAGTGGAACTGACAAGTAATTTCTTTGTTCTATGTACAAACGAGAAAGTTTATTATAATAATTATTTTAGCATGAATATTCATGAAGGAAAGGGTTACATGCTCATTGTGTGCTTATACCAGGGCGTGCACTTCATAGGCTTAATAAGGTAATCTGTGTATAAAATAGATAATTCATTGAGATGAGATTACAATCTAAAAAGGTACCTTAACATAATTTAACATAAATAAAATCCTATCCAGACTGTGTATCTAGGAATGGCATATCAGGTCAGAAGGCAGTTGGGCAACACTAGCGGTAATATTTGGGATAACCTCTGAGGTTTGGCCAATCAATTGAGTAACATTGAAGATGTCAGCTTAACTTGACCCATTGGATTAAAATGAGGATAATTTGGATTTGATCCATCAATTGGTAACATTTTGGGGACAATGTAGGTTTACCCATAATTTGGGTAACACTGAGGATAACCTAGATTTGGCCCATAAATTGGGTAACATTGAGGTTTACCTAGGTTTGACCACTCAATTCAGTAACATTGAGGTTTACCTATGTTTTACCCATCAATTGGGTAACATTGAGGTTTACCTATGTTTTACCCATCAATTGGGTAACATTGAGGTTTACCTATGTTTTACCCATCAATTGGGTAACATTGAGGTTTACCTATGTTTTATCCATTTATCCACCAATTGAGTAAAATTGAGGTTTACCTTGAATTTACCCATCAATTGGGTAACATTGAGGTTTACCTATGTTTTACCCATCAATTGGGTAACATTGTGGTTTACCTATGTTTGATCCATTTATCCACCAATTGAGTAACATTGAGGTCTACCTTGGTTGTATGCATCAATTGGGTAACATTGAGGTTTATATAGGTTTTACCCATCAATTGGGTAGCATTGAGGTTTAAACAGGTTTTACCCATCCATTTGGTAACACTGAGGTTAACCTAGGTTTTACCCATCAATTAGGGACCATTGAAGTTTACCTAGGTTTGCACCATTAATTGGGTTACATTAACATTTACATGGGTTTGACACATTAATTTGGTAACAATGAGGTTTGCCTAGGTGCAATCATTGATTAACATTGAGGTTTACTTGGGCCACTGAGGTTTTGTTTTTAGTTTTGAAAACAGTATCTGTTTCAGTGTTTTGATTTCCAACTAATCCAGCTATATGCAATAACATAATCATTATTATGGATTCATTCTATGGTGGAAAGAACAGTGTGGATCCTGATCAGCTGGCTTCTGATCTGAGTCTACACTGTTTCCATAAAATGGTTATTTAAGTTTGAATGGAGGGAGCACTTATAAGGATAAATATGGTCTGTATCGACGATACACAGGATTAGATAAGCATTTTTTGTAGCATACAATTAATTTCTGGCAAGGCAGTGGCTCAGTGGTAGAGTGCTTGACTTGAGACCAAGAGGTCGCGGGTTCAAGCCTCAATGGCGTCTCTGTGTTGTGGTCCTTGAACAAGACACATTTATCCTAGCTTAGTACTGGTTCAACCCAGGAAGACCTGTCCCTGTTTTACTGAAAGATTGTTGATGGGACGTAAAGAATCAAATCAAACAAAAAAAGTAGCATACAATTATAAATATTTTCTTACTCATCATTTTTAGCATATGTTTTGGGTGCTCAAAACAACCGTCTCATTGAGACGGTTCTTTTGAGTACCCACAACACATGTTTTGGTTGAGAAATAAGTTTATTTTTTCAAGCGCTATTAACTTAAGGCCTGTAGATACAATCACTTTTGTTAAGGTACCTTTTTACATGGTTTTGCTAAGGTTATCATGCAAAAACTACTCTGCAATGCTATTTGTAACCTTTAGCATATTTTTTGCATAATAATTGTCATATCCTGAGTAAGGCTTAGGACCTCCGTTCAGCGTCATAGTTTTGAAGTTGAACACGGTATGAGCAACCTGTCCGGAGAACGCCTCGTGTACGTAGTCAGCCTAAAATAGATTAAATACAGAAGATTCATACTAAAGAGGGTCAAATATTGAAACATTTCTCAGAGAGATTTTCCTATCTTAAATTTGGAGCCAAATACAGGTTCACAATCCCATTTGGAGCTCCTTGGCCCAATTCATATCAGCCTTCGGATGGAAGGCATAGCATTATGTACGAAAAATCTTAGTTTCGTAAGCCAAAGCCGAACTGGAAAGAAAAAAATAAATTGAAAGCATGTGTAGATAAATCAATTAAAATTGACTTAAAGTTCTGGCAACCCAAAAGTTTTATTAACAGGTGGAAGAAAATTTTCCTTTTTCAATAAAATATATTTTTAGCATCTTTCTTTTAAAAACTTTTATCTTGGTAACTGTTGCTACCATATATTTCACTATAATAGATTTTGTTTTTGCATTGGCTTAGTTTCTATGATGTTATTATCATGTGATCAAAGCCAACCCTCATTGTACATGTACATCCGAGGTCTGATTCTACGACATTGGCCAAGGAGTTCCAATTTACAGTTCCCATATCCTCTGAGAGAAAGCAACCAATTAGCTCCCTTTCATACAACTTTTCCATGTAATAGGTGTCCCAAATGAAGAGGTATATGGCTCCAAATTAAAACAGGCAGGAAAACCCATCCATGCTAGAACAAGAACTTGTAACAACTAATATGCTGACGAACAAGGCCTTTGAAATATATTTGTGTAAAGCGAACAAGTCTCACTCAAGGTCAATATAGATTTAATGCACATGTAAACCCCAAGGAATTTTAATGATAAGAGTGTGCAGGTGAAAAATTAACATACTAATTTCTTAACATATGTTGTGGGTACTCAAAAGAACCGTCTCGATGAGACGGTTCTTTTGAGCATCCATAACAAATGTTTAAACTCATGAATAATTTAAAAATCACAGTTTTACACTCCAAATATTTGCTTATCTGGACATATGGGTGCCTCAGGAGCCTAATTGGAAATTTTTCCCAAAATTCCAGAAAAAAACTCTCAAGTTGAAAATTCTTTATCTTGTGCAGCGTTGGACGCTTTTGGCTGCCAGCAGTTCTGCATTTTTAACACTTTATATGCCGAGTTATTTTTTTGTGACATGTTGTCGTCTCTTGCTTTTTTTTTCAAAATTATTTTTTTCAAAAAATTCTTCCATGAACACTACATGTATCAGAGTGTCAAATGGTCCTGATCTGGGTTCAAACTGTTTGCAAAAGTTTATAGATGAAAAAAGTGGCCATTATATAACACTTGGAAAGAGTTAAAAATAATCAGCAGTCACTACCCTAACATAGTGGTATCACAAACTTTATCATCTAAACAGTTCGAGATGTTCACATTTATACATTAATTCTGTATTGACCTTAACTGAAAACATTGTCCATAACACAGTCGTATCCTGAAATGTCCAAGAATTTATCCCTACCTAGACTACTTCTCTTTACCTTCAGGAACCGGGTTGACAAATAGTTTTCATAGCCTGAGTAGGGTCTTGGTCCGCCATCTAGAGTCGTTATATTGTACTCAAACAGTGTGTGGGGAACCTGTTTCATAAAAGGTTCTGGGGTATAGGGGGCCTGCAGAACAAAATGTAAATATAGATCATCATTTATGACATGATGTCGCACCTGTGAGTGATACAACACCATGCAATAAAATTGATTAACAGATTTAGCAATGTTGCCTAATGATGTGCATTTTAACGTTGCATAAAAGATGGCAAAATATTCATGTTTGCACCAAAAATGTGATTTTAATTTTAATGCCATGTCTAACATTCATGCTCCTGTAATATTGATTTTATTAAAGTCAGAGTAAAAATGAGAAAAAAATGCTTGGCAAGCCTCACATTTTATCTCTTTTCCTCAACTCCTTAAATAAATTCAGTAAAACATGAGCCACATACATGTGATATTCTCTATATAAGGACAGTGCTTAGGCCAAATAAAAAAAAGTGTAATTCGTGTAATGTGTCTTAAAATTTTAGATAGGGTTAGCTCACAGACATATTTTTATTATCATTTTTTTTTTGGGGGGGGGGGGGAAACTATAATTTTATGCATTTTGAAAGGCATTTCATCTTTCAAAACACATAAAGTTATGTTGTTGTTGTTTTTTCAGAAAACCTGAAAAAAATTATAGGTTTCATCAGTAAATTTACAAATTACAGGTATTTTTTAGTTGGCCTGTCAATAGTTTTCTCTGCATGAGTAGATTGTCTTGGTCTACCAGCTTTAAGTCATTTGTTAGGAGTTTTTCATGCTTTTATCTGCCGGCTTTATTCAAAATTAACTGTTTTAAAAGAAAAAATTTTCAAGAACACTATCAGAGTGTCAAACAGTTTGGATCCAGAATGGAACCAACATTCTGTTGGTCCTGCCCTGGGACCAAACTGTTTGCAAATGGAATGTCAGCAGACAACAAAAGCAAGGAAAGAGTTTAGCAAAGTGAAATTAAATCAAATTTTACTACAGACAAGTGCATTTTTGCCATTTTATTTGTTTACTTTTTTTTTTGCTTTTTTCACACACTTAATTAGCTTGAACATTCCAACTTTTTATATACTTACCATAAGGCCTTAAGGTGAACACACTCCAGCATCTCATCATAGACAGGGGTATGAATTTAAATTACTGGGAGTGGATAGGCATGTCTGGCATTGCACACCGGGTTGGCAGCAATCGAAAACGTCAATACTATCAACAAGCGTAAACTCAATCTAAACTCTCCCTAACTCTAGGAGGTGTCCTGGCATGACTGAAGTATTATTGACTCACTTGACTGGGACTTTTGGTTTGGTCTAGAGTATGCAGCACCCATTTGGAGTCCTCACTCCAAACTTCAGATTAATCAAATTGAGAAGGTTCTGACAGGACTTTAGTTGCGTAACAAAAATTTAATTTTCTTATTTCTCATCCAAAACATATGTTGTGGGTACTCAAAAGAACCGTCTCAATGAGACGGTTCTTTTGAGCACCCAAAACATATGTTAAAACTGATGGGGACGAAAATATTTACAATTTTACGCTGAAGTTTTTGCTTATCTAAACCTATGGTAAACAGACCAAGAAACAGTGGACAACAGCCAGCTGGATCTGCACGGAGATGGCAAAACAAAAGTAGTCCCAGTGAAATGCCTGATAAGCTTGAGTGGTCATCTCTTGAGGCCTGTGGGGTCAGACCTCTCTGCTTATCTTTCACAAGATTCATTAAGGTGCTATGAGTAATGTAAAACTTGGATACTTCTTCTTGTTCTTCCAATATTTCTATTTGTTTGATTTGATTCTTTACATCCCATCTACAATCTTTCAGTTATATAGGGACGGGTATTCCTGGGTTGAACCAGTACCAAACTAGGATAAATGTGTCTTGCTCAAGGACCACAACGCAGTGACGCCGGTGAGGCTCGAACCCACGGCCCTTCGGTCTTGAGTCAAGCACTCTACCACTGAGCCACTGCGCTCCCTAAACCTGCAGGAGATGGCAAAACAAAAGTAGTTCCAGTGAAATGCCTATTCAGCCTGATGAGCTTGACTGGTCATCTCTTAAGGCCTGTAGGGATCGAACCAGTCTCTGCTTATCTTTCACAAGATTCATTGTGGTGCTAGAAGTTAGTATTTTAAAACTTGGATAAGTACTTCTTCTTCCAATATGAGGTACTACCATGCAACTACCAGCTTAGCAAAAGCACAGTTCATGAAATCAAATTTGGTGATATAGCTGTCATGTAAATATAAACAATTTGCCATATAGTGACAGGTATTTAAATACTGATAGGCAGATTGAGATGTTTAAAAGAGGAAAGCCAATGGACATGATACTTGTTTAGTGTACAGAGTTGATTCTAGGATTTGCTGAGAAGGGGCCAACTCCCCCTTTGTGTTCCCCAAAGGGGGCCAACCTGCAAATCAAATGGGAAATGGTGTTTTTCTAAAAAAAAATGCCGACCAGCCCTAGACCCCTTAAAAAAAACTAAGTCCATACCAAAAAAAAAAAAAAAAAAAAAAAAAAAAAAAACAAGCAGGGGTTGTCTTTAGGTGCTGGCCTGTTCTGTTCACCCCACAACCACAATAACCCTGGCCTTCAAAAGTGTTGAACAAAGAAGTGGGAGGGGTGTCTGATTTGAATATAAACAAATGTAATCAGAGCACACTCTTCTCCAGAATGATAGACTTTTGGAAAATAGATTACTAAATGGCACATACCTGATGGGACCATGGTAGGAAGAAGACAATTCAATATTCCTAAGAAATGTAATTAAATTTCCCTGCCAGGCCATTCATCTTCTCTGCACACAAACTTTTTGCTTTATTTTCTGTGTGCCAAAGAGGTACAAAGGTTAATTAGTCTGTAGTTTTAGGTTCCTGTATGCCTGTTTGCACACTGTCATATCCTATTTCTGCATTTCATTTCGCAAATAAGACAGCCATTTTTGTAAAAACGAAAGTAGAAATGTTCAATTCAGCATCAACCAATAGAAATTTTCTCATCAGAAGATGAGATCGGCAAAAATTAACGAAATTAAACGAATGGAATCGAATAAAGGGACCGAAATGCAAACAGAAGGACCAAAAATACGCACAGGATTACTGGAATTGCGCCAAATCTTGGCATTTTGCGGAAGTAGCCACACAGGGAACTTGAAATTTGGGGCCAATACTGCCAAAAAAGCGTAATTATCACACTCCTGCAGCCTAGAATCAACTCTGAGTGTATATTTCAAAATAGGTTTCCTTAATTTCAGTAACATATGAGGCGATTCCAATGTGGACCTTCAACATATGTCCATTCAATAAATGTGTGCTTTTCACCAAACACAGGTTTTTCACAAATTTCTCAACTACTTTATATATTTCAGTGTACTGAACATGTAGAAATGAACAAATTTTTGTGAAGTTTCCCTGATCAGCCTGTCCGTCAGTGTCAAACAGTTTGGATCCATATCAAAGTTTTCATTTCATCATTCGCTATTATCGGGTTTTGATTAAGGTGCAGGTGCACATAAGTGGGCATCTCTCCAAGGTAACTGGCTAGCTGTACACAATGCAGATCTTACTTTGGGTAAGACTGCAATTTGTAGCAAAGTTTTATGACAGGATGCCCTTCCTTTTACCAACTTAGACACTTTCGGCAGTCCAAGACCTCCGCCTGTTACCTACTGACTTGGGTTGTGTGCTCCACCCTTGGCACCATGAATTAGTAGTGCTCTTCAGTAAGACCATTGCAACACCACCAGGAAGTCAGCCTTTTGACTCTCGCAGGAAGTACAGGAAGATAGGAATAATCCTTTTCTTACCATTTCTTACCATCCTAGAGACCTTCTTTAAGCAGTTAAACCACTTCTAATGGCCCGTTTCGATATCTTCTTGTGACTGATATATTTGTTTCTCCGGGGGTGTAACAACTTGGCGTGAATTTTAATGGGTGTCCGTACCAGAATTTGTTCAGTCTTGATTTGAATGTGTTAAGGGAGGGTGCCAGTACAACTTCACACGGTAATAAGTTCCAGGCATTCACAACTCTGTTTGAAAACATGTTTGCCCGAACGTTTAGTCTTGACCGTTTTTTGAAGAGCTTAAGACCGTTGCTACGTGTTGATATTTCGTCGTTGATTGTAAAGAATTTATCTATTGGTATACGGTCGATCTGGTTCACTATTGTAAACTTCAATAACATTGTCCTAAGCCTCCTGTACTCTAAGGATGGAATACCCAGTTTTTTCAGCCTTTCGTTGTACGGTAGGTGTTTTAAGCAATTAACCATCCTGGTAGCTCGCCTTTGTATATTTTCTAGTACCACTGCATCTTTTTTGTACATTGGAGACCAAACTGTTGTAGCATACTCGACATGTGGTCGTACCAAAGATTTGTAAAGGCATAGGAACATTTCTTTGTCAAGATAGGTAAAGCTTTTGAAAATAATCCCTAGATTTCTGTTGGCTATTGCTGATTTTTAGATATATGTTCCCTGAAGAGCAGCTTGTTATCAACGGTCACACCTAAATCTTTTTCCGAGGTAACTTGTTCCAGTTTGACTCTCTCTACACCTGATTTCATGGTATACTGCTGTAGTGGGGTTTTGGCACCAAGCCTCATGTGTTTACATTTTTTTGTATTGAAGTCCATATCCAAATCCTATGATGGGCCCGATCCATTTTGTGTTTTGCTAAAACGGACTTTATTTTTGGCTGGGCCACATATACAAGGCTTTTTTCATTGGATAATATTATCACATGGTGTAGTATTTGAATGACCTTTGGCTGGATATATTTATTTTCTCTTGGAATTTCCATTTTATGGGTCATTTGATTGGTTAAAAATTGACAATCCTTAGGATGATGTCACTCCCTAAATAAAGCTCTGCCAATAAATGGCCAAAAACCACTTGAAAGAGGAATCTTTTTTCTCTGAGGTCATAATATCTAATTAGCTGTATATAGCTGCGCATAGCAGTGCAAACCAGTTATTTAACACTACTATCCCCTCTTAATGCACTGAATCAGTACACAATTTCTGAAACTAGCTGACCTACATTTATTGGATTTTTCCAATAATTGGAATCAATACTTTGAGAGGGTACAGGTGTTTGAAATGTCATAACTTTTTTATTTCTCATTGGATTTTAATGAAATTAACACCATTCTTTTCATATTAAAATGCATTTTTTAGATAATAAACATCAAATTGAATTTTATGAATTAAATAAATTTCGCCTACTTTCATTATGAAGGACAGAAAAGACTGAAGAAAATGGAAAGATTGGTCAAGTGCATTTTCAGCCCTTCACAGATTTCTTACCTCACGCACATTCGGTATAGTATGAAGTGGTGTCCGAGCTCCATGTCTAAAAAACAGCTGAACCTGCTTCAACTTAAGGGTCGGTTCAACATCTTTGTCATAAGTTTTCGCGTCTGCATTTTCACAGAAAAGTTTCTTCAACTGCGGCTTTGAGTCAGAATTTCTTATTACGAGAATACCACATACCGAGCCACCAACTAAAGAAGAATATTTCAAAATGTTGTAATAACTCATAGTTAGAAAGGGGATACACTTTTTTGTTATTGTTTACAAACACATCCACTAATGTGAAAGTGACTATTAGCCCCAGAGTCGTGTATCAACAAACTCCCCAATAGACAAGCAGCCGTGACCTGAGGTGACCTTGAGTGCCCGACCCGAGAGAAAATAGACATTAATAGGCGTATATTTCAATTTCAAAGGGGAGTAGAAACTAACTACCGACTAGAATGCCATTTAAGCACAGGGCCGTCGCCGCGCATTTTAAAGTGGTGCGGCAAAGAAAACTTTGGTGGTAATCTATAAAGCTATGTTTACGGAGCATTATGAAAATCTTTTAAGAATTGAAGCTATCGAGTGTATCAACAATGAATCACTTGATTGACTTTTGTGTATGTGCACTAGCAGGTTGCACAAATCTTATAGTTTTACATAATTACTTAAAAAAAACTATTTCAAGTGCATTTTTGGGTGTTCAAATTGATGTTACACAGTAAGAGCCCAATTATTAGGAGAAAGACCAAAAGGAAAGTACAGCAACAACTGTTCTAACGTGAACCAGCGAAAATCTGGCCTGTCATCTTACACTTAGTAACACCACCATTAGTTGTAATGACAGCTTGGATTCTTTTTTGCATAGCCGAATGCATAACTTCTAGGTCATCTGAATTCAAGTTGCACTAAATTTGATAGTAATTTTTAAAAATGTCTGTTTTTTATATTTGACATCTGACTAACGTGATGCTTAAAACTGCTACAGTCAGTATCTATGGGGATAAGTTCTACAATGCAAGGTGGCAGCTCACAAATATCACCACCCAGGTCCCTTGTGAATGCGTGAACATTTTAAAGAGCTATTGCAATGTGCGTCACCTTATTGAATGCTTGGGGCATAGTGCATTCATATTGGCGTTTTATATCGCTTTTGATATTATCCTGATAGGCCTTTCTGGATATTGTTTCATTAACAAGATTAGGCTGAGAGACCCCTTTTAAGGTTACGAGATAGTCCAGTGGATTTTACCCATCATTCAATGTAATGTGGATAAATTTGTTCGTGTTTCAGACGCCAGATGGGAATAGGTTTGCAAAAGAAATAGGTTTAGAGTGTGGATTCATCTGAAAAGATGACACATCCCCATTTTTTCACTCTGGAGATTAGGGAGCGCAGTAGCTCAGTGGTAGAGTGCTTGACTTGAGAACGAAAGGCCACGGGTTTGAGCCTCACCAGCGTCACTGCGTTTTGGTCCTTGAGCAATACACATTTATCCTAGCTTAGTACTGGTTCAAGGCAGGAAGACCCGTCCCTGTTTAACTGAAAGATTGTTGATGGGACGTAAAGAATCAAATCAAACAAACAAAAACTCTAGAGATTATGTCGCCGATGAGGTCAAACACCTTGACTGAGCCAGTTTCCCAAATACATGTAGAATAAAGCATCTCGATGACAATTGCTTATGATCTGTCTGCTTTGTCAGAACACATCCTGCTAACTGCTTTTGTGATAAATCCTGTGCTGATCAGCTGGCTAGAGCTTCAACTTGGATTTCCTCTGGCATACCTTCTGCATTCCAATGAGTTCGAATTTGAGTAACTTCATAATGCTCTTTCCACAGTTCTTTTTACGCTTCTTTACCTAGCGACTGTTGGCCTGCATCATTCTGGACATGTTATTCCCATTTTGGCTTATATGCAATATACTAGGTAAAATCAAAGCAATGACCAGGAACTAATACAATTAGAGCTAACATTCTTCCTACAAAACCAAAATGGGAAAAACAAAATATACAGATAGATTAGTGTTTCCCCCAGCCCCCAAAAAGGGCATGGTGGAGTTTCCAGGAAAGGGGCACTTTAAGCGCGCGAAAACGGGCTAAAAGGGCACTTTTGGAACGCGCGACGACAGGCTAAGAGGGCACTTTTCAGTTCAAGTTCTGAATTGAATTTGGTATTGTCATATATATAAATTTATGTCCTTTAAATTAGCATAATGCTTCTGTTATCTGTCCTTTTTAAATGCAAAATATACTACTTATTTAATTATTATTTAGAATTTTCAAACCAGTTTTAGGACTCCTATTTGAGCACACACTCAATATATTATTTTTTTTTTTTAATTATTAAAATTTATCAGAATCATATTATTTATATGGGAATCATTTTTTTTCTTCAATTGCCAAGATCACTTCCTAAGTTTTTATCAAGACTGCCTTTCTTTCCAGTACTTGTTTTGACAATCTTACTTAGTTCCTGGTTCAGATTCACACTTCATTTTAAATACTTGCTAATTGGGGTATTGTCATCAAAGTGATGTGTCAAAATTGCCTCAGGTAATTAGTCACCATTGTAAAAGGATTAACACTGAGTAAACTATTGTAACAGCAGGTGTCTTCCTTGCTAGTTCAGGCTTCAAACTGAAAAAAACTGTAACTTCCTTAGTTCTTGTCAGATTTTCATGATTTTTTTACCAAAATGTAGGGCATTTTATGTAGTTTTAGAAAAGGGGCATGGCGCTGGGAAAAAGGGCATGGCGCTAGAGAAAAAGGGCATGGCGCGGCGCCATGCTAAAACTAGCTAGGGGAAACACTATAGATAGTATACAGTGGTGATGTATAGCTCTTCACTACAAGGTAGTCAGTAGGCTAACTTAACACAACCAAAATCATTCACATACGTGTATATTAAAGTATATGATAATAGCATTTACACCAAAAATAATAAAATGAGAACCAAGCGGAAGATCCCTGGGCTGTAAAATACCATCGCTGTAAATGCAGAGCGAAATAATTTCATCATTTAAACCCCTACATACCTAAAGTAAGTAAGGTTGCAAAGATCAGGAATCGATACAATCAAGTACCACACCTGACCCAGGATACCAATGGGAAAGTGACAAACTCACTGAAGACACCACAAACGAGAGCCAAGAGGTCAGCCCTTTCCCAGCAGGTGACCACGAAGCACATATAAACAGACGCGCACAATACATAGCAAACACAAGACAGAACAAAATCATAAAAGATCCACAAAAGAAGTACCGCCTTGGAACGGTCAGTAAAATATTATACTGGAGGGCTTAAACCGGTTTAACGGCGCCAACCTCACCCTTAATGCAGATGTGGATCAAGACACATAGATATTTGGTTTGCATGAAAGACCCCTAACTTATCAATGCATCATCTCCTAAAACATATAAATCAAGATATAACAAGGAGATAAAGCAAGGATAAGGACTCAACAGTAAATTAAACTGAATACCGGAGCAAAAGAAATCCAACAGGCAAACCCCGGTGGGCCCGACAAACAGCCAAAGCATCAGGCCCCTACCATCTCATCAATAGATAAGTCTTTAAGTCGGAACCATCATAGAGTCTGAAGTCCGACCCACCGGCGTGCAATTAAAGAGGAAAGCAAAGTTGCCAACTGTGATTGGGTTGACTACCAAGCATGCAGTCTGTTGCAATACATTAATGTTATAGCCAATCTTTTTATAATGGGAAATTATTTTAATGAACTGCGCTGAAAAATTATTAGAGCCAACAATCTTCTTCAACTTATACACCAAGTCACCATAGAAATCAGGTTTCGAACGTCCTTGGCGCAAGAGAGATTTAAGTTCAACTTGGAATTTAGAAATCAAATCAAAGTAGACAAAAGAAATTTAGTTTCAACTAACTAGACTGGATAGGTGTTTGGACTGGGCTATCATGGAATCAAATGCCTGACTCACTAGCGAGCAATTAGTGAGGGAAGCTTTGGCTAGAAACTAAGATGTCTGCAACATTATATATTGGCTTGATTTCAGAATGATATAAACTTTGAATTACTTCAAGTAGATGTGATAGTGCTAGCTACATCATTAACATAACCTAGTAAGGTTGACTGCAGCAAATACGTCATTTGTCAAGATCAAGTCGAAAAGTTGATGTGTTTGTGAAAACGGAGGATTCTGGTCTAAATATCTTTTTTAAATCGTATACAAATTAATGAAATGTATAGCCTTTTAAGCTTATGGTTACTTGATGAAAAGGAGAAAGGTCAAAACGAAACTTTGATATCTCTATTACAGACTTAATTGGATTCCTCACTAAAATCTGAGGTAAACAAATGACATTTTATTCAATGGCAATTCTACAAAGGACAGTTTTAGTTTGAATAGATACAAAAATTCTTTGCATCTCATTTTGACAATATCCATTTTATATAGAACATATTTTATACGGATATCTGTATAAGCGTCTGATAAAAATTGGCATACATCGTATGTCAGGTTGGATGTCCCCTTTACAACATAATGCTTTCTTGAAAATCAATTTCATAACTTCAAACAACCTCAAAATATTTTCTAACTGAAAATACAAATACATTTCTTTATTGCTAAAACTAATTACAAAGCCACCTTGAATACTATCTAATAATAAGTTGAAATATAAAAAAACTGATATTTGGTCCCTGGTTTGTGTGAACTTTTGTACTTAATTGCATAAGGTTTTTGCATAAAACTTTATAATTTGTCAAGTTAGTGTTAACACCACTGTTGAAGATGCAAAATGTCACAGCCACCTTGAGACTGTGTCCTAGATATTGTGTTTTTGATGGCCTGAATGAAAATTTTTGAGGCAAATTAGTATGGTTCATTGCAAAATAAGTAAAAATAAATGAAGACAACATATTGGCTTGCAAATGTATGAGCTTAAGATAATTTAGTTTAAAATAGACTGCAATTTTGGAAAAAACTAAGATGGCAGCCACTTTATATATTGTGACCATATAACATTTCCACTTTGACAGCCATATTGGATTGCATCTTGGATGTACTTTGTTTTATCCCAAGCCATTAAATTATTCTTGAAAATCGTTTGTATAAATCCAATTCCAAACGAAAGCAAATATTATGTTATGATTTGTACAGTGTTAGCCATCTTTGATACCATGTTGGAACCATACTCAACAATAAATCCATGCTGATAAGTAAGTAACATGTTTAATGGGATAATTTCAAATTGCTAGAAGTAATTTGCATCAAAATTTATAGCTTTGTAAAGTTCTAATATACAACTGCACTTTTTAGATACAAAAGTAGCGGCCATCTTTAAAATTCAGCCTCAATCTTGACTCTTTTTTTTTAAATTGAAAGACGATTTTAAGGTATTTAGATATTTCTGACGGCTATTTAAATAAAATTAACTGGAGGAAATATAATGTTTTCAAATAAATAATGACATTATAATGAATAAGTTGAATAAGTCGGCCATTTTGAAAAAACAACACGGCGGCCACTAGAGGACATTTTCGGTGTGGCACTGACCCTTAATTATTTTGTATTGCTATCAACTAGACATGTACCAAGTTTCATGCTTTTATCAAAAAATGCACGATTCTTCTAAAAATTGTTGCATATCTGCCCCACTATTCGGACTCTCCTAATAATTGGGCTCTTACTATGTAGCATCAAAGTTGAACACCCAAAATGCACTTAAAATATCTTTTAAAAGTAATTATGTATAATTCTATAATTTGTGCAGCCTACTAGTGCAAATACACCAAAGTCAATCAGGTGTTTCATTGTTGATACACTTGATAGCTTCAATTCTTAAAGTATTTTCACAAGCACCGTATATATGCCTTTATAGATTCCCACAACAGTTTTCTGTGCTGCTATCTTTATTATCTTGTTATTGGAAATAAAGTTTTAATAAGCAACTTTGATTTGCTAAAAATATGATCAACTTTTTAAGAAGCTTAAACTTAATATAAAATATCTGCAGAAACAGTCCACTTTTTTACTCACTATAAATAGATATGTCATGCATACAGGAGCAGACATAAATCATATCTCGAACAAAGCACACGTTTATAACAAATGCTCAAACATGTATAGGGTATGTAAATAATTATGACAAAAATCGCTATCTATAAAAATTTTGGAAAGCAGCTGTAGATAGGTCACAGCAATGTATACCCTGGGTCATCATAACAATGTGTAGCAAGGGTACACAAGGTATATTGAATAAAGTATTGATACAAATTGTTATGATGACCCAGGGTATACATTGCTGTGACCTACCTATATACTAACTGTATTCATTATACCGTAAGAACCCCGGGTACACACAGTTATGATGACCAATGGCTTACATTGCTGTTACATATCTATATACTGACTGTATTCATTATATCTTGTGTACCCTGAGTACACGATGTAATGATGACCCAGGGCTGTTACCTATCTATATGATAACTGTATGTTCATTATACCTTGTGTACCCTGGATACACATTGTTATGATGACCCAGGGTAAATATAGCTGTGACCTATCTATATACTAACTGTATTCATTGTACCTTGTGTACCCTGGCTACACATTGTTACGATGACCCAGAGTATACATTGCTGTGACCTATCTATATACTGTCTACATTCATTATACCTTGTTTACCATGGATACACATTTTTATGATGACCCAGGGTATACATTCCTGTGACCTATCTATATAATAATTTTGTTCATTATATCTTTTGAACCCTGGATACACATTGTTTTGATGACCCAGGGTATACGTTGTTGTGTCATATCTATATAATAACTGTATTCAGCATACCTTGTGTACTCTGGATACACATTGTTATGATGACCCAGGGTAAACGTTGCTGTGACCTATCTATATACTAACTGTATTTATTATACCGTAAGAACCCCGGGTACACACACAGTAATGATGACCCAGGGTATACATTGCTGTGACCAATCTATATACTAACTGTGTTCATTATATCTTGTGTACCCTAGCTACACATTGTTATGATGATCCCGGGTATACATTGCTGTGATCTATCTATACACTCTCTACATTCATTATGCCTTATGCATCCTGGAAACACATTGTTATGATGACCCAGGGCATACATTGTTATGACCTATCTATATACTAACTGTGTTCATTATAACTTGTGTTCTCTGGATACACATTGTTTTGATGACCCTAGGTATACATTGCTGTGACCTATCTATGTAATAACTGTACATTCATTATACCTTGTGTACCCTGGATACACATTCTTATGATGTCCCAGGGTATACATTGCTGTGACATATCTATACACTCTCTACATTCATCATACCTTGTGCATCCTGGATACACATTGTTATAATGACCCTGGGTATACATTGCTGTGACCTATCTATATACTAATTGTGCTCATTATACCTTATGTATCCTGGATACACATTGTTATGATAACCCAGGGTATACATTGCTTTGACCTATCTATACAATCTCTACATTCATTATACCTTGTGTATCCTGGATACACATTGTTATGATGACCCAGGGTATACATTGCTGTGACCTATATCTTTATACTAGTGTAAGCCCAATGTTTACTGTCGTCGCCCTGGGCCCTGTCACCTGTTAAACTAACGGTACCAGGAACCAACTCACGACGGTAAACATTGAAGGCATTATAACTGTGTTCATTATAACTTGTGTACTCTGGATACAAATTGTTTTGATGACCCAGGGTATACATTGCAGTGACCTACCTATATAATAACTGTATTCATTATACATTTTGTACTTTGGATACACATTGGTTTGATGACCCAGGGTAAACATTAATGTGACCTATCTTTATACTAACTATTTTCATTATACCTTGTGAACCCCGTCTACACACAAAGTTATGATGACCCAAGGTATACATTGCTGTGACCTATCTATATTATTACTGTATATTCATTATACCTTGTGTATCCTGGATTCATATTGTAATGGTGATCCAGGGTATACATTGCTGTGACCTATCTATATACTAACTGTATTCATTATACCTTGTGTACCCTGGCTACACATTGTAGTGATGACCAATGGTATACATTGCTGAATAAAATTGATATATACATTGCTGTTATCCATCTATATACTATCTACATTCATTATACCTTGTGTGCCCAGGATATACACTGTAATGATGACCCAGGGTATACATTGCTGTAACCTATCTATATACTAACTATATTCATTTTACCTTATGTATCCTGGATACACTTTTTATGATGATACAGGTTACATTGCTGTGACGTATCTATAAAATAACTGTGTTCATTATACCTTGTGTATCCTGAATACACATTGTTATGATGACCAAGGGTATACATTGCTGTGACCTATCTATATAAAAACTGTGTTCATTATAACTTGTGTACTCTGGATACACATTGTTATGATGACCCAGGGTATACATTGCTGTGACCTATCGATATAATAACTGTGTTCATTATATCTTGTGTACCCAGGATAAACATTTTTATGATGACCCAGGGTATACATTGCTGTAATCTATCTATAAACTAACTGTGTTCATTATACCTTATGTACTCTGGATACACATTGTTTTGATGACCCAGGGTGTACATTGCTGCGACCTATCTATATAATAACTGCATTCATTATACATTGTGTTCTCAGGATACACATTTTTATGATGACCCAGGGTATACATTGCTTTGACCTATCTATATAATGACTGTGTTCATTATACCTTGTGTACTCTGGATACACATTGTTTTGATGACCTATAGTATACATTGCTGTGACCTATCTATGTAATAACTGTACATTCATTATACCTTGTGTACCCTGGATACACATTTTATGATGACCAAGGGTATACATTGCTGTGACCTATCTATATACTAACTGTTTTCATTATACCTTGTGTACCCTGGATACACATTTTATGATGACCCAAGGTATACATTGCTGTGACCTATCTATATACTAACTGTGTTCATTAAAGCTTGTACATCCTTGATACACATTGTTATGATGCCAGGGTATACATTGTTGTGACCTATATATATATATACTAACTGTGTTTATTATAACTTGTCTACTCTAGATACAAATTGTTTTTATGACACAGGGTATAAATAGCTGTGACATACCTATATAATAACTGTATTCATTATACCTTGTGTACTCTGGATACACATAATTATGATGACCCAGGGTAAACATTGCTGTGACCTATCTATATAATAACTGTACATTCATTATTCCTTGTGTACCCTGGATACATATTGTTATGATATCCCAGGGTATACATTGCTAACATCTATCTATATAATAACTGTATATTCATTATACCTTGTGTACCCTGGATACCCATTGTTATGATGACCCAGGGTATACATTGCTGTGACCTATCTATATACTAACGGTATTCATTTAACCTTGTGTACCCTGGAGTCACATTGTTATGATGACCTAGGGTATACATTGCTGTGACCTATGTATATACTATGTACATTCATTATACCTTGTGTATTCTGGATACACATTGTTACGATGACACAGGGTATACATTGCTGTGACCTATCTATATACTAACTGTGTTCATTATACCTTGTGTACACTGGATACACACTTTTATGATGACCCAGGGTATACATTGCTGTGACCTATCTATACACTAACTGTGTTCATTATACCTGTGGTATATTGATAGGTAACAACATGTTATAATGAAGACAGTTCGTGTATAGATAGGTCACAGCAATGTATACCCTGGGTCATCATAACAATGTGTATCCAGGGTACACAAGGTATAATGAATAACCAGTTATTATATAGATAGGTCACAGCAATGTATACCCTGGGTAATCATAACTGAGTGTGTAGACAGGGTTCTTACGGTATAATGAATGCCACGCCAGAAATGCACATTGACGGCCGCCATCTTGAATTTCAAAATGGCGACCTGTTTTCATGTAAAGCCTGTTAACCTGGATATCATTTTGCAATAAACTTTTCTTTGAAGCTAGTGGAAGTGTCTTTTCTAACAATAAAACATTTGAAATTATCTGACATCACATGTAGATTGGCATAGCATCCAAGATGGCCGCCATTTTTTAAGATGGCCAACTTTTTTTATATTTTAAATCAAGTTTAATCCTTCCAATACTTCCATGCATCCACCTTCAACAGCAATTCCTCCATGTATTCAGCCTCAATCACCAGATCATCTTTGCACAACAGCAACTATGACCAGTCGGTTCTGAATTCCGTGAAGAGAGCCTCTTTTATAACAATTAAGAGCAGTGGAATCAGAACAGAGCACTGATGAACATCAACACCAAAACTTCGCACTGCTACAATTGCCAAAATTGCCCTCCTTTTCATGTCCTTGATCAGTCGCCCCAGCTGCTCGTTGATTTAAAAGCATGCACACTACCTACCTGCTATCCTTCTCTATGTGAATGAAAGCGATGTAGAATGGCTTGTTAGAAGTCTGGAGCAACTGTAGCTGGCTTAAAATGAAGACCATAGCTGTAGTGCCACCATGTCTTGACTTAAATCTGCACTGCGTCACGTCAATTTCAACTCACTGCCTGGTATGTCTCTCCAATATGCACCCCAAAACCCTTATTAATTGCTTAATTAACCTCAAGCCTCTGTTCAGAGCACCCCCTTTGCCTATGTACACACTGTCAATTTTGCTCTCCTACCTGTTAGTTGTATTCACTCTGGAGATAAGGGAGCGCAGAGGCTCAGTGGTAGAGTGCTTGACTTGAGAACGAAAGGCCGCAGGTTCGAGCCTCACCAGCGTCACTGCCTATTGGTCCTTGAGCAAGACACATTTATCCTAGCTTAGTACTGGTTCAAGGCAGGAAGACCCGTCCCTGTTTAACTGAAAGATTGTTGATGGGACGTAAAGAATCAAATCAAACAAACAAAAACTCTGGAGATTATGTCGCCGATGAGGTCAAACACCTTGACTGTGCCAGTTTCCCAAATACATGTAGAATAAAGCATCTCGATGACAATTGCTTATAATCTGTCTACTTTGTCAGAACACATCCTGCTAACTGCTTTTGTGATAAATCCTGTGCTGATCAGCTGGCTAGAGCTTCAACTTGTATTTCCTCTGGCATACCTTCTGCATTCCAATGAGTTCGAATTTGAGGAACTTCATAATGCTCTTTCCACAGTTCTTTTTACGCTTTTTTACCTAGCGACTGTTGGCCTGCGTCATTCTGGACATGTTATTCCCATTTTGGCTTATATGCAATATACTAGGTAAAATCAAAGCAATGGCCAGAAACTAATACAATCAGAGCTAACATTCTTCCTACAAAACCAAAATTGGGAAAGCTAAATATACAGATAGATAGTATACAGTGGTGATGTATAGCTCTTTACTAGACTAGTACAAATAAGGATGAAACTAACGACTATCGACTAATGACTAAAAGCCAAACTCACTGTGTATAATAGTGTACACCGTGACACAAATTGTCCTGAAGCGGAAAATTAATCTGAACATAAACAGCGACAGCTACGTGCTACAACCTTAATAGTACACAGTGACTAGCAAGCATGACTCGTAGGCTTGTCGTAATAGGTTCGAGCCTCATGACGGACAATATTTAGACCGCTTTATATCCATACTGATACATGTAGGGATTTAAACGAACAGCTATTATTAAAGGATAGTGTTCTCTATCCACTTTTAAATCAAGCTACTGCATGAATGAAAGGTCATTCTATCGATGTGAGTTCGATCGACCTTCGACTAAAAGTGGATGGATAGGCACCCTAAGTTTACCTCCCCAATGAGAGCTAGAGACTAACTTTCGTAGGTATTGTTGGGTTATGTAAAACGCGTTGCAGTACAGAATATGCTCTGAGTAGAGGAGAAGCTAGAGTTCCAAACCCATTTGTTTTCTCCCGATAGACCAACTCATGATAACGGGGTGCAACAATTGTGAATTAGGAGTCAACTGTTTTCGTTTTATTAAATTTAAATAAGATTAAATTTGTTTGGATAGGACTTGTTATATATTTCCTAGTGAACGTTTTGTAGACTATCTGGTCTTTGTCACACAGGTAAAAAAATGACAAATGTATCAATGTATGTCTGAACTATTAGACGCCCAGAAAATTGCATATTGAAGTTTTCAGAGCATCACACATATTTCAGTCGAGATTCCAAGATACCAGTAATGTAACATAGCAGTCTCAACATCGTGCATTAGGTAATATATATGACAACACCTACCCATTCAAATTCAATATGAAAAAGCAAAAGGTTGACCACCAAATCACAATATGCTTCACCCCGTGATAAGCAACATGTTTCAGTCTATCAGAGCCTTTAAATGAAGCAACCCATAGATAGAGAAGTACCCAGATTTGTTTTTGTTTTGTTATGAGAGAGACTTCATGTTGTCTCTGTCAGACAATAATCAAACTTATATTAATGAAGCTTTTAACTCCACCTCTAGATATTTAGATGACTTACTTAATATTGATAATCTTTATTTTGAACAAATTGTAGGTCAGATATATCCTACTGAACTGCAGTTAAATAAGGCAAATTCTTCTGATACTGAAGCACCGTTTTTGGACTTGAACTTGTCCATAACAAATGGCATAGTTTCTTCTAAAATTTATGATAAATGGGATTATTTTAATTTTTAAATAGTAAATTTCCCTTTTCTTGATGGAGATGTTCCTCGCTCTCCTTCCTATGACGTATATATTTATCAGCTTATTCGTTTTGCAATAGTGTGTTCTAATGTTGATGACTTCAACAAAAAGTTATTAAAACAAGGTTATAGATATCATAAAATTCGACCACAGACACCCAGAGTTAATTGTTATGTACAACATTGGATTGGAAACTCTTCTGCAGCAAGGCATATCAGAACCTATATTTTATGGTGACTTAGTTTATGAATTCAAACGAATGGTTGGAAAACCTAATTTTAGTGATCAAATCAAAAAGATTATCAAACGTTATATAAAGGTTGGATATAGCTTGGATGTCATGCGACAGTCTGCATGACTGGTTTTAAACCCAATCACGGCTTATAGTAATGGTTTCCTCTTTAATTGCATGACGATGGTTCAGGCCTCAGACTCTGTGACGGTTCTGACGTAAAGCTTTAATCGGTGGGTTGGTGCCTGATGCGTATCTGTAGCTGGAACCACCATGGCTCAACTTGAGGTTTTCTTTAGCTCTGACTATCTGTGAGTCGTGAGCCCTTTTCTTTGTTGCATCATAGTGTGTTAATTTGATTAGTGTTTCCCCATGATGATACATTGCAATAGTTAGAAGGCGTCCATGCGAGCTGAACATTCTTGTACGTCAACAACAGCTGAATCTAGGGCAAAGATTTGGTACCAGTAAAATGCAGTTAACCCCCTCCCCCCCCCCCCCCCCCCCCCGGTGGTTAAGGTTGCTGTCCTTTCTAAGGCGATGGTTCTGTTGTTGTTGACTTGTTGTTTATTGTTACTCCAATTGTTGGAGTCTGTAATTGTTCTATATTTTGTTGTACGTTACTTTATGTCCATTATAGTATTGCAATTATCTTGATGGGATGAGAAAGCTGGTTGCTTTGCTAAGTTTGTCTTTCTGGTGTCTCGTGATTGTTGTGTGGCTCTTCCTCGCGGTGCCATGGG
The DNA here is from genome assembly GCA_964019695.1 of Loripinus fragilis. Lineage (NCBI taxonomy): Eukaryota > Metazoa > Mollusca > Bivalvia > Lucinida > Lucinidae > Loripinus > Loripinus fragilis. Next base: position 13,562,837 of record OZ026530.1, read on the forward strand.
TTTGTCTGCAGTTTGTGATTGTGGTATTTCCTGGTCATACTCACTTACTATTTATGATATGTCCCATTGGTTTGTTTCTTGAGTGGATTCTCTTTGTAATGGAAAACATCGACTTCCTGAACAAATCGGCTAAACCGAAAATAGGATAGAGGGGCAAACTTACTCCTAAGTCTTCTTGGTTAATTCAAAATTAAGAAACTGAAGAAGACCCTGTCCTTTCTTTTATAATTAATACAGCTCTACCAATAAGGCGGCGATCACGAACGCTCTGATTGCCCAAAACAACGGCTTCGGTCGTAAAATTATGATCGTAGAACGCATTCTTGCGATCGAAAAAGTCGGTTTGGGCAATGGGAAATGCAGTTTTATTTAAGCTAAACAAAAATCGTTCAGGGATCACCAGTTACATGGTGTGTTTACCAAAAGTGGAATGTTGACAGAAGTGCGACCCGACTATGAGTGACAAGCCAGCAAACAGCTCGACTATCACGGTTACTTTTCTACTAGGGTGGCGGCAGAGAGTTCCAATAACTCGGAAAAAAGTTTCATATGCGAAATACCATTCTTAATTATTTCATAGCATTATACATCATGTAATTATTCAGAAGTAAGATATATTAGCGGAATTTAATACAATAAAGGATGGCCAATAAGTGTATATATGGAGGGGCAACACGTTATTTTTTCGAAAAAAAAAACAAACATGCATTCTTTCACTGAATATCGTTTTTGTCTTAGCAAATAATGTGGACGCTGATCAAATGCCGCATCTGAGTCTGCACTGTTTGCAAAAATACTGTTCCTAAAGCCAATAATAAATAAAGGGTTAATAATGTCTGCGAATAATCTGGTCGTTTTATAAACACTTTCATTAAGTGAGTGAATAGCTATTCCTACAAAAGTAAACGCGAGAGCAAGGTGTGTTCGAAACGTCATATGTGCTTGGTCAAAAAAGTGAGTATGACCAGGAAACGATACAATCATAGATAGTCTAAGACCACAGGACAACCCACCACCGTGAGGTAAACACAGACCACTGACAGCTACACGACAACAGACTGCATTTTAATGAAAAATGTTTATGGGAATCATTCCAGAGGTGTGTGTGTGTGTGTGTGTGTGTGTGTGTGTGTGTGTGTGTGTGTGTGTGTGTGTGTGTGTGTGTGTGTGTGTGTGAATTCCCGTCAACAGCTTAGGTAAATCGAGCCAGTGCCATGGCTTTAAGTCGCATCTGACAAACTGAAGAAGCCGGATAACCGTAATTTATCTCAGCGATTGCTAAAGTCAGTCTAAGTATGGGTTCTCAATCCCCACCACCTCGTCTACCCCTACTAACAAACACACGCACGCACGTGTTAGTGTGCATCTCCATACCCAACATATCAGCGAAAATCATTTACAACCACATCACTCTGTCTGGCATATAAAAAGTATCGGCGTGTGTAGTAGTGTTTGTGCATGCACTGGGTTTCCTTCGTTTAAACTCGGCTTTTCCAATGGAGACTAGAGTTTTTGTATACAAGGTACTATTTGGGCCAAGGTTTAGGGTGTGCAGAAACAGTTTGACTCCCTGTCTGACAGTTATGAAAGGTGTGAAGGTGCGGGGAAGACTACTCTGAGATGGGAATGTGAGCTCTTGGCCAACCAGAATTGTGTTAATGTAATGGGATCTCAGCTGTTCAGAGCTTCAGGAAATACAGAAACAGGCTTCTCTAGCCTTATTTATATTGCCTTTATAACAGCCTGGCAATCAGTTATCAAAGAGGGTGCATGTCAGTGCTAGTGGGGTCCCGCCCAAATCGATGTCGCCGCCAAATGCTTATTTGGACGGTTGATTTGGGGGGGGGGGGGGATTGGCTGAAGATGTTATTGCGGAGACGTTTGTGGGTTGAAGCTCAAATACACTACCCTCTGTGTTTTGGCCGAGTCAGGTGGTGGTATATATTTCCCTAGGAACTTCTCGTAACTTAAATAGTTTAAACTGCAGATCGCCAATATAACCAAGAGCAGAATCTGAAGGGTCACTAGTTCGAGACTCACGGGGGCCAATATGTTCTGCTTAGAACTGGTTCCTTCCAGAAATTCATGAAACGTCCCGATACATGTATGACTGAAAGATTGTTGGCTGATGCGTAAACCTTCAGCACAGACAAAAAACATTTCGACATTCTTTGAACACAGTCGGTTGGCCCAATAAAGCCTAGCACCCATATAAGGGAGTTTGTCCAACATAGACACAAGGAAGATGGTGAATGAAAAAAGGTCTGATTAGGGTCTACACTGTTTGCTTACATGATACAACAATTTCTGTAAAAGGATAAATATCATTGTCGTTACATGTAACAACACTAAACTCCCTTTAAAGACATATGCGGCTATTTCCAATGCGCACCTTTCCCACGTCTGGAAACGGGTAAAGTTCTCTGGGTCCTGTCTTTCGACCATTAATGGATTCGGATCAAGTCAGCTTTCCAATATTCTTATGTCATATCGGTGTCTCGACATTTTCTTGACAAAATACAGTGATTAAAGTGTGTCCGAAATATCTATTGACATCGTATCAGAACGATCGTTTCAGCACTAAAGACAGATAAATGTAGCTCAGTCGAAATCAAACGACGTACACAATACGATAGTGGCCGAGTCTCTAGTATTTGTACGGTTATTTAAAGCGGCGCTCGACCTGACCTCGTGGTCTAGTGGTTAGCGTGTCTGGCTCCAAAGCCAGAGGACCAGGATCGATTACCGGGTGCGCACATTTTTTCAATGTGTTTTTTTTTTCTCTTTTTTTTTAACATTTTAATGCTAAATTGCTTCATTTACTAGTAAAATGGCATCATCAAAACGACCAAAATGGTCATTCCTGAATTTTTATATTGAATTACGCATGAAACTTATGGGGGTGGGGTTAAATTTGGCCCTCTCGACAGAGAATTAGTTCGGTGACCCCAAATTTTTATTATTTTTTCTGAAAGGTATTATTATAGTCCATGAATTAAAAATAAAATTTTAAGATTTTCAACATCAGATTTTTTAATACATGATTTATGCTAAAAACAAATTCCAATTTTCGATGAATTACAAAAAAAATATCGTGCAGTATCTTGTCACAGCATGGAATAACAAATAAACTTGCACATTTTCTAAAAGGTTTAAGGTCATGGGCAATAATTTAAGTTAAAAGAAAGAAGCGGGCTGAAGATTACAACCGTTTTAGCACGACATTTAGGACTTGTGTTATTATAGTATATCTTTAGAAAATTGGCCAAATGCTGAAAACTTCAATATGAGATTCTGAAAAAATAAGCACGGTGACATATCCTTTTTATTTCAATAACGGATAGCCCATGCATAAAAGAATCTGTATGCAAAGTATTGAAAATATTTCAACATGGGAAGTATTTAATAGCATATGTCCTTAACGTCAGTTTAAACAGTACTGATCAATGGATTTACCGATCTACACTGTTCCAGGTAGCCGCCTAAGTAGAAAATCAATATTGAGTGCCAACTTGATAGCTGCTCTAATTGAGACACCGGACGGGAAAGGATGACCGTAAAAACTATTTTTAGAACGAATTTCTACCAAAACGGGGTCTCTGGATTCACAGTCAAGCACATTGAAGATTGCACCAGCGGTCCCACCAGTGTATTGTGAAAAACAGGTCTTTTTGACATCCCAAAGTGTCGAAAACTATAAAATGTTATTATGTGATATCATATAAAACACCATTTTGGACTACATATGCACATTCTACAGTCCCAGTGAAAAAAGACCACTTGAGCATTAGACTAGGGATCGAAGGGATGCTAGTTTGAGGCTCGCGGCCGGCGGAGTCACTATTGTGTCCTTCAGAAAGACAATGTTATCCACTGACGTAAAGCTCCAAAACAAACGAAAAAAATATGAACTTAAAAAAATATATGTATATTAGGTAGGAATCGAACCATCGACCACTTGCATTGGAGTCAGTTGTTCTAACCACTAGGCCACAGAGACTGTTGTAAAGATTGTCTCTTACTTTGTTTTACTATTTTGAACTTATTTGTAACTTTTGACGAGTACAACTATCCATAACAGTGATAATACGTCATTGTATGCGCATGAATAATTTTCTAAGCGAGGCGGATCTAGTTTCCATTAACATTTGTTTCAATCAAATTACAAATAATCATGAAAAATATTTAAGAAATACGTTAAACTAATGATGCTGAGGCTTCGGACTTTATTTTTATACGAGCAGAAGCAGCTGAAGATGTAGCACATTTGTTGTGTTTTTTAAATGTTGTTAAGTAATAATTGAATCCGCCACCATTCCTTAGTCATAAACTTTAGTCTTAGTCGTTAGTCAATTCTTATTTGTACTAGTCCACTAGAAGGTAGTCAGTAGGCTAACACAACCAAAATCATTCACATACATGTATAATAAAGTATATGATAATAACATTTACACCAATAATAATAAAATGAGAACCAAGTGGAAGATCCCTGGGCTGTAAAATACCATCACTGTAAATGCAGAGCGAAATAATTTCATCATTTAAACCCCTACATACCTAAATAGACAAAATAACTTTAGTTTCAACTAACTAGACTAGATAGGTGTTTGGACTGGGCTATAATAGAGAATCAAATGCCTGACTCACTAGCGAGCAATTAGTGAGGGAAGCTTTGGCTAGAAACTAAGATGTCTGCAGCATTATATATTGGCTTGACTTCAGAATGATATAAACTTTGAATTACTTCAAGTAGATGTGATAGTGCTAGCTACATCATTAACATAACCTAGTAAGGTTGACTGCAGCAAATACGTCATTTGTCAAGATCAAGTCGAAAAGTTGATGTTGTCTGTGAAAACAGAGGATTCTGGTCTAAATATCTTTTTTAAATCGTATACAAATTAATGAGATGTATAGCCTTTTAAGCTTATTGTTACTTGATGAAAAGGAGAAAGGTCAAAACGAAACTTTGATATCTCTATTACAGACTTAATAGGATTCCTCACTAAAATTTGAGGTAAACAAATGACATTTTATTCAATGGCAATTCTACAAAGGACAGTTTTAGTTTGAATAGATACAAAAATTCTTTGCATCTCATTTTGACCATATCCATTTTATATAGAACATATTTTATAAGGATATCTGTATAAGCGTCTGATAAAAATTGGCATACATCGTAAATGTCAGGTTGGATGTCCCCTTTACAACATAATGCTTTTCTTGAAAATCATTTTCATAACTTCAAACAACCTCAAAATATTTTCTAACTGAAAATACAAATACATTTCTTTTTTTTCTAAAACTAATTACAACCCATCTTGAATACCATCTAATAATAAGTTGAAATAAAAAAAATCTGATATTTGGTCCCTTGTTTGTGTGAACTTTTCTACTGAATTACATAAGGCTTTGCATAAAACTTTATAATTTGTCAAGATAGTGTTAACACCACTGTTGAAGATGCAAAATGTCACAGCCACCTCGAGACTGTGTCCTAGATATTGTGTTTTTGATGGCCTAAATGACAATTTTTGAGACAAATTAGTATTGTTCATTGCAAAATAAGTAAAAATAAATGAAGACAACATATTGGCTTGCAAATGTATGAGCTTAAAATAATTCTCTTAGGTCACAACTGTGTTCATTATACCTTGTGTACCCTGGCTATACATTGTAATGATGACCCAGGGTATACATTGCTGTGACCTATCTACACACTCTCTACATTTATTATACCTTGTGCATCCTGGATACACATTGTTATGATGCCAGGGTATACATTGCTGTGACCTATCTATATACTAACTGTGTTCATTATAACTTGTCTACTCTAGATCCAAATTGTTTTGATGACCCAGGGTATAAATAGCTGTGACCTACCTATATAATGACTGTATTCATTATACCTTGTGTACTCTGGATACACATTATTATGATGACGCAGGGTAAACATTGCTGTGACCTATCTATATACTAACTGTATTCATTATACCGTATGAACCCCGTCGACACACACAGTTATGATGACCCAGGGAAAACATTGCTGTGACCTATCTATATACTTACTGTATTCATTTAACCTTGTGTACCCTGGAGACACATTGTTATGATGACCCAGGGTATACATTGCTGTGACCTATGTACATATACTATCTACATTCATTATACCTTGTGTATCCTGGATACACATTGTTACGATGACCCAGGATATACATTGCTGTGACCTCTCTTAATACTAACTGTGTTTATTATACCTTGTGTATTCTCGATACATATTGTTATGATAACCCAGGATATACATTGCTGTGACCTATCTATGTACAAACTCTGTTCATTTTACCTTGTGTATCTTGGATACACATTGATATGATGACCCTGGGTATACATTGCTGTGACCTATCTATATACTAACTGTGTTCATTATACCTTATGTGCCCTGGCTACACATTGTTATGATGATCCAGGGTATACATTGCTGTGACCAATCTATATACTTACTTTGTTCATTATATCTTGTGTATCCTGGATACACATTGTTACGATGACCCAGGGTATACATTGCTGTGACCTATCTACATACTAACTGTGTTCATTTTACCTTTTGTGCCCTGCCTACACATTTTTATGTTGATCCAGGGTATACATTGCTGTGACCTATCTATATACAAACTGTATTTATTATATCTTGTGTACCCTGGCTATCCATTGTTATGATGATCCAGGGTATACGTTACTATGACCTATCTATATACTAAATGTGTTCATTATACCTTGTGTATCCTGGATACACATTGTTATGATGACCCAGGATATACATTGCTGTGACCTATCTATACACTATACCTTATGTATCATGGATACACATTGTTATGATGACCCAGGGTATACATTGCTGTGACCTATCTATATACAAACTGTGTTCATTATACCTTGTGTATCCTGGATACACATTGTTATGATGACCCAGGGTATACATTGCTGTGACCTATCTACATACTAACTGTGTTCATTTTACCTTTTGTGCCCTGCCTACACATTGTTATGATGATCCAGGGTATACATTGCTGTGACCTATCTATATACAAACTATTTTAATTATATCTTGAGTACCCTGGCTATCCATTGTTATGATGATCCAGGGTATACATTACTGTGACCTATCTATTTACTAAATGTGTTCATTATACCTTGTGTATCCTGGATACACATTGTTATGATGACCCAGGATATACATTGCTGTGACCTATCTATACATTATACCTTATGTATCCTGTATACACATTGTTATGATGACCCAGGGTATACATTGCTGTGACCTATCTATATACTTACTGTGTTCATATACCTTGTGCATCCTAAATACATTGTTATGATGACCCAGGGTATACATTGCTGTGAACTATCTATATACTAACTGTGTTAGTTATAACTTGTGTTCTTTGGATACAAATTGTTTTGATGACCCAGGGTATACATTGCTGTGACCTACCTATATAATAACTGTATTCATTATTCCTTGTGTACTCTGAATTCACATTCTATGATGACCCAGGATAAACATTGCTGTGACCTATCTATATACTAAGTGATTTTCATTTTACCCTGTGCACCCTGGATAAACATTGTTATGATGATCCAGGGTATACATTGCTGTGACCTTTCTATATACTTACTGAATTCATTATACCTTGTGTACCCTGGATACACATTGTTATGATGACACAGGGTATACATTGCTGTGACCTATCTATATACTATCTACATTCGTTTTACCTTGTATATCCTGGATACACATTGTTATGATTACCCAGGGTATACATTGCTGTGACCTATCTATATACGCTCTACATTCATTATACCTTGTGTACCACAGATACACTTTGTTATGATGGCCCAGGGTATACATTGCTGTGACATATCTATATATTAACTGTGTTCATTATAACTTTAGAACCCCATCTACAAACACAGTTAGGATGACCCAAGGTTGAATTTGCTGTGACCTTTTTTATAAAAACTGTATATTCATTATACGATGTGTACCCTGGATACACATTGTTATGATGACCCAGGGTATACATTGCTGTGACCTATCTATATACTAACTGTATTCATTATACCTTGTGTACGCTGGATACACATTCTTATGATGACCCAGGGTATACATTGCTTTGACCTATTTATATACAAACTGTGTTCATTATACCTTGTGTATCCTGGATACACATTGGTATGATAACCCAGGGTATACATTGCTGTGACCTATCTATATACTATCTACATTCATTATACCTCGTGTATCCTGGATACACATTGTTTTGATGACCCAGGGTATACATTGCTATGCCCTATTTATATACTAACTATGTTCATTATACCTTGTGTATCCTCTACACACATTGTTATGATGACCCAGGGTATACATTGCTGTGACCTATCTATACACTAACTGTGTTTATTATACCTTATGTATCATGGATACACATTGTTATGATGACCCAGGGTATACATTGCTGTGACCTATCTATATATTAACTGTGTTCATTATACTTTGTGTACCCTGGATACACATTATTATGATAACCCAGGGTATACATTGCTGTGACCTATCTATATACTAACTGTGTTCATTATACCTTATGTACCCTGGATACACATTGTTATGATGACCCAGGATATATATTGCTGTGACCTATCTATATACTAACTGTGTTCATTATACCTTGTGTATCCTGGATACGCATTGTTATGATGACCCAGGGTATACATGGCTGTGACCTATCTATAAACTAACTGTGTTCATTATACCCTGTGTACCCTAGCTACACATTGTAATGTTGACCAATGGTATAAATTGCTGAATATAATTGATATATACATTGCTAATATCCATCTATATACTATCTTTATTCATTATACCTTGTGTATCCAGGATACACACTGTTATGATAACGCAGGGTATACATTGCTGTGACCTATCTATATACTAACTGTATTCATTATACCTTATGTATCCTGGATACACATTTTTATGATGATACAGGTTACATTGCTGTGACCTGTCTATATAATTACTGTGTTCATTATACCTTGTGTATCCTGAATACACATTGTTATGACGACCAAGGGTATACATTGCTGTGACCTATCTATATAAAAACTTTGTTCATTATAACTTGTGTACTCTGGATACACATTTTAATGATGATACAGGTTACATTGCTGAGACCTGTCTATATAATTACTGTGTTCATTATACCTTGTGTATCCTGAATACACTTTTTTATGATGACCCAGGGTATACATTGCTGTGACCTATCGATATAATAACTGTGTTTAGAAATAGCTAGTGTACCCTGGATACACATTGTTATGATGAGCCAAGGTATACATTGCTTTGATCTATCTATATACTATCTACATTCATCATACCGTGTGTATCCTGGATACACATTTTTTAGATGACCCAGGGTTTACATTGCTGTGACCTATCTATATAATAACTGTGTTTATTATACCTTGTGTACTCTGGATACACATTGTTTTGATGACCCAGGGTGTACATTGCTGTGACCTATCTATATAATAACTGTGTTTATTATACGTTGTGTACTCTGGATACACATTGTTTCGATGACCCAGGGTATACATTGCTGTGACCTATCTATACACTCTCTACATTCATTATACCTTGTGCATCCTGGATACACATTGTTATGATGACTCAGGGTTTACATTACTGTGACCTATCTATATACTAACTGTGTTCATTATAGCTTGTCTACTCTGGATACAAATTGTTTTGATGACCCAGGGTATTAATTGCTGTGACCTACCTATATAATAACTGTATTCATTATACCTTGTGTACTTTGGATACATATTATTATGATGACCCAGGGTAAACATTGCTGTGACCTAACTATATACTTAGTGTATTCATTATACCTTGTGAACCCCATCTACACACACATTTATGATGACCCAGGGTATACATTGCCGTGACCTATCTATATAATAACTGTATATTCATTAAACCTTGTGTACCCTGGATACACAATGTTATGATGACCCAGGGTATACATTGCTGTGACCTATCTATATACTAACTGTATTCATTTAACCTTGTGTACCCTAGAGACACATTTTTATGATGACCCAGGGTATACATTGCTGTGACCTATGTATATACTATCTACATTCATTATACCTTGTGTATACTGGATACACATTGTTATGATGACCCAGGGTATACATTGCTGTGACCTATCTATATACTAACTGTGTTCATTATACCTTGTGTACCCTGGATACACACTTTTATGATGACCCAGGGTATACATTAATGTGACCTATCTATATACTAACTGTGTTCATTATACTTTGTGAACCCTGGATACACATTGTTATGATGACCCAGGGTATACATGGCTGTGACCTATCTATATACTGACTGTGTTCATTATACCTTATGTACCCTGGATACACATTGTTATGATGACCCAGGATATATATTGCTGTGACCTATCTATATATAAACTGTGTTCATTATACCTTGTGTATCCTGGATACGAATTGTTATGATGACCCAGGGTATACATTGCTGTGACCTATCTATAAACTAACTGTGTTCATTATACCTTGTGTACCCTGGCTACACATTGTAATGTTGTCCAATGGTATACATTGCTGAATATAATTGATATATACATTGCTAATATCCATCTATATACTATCTTTATTCATTATACCTTGTGTATCCAGGATACACACTGTTATGATAACGCAGGGTATACATTGCTGTGACCTATCTATAAACTAACTGTATTCATTATACCTTATGTTTCCTGAATACACATTTTTATGATGATGCAGGTTACATTGCTGTGACCATATCTATATAATTACTGTGTTCATTATACCTTGTGTATCCTGAATACACATTGTTATGATGACCAAGGGTATACATTGCTGTGACCTATCTATATAAAAACTTTGTTCATTATAACTTGTGTACTCTGGATACACTTTGTTATGATGACCAAGGGTATACATTGCTGTGACCTATCGATATAATTACTGTGTTCAGAAATAGCTTGTGTACCCTGGATACACATTGTTATGATGACCCAGGGTATACATAGCTGTGATCTATCTATATACTATCTACATTCATTATACCTTGTGTATCCTGGATACACATTTTTATAATGACCCAGGGTTTACATTGCTGTGACCTATCTATATAATAACTGTGTTCATTATACCTTGTGTATCTGGATACACATTGTTTTGATGACCCAGGGTGTACATTGCTGTGACCTATCTATATAATAACTGTATTAATTATACCTTGTGTACTCAGGATACACATTGTTATGATCACCCAGTGTATACATTTCTGTGACCCATCTATATGTTCTGCGCAAAGTGAGAATCTGGACAATTCCGGAAACGCTCTGCGCAAAGTGAGAATTCCTAAATTGGCGGACAGAGTGAGAATTCTTACTTTGCACGGTACAATTCCGGAATTGCTCGTGCGCAAAGTGAGAATCGGGACAAAGTGAGAATCGTATATTCATAATATGTTTTGCAGGTAAAATTGATATGGAACAGAGGTTTCCAAACTTTTACTAAGTCATGCAATTGCATATTCGCCTTTAAGGTTAATCAGCTGAGATGAGGAAGGGGTAAACGGTATTATGGCAGGATTCTAACTTTACTGTGTTCTGGGTGCTGCGGTGTCAAAATAGAAGGGGAACCATCATTAGTCTATTAAAATGACGATCAACAAAGAAAATATGCCGCAAAGCCTGACTTGTTTCACACTCGCAGTGCTACATTTGTAATTATTATAATTATTATTTATCTTCTTTCTTTATGCACTCACTGTATTTGCGCAAAATGCCGAGGTCGAACTCTAAAAGTATATGTAGGGGAGAAGTGCTGTGTAAAATACCAGACTGCTTACTTTGAAGCATGCGACTGACGAGAAAAAGGTTAATATTTACGGTAGGTCTGACTACCATCTTCGATGCATGTTTGCGAAAGTTGGGGGTACATATACTAATGTCCGCATCGGCACTGTACATACATGTGTTTGCTCGTCTTTTTGTTCATCAGACCCCAAACCCCTTATAACTTTCTATATTTAAGATCTGTTGATACCTCAAACTTTGTACTAAAACATATTATGACCTCACTGTCGGACCCTCCTTGTTTAATAGAACATGAGCTTTACGTTGAAAACGCTGTTTGGATTCTTCATACATTGTTCACACGGGAATGTTCATCTAATGAGCGTGTCCCTCCCAGTGGGGAGGGGTGGGGGGGGGGTACTCTGATATTTTCATACATACATAGGCTTGGGCCATTCAACTGGGCTCAAAATTTTGAATTTCAATACTTTTTTGGGGGGTTTTCAGAAAAATGAATTTTTTTAGGGGTGCTTGAAATTCCTGATATTTTTGGTTGAACGGTAGATGCGGGGCCCGAGCCTACATATGAAGAACAAATCAGAGTACCCCCCCCCCCCCCCCGGGTCTTCGTGCGGTGTTATGTCGACTGAAGGGCCCATTTGAACGAGAAACAAAATGTGGATCCTGATGAGCTGACTAATCAAAAATCGCTTATCAAAAAAAAAAAAAAAAAAAAAAAAAAAAAAAAAACGGTAGAAACTGAGTAACCAATACTTTTCAAGTTTTGAATTTAGAATATCTAGTATCTTAAATAACGAATATATAACTCAATCCAAGATTTAAATCTTTTGAATAGCGAATCTCGAACTTCAAACTCAACCCAATATTCAAATTTTGAATGTTTTATATCGAAAACATGCAAAGCTTTTGAATTTCGAATATCAAACTCAATCCAACATTAAAATCTTTTGAATTTTTAATACCGAATATCAAGCTCAATTCAACATTCATTTTTTTAAATATCTAATGTCGAATATTTGACAAATAGAATTTGAATTTTGGATTGATTTCGTCTTTTGGTATTCGAGATTCAAAAAAAAAAAGATTATTGGATTCAGATTCTAAAATTGAATGTTGGATTTAACATTCTATATTCGAGATTTAAAAGCAAATAATAATGTTGAATTGAGTTTTATAATCGTTATTCGTAAGTAAAAATGTGAAATTGAATATCGAGCATCAAACCAATTTTGGTTAAACAGGATTTAGATTTGTTTCTAATACACCTCTAAACGGATGACGAAGACCCTGATCAGTCCGACATACATGTGGCTGATGACTAGCTTGGGCCTAGATAATTAATTAATAATTTATTACAGTCCGTTTAAAGGCCATCGAAGATCCCGAGCAGCCCGCCTTGGCCTCACAGGTCTTTTTTGTAAATTTGGTAGTTTCTAATAAACACCGATAAACAGGTAACATTTGGAGACAATACCGAAACTCCGCCCACTGTAGAGAGATTAACTGACCACGTGACCTTCATGCCACGCCTTAAGCATCGTTTCATTGGTTCCGGTTATTTTATTTTTACACCTAAATTATTTTATTCATGCCTCAAAAAACGAAATTAGCAATAAAGATAAATAAATGCTAAATTAGCAGATTGCCGATATACTTGTACTCTTTTGGCATTTACTGAAAAATGTAATAAGATAAAAGAAAAAAAAATCTAACAACATTGTATCTAAAACTTGGTTGAATAAATTTTGACTCCCCCATGGTGATTGAAATGTCAGTATAATCCCTGATCAAATTGCATTCTAATTTGCGCTTAGACTGTATGATAAGGCATATTTATCGGAATATTTAGGGTAAATACGGAAACGATCACAAAAAAATATGTCATAAGCAAAAACTCAAGTGGTTAGCCTTTTTATTTCAGCTAGATGGGTCTGAAATCACTTGTACTTTTATAAATAAAACTACACTTAAAACGCTTATTTTCTTAAAAAATATAATTTTTACATTTTTGAACCCAAAAATCGTGAAGTGATAGAAAATTATTTCAAAGCATCGCTTAATTTTAGCCGATTGAAAGGCACATATTTGGACAAAATTCAATTTCAATATCGTAGTAATTGGGGCGTCAGAAAAATGAAATTGAAAAGTGGACACATAAATTATGTTCAGTGTATACCCTTTACAACAGAATGGGGTAATCTCTGTCAAACTTCCCAGGATGCACGTAAAATCGGGGCACTGTCGGCCTGTCAGTGAAACGCCATCCAAATGGCGTTTCGCTGGCGGGCCGATAGTGGCCCGCGATTGGATGCTGACCGGGTTTACTCTTGGATCATATATCAAATAAAAGCCTGCTAATCTGTAGCAATGGGTAACGATAAACATGAATGGACAATCTTACGCATGTATGATAAAACAAACAGGATAGACCAATCCATGTGAGTTGAATTCAAAGCTTTGTTTTGTTTAATATGACTCTTTACGCCCCATCAACAATCTTTTAGTTAAACAGGACCGGGTCTTCCTTGGTTAAACCAGTACTAAGTTAGGATAAATGTGTCTTGCTCAAGGACCACAACGCAGCGACGCCGGTGAGGCTCGAACCCGCGGACTCTCGGTCTCTGAATTCAAAGTTATATTTGATTTAAACTCTGATATTATTTTTCTTGTGATGATTTCATTGTGTTATTTCATGGGTTGTGCGTGTGTTCTGAAAGCTATCTCACGGGCATAAGAGAGAGGATTATCGCTCGTACATGCGAATAAACCACACATTAACTTGCGTATTCCACCGGCATGGACATGCACTGTGTGCGTTGCGTGATATATGACGATCATTGAAATAATGAAGCCAACATTATGCACGCCTACCAAACTCTCGTATGCTCAACATCTGGTTAAATATTAAAAACAATTCCTCCAGGAAGAGAATTAAAAATCGGGGAATTTCATGCAACAGACTATACATTCCTACGTTCGTGGTTTAAATTTGAGGTCAGAAAAATCTCTCGTTTTGTCAGATTTACATTTCGTGTAAAGTAGGTGTACCAGATTTCGACAGGAACGTGTTTATCGCGCGAAAAGTAAATATGACCTAATGAGAAAGAATACTTTCTGAGCTCGCATTTATACCACAAACGCAGGAATACATAGGCTGTTGCATGACATTCCCCGATTTTTTATTTTCTTCATAGAGCAGTTGTTTTTTAATATTCAACCAGATGTTGAGCATTCGAGCGTTTGGTAGGCGTGTTATGTATCGAGTTAACCTGCGATTCTCCGCTTGTCCATTTTCTCTTTTCCGCAACATTTCTTCTGCCCAGTACATCCATCCGTCCGTCTTAGACAAACACTCAAAATATTATTTAATTTACTGACTTCTCGGATAAATGATATTTATGTTTTCATCAAAAAGTTGTCGCTATTTAAAAAAGGTCATGCTGTTTTCCTTATCATAATCGTTCTCTCGCTCTCTCCTTCTCTCTCTCTCTCTCTCTCTCTCTCTCTCTCTCTCTCTCTCTCTGGCTGTAACTTGTACGGACAGCCGTTTTATTTTAAGCCAAAATTTTGCTGACATCATCTATAAACTAGTGATGCCCGGAAAACTGTTGAATAAAGTACTTACGGACATCACTCACATTTGGAATATTTATTTAAATAATAAAGTGTGATCTGCCCATCTCTCTCTCTCTCTCTCTTTCTCTCTCTCTCTCTCTCTCTCAAAACTTGCGAATTTGATACATAATAAGCTATACCCGGATTAACCTAACTCAATATATCATATCTCTCTCTCTCTCTCTCTCTCTCTCTCTCTCTCTCTCTCTCTCTCTCTCTCTCTCTCATAGTTGCATACAGGATAATCACGGTAATGCAGAACATTCAAACAGTGCAAACAAAATGTAATTGTGTTTGAAGTGGCTGCCGTCGGATTATATTCGAGTTTGAAAATGAAAAATACACCTCTCTGCAAACGGTCAAAGTTAAAATGGGACTCCCATACATGTTCACCAAATTCTCACTTTGTCCAGCCCATTCCTACATTGCGCAGGGCCTGATTATAACAAAAATCGATAAAATATCCCTTGCGCAATTCTAGAATTGTCCGGTACAATTCCGGAATCGGCGGACAAAGTAGGAATTCTCACAATGCGCAGGTACAATTCCGGAATTGTACCGATTCTCACTTTGTGCTGAACATATACACTCTCTACATTTATCATACCTTGTGCATCCTGGATACACATTGTTATGATGACTCATGGGTATACATTGCTGTGACCTATCTATATACTCACTGTGTTCATTATAACTTGTCTACTCTGGATACGAATTGTTTTGATGACCCAGGGTATAAATTGCTGTGACCTACCTATATAATAACTGTATTCATAATACCTTGTGTACTTTGGATACATATTATTATAATGACCCAGGGTAAACATTGCTGCGACCTATCTATATACTAACTGTATTCATTATACCTTGTGAATCCCGTCTACACACACAGTTATGATGACCCAGGGTATACATTGCCTTGACCTATCTATATAATAAATGTATATTCATTAAACATTGTGTACCCTGGATACACAATGTTATGATGACCCAGGGTATACATTCCTTTGACCTATCTATATACTAACTGTATTCATTTAACCTTGTGTACCCTGGAGACACATTGTTATGATGACCCAGGGTATACATTGTTGTGACCTATGTATATACTATCTACATTCATTATACCTTGTGTATCCTGGATACACATTGTTATGATGACCCATTTTATACATTGCTGTGACCTATCTGTATACTAACTGTGTTCATTATACCTTGTTTACCCTGGATACACACTTTTATGATGACCGAGGGTAAACATTGCTGTGACCTATCTATATACTAACTGTATTTATTATACCGTAAGGACCCCGTCTACACACACAGTTATGATGACCAAGGGTAAACATTGCTGTGACCTATACTAACTGTGTTCATTATACCTTGTGTATCCTGGATACACATTACTATGATGACCCAGGGTATACATTGCTGTGACCTATCTATATACTAACTGTGTTCTTTATACCTTGTGTATCCTGGATACATATTGTTATGATAACCAAGGGTATACATTTCTGCGACCTATCTATATGCAAACTGTGTTCATTATACCTTGTGTATCCTGGATACACATTGTTATGATGACCCAGGGTATACATTGCTGTGACCTATCTATATACTAACTGTGTTTATTATACCTTGTCTGCCCTTGCTACACATTGTTATGATGATCCATGGTATACATTGCTTTGACCTATGTATATACAAACTGTGTTTATTATGCCTTGTCTGCCCTGGCTACACATTGTTATGATGACCCAGGGTATACATTGCTGTGACCTATCTATATAATAACTGTATATTCATTAAACCTTGTGTACCCTGGATACACAATGTTATGATGACCCAGGATATACATTGCTGTGACCTATCTATATACTTACTGTATTCATTTAACCTTGTATACCCTGGAGACACATTGTTATCATGACCCAGGGTATACATTGCTGTGACCTAACTATAAACTAACTGGGTTCATTATACCTTGTGTACCCTGGCTACACATTGTATTGATGACCAATGGTATACATTGCTGAATATAAGTGATATATACATTGCTAATATCCATCTATATACTATCTACATTCATTATACCTTGTATATCCTGGATACACATTGTGATGATGGCCCAGGGTATACATTGCTGTGACCTATCTATATACTTACTGTGTTCATCATAACTTGTGTATCCTGGATACGCATTGTTATGGTGACCAAGGGTATACATAGCTGTGACCTATCTATATACTAACTGTATTCATTATACCTTGTGTATCCTGGATACACATTGTTATGATGGCCCAGGGTATACATTGCTGTGACCTATCTATATACTAACTGTGTTCATTATACCTTGTGTACACCTGGATACACATTGTTATGATGACCCAGGGTATACATTGCTATGACCTATCTATATACTAAATGTATTCATTATACCGCAAGAACCCTGTCTACACACATTGTTATGATGACCCAGGGTATACATTGCTGTTACCTATCTATATACTAACTGTACTCATTATACCTTGTGAACCCCGTCTACACATTGTAATAATGACCCAGGGTATACATTCTTTGGCCTATCTATATACTCTCTACATTCATTATACCTTGTATATCCTGGATACGCATTGTTATGATGACCCAGGGTATACATTGCTGTGACCTATCTATATACTATCTGTGTTCATCATAACTTGTGTATTCTGGATCCACATTGTTATGATGACCCAGGGTAAACATTGCTGTGACCTATCTACAGTCAAACCTCGATTATCCGAAGTGCCAGGGACCGCAGGAATCCTTTCGAATAATCGGTAGTTCGAATGATCGAAAACGGGAATTTTCGGATATTTTCGGAAAAGCTCGGATGCTTTCATAGAGCGTCATTGTTTTACCAGAGTTTGCAACTTCAACTCATGTACGGAACATCTGCCAAAGCATTAGATAAAATGAGCTCCTTGGAGGTTGTGGCCTCATCGTCTCTTATGCTTGCAGGTCTAAGAACGCAGAAAATAAAGAAAATCAGATCTTTATTGACATCCATCATATACATGGTAACAACATAGAATAAAGGTTAAATGTAAATAGACGAACCATATTTACTGACGAAATATTGTCTCATTTATCTCCTGTCTCCTGTCATTAGGTCTCCATCCGAGCTAGCACACAACGCCAGGCCATCAACGGCCCACCAGCGATAGGCCATTGAGATGAAATATCACTGGCAGGCCGTTGGTGGCCCGACGTTGTGTGCTTTTTGGCTTGTAATACTGTATATACTAACTGTATTTATTAAACCGTAAGGACCCCGTCTACACACACAGTTATGATGGCCGAGGATATACATTGCTGTGAACACCATAACAATGTGTATCCAGGATACACAAGTTATAATGAACACAGTGAGTATATAGATAGGTCGCAGCAATGTATACCTTGGGTCATTATAACAATGTGTAGCCAGGGTACACAAGGTATAATGAATACAGTTAGTATATAGATAGGTCACAGCAATGTATACCCTGGGTCATCATAACAATGTGTATCCAGGGTACACAAGGTATAATGAATAACCAGTTATTATATTGATAGGTCACAGCAATGTATACCTTGGGTCATCATAACTGTGTGTGTAGACAGGGTTCTTACCGTATAATGAATGCCACGCCAGAAATGCACATTGACGGCCGCCATCTTGAATTTCAAAATGGCGACCTGTTTTCATGTAAAGCCTGTTAACCTGGATATCAATTTGCAATAAACTTTTCTTTGAAGCTAGTGGAAGTGTCTTTTTTAACAATAAAACATTTGAAATTATCTGACATCACATGTAGATGGGCATAGCATCCAAGATGGCCGCCATTTTTTAAGATGGCCAACATTTTTTATTTTTTAAATCAAGTTTAATCCTTCCAATACTTCCATGCATCCAACTTCAACAGAAATTCCTCCATATACTCATACTTGATCACCAGATCATCTTTGCACAACAGCAACGTTGACCAGCCTGTTCTTAATTCCGTGAAGAGAGCCTCTTTTATAACAATTAAGAGCAGTGGATTCAGAACAGAGCACTGATGAACATCAACACCAAAACTTCGCACTGCTACAATTGCCAAAAATTGCCCTCCTTTTCATGTCTTTGATCAGTCGCCCCAGCTGCTCGTTGATTTAAAAGCATGCACACTACCTACCTGCTAGCCTTTTCTATGTGAATGAAAGCGATGTAGAATGGCTTGTTAGAAGTCTGGAGCAACTGTAGCTGGCTTAAAATGAAGACCATAGCTGTAGTGCCACCATGTCTTGACATAAATTTGCACTGCGTCAGGTCAATCTCAACTCACTGCCTGATATGTCTCTCCAATATGCACCCCAAAACCCTTGTTAATTGCTTAATTAACCTCAAGCCTCTGTTCAGAGCACCTCCTTTGCCTAAGTACACACTGTCAATTTTGCTCTCCTACCAGTTAGTTGTATTCACTCTGGAGATTAGGGTGCGCAGTAGCTCAGTGGTAGAGTGCTTGACTTGAGAACAAAAGGCTGCGGGTTCGAGCCTCACCAGCGTCACTGCGTTTTGGTCATTGAGCAAGACACATTTATCCTAGCTTAGTACTGGTTCAAGGCAGGATGACCCGTCCCTGTTTAACTGAAAGATTGTTGATGGGACGTAAAGAATCAAATCAAACAAACAAAAACTCTGGAGATTATGTCGCCGATGAGGTCCAACACCTTGACTGTTCCAGTTTCCCAAATACATGTAGAATAAAGCATCTCGATGACAAATGCTTATGATCTGTCTGCTTTGTCAGAACACATCCTGCTAACTGTTTTTGTGATAATTCCTGTACTGATCAGCTGGCTAGAGCTTCAACTTGGATTTCCTCTGGCATACCTTCTGCATTCAAATGAGTTCGAATTTGAGTAACTTCATAATGCTCTTTCCACAGTTCTTTTTACGCTTTTTTACCTAGCGACATGTTATTCCCATTTTGGCTTATATGCAATATACTAGGTAAAATCAAACAATGACCAGGAACTAATACAATTAGAGCTAACATTCTTCCTACAAAACCAAAATGGGGAAAACTAAATATACAGATAGATAGTATACAGTGGTGATGTATAGCTCTTCACTAGAAGGTAGTCAGTCGGCTAACTTAACACAACCAAAATCATTCACATGCATGTATATTAAAGTATATGATTATAACATTTACACCAATAATAATAAAATGAGAACCAAGCGGAAGATCCCTGGGCTGTAAAATACCATCGCTGTAAATGCAGAGCGAAATAATTTCATCATTTAAACCCCTACATACCTGAATAGACAAAAGAACTTTAGTTTCAACTAACTAGACTGAATAGGTGTTTGGACTGGGCTATAATGGAATCAAATGCCTGACTCACTAGCGAGCAATTAGTGAGGGAAGCTTTGGCTAGAAACTAAGATGTTTGCAACATTATATATTGGCTTGACTTCAGAATGATATAAACTTTGAATTACTTCAAGTAGATGTGATAGTGCTAGCTACATCATTAACATAACCTAGTAAGGTTGACTGCAGCAAATACGTCATTTGTCAAGATCAAGTCGAAAAGTTGATGTTGTTTGTGAAAACGGAGGATTCTGGTCTAACTATCGTTTTAAATCGTATACAAATTAATGAGATGTATAGCCTTTGAAGCTTATGGTCACTTGATGAAAAGGAGAAAGGTCAAAACGAAACTTTGATATCTCTATTTTATTCAATGGCAATTCTACAAAGGACAGTTTTAGTTTGAATAGATACAAAAATTCTTTGCATCTCATTTTGACCATATCCATTTTATATAGAACATATTTTATATGGATATCTGTATAAGCGTCTGATAAAAATTGGCATACATCGTAAATGTCAGGTTGGATGTCCCTTTTACAACATAATGCTTTTCTTGAAAATCATTTTCATAACTTCAAACAACCTCAAAATATTTTCTAACTGAAAATACAAATACATTTCTTTTTTGCTAAAACTAATAACAAAGCAATCTTGAATACCATCTAATAATAAGTTGAAATAAAAAAAAAACCCTGATATTTGGTCCCTGGTTTGTGTGAACTTTTCTACTTAATTGCATAAGGCTTTTACATAAAACTTTATAATTTGTCAAGTTAGTGTTAACACCACTGTTGAAGATGCAAAATGTCACAGCCACCTTGAAACTGTGTCCTAGATATTGTGTTTTTGATGGCCTGAATGACAATTTTTGAGACAAATTATTATGGTTCATTTGAAATAAGTAAAAATAAATGAAGACAACATATTGACTTGCAAATGTATGAGCTTAAAATAATTCTCTTAGGTCACAACTGTGTTCATTATACCTTGTGTACCCTGGCTACACATTGTTATGATGACCCAGGGTATACATTGCTGTGACCTATCTATATACTTACTGTGTTCAATATGCCTTGTGTACCCTGGAAACACATTCTTATAATGTCCCAGGGTATACATTGCTGTGACCTATCTATATACTAACTGTGTTTATTATACCTTGTGTACCCTGGAAACACGCTTTTATGATGACCCAGGGTATACATTGCTGTGACCTATCTATATACTACCTGTAATCATTATACCATGTGTACCCCAGATACACATTGTTATGATGACCCAGGGTATACATTGCTGTGACCTATCTATATACTAACTGTGTTCATTATACCTTGTGTATTTTCGATACATATTGTTATGATAACCCAGGGTATATATTGCTGTTACCTTTCTATATACAAACTGTGTTCATTATACCTTGTGTATCCTGGATACACATTGTTATGATGACCCATGGTATACATTGCTGTGACCTATCTATATACTAACTGTATTTATTATACCGTAAGGACCCCGTCTACACACACAGTTATGATGACCCAGGGTATACATTGCTGTGACCTATACTACCTGTGTTCATTATACCTTGTGTATCCTGGATACACATTACTATAATGACCCAGGGTATACATTGCTGTGACCTATCTATATACTAACTGTGTTCTTTATACCTTGTCTATCCTGGATACACATTGTTATGATGATGTGTTCATTATACCTTGTGTATCCTGGATACACATTGTTATGATGACCCCGGGTATACATTGCTGTGACCTATCTATATACTAACTGTGTTCATTATACCTTGAGTATCCTGGATACATATTGTTATGATAACCCAGGGTATACATTGCTGTGACCTATCTATATACAAACTGTGTTCATTATACCTTGTGTATCCTGGATACACATTGTTATGATGACCCAGGGTATACATTGCTGTGACCTATCAATATATTTACTGTGTTCATTATACCTTGTGTATCCTGGATACACATTGCTTTGATGATCCAGGGTATACATTGCTGTGATTTATCTATAAACTAACTGTGTATTATACCTTGTGTATCCTGGAAACACATTGTTATGATGACCCAGGATACACATTGCTGTGACCTATCTATATACAAACTGTGTTCATTATACCTTGTGTGCCCTTGCTACACATTGTTATGATGATCCAGGGTATTCATTGCTGTGAACTATCTATATACTAACTGTGTTAATTATAACTTGTGTACTCTGGATACAAATTGTTTTGATGACCCAGGGTATACATTGCAGTGACTTACCTATATAATAACTGTATTCATTATACCTTGTGTACTCTGGATTCACATTGTTATGATGACCCAGTGTAAACATTGCTGTGACCTATCTATATACTTAGAGATATTTATTATACCCTGTGTACCCTGGATACACATTGTCGTGATGACCCAGGGTATACATTGCTGTGACCTATCTATATACTCTTTACATTCGTTATACCTTATGTATCCTGGATACGCATTGTTATGATGACCCAGGGTATACATTGCTGTGACCTATCTATATGCGCTCTACATTCATTATACCTTGTGTACTACAGATACACATTGTTCTGATGACCCAGGGTATACATTGCTGTGACCTATCTTTATACTAACTGTGTTCATTATAACTTTAGAACACCGTCAACACACACAGTTATGATGACCCAAGGTATACATTGCTGTGACCTATCTATATACTAACTCTACTCATTATACCTTGTGTACGCTGGATACACAATGTTATGATGACCCAGGTTATACATTGCTGTGACCTATCTATATACTATCTACATTCATTATACCTTGTGTATCCTGGATACACATTGTTATGATGACCCAGGGTATACATTGCTTTGACCTATCTATAGACTAACTGTGTTCAGAATACCTTGTGTATCCGGGATACATATTGCTATGATGACCCAGGGTATACATTGCTGTGACCTATCTATATACAAACTGTGTTCATTATACCTTGTGTATCCTGGATACACATTGTTATGATGACCCAGGGTATACATTGCTGTGACCTATCTGTATACGAACTGTGTTCATTATACCTTGTGTACCCTGGATATATATTATTATGATCACCCAGGGCAAACATTGCTGTGACCTATCTATATACTAACTGATTTTATTATACCTTGTGAACCCCGTCTACACACACAGTTGTGATGACCAAGAATATAAATTGCTGTGACCTATCTATATAATAACTGTATATTCATTATACCTTGTGTACCCTGGCTACACATTGTTATGATGATCCAGGGTATACATTGCTGTGACCTATCTATATAATAACTGTATTCATTATACCTTGTGTACTCTGGATATATATTATTATGATCATCCAGGGTATATATTGATGTGACCTATCTATATACTAACTGATTACATTATACCTTGTGAACCCTGTCTACACACACAGTTGTGATTACCAAGAGTATAAATTGCTGTGACCTATCTATATAATAACTGTATATTCATTATACCTTGTGTACCCTGGATACATATTATTATGATGACACAGGGTATACACTGTTGTGACCTATGTAAATACTATCTACATTCATTTTACCTTGTTTATCCTGGATACACATTGTTGAGATGACCCAGGGTATACATTGCTGTGACCTATCTATATACTTACTGTGTCCATTATACCTTGTGTACCCTGGATACACACTTTTATGATGATCAAGGGTATACATTGCTGTGACCTATCTATATACTAACTGTGTTCAGAATACCTTGTGTATCCTGGATACACATTGCTATGATGACCAAGGGTATACATTGCTGTGACTTATCTATATACTAACTGTTCTTTTATATATCTTGTGTACCCCGGCTATACATTGTTATGATGATCCAGGGTATTCATTGCTGTGACCTATCTAAATACTAACTGTGTTCATTATACGTTGTGATTCCTGGATACACATTGTTATGATGACCCAGGGTATACATTGCTGTGTTCTATCTATATAATAACTTTATATTTATTATACCTTGAGTACCCTGGATACACATTGTTATGATGACCCAGGGTATACAATGCTGAATATGATTGATATATACATTGTTGTTATCCATATATATACTATCTACATTTATAATACTTTGTGTACCCTTGATACACACTGTTATAATGACCAAGGGTATACATTGCTGTGACCTATCTATATACTAACTGTATTCATTATACCTTATGTATCCTGGATACACATTTTTATTATGATACAGGTTACATTGCTCTGACCTATTTATATAATAACTGTGTTCATTATACCTTGTGTGTCCTGAATACACAAAGTTATGATGATCATGCGTATACTTTGCTGTTACCTATCTATATAAAAACTGTGTTCTTTATAACTTGTTTACTCTGGATACACATTGTTATGAAGACCCAGGGTATGCATTGCTGTGACCTATCGATATAATAACTGTGTTCATTATATCTTGTGTACCCTCGATACACATTGGTTTGATGACCTTGGGTATACATTGCTGTGATCTATCTATATACTAACTGTGTTCATTACACCTTATGTACCCTGGATACACATATTTATGATGTCCCAGGATATACATTGCTGTGACATATCTATATACTATCAACATTTATTATACCTTGTGTATCCTTGATGCACATTTTTATGATGATACAGGGTATAGATTGCTGTGACCTATCTATATAATAACTGTGTTCATTATAACTTGTGTTGATGACATTGTTTTGATGACCCAGGGTATAAATTGATGTGACCTACCTATATAATAACTAAATTCATTATAATTTGTGAAATCTGGATACACATTATAATGATGACCCAGGGTATACATTGCTGTGATCTATCTATATAATAACTGTATATTCATTATACCTTGTGAACCCTGGATATATATTGTGATAATGACCCAGGGTATACATTGCTGTGACCTATCTATATACTAACTGTATATTCATTTAACCTTGTGTACCCTGGAGACACATTGCTGCGACTTATGTTTATACTATCTACATTCATTTTACCTTGTGTATCCTGGATACACATTGTTATGATGACCCAGGGTATACATTGCTATGATCTATCTATATACTCTCTACATTCATTATACCGTGTGTACCCTAGAAACACATTGTTATAATGAACCAGGGTATACATTGCTGTGATCTATCTATACACTAACTTTATTCATTATACTGTAAGAACCCTGGGTACACACAGTTATGATGACCAATGGTATACATTGCTGTTACCTATCTATATACTGACTACATTCATTATACCTTGTGTATCCTGGATACACATTGTTATGATGACCCAGGGTATACATTGCTGTAACCTATCTATATACAAACTGTCTTCATTATACCTTGTGTACCCTGGATATACACTTTTATGATGACCCAGGGTATACATTGCTGTGACCTATCTATACACTAACTGTATTCATTATACTGTAAGAACCCAGGGTACACACAGTTATGATGACCAATGGTATTTATTGCTGTTACCTATCTATATACTGACTACATTCATTATACCTTTTGTATCCTGGATACACATTGTTATGATGACCCAGGGTACACATTGCTGTGATATATCTATATACAAACTGTCTTCATTATACCTTGTGTACCCTGGATATACACTTTTATGATGACCCAGGGTATACATTGCTGTGACCTATCTATATACTCTCTACATTCATTATACATTGTGTACCCTAGAAACACATTGTTATGATGACCCAGGGTATACATTTCTGTGACCTATCTATACACTAACTGTATTCATTATACTGTAAGAACCCCGGGTCCACACAGTTATGATGACCTATGGCATACATTGCTGTTACCTATCTATATACTGACTGCATTCATTATATCCTGTGTCTCCTGAGTACACGCTGTAATGATGACCTAGGGCTGTTAACTATCTATACGATAACTGTATATTCATTATACCTTGTGTACCCTGGATACACACTTTTATGTTGACCCAGGGTATACATTGCTGTGACCTATCTATATACTAACTGTGTTCATTTTACCTTGTGTATCCTGGATACATATTGTTATGAAAACCCAGGGTATACATTGCTGTGACCTATCTATATACTAACTGTGTTCATTATACCTTGTGTATCCTGGATACATATTGTTATGATAACCCAGGGTATACATTGCTGTGACCTATCTATATACAAACTGTGTTCATTATACCTTGTGTATCTTGGATACACATTGTTATGATGACCCAGGGTATACATTGCTGTGACCTATCTATATACTAACGGTGTTCATTATACCTTGTGTGCCCTGGCTACACATTATTATGATGGTCCAGGGTATACATTGCTGTGACCTATCTATATACTAACTGTGTTCATTATACCTTGTGTGCCCTGGCTACACATTGTTATGATGACCCAGGGTATACATTGCTTTGACCTATCTATAGACTAACTGTGTTCAGAATACCTTGTGCATCCGGGATACACATTGCTATGATAACCCAGGGTATACATTGCTGTGACCTATCTATATACTAACTATGTTCATTATACCTTGTGTATCCTGGATACACATTGTTATGATGACCCTGGGTATACATAACTAACACCTATCTATAAAATAACTGTATATTCATTATACCTTCTGTACCCTGAATAAACATTGTTATGATGAACCAGGGTATACAATGCTGTGACCTATCTATATACTAACTATATTCATTTAACCTTATGTACCCTGGAGACACATTGTTATGATGACCCAGGGTATACATTGCTAAGAACTATGTATATTCTATCTACATTCATTATACCTTGCGTATCCTGGATACACATTGTTACGATGACCCAGGGTATACATTGCTGTGACCTATCTATTTACTTACTGTGTTTATTATACCTTGTGAACCCTAGATACACACTTTTATGATGACCCAGGGTATACATTTCTGTAACCTATCTATATACTAACTATGTTCATTATACCATGTGTATCCTGGATACAAATTGTTATGATGACCCAGGGTATACATTGCTGTGACCTAAATATATACTAGCTGTGTTCATTATAACTTGTGTATTCTCGATACATATTGTTATGATAAACCAGGGTATACATTGCTTTGACCTATCTATATACAAACTGTGTTCATTATACCTTGTGTATCCTGGATACACATTGTTATGATGACCCAGGGTATACATTGCTTTGACCTATCTGCATACGAACTGTGTTCATTATACCTTGTGTACCCTGGATATATATTATTATGATCACCCAGGGTAAACATTGCTGTGACCTATCTATATACTAACTGATTTCATTATACCTTGTGAACCCCGTCTACACACACAGTTGTGATGACCAAGAATATAAATTGCTGTGACCTATCTATATAATAACTGTATATTCATTATACCTTGTGTACCCTGGCTACACATTGTTATGATGATCCAGGGTATACATTGCTGTGACCCATCTATATAATAACTGTATTCATTATACCTTGTGTACTCTGGATATATATTATTATGATCACCCAGGGTAAACATTGCTGTGACCTATCTATATACTAACTGATTTCATTATACCTTGTGAACCCCGTCTACACACACAGTTGTGATGACCAAGAGTATAAATTGCTGTGACCTATCTATATAATAACTGTATATTCATTATACCTTGTGTACCCTGGATACATATTATTATGATGACACAGGGTTTACACTGTTGTGACCTATGTATATACTATCTACATTCATTATACCTTGTTTATCCTGGATACACATTGTTTAGATGACCCAGGGTATACATTGCTGTGACCTATCTATATACTAACTGTGTTCATTATACCTTGTGTACCCTGGATACACACTTTTATGATGATAAAGGGTATACATTGCTGTGACCTATCTATATACTTACTATGTTCAGAATACCTTGTGTATCCTGGATACACATTGCTTTGATGACCAAGGGTATACATTGCTGTGACCTATCTATATATTAACTGTTCTTTTATATATCTTGTGTACCCTGGCTCTACATTGTTATGATGATCCAGGGTATTCATTGCTGTGACCAATCTAAATACTAACTGTGTTCATTATACGTTGTGATTCCTGGATACACATTGTTATGATGACCCAGGGTAAACATTGCTGTGTTCTATCTATATAATAGCTGTATATTCATTATACCTTGAGTACCCTGGATACACATTGTTATGCTGACCCAGGGTATACAATGCTGAATATGATTGATATATACATTGCTGTTATCCATCTATATACTATCTACATACATTATACTTTGTGTACCCTTGATACACACTGTTATAATGACCAAGGGTATACATTGCTGTGACCTATCTATATACTAACTGTATTCATTATACCTTATGTATCCTGGATACACATTTTTATTATGATACAGGTTACATTGCTGTGACCTATTTATATAATAACTGTGTTCATTATACCTTGTGTGTCCTGAATACACAAAGTTATGATGATCATGCGTATACTTTGCTGTTACCTATCTATATAAAAACTGTGTTCTTTATAACTTGTTTACTCTGGATACACATTGTTATGAAGACCCAGGGTATGCATTGCTGTGACCTATCGATATAATAACTGTGTTCATTATATCTTGTGTACCCTGGATACACATTGGTTTGATGACCTAGGGTATACATTGCTGTGATCTATCTATATACTAACTGTGTTCATTATACCTTATGTACCCTGGATACACATATTTATGATGTCCCAGGGTATACATTGCTGTGACATATCTATATACTATCAACATTTATTATACCTTGTGTATCCTTGATGCACATTTTCATGATGATACAGGGTATAGATTGCTGTGACCTATCTATATAATAACTGTGTTCATTATAGCCTGTGTACTCTGGATACACATTGTTTTGATGACCCAGGGTATAAATTGATGTGACCTACCTATATAATAACTAAATTCATTATACCTTGTGAAATCTGGATACACATTATAATGATGACCCAGGGTATACATTGCTGTGATCTATCTATATAATAACTGTATATTCATTATACCTTGTGTACCCTCAATATATATTGTGATAATGACTCAGGGTATACATTGCTGTGACCTATCTATATACTAACTGTATATTCATTTAATCTTGTGTACCCTGGAGACACATTGCTGCGACCTATGTTTATACTATCTACATTCATTTTACCTTGTGTATCCTGGATACACATTGTTATGATGACCCAGGGTATACATTGCTGTGACCTATCTATAAACTCTCTACATTCATTATACCGTGTGTACCCTAGAAACACATTGTTATGATGACCAAGGATATACATTGCTGTGATCTATCTATACACTTACTTTATTCATTATACTGTAAGAACCCTGGGTACACACAGTTATGTTGACCAATGGTATACATTGCTGTTACCTATCTATATACTGACTACATTCATTATACCTTGTGTATCCTGGATACACATTGTTATGATGACCCAGGGTATACATTGCTGTAACCTATCTATATACAAACTGTCTTCATTATACCTTGTGTACCCTGGATATACACTTTTATGATGATCCAGGGTATACATTGCTGTGACCTATCTATATACTCTCTACATTCATTATACATTGTGTACCCTAGAACACATTTTTATGATGACCCAAGGTATACATTTCTGTGACCTATCTATACACTAACTGTATTCATTATACTGTAAGAACCTCGGTTTCACACATTTATGATGACCTATGGCATACATTGCTGTTACCTATCTATATACTGACTGCATTCTTTATATCCTGTGTCTCCTGAGTACACGCTGTAATGATGACCTAGGGCTGTTACCTATCTATACGATAACTGTATATTCATTATACCTTGTGTACCCTGGATACACACTTTTATGTTGACCCAGGGTATACATTGCTGTGACCTATCTATATACTAACTGTGTTCATTTTACCTTGTGTATCCTGGATACTTATTGTTATGAAAACCCAGGGTATACATTGCTGTGACCTATCTATATACTAACTGTGTTCATTATACCTTGTGTATCCTGGATACATATTGTTATGATAACCCAGGGTATACATTGCTGCGACCTATCTATATACAAACTGTGTTCATTATACCTTGTGTATCTTGGATACACATTGTTATGATGACCCAGGGTATACATTGCTGTGACCTATCTATATACTAACTGTGTTCATTATACCTTGTGTGCCCTGGCTACACATTATTATGATGATCCAGGGTATACATTGCTGTGACCTATCTATATACTAACTGTGTTCATTATAACTTGTCTACTCTGGATACAAATTGTTTTGATGACCCAGGTTATAAATTGCTGTGACCTACCTATAATAATATTCTCTATTCATTATACCTTGTGTACTCTGTATACATATTATTATGTTGACACAGGGTAAACATTGCTGTGACCTTTCGATATAATAACTGTGTTTATTATATCTTGTGTACCCTTGATACACATTTTTATGATGACCCAGGGTAAACATTGCTGTGATCTCTATATAAACTAACTGTGTTCATTATACCTTATGTACCCTGGATACACATATTTATGATGTCCCAGGGTATACATTGCTGTGACCTATCTATATAATAACTGTGTTCTTTATACCTTGTGTACTCTGGATACACATTGTTTTGATGACCCAGGGTGTACATTGCTATGACCTATCTATATAATAACTGTATTAATTATACCTTGTGTTCTTAGGATACACATTTTTATGATGACCCAGGGTATACATTGCTGTGACCTATCTATATAATAACTGTGTTCATTATACCTTGTGTACTCTGGATACACATTGTTTTGATGACCTAGGGTATACATTGCTTTGGCCTATCTATGTAATAACTGTACATTCATTATACCTTGTGTACCCTGGATGCACATTTTATGATGACCCAGGGTATACATTGCTGTTCCCTATCTATATACTAACTGTGTTCATTATACCTTGTGTACCCTGAATACACATTTTATGATGACCCAAGGTATACATTGCTGTGACCTATCTATATACTAACTGTGTTCATTATACCTTGTGCATCTTGGATACACATTGTTATGATGCCAGGGTATACATTGTTGTGACCTATCTATATGCTAACTGTATTCATTATAACTTGTCTACTCTAGATGCAAATTGTTTTGATAACACAGGGTATTAATAGCTGTGACATACCTATATAATAACTGTATTCATTATACCTTGTGTACTATGGATACACATTATTATAATGACCCAGGGTAAACATTGCTGTGACCTATCTATATAAAACTGTATATTCATTATACCTTGTGTACCCTGGATACATATTGTTATGATAACCCAGGGTATACATTGCTAACATCTATCTATATAATAACTGTATATTCAATATACCTTGTGTACCCTGGATACCCATTGTTATGATGACCCCAGTATACATTGCTGTGACCTATCTATAAACTAACTGTATTCATTTAACCTTTTGTACCTTGGAGACACATTGTTATGATGACCTAGGGTATACATTGCTGTGACCTATATATATACTATTTACTTTCAACATACCTTATTTATTCTGGATACACATTGTTACGATGACACAGGGTATACATTGCTGGTACTTATCTATATACTAACTGTGTTCATTATACCTTGTGTACCCTGGATACACACTTTTATGATGACCCAGGGTATACATTGCTGTGACCTATCTATATACTAACTCTGTTCTTTATACCTTGTGTATCCTGGATATAAGAACCAGGGTATACATTGCTGTGACCTATCTATACACTAACTCTGTGCATCATACATGTAGTATATTGATAGGTAACAACAAGTTATAATGAACACAGTTAGTATATAGATAGGTCACAGCAATGTATACCCTAAGTCATCATAACAATGTGTATCCAGGGTACACAAGGTATAATGAATAACCAGTTATTATATAGATAGGTCACAGCAATATTTACCCTGGGTCATCATAAATAGTAAGTGAGTATGATCAGAAAATACCACAATCACAAACTGCAGACAATCCCGTGGCACTGCGAGGAAGAGCAGCTCAACCATCACGAGACAGCAGGAAGACATATTAAGCAAAGCAATCAGCTCTCTCTTCTCCATCAAGATGATTGCAATACTAGAATGGACATAAAATAACGTACAACAAAACATAGAACAATTACAGACTCCCACAATGGGATTAACAATAAACAAAAAGTCAACAACAACAGAACCACAGCCTTAGAACGGACAGCAGCCTAAGCCACCGGGGGGCTTAAATGCATTTTACTGGTACCAAATCTTCGACCTAGGTTCTGCTGTTGTTGAAGTACAAGAAATGTTCATCTCGCACGGAGGCCATCTAACTCATGCAATGTATCATCATGGAAAACACTTTAATCAAATAAACACTCCATGATGAAACAAAGAAAAGGGCTCATGACTCACAAATAGTCAGAGCTAAAGAAAACCTCAAGTAGAGCCACGGTGGGTCCAGCTACAGATAAGCATCAGGCACCAACCCACCGATTAAAGCTTTACGTCAGAGCCGTCATAGAGTCTGAGGCCTGACCCACCGTCGTGCAATTAAAGAGGAAACCATAGCTATAAACCGTGATTGGGTTTAAAACTAGGCATGCAGACTGTCGCATGATATCCGAATTATATCCAACCCTTAAATAACGTTTTACTATCTTTTTGAATTGATCACTAAAATAAGGTTTTCCGAAGATTCGTTTGAATTTATAGACTAAATCACCATAAAATATAGGTTCTGATATGCCTCGTTGCAGAAGAGTTTTTAACCCAATGTTATATTTAACAATTAACTCTGAGTGTCAGTAGTAGAATCTAGAAATGCTTTTCGAATTTTATGATATCTATAACCTTGTTTTAATAATTTTGCAGTTAAAAATAAGTTTCTGTTGTTGAAGTCATCAACATTAGAGCAAACTCTAGCAAAACGAATAAGCTGAGAAATATATACACCATAGGAAGGAGAGCGAGGAATATCTCCATCAAGAAATGGGAAATTTACTATTTCAAAATTAAAATCATCCCGTTTATCATAAATTTTAGAAGAAACTATGCCATTTGTTATTGACAAGTTCAAGTCCAAAAACGGAGCTTCAGTATCAGAAGAATTCGCCTTATTTTACTGAAGTTCAGTGGGATATATTTGACCTACCACTTGTTCAAAATAAGGATTATCAATATTAAGTAAGTCATCTAAATATCTGGAGGTAGAGTTAAAAGCTTCAATAATATCAGCTTGATTATTGTCTGACAGAGACAACATAAAGTCTCTCTCATAACAAAACAAAAACAAATCCGCAACAAGAGGAGCACAATTAGTACCCATTGGAATACCGACAATTTGTCTATATAATTTTGAGCCAAATCTTATAAATATATTGTCTAAAAGATAATGGAGCGCATCACACATTTTCTGACATGACTACAATTTATATTGTTTAGGTTGTTCAGAAGTAAAAAAAGGCATTTTTATCATTACAAGCCAAATAAAGTGAGCCCTCTCTGTTAAATGTTTGTTCAATTAATTCTGTTAGTTTTTCTTTTATTAGATTATGAGGCAATGTAGTATAGAGAGTAGAGAAATCATATGTAGACAAACCAGATGCTAGAAAACCTCTAGATTTCAATTTATTAAGAATTTCATCTGAATTTTTGATAGACCAAAATAAATTTTTTACCATTTCTTTTATAAACTGTTGTGCAATATTTAATGACATGGTTTTTAATTGCAGTGAGGCAAGAAGTCAAAAGAATAGACAACTCAGTAGTTGTACATGCACTAGAATTAGCAATAAAACGCGACTTATAGGGCCGTTTATGAAGTTTAGGTAACCAGTATAACGTAGGAAGCTTGCTATAGTCCTCATCAACAAACAACCCAAACTTAGCTGCCATATGGCATCGATGCCAATCAACTATAGACGTCTCATCAAGCCTATTATGCTCATATGTTTAAGCAGTGCTGAGTTCTTGCTTTAGGGTGTTAATATAGTATCCTTTTCAAACGACCAACACATTGTTATCAGCCTTATCTGCGGGGGCCAAAACAGACTTTCTATGGAATTCCTGGATCCCTTTCTTCAAGTGTCTAAAAGTGAATTTAGGTTTAGGTGGTAGAAGATCTAAATTGTTGCAATAAAATGAAATTCTACCATCAATAATTTTAAAAATATTTAGTTTCCAACTATTTAAGGCATTAGACTCAACATACTCTCGTTTACACCAGCGATTACAAAATTCTTGTAAGGCTCCTGCAATTTCCTCACGACATGATTTAAAGTCTATTGGCACAGGAAACCTCTATTTAGGTCCCTTACATATAATAGACCGAATTCTTGAATCAGTTATGATTTCTAAATCCCCTGTGACTATATGACCAGCAGGTTGATAGCAATACTTAGAGTCTATGCAATCTCAGGAGTCAGGAATGGAATTTTCGATATCAAGTTCTGTTACTAATTTGTTATAGTTAAAAACAGTACTACGAATAGGTTTATTATACTTATAACAAATGATAGGGGATTCCTTATTTTCAAAATAAGTAGGAATAGAAGAGATAACAGATTTATCTTTAAATATACTGGGTAAGTTAATGAATTCAATCCCCTTGTTTACAAATTGATTTTTAATAAAATGTCTAATATGATTAATTTCTGAATCTATATATGGCCGAAGAGCATGTTGAGTGTAACACCGGGTAAGAATTGCTGCATCATAGAGTCGATGAGCTCTATCATAGAATTTATTAGCCTCAATATCCAAATTACGAAGTGAAGATATAGAAAGAGTTACTAAACGTGAAAGGGCCATATGTCGGCCAGAATGTTTTAAGACGATACTTAATTCTGAAAGAGTTAAAACATGTTTATTTTTGTGTTTAAATTTCTATTTTTGCGTTTACCATGAGATCGGTTATTACGTTTACGGATATCTAAAAGAGAAAAAACATCAAAATCAGGTAATCTAGAAATGTTACCCTCATGGTAAATATTATCATTAAAACCAAATGGACGTAGTGTCTGTAATAATTTTATCCACTTTAATTCTAACTCATGCCCAAGAATATTTCTATATCTTTTAGTGGAATTATCACCATATATTATCTTTTCAACAGGCTGAATAGAAATACTGCTAGTAGAGTGATTAGTTTGTTTAAAATGCCTATAAAGAAAATTATCAATTTTGCGAGGCTTCTTTGTTCGCCGATAGTGCTCAGAAAATCTAGTTTTTAGAAATCTACAAGTTTGGCCAACATATTGCATGCCACAATCTTTCTCTTCTCAAGATAAATGTGTGTAGACAGGGTTCTTACGGTATAATGAATGCCACGCCAGAAATGCACATTGACGGCCGCCATCTTGAATTTCAAAATTGCGACCTGTTTTCATGTAAAGCCTGTTAACCTGGATATCATTTTGCAATAAACTTTTCTTTGAAGCTAGTGGAAGTGTCTTTTTTAACAATAAAACATTTGAAATTATCTGACATCACATGTAGATGGACATAGCATCCAAGATGGCCACCATTTTTTAAGATGGCCAACATTTTTTATATTTTAAATCAAGTTTAATCCTTCCAATACTTCCATGCATCCACCTTCAACAGCAATTCCTCCACGTACTCAGCCTCGATCACCAGATCATCTTTGCACAACAGCAACTATGACCAGTCTGTTCTGAATTCTGTGAAGAGAGCCTCTTTTATAACAATTAAGAGTAGTGGATTCAGAACAGAACACTGATGAACATCAACACCAAAACTTCGCACTGCTACAATTGCTAAAGATTGCCCTCCTTTTCATGCCCTTGATCAGTCGCCCCAGCTGCTCGTTGATTTAAAAGCATGCACACTACCTACCTGCTATCCTTCTCTATGTGAATGAAAGCGATGTAGAATGGCTTGTTAGAAGTCTAGGGCAACTGTAGCTGGCTTAAAATGAAGACCATAGCTGTAGTGCCACCATGTCTTGACTTAAATCTGCACCGCGTCGCGTCAATCTCAACTCACAGCCTGATATGTCTCTCCAATATGCACCCCAAAACCCTTATTAATTGCTTAATTAACCTCAAGCCTCTGTTCAGAGCACCCCCTTTGCCTATGTACACACTGTCAATTTTGCTCTCCTACCAGTTAGTTGTATTCACTCTGGAGATTAGGGAGCGCAGTAGCTCAGTGGTAGAGTGCTTGACTTGAGAACGAAAGGCCGCAGGTTCGAGCCTCACCAGCGTCACTGCGTTTTGGTCCTTGAGCAAGACACATTTATCCTAGCTTAGTACTGGTTCAAGGCAGGAAGACCCGTCCCTGTTTAACTGAAAGATTGTTGATGGGACATAAAGAATCAAATCAAACAAACAAAAACTCTGGAGATTATGTCGCCAATGAGGACAAACACCTTGACTGTGCCAGTTTCCTAAATACATGTAGAATAAAGCATCTCGATGACAATTGCTTATGATCTGTCTGCTTTGTCACAACACATCCTGCTAACTGCTTTTGTGATAAATCCTGTGCTGATCAGCTGGCTAGAGCTTCAACTTGGATTTCCTCTGGCATACCTTCTGCATTCCAATGAGTTCGAATTTGAGTAACTTCATAATGCTCTTTCCACAGTTCTTTTTACGCTTCTTTACCTAGCGACTGTTGGCCTGCGTCATTCTGGACATGTTATTCCCATTTTGGCTTATATGCAATATACTAGGTAAAATCAAAGCAATGACCAGGAACTAATACAGTTAGAGCTAACATTCTTCCTACAAAACCAAAATGGGGAAAACAAAATATACAGATAGATAGTATACAGTGGTGATGTATAGCTCTTCACTAGAAGGTAGTCAGTAGGCTAACTTAACACAACCAAAATCATTCACATACATGTATATTAAAGTATATGATAATAACATTTACACCAATAATAATAAAATGAGAACCAAGCTGAAGATCCCTTGGCTGTAAAATACCATCGCTGTAAATGCAGAGCGAAATAATTTCATCATTTAAACCCCTACATACCTAAATAGACAAAAGAACTTTAGTTTTAACTAACTAGACTGGATAGGTGTTTGGACTGGGCTATCATGGAATCAAATGCCTGACTCACTAGCGAGCAATTAGTGAGGGAAGCTTTTGCTAGAAACTAAGATGTCTGCAACATTATATATTGGCTTGACTTCAGAATTATATAAACTTTGAATTACTTCAAGTAGATGTGATAGTGCTAGCTACATCATTAACATAACCTAGTAAGGTTGACTGCAGCAAATACGTCATTTGTCAAGATCAAGTCGAAAAGTTGATGTTGTTTGTGAAAACGGAGGATTCTGGTCTAAATATCTTTTTTAAATCGTATACAAATTAATGAGATATATAGCCTGTGAAGCTTATGGTCACTTGATGAAAAGGAGAAAGGTCAAAACGAAACTTTGATATCTCTTTTACAGTCTTAATAGGATTCCTCACTAAAATCTGAGGTAAACAAATGACATTTTATTCAATGGCAATTCTACAAAGGACAGTTTTAGTTTGAATAGATACCAAAATTCTTTGCCTCTCATTTTGACCATATCCATTTTATATAGAACATATTTTATACGGATATCTGTATAAGCGTCTGA
This sequence comes from Loripinus fragilis, assembly GCA_964019695.1. NCBI lineage: Eukaryota > Metazoa > Mollusca > Bivalvia > Lucinida > Lucinidae > Loripinus > Loripinus fragilis. The sequence goes on from OZ026530.1 coordinate 13,601,576, forward strand.
TAATAATTGGCATACATCGTAAATGTCAGGTTGGATGTCCCCTTAACAACATAATGCTTTTCTTGAAAATCATTTTCATAACTTCAAACAACCTCAAAATATTTTCTAACTGAAAATACAAATACATTTCTTTATTGCTAAAACTAATTACAACCATCTAATAATAAGTTGAAATAAAAAAAAATCTGATATTTGATCCCTGGTTTGTGTGAACTTTTCTACTTAATTGCATAAGGCTTTTGCATAAAACTTTATAATTTGTCAAGTAAGTGTTAACACCACTGTTGAAGATGCAACTGTGTTCATTATACCTTGTGTACCCTGGCTACACATTGTTATGATGACCCAGGGTTTACATTGCTGTGACCTATCTATATACTCTCTACATTCATTATACCTTGTGCATCCTGGATACACATTGTTATGACGACCCAGGGTATATATTGCAGTGACCTATCTATATACTAACTGTGTTTATTATACCTTGTGTACCCTGGATACACGATTTTTTTGATGACCCAGGGTATACATTGCTGTTTCCTATCTATATACTACCTGTGTTCATTATACCATGTGTATCCTGGATACACATTGTTATGATGACCCAGGGTATACATTGCTATGACCTATCTATATGCGAACTGTGTTCATTACACCTTGTGTATTCTCGATACATATTGTTATGATAACCCAGGGTAAATATTGCTGTTACCTATCTATATACAAACTTTGTTCATTATACCTTGTGTATCCTGGATACACATTTTTATGATGACCCAGGGTAAACATTGCTGTGACCTATCTATATACTAACTGTGTTTATTATACCTTGTGTGCCCTGGCTACACATTGTTATGATGATCCAGGGTATACATTGCTGTGACCTATCTATATACTAACTGTGTTCATTATAACTTGTCTACTCTGGATACAAATTGTTTTGATGACCTAGGGTATACATTGCTGTGACCTACCTATAAAATAACTGTATTCATTATACCTTGTGTACTCTGGATACATATTATTATGATGACCCAGGGTATACATTGCTGTGACCTATCTATGTAATGACTGTGTTCATTATATCTTGTGTACCCTGGATACACATTTTTATAATGACCAAGGGTATACATTGCTGTGATCTATCTATAAACTAACTGTGTTCATTATACCTTATGTACCCTGGATACACATATTTATGATGTCCCAGGGTTTACATTGCTGTGACCCATCCATATAATAACTGTGGTTATAATACCTTGTGTACTCTGGATACACATTGTTTTGATGACCCAGGGTGTACATTGCTCTGACCTATCTATATAATAACTGTATTAATTATACCTTGTGTTCTCAGGATACACATTTTTATGATTACCCAGAACATACATTGCTGTGACCTATCTATATAATAACTGTGTTCATTATACCTTGTGTACTCTGGATACACATTGTTTTGATGACCCAGGGTATACATTGCTGTGACCTATCTATGTAATAACTGTACATTCATTATTCCTTGTGTACCCTGGATACACATTTTATGATGACCCAGGGTATACATTGCTGTGACCTATCTATATACTAACTGTGTTCATTATACCTTGTGTACCCTGAATACACATTTTATGATGACCCAAGGTATACTTAGCTGTGACCTATCTATATACTAACTGTGTTCATTTTACCTTCTTCATCCTGGATACACATTGTTATGATGCCAGGGTATACATTGCTGTGACCTATCTATATACTAACTGTATTCATTATACGCTATGTATCCTGGATACACATTGTTATGGTGACCCAGGGTATACATTGCTGTGACCTATCTATATACTATCTACATTCATAATACCCTGTGTATCCTTGATACACATTGTTATGATGACCCAGGGTAAACATTGCTGTGACTATTTATATACTAACTGTGTTCATTATATCTTGTGTATCCTGGATACACATTGTTATGATGACCCAGGGTATACATTGCTGTGACCTCTCTATATACTTACTGTGTTCATTATACCTTGTGTACCCTGGCTACACATTGTTATGATGACCCAGGGTATACATTGCTGTGACCTATCTATATACTCTCTACATTCATTATACCTTGTGCATCCTGGATACACATTGTTATGATGACCCAGGGTATACATTGCAGTGACATATCTATATACTAACTGTGTTTATTATACCTTGTGTACCCAGGATACACGATTTTTTTGATGACCCAGGGTATACATTGCTGTTTCCTATCTATATACTACCTGTGTTCATTATACCATGTGTATCCTGGATACACATTGTTATGATGACCCAGGGTATACATTGCTATGACCTATCTATATGCTAACTGTGTTCATTATACCTTGTGTATTCTCGATACATATTGTTATGATAACCCAGGGTATATATTGCTGTTACCTATCTATATACAAACTGTGTTCATTATACCTTGTGTATCCTGGATACACATTTTTATGATGACCCAGGGTAAACATTGCTGTGACCTATCTATATACTAACTGTGTTCATTATACCTTGTGTGCCCTGGCTACACATTGTTATGATGATCCAGGGTATACATTGCTGTGACCTATCTATATACTAACTGTGTTCATTATAACTTGTCTACTCTGGATACAAATTGTTTTGATGACCCAGGGTATACATTGCTGTGACCTACCTATAAAATAACTGTATTCATTATACCTTGTGTACTCTGGATACATATTATTATGATGACCCAGGGTATACATTGCTGTGACCTATCTATATAATAACTGTGTTCATTATATCTTGTGTACCCTGGATACGCATTTTTATAATGACCAAGGGTATACATTGCTGTGATCTATCTATAAACTAACTGTGTTCATTATACCTTATGTACCCTGGATACACATATTTATGATGTCCCAGGGTATACATTGCTGTGACCCATCTATATAATAACTGTGGTTATAATACCTTGTGTACTCTGGATACACATTGTTTTGATGACCCAGGGTGTACATTGCTCTGACCTATCTATTTAATAACTGTATTAATTATACCTTGTGTTCTCAGGATACACATTTTTATGATGACCCAGAACATACATTGCTGTGACCTATCTATATAATAACTGTGTTCATTATACCTTGTGTACTCTGGATACACATTGTTTTGATGACCCAGTGTATACATTGCTGTGACCTATCTATGTAATAACTGTACATTCATTATACCTTGTGTACCCTGGATACACATTTTATGATGACCCAGGGTATACATTGCTGTGACCTATCTATATACTAATTGTGTTCATTATACCTTGTGTACCCTGAATACACATTTTATGATGACCCAAGGTATACTTTGCTGTGACCTATCTATATACTAACTGTGTTCATTTTACCTTCTTCATCCTGGATACACATTGTTATGATGCCAGGGTATACATTGCTGTGACCTATCTATATACTAACTGTATTCATTATACGCTATGTATCCTGGATACACATTGTTATGGTGACCCAGGGTATACATTGCTGTGACCTATCTATATACTATCTACATTCATAATACCTTGTGTATCCTTGATACACATTGTTATGATGACCCAGGGTAAACATTGCTGTGACTATTTATATACTAACTGTATTCATTATATCTTGTGTATCCTGGATACACATGGTTATGATGACCCAGGGTATACATTGCTGTGACCTCTCTATATACTTACTGTGTTCATTATACCTTGTGTACCCTGGATACACATTGTTAGGATGACCCAGCGTATACATTACGGTGACCTATCTATATACTAACTGTGTTCATTATACCTTGTGTATCCTGGATACACATTGTAATGATGACCCAGGGTATACATTGTTGTGACTCATCTATATACTCTCTACATTCATTATACCTTGTGTACCGTGGATACACATTGTTATGATGACCCAGGGTTTACATTGCTGTGACCTATCTATATACTAACTCTATAATCATTATACATTGAGTACCCTGGATACACATTGTTATGATGACCCAGGGTATACATTGCTGTGACCTATCTATATAATAACTGTGTTCATTATACCTTGTGTACCCTGGATACACATTTTTATGATGGCCCAGGGTATACATTGCTGTGACCTATAAATATATTCACTGTGTTTATTATAACGCAAGAACCCCGTCTACACACACAGTTATTATGACCCAAGGTATACATTGCTGAGAGCTATTTATATAATAATTGTATATTTATTATACCTTTATCTATATACTGTGTTCATTATACCTTGTGTATCCTGGATACACATTGTTGAGATGACCCAGGATATACATAGCTGTGACCTATCTATACGAACTGTGTTCATTATCCCTTGTGTATCCTGGATACACATTGTTATGATGACCCAGTGTATACATTGCTGTGACCTATCTATACAAACTGTGTTCATTACCCCTTGTGTACCCTAGAAACACATTGTTATGATGACCCAGGGTATACATTGCTGTGATCTATCTATATACTAACTGTATTCATTATACCTTGTGTATCCTGGATACACATTGTTATGATGACCCATGGTATACATTGCTGTGACCTATCTTTATACTAACTGTGTTCATTATACCTTGTGTATTCTGGATACACATTGTTATGATGACCCAGGGTATACATTGCTGTGACCTATCTATACACTAACTGTATTCATTATACTGTAAGAACCCCGGGTACACACAGTTATGATGACCAATGGCATACATTGCTGTTACCTATCTATATACTGACTGCATTCATTATATCTTGTGTACCCTGAGTACACACTATAATGATGACCTAGGGCTGTTACCTATCTATATGATAACTGTATATTCATTTTACCTTGTGTATCCTGGATACACATTGTTATGATGACACAGGGTGTACATTGCTGTGACCTATCTATATAATAACTGTATATTCATTATACCTTGTGTACCCTGGATACACATTGTTATGATGACCCAGGATATATACTATAGACTATCTGCATTCAATATACCTCATGTTACCTGGATACACACTGAAATGGGGACCTAAGTTATACATTGCTTTTGGTTATCTATATATATTTGTATTTATTATACTTTATTTACCCTGGATACATACTGTTATGAAGACCCTGGATATACATTGCTGTTACCTATCTACAAACTATCTGTATTTTAATATACCTTATGTATCCTTGATAAACAAGTAATGATGAACCAGGGTATACATTGCTATTACCGTTCTATATACTAATCACATTCATTATACCCTACGTATCCTTGATACATATAGATAGTAGATAGATAAGTAACACCAATGTATACCTAGGGTAACCATTATAGTGTGTATCCAGGGTACTCCAGGTATAATGAATGCAGATAGTATATAAATACTTAATCAATATGTATGTCCAAGGTCATCAATACAGCGTGTATCCAGGGTGCACAAGGTATAATGGATGCAGAAACTGATATGCATACCCAGGGTCATCATTACATTGTGTATCCAGGGTATACAAGTTATAATGAATACAGATTGTATATAGATAGGTAAAAACAATGTATACCCAGGGTCATTATTACAAAGTGTATCCAGGGTAAATTATGTAACCGTTACAGTTATGTTTATTGTTGCAGGAGACTGAAGTTAAAAGTCATCAAAAATCAAAGAAGAGAAAATGTGGAGGTGGTTAATGGCAACCAGAGGGAAGAAAATGATAATACAACTTACAAAAGCGATGTGATATATTTTCTTTACACACTCCAGATGTTAAACTTTCAGATACTGAGCAAATTTAGCAAAGTCAGATGATCATCTTGTATTTAATGACCCAAAAATATCATTCAACATGCATCCTGAAGACCAAGTGGAAAAGATTAACAATAAGATTTGAAATGATCCTTCTTTAGTAGTACAACTTGACTATGGAACATTTAACAAGGAATCTGTTATGTATTTCAAAAAAAAAATGCATACTTACTAACTTCTTTTACAAAAAGTTCTGGCAGAAGAAAACTGATTTTCAGACATCCCTGATTTTGTTTGTCAATCTCCTATTTCTAAAGACAACATCAAAATATTTAAGGATGTTTTGTTCACAAATTCTGATTCCAAAGTAATAAACCTGAACAGCAAACAAATCGAGATAAGGGACTACGTGATATTTGTTGTGATAGATGGTAGAGTGACAGTGTGATTTCTACTCTTGTTCATTTAAGAAACAAAGATATAATTGTTACTTAATGCTTTGTATATGTTTTGAATAGTCTCGAAGACATGCAAAACTTAGCAGATACTGTAAGGGATACATTTTGCAATACTTTTGATGGAGTAAGAATTGCATTTTGCGCCCATGTTGGAACTGTATATGGATATAGTTTCCTTGATATCTTTGTCGTTGATGACATTGAAATCAATGCAAATCACTTTACCTCATGTGATTATTCATTTGATTCTAACCAAATTGTTTACTGTGACCCTTAAGGTTGGAACATTCCTGATGTTCTGCTACAAAAACTTTCGACATTCGTACAATGTCTTCATATCTGTAATTTTCCCTATTTCTCTGTCATGACCCATATTCATTCATTTTATTTTAATCAGAAGTGCAGTGCTGTTTGTGTGGTTGCAGCATTATTGACTCTCGTGATTATTTCATATGAATGGAAACTTTTTGAGAAAATTGTGAATTCTGCCATTACCAGTCAAATTAAGAGTTTGACGTATTTAAAAAATATATTTTCATTTTCTAAATTCCTAAGACTTGCAATTATAGACTGGCTTATTTCTGGGTCTATTGAAATTAAAAAATCTAAAGGCATCAGGTTCATATTCAGAGAAAATGAGGTCACCATATGACAATGGACCTATAAACTTAAACTATTCTCAGACAGAGGCTGAATAACCATCGAGTAGTATGCATAAAAGCATAATAGATCATTCACATCCAACAATGTCTCAAATAGTTTGCAAAAGGAGTATGTTGCAGAGAAGATTAATGGGGATCAGACTGACTTTACAGAATCTGACATTTCTAATTTACAACATTCAGACATCAAACTGCCTAAAAGTCCTAAACCTGATAATCTATTTTCTAATAGGCAGCTTGATTCGTCATCTATAGAAAACCACATCTGTGGTGACAAAGCTGAAGTTTGCTATATCAAATGTAAAGACTATGTGCGTATACGCCTGGGACTTGTAAATGGCAGAGATATTTCAAAAAACCTTTAGCTGCAAGAATGATATAGATTCTGCCAAACAAAGTATAAAAACATCCAGGTCAAGTGATGGGTGCATAAAAGAGTTAGAAAATAAAATTTCTGACAGCTCTGTTCTAAACAAACATCACATTCCAAATTGTTTTCCTGGTGTAAATGACAAGCTGTCAAGGCCGTATCAGCTCACCTATCATAGGGGTAAACTGCCTGTCAGATGTTACTTGAGAAATGGTCACACTAAGGATAAATACTTCCCTTGCTCAACAATGGGAAATAATGATTAACATGCTGGCATATCCATAGGAACTTTTTTCAAAACAAAGGAATGCTTAGATTGGTTTTCAGATGAAACCTGAGTGAAAAGAGGGTCTGTTTTTGAAGCAATATATCAATGCAATTAACTTTGATGTTACCAAGCAATGTATGATCCATAAAGATGTTGAAAAAATGTATGACTCAGAAACCCTTTCTGTATCTGTAGTGGAAAATTGGGGTAAAACAAACAGATTAGATCAAACTTATTGTTTGCAAACCACTGATGACTTTACAGCTGTTATTCTTTATATAAAGTCTAGGCTTAATATGCTCGCTTATGTGATATGTACCAAAACTCCATGTGCTGTCTCATTTTATGTTGTATTCATGTGCGGATCCAGAGGGGGACAGGGGGTCCGAACGCCTGCCTGAAAAATCACAAAACTATTGGGTTTCTTAGCAATACTGGTCCAGATCCCCTGAAAAATCACAAAGCTACCAAGCAAGTATTCAATGTTTGGCCATCATCGGCCCGCCAGAGAAACACCATTAAATTGGCATTTTGCTGGTGGGCCGATGACGGACCACTTATAGTGGTATTAGGATCCCCTCCCACCCCTCATCAACTAAACAAAAAAACAACAACAACAAAAAAACAAGTTGTCAAAGTTGGACCCCTCTGACAAAACTCTGGATCCGCACATTGTATTTTTTATATGCACCTTGTCTTCAGAAAACCTGGCTTTGTCACGCAGTCAGATCCATGCGTTTGTTGTTCACTCTCGGATTTGTATGGTAGCTAATCAAACTTGTAGCATGCAAAGTTTGGGTACTCTAGATAGACTCTGAAGATAAGCAGGTGGGTTTTAGTTTTACTTGATCGGAAACCGTGACCCCAAAGAAAGGCTCGCGACGAGGCCCATATGGAAGAAACAATAATTATTGTAAGACATAGATCAAATTTTATCAATATGTTTATTGTAAACTTAAAAAAAACGACAAAACTTCCAAAGACGACATAGTATTTTGATTCTGGTAGAAATGTCCATTGTAAACAACATACGAGTACAACGTTTTTGTTTCATAAAAACACTGTATATTCACAACAATCAAAAATAAGCGAAAACAAAACAAACAATAACAAGGCATCAACAACAAAACCATGCTTGCACTTGCATAAGTCACTGTATGTATGTCTGTATCATTTTTATAGACGATTGAATTATCGATAGCGAGTAATTCAGGAGATAATGAGATATATAAACTTTTCTAATGTATATATGCATTTTCAAATGATTGGGTACCATTAAACATTTGGAAAGTATCATATATGCGTTCGATATTTTGGGAAGTATCAAACAAGCGAAATTTCAATTTTCTAGGTAGTCTTTGTAGCTAAACAGGCTGATTTGTGTATGACCAAGTCAGAAACCCCAAGGAAAGGGTTTCTCACGTCGAAGCCTAATCATGACAAATAATAAATATCAGGAATCAATACAATCAAGTACCAAACCTGACCCAGGATTCCACACGGGAAAGAGACAAAATAAGAGTTAGACATCATAAACAAGAGCCAAGAGGTCAGACCTTTCCCAACAGGTGACCACAAGGCAGCAATGAACAGACTCGACTGTATGACAAAAACAAGACATAAATAACACAAATGATCCTCAAAAGAAGTACCGCATTAAGTCATTTTAAAAATGTTTTGATTATTGATTGCATATCAGTTAACCCTTTGTATTATGATGGATGCTTCCACACAGATGTAAACAATAAGGATGGAATTGTCCATTATATGCTTTAAGGGGTCAAAAGTCAGAACATCTCAATTATGATGCATTACAGTTATTGTTCCTGAGGATTGTTTTTACCTTAACAAACAATGTAGACCCTGATGAAATGCTGCATAATGCGGCATTTCATCTAGGTCTTCACTGTTTGCCAAAGTACCCATTTAGGAGTTTCCAGTATACAAATGGTTAAGATTAGTGAGACTGTCCAAGAGACATTGAAAATTGTGACGAGTACATCTAGCGTTATTCAGGCTGTATACTTCAAGCAAATCTGGATTTATTCAAACTAAGCATGACACACCAGCCCCTAGGTTATTAAACTTTTTTTCATGCTCAACTCAGCTGAACACGAAATTCATCCTGCTCATAAACGTTAAGATGCCAACAATTGTTGGCAATAAAACATTTATTAGCATGATAAATTGCACATCTGAAAGACTTATTTTTAAAGCAAGAAACATCTTTATCTCTCTGTATTTTTGTTTTTATGAGCAGTTGAAATTTCGTGCTCCGTTGAGTTGATAAATACTACATCTGAAAAACTTATTTTTAAAGCAATAAACATCTTTATTTGTTGGTATTTAAATTTTTATGAGCAGTAGTAATTTCGTGCTCCATTGAGTTGGGCAAGACTATTTTTCATAAGCTCGGGGCCAGATTCAAGATATGCTCAGACTATTTGTGGCACGTTCCTCTTGTGTAAAGGGTTCTGTTGAAAGGCTTCACATTTTCTACAAAACTGTATCTGTCTTCCTGAAATAATAAAAAGACATATGGAACCATCTTAACATCATCTACATGCGCGGTTTCAGAGGTGGGAACGAGGGGTCCGGACCCCCCCCCCCTGAAAAATCACAAAAATATAATGTTTCCTAGCAATACTGGTCCGGATCCCCTGAAAAATCACAAGGTTACCAAGCCAGTATATAGTGTTGGGCCATCATCGGCACGCCAGCGAAACGAATTTTAAATGGCGTTTTGCTGGCGGGCCGATGTTGGACTGCTCATGGTAGTATTTGGATCCTCTCTCCCCTCATCAACTAAAAAAAAAGTTGGACCCCCTCTGACAAAACTCTCTGGATCTACGCATGACCTATATATTGAGACTATTTGTACAAGAGCTTTTATTTTTCAGATGTAAAGAGGAAAACATTGGCACCATCTTTTAATTTGTTAATCTATCTTCATTATTTATATTGACAGTGTATACACAATTTACATTCCTCAGTGAATTGTTGCTATATTTACATTTAAAGTAGGTTATGTGATGCTAAAATATAAATTGTTCATGCACAACTGAGACGCATCATCAACAATATAGTGCTTTTGTGCAAATATCTAGAAGTACATACAGTGTAAAACACGTGTAACATAACACCACAAGAGGTGGTAGCTAATCTGCCATCCCTTTTGATGTAAAATTACACAAACCTGCCTACTAAAACAACTCGATGCCAACTTTTCTTCAGTGATAAATGCTAAAGCTTTCTACCTGTTATTGTTGTAGTTATGCTCTGGATCAGTACAATCGAACAAAAAATAGCTATTAAGACACGAAGTGGAGAGCTTAAACCAAGATTAGTGGCAGTTCAGCTTCCACCAAATTTGGTTTGAAAATGCGCTTATTTTTACCTAGAAGTTCATTTGAGCCACACATCCATCAACTGACTACCGTATTGCATTTTCGAATATGAACAACTGTGTTTAACTCTATATACATTGTATTTGTAGAACAACAACTAAGATAAAGTAATGCATTGGATCATACGTTTATAAGGATTTATGGATTTACAACTGCACAAGTAACATTTCATGCTGCGGACACTTCACACGAAAAGCCAAATTATAACTATGCCATGTCCTAGTTTGATCATTAGGCCACATATCAAACATCTATTCAACCTATAACTCATTTTTCTTACCATAAATCTGTTAATTTAGGAGCAGGAGAAATTATCATAATCCTGGATTCAAGGAACTGTACGCTTGTACTTACCATAAATGCTTTTTAGAGGAAGGAATAACTAATGCTAAATTAGATTCAATAATTCTGTTATTTTCCCAGGAGCAACAGCTATGATACACGCTTGATTCTATTAGTCAGCTATGTTACTATCATAAATCTGTTATTATTTCAGTAGTAACAGCTATGATAAAGGCTAGATTCAGTAACATATTTACCTTACTTTAAATATGTTATTCTTGGAACAGGAAAACCTATGATAACCATTGATTAAAGCAACTGTAGGCTTTTACATACCATAAAAAGCAAGTTAGTATGGATACGTTTTAGGGGTAGAAACATCTATAAACGATATATTCACTTTATCAGCTATTTTACTTATCATAAATCGGGTTTTCCAGTAGTTACAGCTTGATAAATGCTACATTCAGTCAAATACACATTTTACTCATAAATCTATTAATGTCTGATAAGGAGAAATTAATTGATAAACTCAAGCAATTATAAACTGCTCGCTTTCACTTACCATAAATCTGTTATTTTTCGTGTAGGAGCAACTATGATAAACTCTAGATTCGTCCAATTTCCTTTTAAATTCTTCTCTCACACCTGGTACATCCCAATCCATATCTTTAAAGTAGTTGTAGATTTCTCTGTCTCTTTGATAACCTGAGGGCGATAAGTAGTAGTTATACCATGGATTGTCCGCCTGTACGTGGAGATAATCCACGAGCTTTAGCGAGTGGGTTATCTTACTTACAGGTGGACAAACATGGTATAACTATTTTACCACCTACATCAGTGTAGACCTTTCACATCATGAGAAATTTAATGCTAAAGTTGGTAAGGGTGGTATAAGTAATTGATAGAGCATTCATTTTTTATTCAGCTGTATAGAGCATGCAAGGTTGAAGTATGTGCTGAAGCGTCTTTGGGAATCTAAGCAGACTAAGTTTGTTTTATTATGTTGATGCTTTTTGTCCCAGTAAACATTTTCCAGTCATGACGGGACGTTTTCCTGTCTTCCTTGGTTGAGCAGTGGTGCGCAGACGATAAAGTATATAGCTAAATAGAGAATACTAGGTGAGTGTCCTTTGATATCAAGTTTACCAGGCAAGGCTCTGTGAACACTTGTTGATATTGCGAGGCTTGCCGATCGATTAAACATAAGCCTGGTAAACTTGATATCAAAAGATGCGAACCTGTATTCTATTTCCCAGCTTCCCATTCTTTCACTCTTTAAACTAGGGATCATGACGGAATTTTCGAATTTTGAGTTGATTTAGCGTCATTAGCGACGTCATTCAAAAAGTACAACGTCATCATGACCTGATAAAGGCACATGTCATGAGATAGACAATGTATATCAGACACCGTGCAGCAATGCAGTGAATATAAAGGACACAACACAGGGCGTCCAGTGAGCTAATGACTCATCAATCTACATATAACACCCTACAGTTGAGCCACTGTGCGGCTCACGCGCACCCTCTAGAGGGTAGAGCATACACTTTCTTTTCAAGCAAACAATTCTTGTGTTTGATTAAAAAAAGAAGCTAGGACAATAATGTGGTCAGTTAACTACATTTAGCCCATCCCCTACTTCCTAAAGTGCGGCTGTTGTCTAGTCTAAGGCAGTGACTCTGTTGTTGTTGTTAGTTATTTGTTATTGTTGTTCCCGTGGTGTGTAGGTGTCTAGCATTTAGACCTGGTTTTGCTTATTTCTTGTGTAAAGTAAACTTAAAGGGAACTTTTTTCTGTCATTTCTATTCCTCTGTGTGTATGTGCGTGCGCTTGTGTGTGTGGGGGTGGGGAGGGATTCACATTAATACCTGATTTTGTGATGCAGTTTCTTTGAAAATACTAAATAAGAATGATCAAGAAATGCCAGCATCACACACTGCAGACCAACCTATGCCATAATGAGGAAGAGACTGAAACACTGATAGCTATATGACATCAAGATGGAAACTAAAGTAATGCAGCCATGCAGCTTTCCAGCTATTCCTCAAGGGGATGATAGAAAAACTGGAAAGGACACAGACTATTGTATAAGAAGAAAACAAGGACCTATCACACAAGAGAGCAAAAAAATATCAGCCACAAACAATGGGAGCAACAATACACAATTCAAATACACTTGATTTTGTAACGCGAGGTCTGATTGGATAACGTCAAAAAATTTCGAAAGCATATTCTGTGATATACTGTTGGAACAAGTTGACAGCATTTATAATGTCACATTCCATTTGATGATGTTGGACCCTATACGGCTGGCAACAATCAAATCAGAGACGACACTGCAAAATGCATAAGAATGGGGATAAACATATTCAAAAATTTTGAGGAGGAATATCGTTGTATATACTTAGCAGGCACATGATGTCAAAAACAACATCGTATTGACATCAATGCGACGCATTGACATTGATTTTACGTTGTTTTGAGGTTGTGTGCCTGCTGGGTACGTTCGGAAATCACATTTTACAGCTCTGCTAACGCATCGCCGTAAAACAACTTCTGAACGTATATCCGACGATATACCTCCCAAAGTGAAAATATTTGTCATCTCCTGAGTTGATTACATAGAAATTTTCACTCGTGCTATGCACTCATGGAAATTCTGATATTTCCAACACACTAGATGAAATATGTCCTCTATACATGTATATTTGACTTTAAATGATTCATTCAGTAGAGTTAGGGGATAACTGTATTCAAAAAGTTCATTTGGGGAGGTATATCGTCGGATATACGGTCGGAAATTTAGTTTTACGGCGACGCGCGAGCGGAGCCGCAAACGTGATTTCCGAACGTATATCCGACGATATACCTCCCACAAATTTGAGCGTTGCAAGCCGCGTAATACCGCACGTCATCCAACGAAATATGACGTAAATAATGACGTCAAATTGTTTCCTGCAGTATATCGCAGGATATACTGTCGCAAATTTATGACGTTATCCAATCAGAAGTCGCGTTACAAAAGCAAGTGCATTAGAATTGGTATTATCTATGTTTAATATTTAACACAATACCTTGTATATCTGATATGTTTAAGTTATCAAATTCTGGCTCACTATTACAGTTGATCAGTGCTTAAATGATACATTCAGTAGAGTTGGTATCATCTATATAGATGATCTTACATGAGTGCTCATGTTTTATTAAATTTATTAAATGAGTTGGGAAAAGAGATAAAATGCGAGGCTTGCCTAGCATTTTATCCCTTTTTCGCAATGAGTTTAATAAATTCAATAATACAAGAGCACGAATGTTAGATTATATTTATCATATGACAAATACTTTGAAATCTCATTTCTGGCGTTAAAGCGTTATACTTTTGTCATTATGATCGAAACGTTGTTATGGACGTCATAACGTTTCCCGTAAATCAATAAACCACTAGTGGTTTATCCATTTTATTGCATGGCGTTATTTCACTCCCAGACGCGACGTCATATGATAAATATGTTTAATGTATAACAAAATACCTTGTATATCTGATATGTTTAAGTTATCAAATTCTGGCTCACTGTTACAGTTGGTCAGTGGTTAAGACATACATTGAGTAGAGCTGGTATTATCTATATTTAATATATGACACAATACCTTGTATATCTGATATGTTTAAGTTATCAAATTCTGGCTCACTATTACAGTTGATCAGTGGTTAAATGATACATTCAGTAGAGTTGGTATCATCTATATAGATGATCTTACATGAGTGCTCATGTTTTATTAAATTTATTAAATGAGTTGGGAAAAGAGATAAAATGCGAGGCTTGCCTAGCATTTTATCCCTTTTTCGCAATGAGTTTAATAAATTCAATAATACAAGAGCACGAATGTTAGATTATATTTATCATATGACAAATACTTTGAAATCTCATTTCTGGCGTTAAAGCGTTATACTTTTGTCATTATGATCGAAACGTTGTTATGGACGTCATAACGTTTCCCGTAAATCAATAAACCACTAGTGGTTTATCCATTTTATTGCATGGCGTTATTTCACTCCCAGACGCGACGTCATATGATAAATATGTTTAATGTATAACAAAATACCTTGTATATCTGATATGTTTAAGTTATCAAATTCTGGCTCACTGTTACAGTTGATCAGTGGTTAAGTGATACATTGAGTAGAGCTGGTATTATCTATATTTAATATATGACACAATACCTTGTATATCTGATATGTTTAAGTTATCAAATTCTGGCTCACTGTTACAGTTGATCAGTGGTTAAATGATACATTGAGTAGAGTTGGTATTATCTATGTTTAATATTTAACACAATACCTTGTATATCTGATATGTTTAAGTTATCAAATTCTGGCTCACTGTTACAGTTGATCAGAGGAGGAGCTGGGTAGACCAAAAAGTACGACATACACATTTCTTCCTGAGTTGACAAGCCTCCCTAAAATAAAAATTAAATTTGAGCCAGTGCATGAGATTTCCAACAATGTGGCATTTTGACATGTGTAGACTCAGATGAGCCTGTGCAGCCTCCTTTTAAGCTTAGAAGCTGCAAATGATGTTCATCAGTAGCTTAACACTCATAGAATATTCAAGCGATTAGCAAAGGCTCTGATCAGACTGCACGTATGTGCAGGCTGGTCTGAGGCTTTGCTGGTCGCACATACCAAATTGTTGGAAATCCCATGCCGCAGCTCATTAATTATATTATCACGCATAAATGGTAAATAGAAGAAGTATGACATACACATGAGTTGATAGTTCTATCTTAAAATAAAATTACAACCAATAATGTAAAGAGTTTCAAATAGCGTTATTTCGCATTACGTCTTGACATGCATCATTTTTGTCATTTCATGTGGCGGATTTCGTTATTTCATCTTTTCGCATGAGTTATTTTGCCTTTTTTTCGCGTGGCGTTTTTTTCCCGTTATTCCACACTTTCGCGTGGCGTTCTTACAAAAAACAACGATTTGGCACAAACCAGCCACCATACATTATAGACTAAGACACATAGCAACACTTACAAAAGTTGTTTTGGATCTTTTCATGGAATTCAAGGTACATTCTACTATGAAGCTATCTCCCTGAAAAAAAGGATAAAAAGAGTTTATATATATTCAAAGCTGCGAGAAAGAATGCCTTATGTTGCATGCCAACTGCAAATACACAGATCAGCCTGCGTATTCACGCAGTCCGATCATCATCTTAGTTATTCCCACTCTGGAAAGTAAAATAACTAAACTTTCTATATGCAAAATTTCAATGACCTATATACAAATTATTATTTATACATGTAGTAACTTGATCTGGCGTACAGTATCACGTCAATTCATCAGATCACCCGAGACGCGAACATGATATTGTTTTGGTCTTTATTCCTCTGAAGGAGCGTTTGCCTTTACATATCATTTATTGCCGTAACGTCATCATGTTTCCGTCTGTCATTCCACGCTTGCAATTTGCTTTAGGTAACGTTGCAGCAAAAACAGGTAACTGAAGATAGCCGTGTTTTAAATGAGAGTGATATGGAATCAGAAAAACTCAGTTCATTGATCCTACTTTCTGTATCACCTGACCAGAAAACAGACATTTCAAAATATGTATCAATAATAGGTACATTGTATATACGATCTAGTTTCTGTAGCTAGGAAGATGAGGATTCCTTAGGAAAACTAGTGCGAGACCCTAGAAAATAACAAAGCTTTTCAGCCAGCAACCAAAATTTGGCAAGCCAGCAGTGACCCACTTTTTTTAACAGGATATATACTGGTATGGACCTCTTCCTCTTCTTGGGAGCGCAGTGGCTCTTAGGTAGAGTGCTTGACAAGAGACCGAAGGGCCGCGGTTCGAGCCTCACTGGCGTCACTGCGTTGTGTCCTTGAGCAAGAACATTAATCCTAGCTTAGTACTGGTTCAACCAAGGAAGACCCGTCCCTTTATAACTGAAAGATTGTTGATGGGACGTAAAGAATCAAATCAAACAAAATCTTCCTCTTCTTCTGTAAAAACTTTGTTAAAACTTAACCCAGGCCAAACTATCTGGTACCCACATGTTTACAATCTACTTTTACTTACAGGTCTGTTTAATGGTATGATGGTTGCGTACTGGTCTAATACATAGTGAATACTAGGTGAGTGTCTTTTGATATCAAGTTTACCAGGCAAGGCTTTGAGAACGCTTGTTGACATCGCGAGGCTTGCCGAGCGATTCAACATGCGTCCTCAAAGCCGAGCTTGGTAAACTTGATATCAAAAGACGCGAACCTGGTATTCTATTTATCAGTTAACCCATTGTTAAACACTCTTCAAACTAGCGATTATGACGTATTTTTTTATTTTTGTGATGATTCAGCGTCATTTGCGACGTCATTCAAAAAGTGCAACGTCATCATGACCTGATAAAGG
The DNA here is from genome assembly GCA_964019695.1 of Loripinus fragilis. Classification (NCBI taxonomy): domain Eukaryota; kingdom Metazoa; phylum Mollusca; class Bivalvia; order Lucinida; family Lucinidae; genus Loripinus; species Loripinus fragilis. The sequence continues at coordinate 13,619,239 of OZ026530.1, forward strand.
TAACATGCCGTGAGATAGGAAACGTTTATTAGGTTATGTTGAAATAATTCAGTTAATATTAGGGGTGACTGATAATCTGGTAACTTAAGTCATACATGTACATGTAATAACGATCATGATTAATCTAAACTATACCTACCCCTTTTATGGTACGATGATTGCGCACTGGTCTGATGCTCTAGGCCTAAAATTACAATGCCACTATAAAGTAAATTACTACCTTAGTTACATATTGATTTTTTAGGATACCAAAAATAACGGTTTAAACTTCTTTAAATCGAAATTGTTCAAAGTATTCTGTAGATGACAATAACATCTTTGACTATATGTACTGCTCCAGGCTTGGCAATTTATTAAACATTTTTAATATCATGTTGAAATATCAATACTCAACTAAGGTAGTACTTAACTTGAATGGGGCTTTGTAAATTTAGGCCCTGGTAATTAAAATCATAGTAAGGGTCATCTATGATCAACTCGAGTTCTTAATCTAACTATACTTACTGGTTTAATGGTACGATGATTGCGCACAGGTCTAATACTCTGGTAATTAAAATCGTAGTAAGGATCATCTATGATCGGTTCTAGTTCCACTCCATTTCTAAACTGTCTTGTTGTTATTGCAGCGCCCAGTAAGTGTGCATGCTGTGCCACGCCTATAACCTTTATCTCTTCAGTAAAGTCTGAAAGAGCCTGAATAATCGTAACTATGAATGTGAATTGCATGTAATTCGAGCACAAATTATTTTTGAATGTGTACAGAGAAGAAATGTAGTACCACACGCAAATAAGTTTTTACCTTAAGTTGCAGATTAAAGATCTGTGAAAATGCTAGTATTTAGAACACTCTGTATAGGGTGATAGCGTGGCTGTCCTTTGAGAGGTAATAAGAGAGATAATCATGTTTAGTGGTATCTAGGTAGCTGAAAACCATAACTATATTTTTTACAAGTTTCAGCTTTTCAAAAAAAATTGCAGCCCTTCAGTACTTAGCTATAGTGGTTGTTGTTGTAAAGTAGTCATTTGAAAGCGAAATTCATAAACGAGTGATGATCTATTAAATGACACACCCATCTCATCACCATCTCCGCTTGCGGAGATGGCAGTGAGCTGGTAGTGTCATTTTAGTGCTGTGACACCATGAAAAAATAAACACAGGTACTTTTCACAGAAAGTGCTATTTCATGCTACACCACTCAGCCGATGCTACCATACAGGTTGTAGACATAGTCAATTATAATTGCCATCCTCAAGTGGAAGGTAATAACAAATTATACATCTCAAAGAGACAATAGACGAAATTGTGGTTCTTGTTATGGTCGCCATAGTGGTATCTACAGTCATGGTGTCAGAAGGGTAGAAATCGTTGACAATAGGTTAAACTTCTAATTTCTCCAGTTAATGGAAATACTTGGGATGCAATTTCAAATGCTCTTGAGAAATGCCCAAATCGGGAATGGGTTAAGCGATCAAGTTCGCTAAGATTTGCAGATATTTGGTTAAGCCAATGAAGAAAATATTTTTATATCTGGTGTTGAAACACTTAGTTTTTCTGACTTGATAAGAATTATCTTCTATACCAAATGCCTTCCACAAATCCTTAGACCCAGAATCTATTTTATGTAGTAAAGCTGAATTATTGGGCTTGTCAGCTTCTTGTGCTAATGACACAGACTTGTCCTATATAGAGGATATATATATAGGTATAATGAGGCAAACATTGTATTTCATTCATTTGGAATTATTATCTATAAAGCCCATGCATTTCTACTTGAAAATACTGACTGCAATCGTCGTGTTGTGGTAATTATTGGAACTAATGCAATCTGTTTATGCAAATATGCCTCAAGATTAATTAATTAAAGATTGGCTATAACATTAATGTATTGTAACAGACTGCATGCTTGGTGGTCAACCCAATCACGGTTTGCAACTTTGCTTACCTCTTTAATTGCACGCCAGTGGGTCGGACTTCAGGCTCTACGACGGTTCCGACTAAAAGACTTATCTATTGATGTGATGGTAGGTGCCTGATGCTTTTGCTGCTGTCATGCCACCCAGGGTTTACCTGTTAGATTTCTATTGCTCCGGTATTCAGTTTGATTTACTGTTGCGTTCTTATCTTTGCTTTATCTCCTTTTTATATCTTGATTTATATGTTTTAGGAGATGATGCATTAATATGTGAGGGGTCTTTTATGCAAACCAAACACCTATAAGTCTTGATCCACATCTGAACTAAGGATGAGATTGGCACCACGAAACTGGTTTAAGCCCTCCAGTAAAATATTTTCAAGGTTCCAAGGCGGTACTTCTTTTGTGGATCATTTATATTATTTCTGTCTTGTGTTACGCTTTCATGCGCGTCTGTTTATTGATGCCTCGTGGTCACCTGCTGGGAAAGGGCTGGGAAGGGCTGACCTCTTGGCTCCCGTTTGTGATGTCTAATTGTGCGTTGGTCACTTTCCCATTGGTGTCCTGGGTCAGGTGTGATACTTGATTGTATCGATTCCTGATCTTTGCCCTCTTTGCTACTTCAACTGAGTCAAATATCCCTGCTGGGTGGCAAGTTGCATTTGGCAGTATGCGTGCATAAATCTTACTTGTAGAAAGCACCAATTAATTTGATATTTAAGTTGCACCTGGTGAGAAAATAGTGAGTTTGACCAGACAATGAGGGGGGGGGGGGGGGGGTTAATCTGATATTTTCATATATACATGGGCTCAGGCCATTTTTGGGGGTTCAAAATGTTGAATTTCAATACTTTGGGGGGGGGGTCAGAAAATGAATCTTTTTGGGGGTATGAATATTCTGTAAATATAATTAGGGGTCATCACAAAACTGAACTAGTTTTAGGGGTCATTTCTATGCAAAGTATTCACATGGAGCACAGAGAAACCCACTGCACCCAAGAAAATGACACCGAACACAGGCAGACACTTGACAGCATAGACACAGTTAAAGTAAAGTTACCAGCTCTCCCTACCTCAAGATAAATTATCATGAAAGTATATAAACCTTAACATGGTTTATAGATATGGTTTCCTCTTAAATTGCACGATGGTGGGTCAGACCTCAAACTCAATAATGACCTTGACCTAAAGCCGTCATCGATGGATTGGTGCCTGATTCTTGTCTTTTGCTAGGCCCACCGTTAACATGTAGTTTGGTAAACATCAGGATGACAGTATTGTACTGCCTGTTTTATGTAATTGTAGTTTGGTTTACACCTGGATAACAGTATTATACTGCCAGTTTTATGTAATTGTAGTTTGGTTTACACCTTGATTAAGGTATTTTACTGCCAGTTTTTTGTAATTGTAGTTTGGTTTACACTTGGATTACAGTATTATACTGCCAGTTTTATGAAATTGTAGTTTGGTTTACACCTTGATTTCAGTATTTTACTGCCAGTTTTTTTGTAATTTTAGTTGGGTTTACACCTTGATTACAGTATTTTACTGCCAGTTTTATGTAATTGTAGCTTGGTTTACACCTGGATTATTCTGCCAGTTTTATGTAATTGTAGTTTGGTTTACACATTGATTACAGTATTTTGCTGCCAGTTTTTTTTTTGTATTTTTAGTTTGGTTTACACTTGGATTACAGTATTACACCGCCTGTCTTATGTAATTGACACCATATCCTGATAGGTTATTAATGCGATGTTCTATAGCATTGCGTTCTAGCTTACAAAATGTGATCAAGTCGTGGACTTACATTCATAGTGCACTGCTGGGGGCAATACGCCCTTGTAATAAATGCCTGCTCTCCTGGTGGAATAACTTGCCTGGTAGATGTCATGTGTTGTATACCAAGCCCTGCGACGTCATGCTGACGTAATTGTGAGGTGATTTTCACTCGCATTCCAGAACTGTCAATGATATCTGTTTATGTGAAAGGAGAATGCATCGGGTTAAACAAAAACATAATTCAGCATACTAATTGCATCAGGAAATGGTGAAGGCTCACATATACACAGTATCTGGATTTCAGTTAAGAGTGCGTACCAAAAATTAATTTTCTTATTTCTCAATCAAAACATATGTTGCGGGTACTCAAAAGAGCCGTTTCAATGAGACGGTTCTTTTGAGCACCCAAAGCATATATTCAAACTGATGGATTAGAAAATATTTACAATTTTACGCTCAAAATTTTAATTCATCTAAACCTATGAAGTATATACACAAGCAATTGCTCTTGCAAAAATCAGACCGGTAACAATGTTACATTGCTGTTCAAACAACTTTAAATAGTGCAGACACGCGTATGTGATAAGTATCAACATCTCGCAATGCTTAACTACCTTACAACAACGCAACTAGCAATTTAGCAATATGCTCCCATGAAACATCTCAAGATAAGCTGTCAGAAGCATAATATAGAGATTATATTATTTTCATACAGGTGCATGACAATCTACATGACAAGTTGTTCATTTCTATATACTGATTTCAAGATAAGCTGCCAAAGGCATAAAATAGATAGTCTAATATTGTCATCCAGGTGCATGACAAACTACATGAAACGTTGTTCATTTCTACATGCTCATTTCTTTGAATAAATGAAAGTGGTTGATAGTTTGTTTTAAAGAAAAGCTTATGGTGAAAAACTCATTTATTGAAAAGACATTTGTTGTAGGTACACATTGGAATTGCCTCATAGAGGCAATTCTAATGTGTATCTACAACATATGTTACTGAAAATAAGGACAGCTATTCAGACATTTACACTTGGCAAGTATCATGTCCCTTGTCTTTGCCTCGTTAACACCTCCCAATCTGCCAATCAGAATTAAAATACCTGTCACTATGTATTTGCATGACAGCTATATCTCAAAATTTGAGTTCATGAACTATCTCTTTGCTAACCTGGTAGTTGCGTCGTTGTATGTTTATTGTATCAATTTGAAAGCAGTTAACCTTTGATAAGTATACAAAGGGTAAATACTTTCATTCCCATATACACTCTCATCTCAAAGCCTTTAATACTACAAAAGTAGGTGAGTATGATCAGGAAATACCACAATCACACACTGCAGACCAACCCACGGCACCGTGAGAAAGAGTCAAAGATAATTTTAGTAACAATACATATGTAAGACAATAATAGCAAAACAACCAGCTTTCTCTTCTTCCTCTTCAAGATGATTGCAAAGCTAGAATAGACACAAAGTAATGCATAACAAAACAAAGACAAACACTGAACTCTCACAGACAATGAAAAGTACATTAAACAATAAATCAACAACAACGTAACCACCGCCTTAGAATACTGAGCAATCTAAGCCACGGGGGGGGGGGGGGGGGGCTTAAATGCATTTACAGGCGAATTATTAAATTTCTAAACGCTCGCTGTAGCAGAGCAGGTCGGTTGGAATGTCACGTCGTTATGCTTTGGTAGATACAACAAATAAAAGAGTAGGTTACAGTAGGCTGTACTTCTGCTTGAATATACTTTGGTCGATAGTACACATGTAAGTGAAGAAAACATAGAGGATCTTACATGAGTGCTCATGTTTTTTTGACTTTATTAAACGAGCTGGGGAAAAGAGATAAAATGCGAGGCTTGCCAAGCATTTTATCTCTTTTTCGCAACGAGTTTAATAAATTCAATAATACAAGAGCACAAATGTTAGACTCTACTTATCATATGACGTTAAGATTACTTTGAAATCTCATTTCTGACGTAAAAAGTTGTAATTTTGTCAGTATGTACGCAACGTTGTTGTGGACGTCATAAAGTATCCTGTAAAACTATAAACCACTAGTGGTTTATCAATTTTATTGCATGGCGTTACTTCACTCCCAGACGCGACGTCATATGATAAAAGTGAAGAATACAACAGGTTTGGTTTGAGTTCGATATTATAACGTTTAGCAGATACATCTAAGGTAAGAATTGAATTCAATAAAGTACGCTTGATTTTCACATGAGCATATTTGTATACTACAAATAAATGAGGGCTGCAACAGGTTAGTTTTGAATTCAATGCTGTCATGCCATAGCAGTAACATCTAAAGTAAGAGTTGATTACAACAGGTTCAGTTTGAATTCCACGTGGATATGTGGCAGACAAAACAGATATAAAAGTATGTCAGTATAGGTAAGGTATGAATTAGAAGTTGTCACGTGTACGCAGATATAACATTTAACAAAGAAAGTTACGGTTTGCGAGTTCAGTTTGAATTCTATGTGAACATTCTTTGGTAGTTATAACAAATAGCTTAAAACAAGTTGGACTCGAAAACAACATTGTCATGCTTTGGCAGAAAACGAAACAAACATAAGAGTAGGTTTTAATTTTACTAATTTTACGCAGATTAATTTTAGCAGACAAAACAAACATAAATGTAGTTTGAAATAGGTTTGGTGAGGTTAGCGCTGTGAAACTAGTTTAAGCCCTCAAGTAAATGTTATTTTTACTTGCCGAATTATGGCCGTTCTTCTTTTGTTGATCATTTTTGTTATTTATGTTTCGTGTTTTCTGTGTTTTTCTGTTCATTGCAGCCTTGTGGTCACCTGCTGAGAAAGGGCTGACATCTTCGCTCTCTTGTATGTGATGTTTTATTGTGTATTTGTCACTTTACCATGTGGTGTCATGGGTCAGGTGTGGTGCTTGATTGTATCAATTCCTGATTTTTGCCTTCTTTCTTACTTTGAATTGCGCTGGGCATACTTTGGCAGATAAAACACATATAAGAGTTGGTAATAACATATTGGGCTTGAATTTGGCATTGTCATTTTTAGCAGATGCAAGAAATATAAGGTGAGCTGCGCATGCTTGTGAAAAGAATGACTCTAAAATATGGGATAGTAGTGGAATTCATGGACTAGCTCATCATAAAATAAACTATTCATGGATACATACCTGAGCGTTGCTCCGGGTTGTTATAATGCATTTGCATCATAAAGAAGTTATAGCCATCATTGCCAAGAGGCATGCCTGCTTCTTCAGGGAAGTAATAAGGCTGTAAGAAAAGAAAATTTGCCACTTACTCAGTGAAATTAAACTGTGAATCACTGAATAAAGTTTCTAATCTCAATATTAACTTACATGATAATCTAATTAAAGAATTCCTGATTTCATTAAAAAAACATATAAAAGTGAGGGCTCACATTATTTTGTTTATCAATATAAGCATGCTTTTTCTTTTACAAGATGTACAAAATATAAATTTTCGTGACACCTTTAAGTATCTTTTGGACAATATATTAATTAGATTTGTTTATAAACTGTATAGACAAATGAAATGAACTGAAATGAACACTTATTTGGCTCCTACTATGGCAGATATATTTTGAAGGGTTGTTTTATATATTTAAAGACATTCCTGTTGTGTTTCTCTCTGAAAAAAACTGACGATGTTGTTCTTGAAGCTTTCAACTTACACCGAGTTATCTGAATGATTGCTCTATATGTACATTAACAATTTTTTTTTTGATCAAATGGTAAGTAAGATATCTTCCGCTGAATATGCTATCTAGTGTTTGCAGCTTAATATTAAAGACCAGGTTGAGTCATATAAATTGAGCCGTGACATGTGATTTCCAACATGAATAGACTCAGACGAGCCTGTGCATCATCCTTTCAAGCGTAGAAACTCCAAATGATGTTCAGTCAGTAGGTTAATATTCATAGAATATTCAAGCGACCAGCAAAGGCTATGATCAGACTGCGCATATGCGCAGGCTGATCTGACGCTTTGCTGGTCGCACATACCACATTGTTGGAAACCTCATGTCACGGTTCAATATTGTCTTACCAAGTCGCAAATCCCTAAGACAGATTTTCTGGCGATGAGTTTCAAACATTGACTAATGAAATATTGTAATAGACATACCTGGCTGTTAGGACCAGTAGATGCAAATATGGAGCAGTCATCTCCTCTTGGCCAACCTGAGCCATAACAGTGTTCCGTTACAACCATATCCAGGTGTGGGTAATCTCCCTTACATCTGCTAAGAATAATGTGATGAACGTTGTTTTCGTTACCTGGTGTGTGAACAGGCTCAAACTAGAATAGATTGCAAAAAATGATGAGGATCAGGATGATGATGATGAGCATGCGCGGATCCAGAAAGTTTTGTCAGAGGGGGTCCAACTTTGACAACTTTTTTTTACAGTTGATGAGAGGATCCAAATACTATGATAAGCGGGCCATCATCGGCCCGCCAGCGAAACGCCATTAAATGGCGTTTCGTTGGTGTGCCGATGATGGCCCAACATTGAATGTTGGCTTGGTAGCTTTGTGAATTTTCAGGGGATCCGGATCAATATTGCTAGGAAACCCAATATTTTTGTTATTTTTTCAGGGGGGGGGGTGGACCCCCTGTCCCCCCTCTGGATCCGCGCATGATGAGGAGGAGGAAGGGGAGGAGGATATAATGTTTAAACCAGTCCAAACTGGAATAAGTTGAAAACATGATGCTGTTGCAGTTGATGATTAGGATGTTTTTCATGATGATGAAGAAAATGAAGATGATATATTTGATGCTGCTGCTGCTGTTTGTTTTCAGTTTTTGATTGATTTGATTCTTTACGTCCCAGTCAACATTTTTTCAGTCATGTCGGGATGTGTCTTCCTGGGAGTATTAAGTAGAGGATAAAGTGTCTTGCTTAAGGCTGCTTTGTCTTTTGATCTGTCACTGTATGATAATAATGATGATGAGGGGAGGTAATTCATGATAATGAAGTCATTGATGATGCTGGTGGCATTTATGATGATAATGGTGAAGATGATTCTAGCCAATTTCTTTGACATTGATGATGATGGTGATGTTGCTGCTGCTGCTGCTGTTGATGATGATGATTTGATTTGTTTGTTTACGTCACATCAACAATCTTTCAGTTATATAGGGATGGGTCTTCCTGGGTTGAACCAGTACTAAGCTAGGATTAATGTTCTTGCTCAAAGACACAAGGCAGTGACTCTGGTGAGGCTTGAACTCGGGGCCCCTCGGTCTCGAGTCAAGCACTCTACCACTGAGCCACTGCGCCCCCTATTGACGATGATTAATATCTGCTGCTGATGCTGATGATGTTGTTAATCATGAACAAGATGGAGTTTGTCATGATTATGATGATGAGTATGGCGATTATTAATTAAATTAGTATTTTGAGATATCTTTCTTTAATTTATGGAGTTTGTTCTGTATTTTGCAGCGGTGCTTCTTATTAAAATTCTGACTTACCTCAATCATTTGGTGCTTTCTTCCAAGGTTGGGCAAGGAATGTCCGGAACATGCATAGGTCGTTGATGCATTTGGTACTCGGTACTGTAATAGAGTAAGTTGAAACATTCAGAAACCACACCTGTCAATAGAAGATTTTACACGCGTCGTCTAGCGAAAGGAGCTTTAATAAATTTCATCAACGTTACAAAGAATGACCACGAACTTGAGATATTGTATATCATATGACTATTTAAATCATTTTTTAGACTTTTCAAGGGGCAAATTATTTCAATAGAAACGTAATGTATACATGGACATCACTTTGACATCACATTTACGCTGGAAAAGTGTTATTAAATGTGTTGTTATATTATCTTCTTTTGTTACATGGTGTTATCCTCTGAAAAACAACAACGTCATATGATAGATTTTTTTCGTAGACTCACATTATGTCTTTTGAGTAAACTGAGGTTATCATAACTCTCTTAAATCCCGAGATGGCTACCATAATATTACAGACTGGGTCACAGGGGGCGGGGGTACTCTCATATTTCTTCATACGTAGCTCGGGCCCAGCATCTACCGTTGACCCCAAATTTTTATCAGGAATTTCAAGCACCTCAAAAATATTTGAAATTTTAGCAACCACAAAAATATCCCCTATTCTGTACCTTGACTTTAAGAATAGACCCTAAAATGCGCAGAAATGACCCCTAAATATAGTCCTATTTTGTGATGACCCCCCCCCAAAAAATATCCACAAAATCTTCATACCCCAAAAAATATTCATTTTTCTGAACCCTCCCCCCAAATATTGAAATTCAAAAATTTTAACCCCCCAAAATGGCCCGAGCCTACGTATGTATGAAAATATCTCCCCCTCTGGGGACTGGGTCAATTATTTTATTTTTGTAATATTTGATCTATGACCTACTTATAGTTTTCTCCTTGCTCCTATGATAATGGTGACATTGACCACTTCACGGATTTACTTAATGATTTACTAAATAGATATTACATATATTGACAAAATATGAGATCAAGTTGGCCAAAAATATAAATTTCTGTGCAAACTGATTGGTTGTTAAGCACAGGAAGGGGCGGAGTAAACTATACTTGATATAAAACTTACATTTCTGTTCCTAAAATCTAGTATTATGGCTTCATCGCCTTGAAGCGAGGCTAGTGGCAGAGTGATAGTGAGTAACGACACACTTTTCTTTGTAAACTGATTGGTTGTTTAACACAGGAAAGGGCGGAGTAAACTATAATTGACATATAGCTTACATTCCTGTTCCTGAAATCTAGTATTCCTCACTTCATCGCCTTGAAGCGAGGCTGGTAGCAGACTGGTAGTCAGTGACGACACACTTTTCTTTGTAAACTGATTGGTTGTTAAGCACAGTAAGGGGCGGAGTTAACTATAATTGATATGAAACTTACATTTCTGTTTCTGAAATCTAGTACTCTGACGTCATCGCCTTGAAGCGAGGCTGGTGGCAGACTGGTAGTCAGTAATGACACACTTTTTGTTCCTCGATTGGCAAACTGATTGGTTGTTAAGCACAGGAAGGGGCGGAGTTAACTATTATTGACATAAAACTTACATTTCTGTTTCTGAAATCTAGTACTCTGACGTCATCGCCTTGAAGTGAGGCTGGTGGCAGACTGGTAGTCAGTAACGACACACTTTTTGTTCCTCGATTGGCATGGTGATAAGGTATGTTGTCTTCTGATGCAGGGTCATCTGGGTGCCACGAATATATAAGTCGAATCGTTTGCTCCTACAAATGCGGTAATACCTGTGTAAAATGGCCACTCAAAAATAGCCACAACAAAGATCATAATGACAAATGGTAGCTTAACTAAGGTCGAAAGTATTGCAAAATGCTCCACTTGGAGCATTCTACAATACCGTTGACCTGAATTAAAGTAAGCAAGGGCGCAAAGATCAGGAATCGATACAATCAAGTGCCCCACACCTGACCCAGGATACCAATGGGAAAGTAACACACTCACAGTAAGACACCACAAACGAGAGCCAAGAGGTCAGCCCTATCCCAGCAGGTGACCACAAGGCACATATAAACAGACGCGCACAAAGGCATAGCAAACACAAGACATAAAAACATAAACGATCCACAAAAGAAGTACCGCCTTGGAACGGCCAGTAAAATATTTTACTGTATGGCTTAAACCGGTTTAACGGTGCACCAAACTCACCCTTAGTTCAGATGTGGATCAAGACACATACATGTTTGGTTTGCATGAAAGACCACCAACTTATAAATGCATCATCTCCCAGAACATATAAATCAAGATATAAAAAGGAGATAAAGCAAAGATAAGGACTCAGCAGTAAATAAAATTGAATACCGGAGCAAAATAAATCCAACAGGTAAACCGCGATGGGCCCGACAAACAGCCAAAGCATTAGGCCCCTACAATCTCATCAATAGATAAGTCTTTAAGTCGGAACCTGGAACCGTCATAGAGTCTGAAGTCCGACCCAGCGGCGTGCAATTAAAGAGGAAAGCAAAGTTACCTACCGTGGAAGTCAGTATTAGATGCTCTAGCATAAAACGAATGAGTTGAGAGATATCATATTTTTTGTGAAGGAATATCATTAGAAATTTATTAGCTTTATTAAGTTGGAGATCTTAGAGTATATTTGACTTACCATATTGTCAAACTAAACATTATTGATGTTTAAAATATCGTCCAAATATCTGGACGCAGTGTTAAACGCATCAATAACATCAGCCTGCTTATCATCAGAAAGAGACATCATAAAGCCATAATTGGTCTTGAAAACTGATTTGTGTTCTTTTTGAGAGTGGCCATTTTACACAGGTTTTACTGTAACTGATTCGTTTAGAGAGATGCTACTATGCTTAGAATAACCACCTGACTCTTTAGCTACAATAACAAGTCTACCGGTGTCATAAAAGTCGTTCAGTATTTAAAAAAACTATCATAGATTTTTTAGTTAAACGTTAAATATATTTAGCTAGCTAGAAAACTCTACTGCAACAATGTATATCAGGCCGATATGATTTATTTATAGCAAAAATAGTCCTTGGGAAATCAACATCATGTCTAAAAATATTTTATTGTTACAATATAACAACGATATATCATATACTGTCACAGTCTGTATATTGATCGATATTGGGTCCATAACCACACACCCAAACAGGCAGGAATAATAGATATTCGTTTAAAAACTTAGATACCGTCACTCCATGTATACTCTATTAAGAAATGAATTCAATTTTTGGAATGTTCATGGAATCATGAATACTTCGGGTCTCTTGATAAGAAAGTTAACTTTGTAAGAGCCCAGAAGTATTCATGATTCCAGAAACATTCCAAAGTTGAATTTATTACTTATATTTACATTTTAAATATCTAAAATATAAAGAAAACACTTTTAATTAAAGAATCAAAACAGTTTTGTATTTGAAGTAAAATCTTATTAACATGGAAACGCGGAACAGCCAGCTTGAACACAGACAGTCAATGGAGCAGCAAACAAGAGGCTTATTTTGCACGTACCCGTGCGACTCAGGTGTGGCTCGCTGTCAATCTCAACACCAGTATCACTTCTGGCAAATGAGTTTGATGTTCGAAGCGTATCGTACGGGCAAGTGAGCTTGGAACCTGTCAATCCAATTTGTGTATTTCATGAGGCTATGAACGGTTGCAAAAATCTAAAGATTCTTTAAAGGCTTGCTTCGAAAATGTTAATATACTAGAATGGCAAGAAAGAAAGGAAATAACTCAAAGAAGTCTAAGGATGAATCAACACTTACAGTAATAGGGAGGTCATCCTCATCGCATGTATCCAGTTTTCTAACAAATTTAAGAATGGTTTTGTGATTTTCTTCCCTTGCGTGAATCAGAAACCAGTCTTGGGACTTATCAACTTCCGGCATGAAATTGCCAGTAGCGTGTCGATCCTAAGATAGAAAGAAAGGGAAATGATTTTATAAAATAGGGCCTACATATTATACTATTTCACAGGTCAAGACTAAGAATCTAATATGACAGTGTGGTCAGTTCGGAGGATCACCGTTTGGCATCACGATTTCTATTCTGTCCACACAAAAATTATGGAATCTTTTTATTGCCTAGGCCTGTCATTAAATACCTCATTTTGATATATGAAAAAAACATTAAAAAGGTTTTCAGAAGCTGAAGTTCCTGAATACACTGAAATGCGACATACATGTGACATGGTGACGTCATTTTAACATCACAATGACGCCACGGAACGACGTGCGGCTGTTCGTTTTTTATCTTTCCCAAGGGATGGCTACGGGGTATGTGTAATAGAATTTTCCCACATGGGTTCAAACAGCGGAAATCGCGATCTGGTGTGCAAGAAACATATACTATTTTATAGGTCAACATAAACATATTTAATGTTCGTAAAAGTTCATTATCTTCCGATCGTTAGCATTCTTAAAATACTGTCGATCTTCGGAAAATATGACATGCGCGGAAAATGGTAAAATTTTGAATATTTTCTTAACCATCAGTTTTAGCATGTATTTCGGGTGCTCAGAAGAACCGTCTCATCGATTTAAACATATTATTGAAAAGGACTTGAAAATTACTTTAAATCCTTGAAAAGTTATTGTTTTTTTTTTGAAGGACTGGACACTGTTGATAGAGAATTAAATCTGTACAAAATGCGCATCGCTGCACCAAATAAGGCAAAAAAAATTATACTATGTTTTAATACTACTTTCCTCAGGATCTCAGTCTAGGCTTTCTGAATTTGAATTTTAACATCATCGATCAATATCAGTTTTTTTTCATTAACATGTACCCAGTCCTTGGAAACTATATGTCTGGAGTGTCATTTGATGCCCTTGAACTTTACTTAATTTCCCATAAACGCATTTTATCAGTTACCTCTCGTATTAACTGCATTGTTGCACACTGACCTGATAAACTTTGGCTATCTCATGGCATGTGTCTTTATTCAGGTCATCATGACGTTGCACATTTTGCTGACGTCGCCAATGACGCTGAATCGACACAAACATCGATAATTAATTCACAAACGCTAGTTTGAGTGTAAACTGATGCATATAATACCAGGCCCCGAGGTTATAAAACTGTTTTCATACTCAACTCAGCTGAACACGAAATTTATCCTGCTCATAAATGTTAAAATGCCAACAATCGTTGGCATTTTAACATTTATTAGCATGATAAAAACAACATCTGAGAGGCTTAAAGCAATATACTTCTTTATTTGTTGGTATTTCAGTTTTTATGAGCAGCACGAAAGCTCAGTTGAGTTGAGCACGAAAAAAGTTTTATAACCTCGGGGCCAGGCAAGCCTCGCGATTCAACAAGCGTATCAAAGCATTGCCTGGTAAGCTTGGTATCAAAAGACACTCACTCACCTAACCTAGTATTCTCTATTTTATCAGACCACTTACTGCAAAATGTGCTGTCCCATCATCCTCTACCCAGCCAATCACAACATCAGAGCCTCTCATTCTACCATTCGGTGATATACCAAAACCAACATAACCTAATGTCTTGACGTGAACTTCAAAAGTGACGTGTGTATTGTTAAAATCCCAGTACAATGTGTAGATTCCAGCTGAGTCCAGTTCCTGGTGTAGTCTGTAGGTCTGTGTAGAAGAGACGGGATGACACTGGACTGCTACCAGGCCACACAGAAACACAACAGCTGAAATGGAAAACCAACCACACGCCATTCTCGCGAGACCTGACGATACCTCATCTAGATCTCTCGCATTTCGCCCTTTGCATCATGGGTAACTAGCGATATTTGGCTAGTCCCGTTCAATTCTCGCCCCTGTAGTGACAGAATTTATTGTTAAAAATAGCAAAAAGTTAAATTTTTGATAGTTTATCATTTCTCTCTGCAAGCAGTGATCGCATAATATATTTTTGATAAAAAAAAATGGCGGTTCAATTCCAGTGTGCACCGAGCGAAAGGCGACAGGTTAGTACGTGCTAGCGTGCTTCCTGTTTGCGACAATGACCATACGCAATGCTTATTAGGGTAAAGTCATGAAACTTCGGAAACCAGGTAAATTCACACACACATTTGTAGACAGTGGAAATGCAGATGAGACGGCTCCTTATGAGTGTCAATATTGAAATCTACTTTATCATGTGACGTCGCATCTGGGAGTGATATAACGCAATGCATTAAAATAGATAAACCACTATAAGTGGTTTACAGATTTTGGTAACGGTATGAAATGACGTCCATAACAACGTCGCGAATACTTGGTATACTTGCACAACCATGCAAGTACCAATTTAGCAATACATGTTCCAATGAAACATCTCAAGATAAGCTGTCAGGTGCATAAAATATGCAGTCTATTATCGACGTCCAGGTGCACGACAAACTACATGAAAACTTGTTCATTTTATATGCTCATTTCACTGAAACAATAAGAGTAGTTGAGAATTTGTGAAAAAAAGTTTATGGTGAAAAATCTCATTTATTTAAAAGACATATAATGTAGGTATTTATTGGAATTGTCTCTGTGAGGCAATTTCAATTTGTACAAACAGCATATTTTACTGACAATAAGGCAAACGTTTTTGAAATTGGCACGCATCAAATACCATGATCATTTTCTTTGACTCTTTTAAACATCTCAAACTACAAATCAGTATTGAAATACCTGTCTGTTGATATTTACATGACAGCCTATATCTCCAAAGGGGTACGAGCATTAAGAGGCAAATTTGGCCCCCTTTGGAGCCAAAAACTAAAAGTTGTTTTTCATCAATTTCACCCAATTGGTTTATTAGAAGAATGGTCCATGTGTAAAATTCTGGCATATTTTACTTTTTCCGTTGCTATGGTAACAAAAATGGCCGACAAAATAGGCTTGAAATAGAGAAATTGTCATTTTGAGCCAAATTTAAGGCTTTTTCAGACCGATTTTTAAGAATTAGATATCAGCACAAGCGAATACCAAAAAAACCCTTTTAACATATCGTGTGCCGTGATAATTCTCACCCTCTGTTAAAATATCTTTTTGGTATTTGCTTGTGCTCTATATTAATTTCTCCGTCAAAAGTCTTAATTTTGCTCCAAAATGGTAATTTTCCTATTTTCAGCCTATTTTGGCAGCCATTTTTGTTACTATAGCAACGGTAAAAATAGAATCAATCCCAGAATTTTACACTTGGGCTATTGTTCTAATAAACTAATTAGGAGAAATTTGTGTCAAGCAATTTTCACTTTTTAGCCTCATAGGGGGGGGGGGGGGGCAAAATAGCCTCTTAATGCACGTCCCCCTTTGATTTCATGAACTTCCTCTTTGCTAACCTGGTACTTGCACAGTTGTAAAAGTTTTCACATCATTAACGTGCGTATATGCGCAAATATGATAAATCGAATCTAACAGTCGTGCTCTTGTGTTATTGAATTAATTAATCGAGTGATAAAAGTGATACAATACGAGGCTTGTCGCGGTAGTACAAGTTGCTAAATTGCTAGTTGCGTGGTCGTATTATCAAAGACGTCCGGTGCCAAAAACTGAAAGTTAGTTTTCACCAATGTCCTCTGTTTGATTCTTTAGAAGAATAGCCCAACTTTTACCGTTGCCATTAAAACAGAATTGACTGCCGAAACAGCCTTAAAATAGAGAAATTGCCATTTTAGATTAAATTTAAGGCTTTGAGAGACCGAAGCTATAGAATGAGGTATCAGCACAGCCGAAACCCCCACCCCCTAAAAAACCAAAAAAAAAACAAAAAAAAACAAAGAAACTTTAAAATGTTGTGTGCCGTGATAATTCAAATCATCTGTAAAAATATCTTTTTGGTATTTGCTTTTGCTCTATGTTGATTTCTCTGTAATGTGTATCTTTGTTCCAAAAATGTCAATTTCCGATTTTCAGCCTAATCTAGCGGCCATATTTGTTAACATAGCAACGGTAACTAAATGTCAAATCAATACAAGACCTTTACACTTTGACTATTGTTTTAATAAACTAATAGGAAGAATTTGATGCAATTTTTATTTTTCGGCCTCATGGGGTGGGGTGGGGGGCAAAATAGCCGCTTAATGCACGTAGTTCTTTGTTATTCTAAAATGCACATTTTATATTTTAACCCATATACGCTTAGCGTCCTTTTTATGGAACATTGGCAAACAGTGCAGAACTAGACCAGACGCCACAGAAGGTGGCGTCTGATCAGGTTCTACACTGTTTTCTTACAGAATGTCCTAAAAATGTTATTAAAAATAAAAAAATACCACCCAACAACCCTTAAAACGGTATTGGACTGGTCCAATTGATAACAGTGGTAAATTCCATTCAGCATAAATGGGTTAAAAGCAAAAAAGTACCTGTCAAAATGTTGGACATCTTTTTCCACCAAAATGCTTGAGTACAATGTATGTTTGTATAACTTTTTGTCCGACGGTCTTTATTTATAAAATTTATCTATCATGTGGGCTGGGTCTCTGACACACTACGTTTATATACTCACAAAATATTTCTAAAAGTCATATGAGAAAAATGAGTTCATTGATAAAAAGTATTTTGCTGGGGTGACGGCAACAAAACTATGTTATCAATAATGTACTTCTTCAAGGTCCTGTAAGTTATTTTGCTTGGTCATGGAAGTCCACCCTAGTCGGGGCCCTTCAAGCCGTCGGTCAGGTAAAATTCATTCAAACAGAGATTAAGTAAACTTAACTGGGACGTTGTACCCATTTAAGCTTGTTCTTTTAAATGGACAGTGGCCGACAGTGTAGAACCAGATCAGACGCCACAGAATTCACTGGCAGTTTACGTACAGAATCTACTTTTAAAATTTAATGAAATTGATAATTACCACCCAACAACCCTTAAATTCGAGATGGGTCCGTCCAATTGATAAGGGTGGGAACTTCCATTCGGCTCAAATGGGGTAGTATTAGATCAAATCTTCCTGATGTCTTGTGACTGTTAGTGTTCCGTTGCTCTTCCTCACGGTGCCGTGGGTTGGTCTGCAGTGTGTGGTTGTGGTACATGTATTTCCTGATCATACGCACTTACCTATTTTACAAAACAACCATTGACTCTGTTCATTATCAATACTTCAAGGCATTAAGGCACGTCTGGTTTTGATCTATAAACCCCAACATTGACTCAGTAGATTGGGAAGCAATGCATTTTCATGGCGTAAATGTCAAATGCCCACCACATACACACTCACTCCAATTGTCAACAAATGCCCGAAATACCATTTTACGAGATTAGACTCTTGTACAAATTGCTTATTCACGATTTAGTGTAAACAATATTTTATTCACAGGGTACACTAGATACATCATATATTGCTCGACAAAAGTTTAGCACGGATAAATAAAGATATTTTTATGTGCGAGCAAATTATTTAAAACTATAAAATATCTGCAGAAATGATTGTTTGATATGTGTTAAAGTTGAGGGGAGCAATGAGTGTCATTTTATTTGATTTTTACTGCGTTGTTCGTTGCGTTAAACAAGGAAGGGGTCAAAACTTGTTTCATCTGCATTAGTAGGAATACAACATTGAAACTGCGCCGGTTTTTAAGTCTCTCTTGTTTTCCAGTTAGGTCGAAACAGCCATTCTGAAAAAATAAGGGTCGCCTCAATTGAGCTTTCAACGATGAGTCTTGGAAACCAACGTCGTTTTTATAATGGCGTTTGCAACTCAAAACAGCACTGTTTTCGTTGTGTCGACATGCTTAATTTGAAAGAGTTTTCCTGTTTATAAGGGTGCAATAAGAAACACAACTAAGGGTTAGGCAAGTTTGTAAAAGTTTATCTCTACGTATTTGAATCATGAACTGTGACGTTAATCTGAATTCTAAGCTAATTGTAGGTGGTAACGCTATCCATAGTTGACGTTTTCAAATGATTGACTAAGAGAACTGTTCTGGGTGCTTGTCTCACTCTAGCATCAAAGGGATTATATGAACGCTTGATTCAGTTCGCTGATAAGTCAAGAGACGGATAAAGGATTTTTTAACGTCATAATGGAATGCAGAAACGTGGCATAAACGGGTACCATTCTCTCACTTTTCAGGATTTCTCATCGTTAAGAATATTTTGCTTTACGTTAGGATCAAAAGTTTTAATTTTAGATGTAGGCTTGCACCCTTTACATGCGCATGACATAAAATGTAACGTCATTCCACTAACGTCTAACCAGATTACGTTTTGTCTGGCGAACACGACAAAACATTAATTTTAAGATTCACATACTTGTTTAATTACACCAAATAAAATGTTTAATATTATTTCAAAGCTGAAGCGATATTATAATCCGTGCTAGGTAAGTAAGGGTGCAAAGATCAGGAATCGATACAATCAAGTACCACACCTGACCCAGGATACCAATGGGAAAGTGACAAACTCACAGTTAGAAACCACAAACGAGAGCCAAGAGGTCAGCCCTTTCCCAGCAGGTGACCACAAAGCATATATAAACAGACGCTTGAGCAGTATATATACCAGTACAAACATTTGAAAGGGATACAGAAATAAGTCTAAGACTTGTTTGAATCTGCTTCCCTATGCACGATTTATCATTAAATGATATTATAGCATAGCCTGTTCACATTTATGATAATGATAAATTTCATGCTCAGTTCAGTTGAGCATGAAAAAAGGTTGATAACCTTGGGTCTTGGTCGCAATCCCAGAAGACAGGCTCTATGGCTGAGATTGCTGGTTTCTGTCATATTCGGGACCCACGCCAGGAAGTAAATTTTCGCGTCACGTTATAATGCAATTTCGATACGTAATAGTTATACCATGGGTTGTCCGCCTGTACGTGGAGATAATCCACGAGCTTTAGCGAGTGGATTATCTTACGTACATGTGGACAAACATGTTTTATCTATTTTATACCACCTAAATCAGTGTAGACCTTGCACATCACGAGATATTTCATGCTAAAGTTGGTAAAGGTGGTATAAACCGTATTAGTGCGCCGGGGTTAGATATATTATATCAGGGTCATATTTTGATGACCGTTCAAGTTTTTAAGATAAACCAGAAATATCTTTAAAAAAGACAAGTGGCGGAGATGAAATGGACGGACACTTTTTCAGAATCTAAATATGAGCCACCGCATGAGATTTCCAACAATTTGACTTTTTGACAAGTGTAGACTCAGACGAGCCTGTGCAGCCTCCTTTTAAGCTTAGAAACTCCAAATGGTGTTCAGTCAGTAGCTAAACAATCATAAAATACTCAAGCGACTTGCAAAGGCTCTGATCAGGCTGCGCGTATGCGCAGGCTGATCTGAGGCTTTGCTGGTCGTACAACCCATATTGTTGGAAATCTCATGCACTGGCTCATATTATCTTAACGTAAATATTCTAGTCAGCTTCGACCATCATAGCCAGCTTCGACCACCATAGCAACATAATCGCTGCAGCATTGGTTTTAGAGGATGCATTGCCCAGTGAGAACTCAGGGTAACAAAGGCAGGGCAATAAACGCAATCGCAGTACATTGGAATCATGCAGGCTCGACATAATCTACCCTTCATTAAAATAACCTTTGGATATAACTGAGAGTCTGGATGTGGGCCCCCAGGCTTTTCGGGGATTTTGAGATAAGGGCTAGCTGGTAAGCACTGGTAATTATTTACAGGGATCTGAGGAGCAACCTCATAGTTCGGGGGATTAAGGAAGCCCTGCAGAAAGTAAAAAAAAAAATGAATTTGAACTGTTTTGGGGATAAGGCAATCGGTTTGGAGTCGGGCGACCATTTGATGAGTCGTCCGACAGACGGCCGATCGCCGGCCGAGTCATTGTATGCTGCCTGACAGGTAAAAGCAGTCGGGCGAAGGTCGGCCGATAATGCCTAGATTACATTAAGACCGACAGTAGGCCGACTAGATTTTTCATGTTGATCGGCCGATAAATATGGCTTTAGTCGGCTGACTGGATCTAAAACATTAAAAAAATCCTCACCGATTAACTTTGTCAATCACAAAGTTTTCCAATCGGCCGACCATCGCCCGGTGATCGGCCGATCGTCTGCCGATTTAATTGACCTGTCGAGTAGCATTCCAGAAGTCGGCGATGATCGGTAGACTGTCCGCCGACTAATCAAATGATAATCACATGATGACATTTCGGCTTCGGTAATCATGTTTATCTTGTAGAAAATAGTGGAATTGCCAGCTTATACTTAATCGCTTTCCACCAAAAGGAGAAAACATTCAGAGAAAGCAGAAAGTTCAAAATAATTTATACATGAACGATAGTAAAATAATTATGGGGCGTGGTTTATAATGGCGAATCATTGGGAGATCGACGGTCGATAATCGGTACAGTCGGGTGACCGTCTGACGACGATCGGCCAATAATAAGGCAGTCACTCAGCCGACTGTTGCCCGATGATCGCCTGACAGTCGGCTGAGTTCATAAGAAGTCGGCCGGCTCCAGAAAAAGCAAAAATCGCGCATAAAATCGACCGATTATCGACCGCCTATCAGCTGTCTGTCGGCGTCAATGTAAACGCGGTTTAGTTGATAAAGGTAATCGGTGAGGACTATGTTTTTAGTGTATCTGTTTCAACATGATCAACATGAAACAATCTAGTCGGTCGACTGTCGGTCTTATTAATGTAACCGAAGCAAAAGCACCCGAATAACCTTTTATAATTAAACTTTTAGCTTACTGTAAAGGCGGCAACTTTAATATTCATATCTGGGTGTGGTTCGGCTATTTCATATTCTAAGGAAGGGACATCAGGTTTTATTTATAATTTGGTAAAGAGTTAATAAGCTTTTTGAGCCGCGCAAACGTGCGTGCATTTCATGAAAATTCTAACCGTATACACACTGAACTCACATTTATTAACCCTTAAAGCGCATAATCACAAAATGTATGTTTTTGTCGTCCACTAAGCTATTGGAAGCCTCATAGATAAACAGTGTGGACCCAGATCAGACTGCTCCTATAGGAGCAGTCTGATCTGGGTCCACAATGTTTGCCCCCCTGCTTATGTTAAATAGACATTTTCAGGTGCATTTATTTTGCTGGCGTTTTAAGGACTAAATAATGACTGAGGTGGTAGCACAAGATGATACAGTTACTTTTCAATAAAACCACGCCTCATTTTCAGCTTTTACCTATGCCTAAAGTTGACCAGTCCTAATTACGCATGCATGAGGCGCCGCCTTTACAGTAAGCGAAAAGTCCAGTAATACATACATTGTAGCTTTTATCTCTTAGTCTGCTAGTGTCGTCTGCTGATAACCTTTACAAACAGTTTAACTGGGTCCATATCAGACCCAAGAAAATGTCGGACCGGACTTATACCCCAACGGTTTGTCATTTAAATGTTATTATTGAAAGAGGTTGTTTGAAAAATGATTATTATAGATTAAATTCAGCAGTCAAAATAAGCTTTCAAAATTATCGAGCAAGCAAAGAGTTGAGTTTCGCCCCAAAATGAAGGCTTTACGGTCATTCCGCTTCTTTGCGGTCATTCCAAGTCATGACAGATAAGAAAATTCTTGCAATCTGAGATTTAAGCATACATGTAAGAATCTATCTGGAAAAGGGGCATTTTTGTTTAACTTCAATTTGATACTGGACTCAGTCTATGTTCCAGGGTACGACATTAAAGGTAGTGTATTCAGGGTCACCAAAAAACATTTTCGAATTCAAAAAAAATCTGTTTAGAAAAAATAACGATTTTGTTGAATTTAAGGAATTTAATGTCTATCTTATTCATCGGAAAGAGCAACGTGAATTTAGAGGCTATTTTGCCCACTTATGAGGCCAAAAAATAAAATTTGATTTTTCTTTTTATGAGTTTATTAGAACAATAGCCCAAGTGTAACGATCTGGCATTGATTCGACTTTTACCGTCGCTATGGTAACAAAATGGCCTCCGAAATAGGCTGAAAATAGGAATGTGACCATTTTGAGCAAATTTGAGACATTTGACAGAGAAATTAACACAGAGCACATGCAAATACCAAAAAGATATTTTAACAGCTGATGAAAATTATCACTGCACATAACATAATATTTAAAACAGTGGTTTTTGTTGTTCGCTTGTGCTGATATATCTAATTGTTAAAATTTCGGTCATTTAGTCCAAAATGGCAATTTCTCTATTTTAAGCCTATTTTGTCGGCCATTTTTGTTACCATAGCAACGGTAAAAGTAAAATAAATGCCAGAATTGCTCCTCTTATCTTCATAATAGAGTATTGATTCTATGCTATGAAGAAGATGGGTTATTTTGTGTAATGTGGCATAATATTTACGGACACTTAAGCTTATTGCCCTTTGCTTTCAGTTCAATCACAACTAACTGACCCCAAAACAACAGGTCATCGAACGCTCACTGTTCTCCATTTCTCTGCTGAGTCCTGGTTTTGAGGACAATAACAGCTGTCCCTGTTCTCACGGAAATCGTCTTGGGTCAAGTGAAAAAGCCAGCACATGATATGATGATACTAATAGCATTGTCAAGCAACGAATGTTCAGGCCAGCAGGCAGACTAGCAGGAGCCTTCGCTGCCCATAAGCACAACGTATGGATGTAGATGAAGACTCGGATAAAATATAATATAATATCTCTATTTTCGCTGGATACGTCGGCATGGCCGGCATATAAAGTACTAGGCATTGGTGCAAATAAGTATCAAAACTTCATGCGCTGGCTCTATTGGCCATTCCTTGGGGTTATCAACATGTTTGATGTGCCGTATACAGAATCTAAAGGACCTACGAAATGCTTTCGTTAAAATTGTGTTGGGCTTACCTTCGTTTTCAACAATATTTCAGTCATCCTGTCCAGGTCCAAGACTCAGTACCACTTCCCTTTGTGACTCATTCTTGTGTTTGGATCGACCCAGTGTGGCATTGCTAGCGTCTTTCTGGAGCTTTGGTTGTGTGTTGATTATGAGCATTTTCTATTTTCCTTTATCTTGACCGTTTCTATGAGGTGAGGCGTTGGCTACCTTAAGAATACTCTGTGCGAGCTAAACAATAATTCGGTACATGTAGAGAAAGAAAAAAACACCGAATACAGTATAGACCCAGAGCACAAGAGTTCATACTTGTCGCTCAGTGAGGCAACCAGTGTAACCCGAGTACACGAAAGTTCGTACTTATCGCATAGCTAGGCGAACAGTGTAGCCCCAGTGCATGAGAGTTAATACTCAACGTACAGTAAGGCGACCAGTGTAGCCCCAGTTCATGAGAGTACGTATTTATTGCAATGCAAGGCGACCAGTGTAGCCCCAGTGCACGAGGGTACGTACTCAACGTACAACTATGCAACGAGTGTAGCCCCAGTGCAAGAGAGTTCGCATAGCTAGGCAACCAGTGAAGACCGGACCATTGAACAATAATAAATTTGACCCAGTGCTTGAGATTTCCAACAATGTGGCATTTTGACATGTGTAGATTCATATGAGCCTCTGCAGCCTCCTTTTAAGCTTAGACACTCCAAATGGTATTCAGTCAGTAGCTTAACGATCATAGAATACTCAAGCGACTAGCAAAGGCTCTGTTCAGACTGCGCGTATGCGCAGGCTGATCTGAGGCTTTGCTGGTCGAACAAACCACATTGTTTTTTTTTGTGTTGGTAATCTCATGCATTGGCTCAGTCATGCAGTCTCGATAGAGCCTTCGTTTCTTGCATATATACCAGAGGACTTTGAAACGCATCACTTTATTTTTGCACTTTTCTTGCAAACCGTATTATGCGTTTGAAAAGTTACACACAGGTTTTAATGTGCAACCCAGCGTTGGTATGAATCAGTCGTTAATTTGACTGCACTAATATAATGCAACGCTGCTGATAACGTCACATGGGTATATACAGCATCTAGCACCATTCTGCAAGTCAGTTGAAGCTTTTTGATTATAGTTTTGTGTTTAAACTGTGGCGTGTATGATACCATAACCAGCAACGCAGTTCATAGACTTTTTCTAATTAAAAGTAAGGCCTAAATGAAATATATGTGTGGTTCCTGTTGCATACCAACATAATTTAGGGTAGGTAGGTAGGGAAATTATTAAATTTTGTTATAACATTTAACAAAGAAAATAGTGACAAAACCTAAAAAAGTGCCCAGTTTAGGTATTTTTTTTCCAAAGACTATTTTAATGTTTAGGGTAGGGTTAAACAAATTAGGGTAGGTAGGCAACAGGAACCACACATATATTTCATTTAAGCCTAATTGATTACTTCTATAGTTCGAAAATAAATGTCAAATTGGAACATCAATTTACAGCTCCTTTTCAGAAAAATCTCCATAAGTAACCTCTATGCACATTGTCATTACTGATATTGTCTACATACACTGACAATCATGTGGGGAAGGTGTGTTGATGTAAATTATGACAGAAGATATGCTGCCATGTGGTCGAGAACGTGTTAAGTGTTTACGTTATCGTCACTTAAACAATACAAAAGAAACGTGATACAAGCGTAATTTATGCACAATCTGTCATTTGTATATGCCCTTAGCCTCTTCCAACAAAATCGGACGAAAAAAAGACAAACTTTGAAAGGCCGAAGATGTTGAATTTTATTGCTAGACTATAGTAATCAGAGTGGTTGGGGTATGTCGGTATCTTTAAAGGGGTGTAAATTTGAGCATACCGAACTGTCAATTCATTTCGAATCATTCAATGATAAATGTGCGATCGTGAAAGAAGCCCAGGGCGCATATCTGTTGAGACAGGAACCAAAACTAACACGGGTTAACTTGCAGCTGAATTAGTGTCCTACCAAATAGACCACCCCTGTCTTAAAACGGATACTTTTCAATATATTAAAATAAATTGACAACCTTGAATTTTTTAGGGCACACTAAAAGCTGGTGCAGTAACAATTATTCCGCTGACATTCTCAGGGCTTGTGAAATTTACTCTGGGTGATGCGTTTTCAAAGTCCTTAAGTATACTATGTGAAATATGACGTTTGATCAGACCTAACTTGGAGCTCTAGCCCCAAAATGGTATGTGTACATGAACGTTTTACATTATAATAGCACATTTACACATGCGCACTAGTTGCATATGTACCATACACTCGCTCACCGTCACACATGTATGTTGAAAATTTATAAAGATGCTTGTAAAATTGAACAATCCAGGATTGTTTTTACAATCGATCTGTCTGTTCTCCCTGCACTGCTCTTACGAGAATGTCAAACTTAGCCATTATTAGATTTGGGAATATAGAAAATAAGTTTGAGTAATTTATAAGTTTGAGTGAATAAGTTTGAGTTATTGAAAAGTACAATTCCCTCATGATCCGACCAATATATTCCATTTTTGCTTTAAAACAAATCCGTTAACTTTCTCTTAAAATTTCGGCTATTCGAAAGGCAATATTGAAAAAAATGGACCATTGATCTGAACAGAAGGGTCCCTTTTCAGAAAGTTAAATAAAATCATGTATATATTCTTACATGATCGTACTGCTTATCTCTTTTATCAGTGGGACAATTGTGGGGCATTTAGAAAGAAAGGCTGCTGGCGGCCTAAATTTATTTCTTGAAAATGAAAATTTTATCATTAGTTTTTATTCTATGGAGCGTTATAGAATATGCAAACGCCAATGGTAAGCTCGTTAAATTTATGAAATAACCATAGCTTATGTTTTGATCCTTTACCTCATATTGACAAATTAACACGTTTGCAACCAGAGCTGGTCAGGGTCTACTCTGCTTACGGAAATATGATTAGATAAGATTCTACATTTGTGGACCTGACAAGTAATATATTTTCTCTGTACAAAAATTAATTATATAATTATTCATAGTAGGTTGAGCTTAGCATGAATATTCATTAAGGAAAAGGATTAAAATCAATAATAAACTAGAATATAACATAATTATACTGAACAAAAAAAGAAAGTTTACACCTGCTGCTGTTCTTCTTCCAATATGCGAACAATACATATAAGCCTTTATCATACATATTCCTACTTGAAAGTTTGGTCAATTTTGCTACGCAACTGGTTATTCAAGTTTGAATCTTTACCCATATGGCGCTGTCTATGATGCTTTAAACGCTGGAGGGGTCGTTACCTAAAATCACATACTGAAGGTTAAAATTCAATGCTTTCGCAGCAGCAAAGTTAAATAGAAAAAATGCCCGAATCACCAAAAAGTCAATGTCATTTATTCATTCGGGCACCTTAAGGGCAATTCTGCCAATTTTTCCATGCACCAGCCACTTGTAATGTGCGAATTCAAATTGTAAGAAAAGTGCTTTCCAGTACGTGCCAATATTCGCGGCAATTCAGTTTTAAGTTGGAATGGCATAAGAAACTCAATTCAGTAAAACGGACGAAACACAGAATATCTTCATGCTACTGCCACCCCATCAACAGAGGTTAGGGACAAGCCACACAATACTTCGGAAACGGCAACATTTCATGCAAATGAAGCTTTGAACATCACTATACTTTTAATCAAAAGGTAGAGAAATTGCTACAAGATCAATTTTAAACTCGAATTTTTAACCAGAATCTGTATAAATTACCAATTTGTTTTGATTTTCGTAATTCAAACAAAAAAGATTAACATGATGTAAAAGTTTACTTCTGCGCATGCGCAGAACTAACTTGTACTGATTATGTTTGATAACAACTTAATGCGATAACTCTAGCAAGAGATAAAAGAGGGCATTAATTGATATTGCATTTTGAAGTCGAATGTCTCCAAAATCACATAAATGCTAATTTGTTTAGTCAATAAAGCACATAGTCCAACATTATGATCAGAAAACTGTAAACTTTCTTGTTTTGTTCAGTATTGAAACAACGTGAAACAATCCCCGTATGACAACGACGCTTATAAATACTAAGGAAGGAAAAATGTATGTCAATTGATTGACTGATTGTCCTGGCTGGCCATTGGCCAAACGAAGCTTGGTTGACTAGTTATGCTGACTGGCTTTTGGCTAAAAGAAATGCTAGTTGACTGATTGTCTTGGCTGGTCGTTGGCTAAATAGAAATTGTGCTGATGGGTTGTTTGCTAATTGAAAGACAAGTTGGCTGGTTATGCGGAGTGGCTGTTTGCTAAATGGAAGGCTAGTTGACTGGTTGTGTTGACTGTTTGTTGGCTAAATGAAAGGTTTGTTAACTGGTTGTGCTGACTGATCTTTGGCTAAATGGGAGGTTAGGTGACTAGTTGTGCTGTGTGGTTGTTGGCGAAAAGGACGGCTAGCTGACTGGTTGTGCTGACTGTGTGTTGGCTAAATAGAAGGCAAGTTGAATCGTTTTGCTGGCTAGTCATTGGCTAAATGGAAGGCTTAATGACTCGTGTTGCTGCCTGGTCCTTTGCATAATTAAACCCTAGTTGACTGGTTGCACTGACTGGACGTTGGCTTAACAGATGGCTAGTTTTAGTTTTAAACTGGTTGCGCTCGCATGTCGTTGGCCAAGTAGAAAGCTAGTTGACTGTTTGTGTTATTTGTTCGTTAGCTATGAAAATGGCTACTTAGCTTGTTATGCTGGTTGATCGCTGGGTCTTGGCTGGTTGTACTACCTGAATTTTGGCTTACTTGACGCTGTTTGGTTGCTGTCTAAATGGAAGACTTGTTGACTGATTGTACTGATTTGATTGGTTGTTGGCTAAATGGAAGACTAGTTGACTGGTTGTGCTGATTGGTTATTGGCAACATGGAAGACTAGTTGATTGGTTGTGCTAATTGGTTATTGGCAACATGGAAGACTAGTTGATTGGTTGTGCTGATTGATTGTTTGCTACATGGTAAGCTAGTTGACTGGTTGTGCTGATTGGTTGCTGGCTTAATGGAAGGCTAGTTGACTGGGTGTGCTGATTGGTTGTTGGCTAAATGGAAAGCAAGTTGACTGGTTGTGCTGATTTGGTTGTTGGCTACATGGTAAGCTTGTTGACTGGTTGTGATGATTGGTTGCTAGCTAAATAGAAGACAAGTTGACTGGGTGTGCTGATTGTTTGATGTCTAAATAGAAGACTATTTGACTGGTTTTGCTGGTTGGTTGTTGGCTAAATGGAAGACTAGTTGACTGGTTGTGCTGATTGGTTGTTGGGTAAATGGAAGTCTAGTTGCCTTGTTATGCTGGTTGGTTGTTGTCTAAATGGAAGGATAATCGGATAGTTGTACTGATTGAATGTTTGCTAAATGGAAGGCTAGTTGATTGGTTGTGCTGACTGTTTGTTGGCTAAATGGAAGGTTAGTTGACGGGTTATGCTGACTGTTCGTTGGCTAAACGGAAGGCTAGTTGACAAATTAAAAGGCAAGTTGACTGGTAGTGAAGAGAGGTTGTCTGCTAAACGAAAGGCCAGTTGACTGATTGTGCTGACAGTTTATTGTCTAAATAAAAGGTTTTTCGACTGGTTGTGCTGACTGTTTGTTAGCTAAATGAAAGGCTTGTTAACTGGTTGTGCTGATTGGTCTTTGGCTGAATGGAAGGCTTGGTGGCCAGTTATGCTGAGTGGTAGTTGGCGAAAAGGAAGGCTATGTGACAGGTTGTGCTGACTGTTCGTTGACTAATTGAACGGCAAGTTGACCGATAGTGCAGAGTTTTTTGTTTTTTTTTGCTAAATGGAAGGCTCGTTGACTTGCTGTGCAAATTAACTGTTCGCTAAATGGATGGCTTGTTAACTGGTTGTGTTGACTGATTTTTTTGTTTTGTTTTTTTCTTTTTTGCTAAATAAAAGGCTTGTTAACTGGTTGTGCCGACTGGTCTTTGGCTTAATGGAAGGCTAGGTGACCAGTTGTGCAATGTAGTTGTTGGCGAAAGGAAGGCTAGGTGACTGATTGTGCTGCCTGTTGGCTAAATGGAAGGCTAGTTAACTAATTGAAAGGCAAGTTGACCGGTAGTGTAGTGTTTTTTGCTAAATGGAAGGCTAGTTGGCTGGTTGTGCTGACTGTTTGTTGGCTAAATGAAAGGCTTGTCGACTGGTTGTGCTGATTGGTTGTTGGCTAAATGGAAGGCTTGTCTGCAGGTTGTGCTGACTGTTTGTTGGCTAAATGAAAGATTTGTTAACTGGTTGTGCTGACTGGTCATTGGCTAAATGGGAGGCTAGGTGATCAGTTGTGCTGAGTGGTAGCTGGCGAAAAGGAAGGCCAGTTGACTGGTTGTGCTGACTGTTTTTTTTTTGCTAAATGAAGGGTTTGTTGACTGGTTGTACTAGCTGTTTGTTAGCTAAATGAAAGGCTTGTTAACTGGTTGTGCTGATTGGTCTTTGGCTAAATGGAAGGCTATGTGACCAGTTGTGCTGTGTGGTTGTTGGCGAAGAGGAAGGCTATGTGACTGTTTGTGCTGACTGTTCGTTGGATAAATGGAAGGCTAGTTGACTAATTGAAAGGCTAGTTGACTGGTAGTGCACAAAAGGTTGTTTGATAAATGGAAAGTTAGTTAAATTGTTGTGCTGAGTGACTGTTTGCTAAATGAAATGCTTGTTGACTTGTTGTGCTGATGTGCTGATAGGTTGTAGGCCAAAACGAAGGCTATGTGACTGGTCGGGCTGACTATTCATTGTCTACATGGAAGGCTAGTTGAACGGTTGTGCTGATTGGGTGTTGGCTAAATGGAAGGCTAGTTTACTGGTTGTGCTGATTGGTCGTTGGCTAAATGTGTCGGAAAGTTGTTTGAGTAAACCAGATAAAGCAGAAGATGAGGTGTCTTGCTTAAATTGAGGGTTCGAACCAGACCTCTGCGTTCCTCGCGGCTATCTCTTATCTACGTAGTTAACGTGTAAATCGTCATTATTTTCAGCATGTACAAGCGCCCTGCATGGACGATGCTATAGTCTTTTCAGCGGACTTGGTGGGGCGTGTACCCCGGGACATAGCTATACACTGAACTACTGTGGTACATTCCAAATGTGCTGTTTTATTCCAAACCAACCTGTACCAGTGACGTCAGCACCACATTACACCACAGCGCGACCAGTTGTTACCGTTGCTCCTCCAGCCAGGTAAATTTTGTTTGTGTTGATGCTTTACGTCCCAGTCAATATTTTTTCAGTCATTTTGGAACGTTATTCTGGACCCTATGTTATAAAACTTTTGCCATGCTCAACTGAACTGAGCACGAAATTTCAAATGCTAATAAAAACGGAAATACCGATAAATGAAGACGTTTCTTGCTTTAAGTCTCTGAGATGTTGTATTTATGATGCTAATAAATGTTAAAATGCCAACAATTGTTGGCATTTTAAACATTTATAAGCATGATAAATCTTATGCTCAGTTGAGTTGAGCACGACAAAAGTTTTATAGCCTCGGAGCCTGTGTTCTGGATTGAACCAGTGCTAATTCGTTTGTTTCGATTCTTAACGTCCCAGTCAACAGTTTTTCAGTCATGTTGGGACGGGTTATCCTGGGTTTAACCAGTACTTACCAGAGGATAAAGTGTCTTTCTGAATGACACAACGCAGTGCCTCTGGTAAAGCTCGAACCCTCAACCCCTCGATCTCGAGTCAAGCACTCTACCAGTGAACAAAAACTTAGCAGAGGATAACGTTTCTTGCTTAATGACCCGGTGTATCTCAAACTACCGACCCCAACACTTAACTACTGAGGCTCCGCCAATCCAGGCAGATACTGGGGTCCTTCTGTACATTAAACATGTTCTATGATCTATAAATTAAACGCCGATGCGGGCGTGGCGCAGTGGCTCAAAGGTAGAGTGAATGACTAAGAGATCGAGGGTTTGCTGGTTCGAGCCTCACTGCAGACATTGTGTTGTGTCCTTTATCCTCTACTTAGTACTGGTTCACAGAGGGCCGTAGGACCACACTCGAGATCCACACGGACCTCGGACCCCTCGGTCCAATTGCTTCTCGAGGTCCGTACCAGTATTTCTAAAGAAACATTCAGCAACTTGATTTTCCAGGGGGGGGGGGGGGGAGGCCGGTTGTCCCTACCCCTCTAGATCCGCCCACGCTCTTCCTCTGGAAGAAGTAATTGCCAAACTAGAAAAGGCTACATCACAAAACAATATCCACACATTAATTCCCACACACAATGGGAGCAACCTCCCACACACAATGGGAGCAACATCACACAATGAACGTACAACAGTACCATCGCCTTAGAACGGTCAGCAGCCGAGGGTCGTTACTAACATCGAGTCGGTCCACATTTTCAGGCAAGATGCATGTAAAATGGCATAACGGCGATTCGCATAATTAATGACATGTACGTACATGTCATTAATTCATTATACGAATAACAGTTATGCCATATTATACAGCATCAATCATTTATTATTTTTATTATACTATTTTCAGTGGTTGTGGAGTGACGTCTGTTAGCAGTAAAATTGTCGGTGGCTCTGTGGCTCGACATGGTCAATTTCCATGGCAGGTAGGTAGAGGAAAGTATTCACCCACATTCTGCAATGTCTCTCATTTTCAAATGAGTCGTGACATGTGATTTCCAACAATGTGGCATTTTGACAAGTGTACACTGAGAAGAGCCTGTGCAGCCTCCTTTTAAACTAAGAAACTCCAAATGATGTTCGGACAGTAGCTTAACAGTCATAGAATATTCAAGCGAGTAGCAAAGGCTCTGATCAGACTGCGCGTATGCGCAGTCTGATCTGAGGGTTTGCTGGTCGCACATACCACATTTTTGGAAATCTCATGCTGCGGCTCAAATCACTTTTTTCGGTTTAACCCTTTATATTCTAGCGACTCCTAAACGAGTGTTTTGTCAAACAGTGAAGACCTAGATGAAATGCCACATAATATGGTATTTCATACAATCAGGCAACCACAAAGTTAGCATTTCATTCCAATGTAACATCTTAAGATAAGTTGTCAATAATATAAAATTGGTTATTATTGTCATCCAGGTGCATGCCAAACTACACAAAAACTTGTTCATTTCTACATGCTCAAACATAAAAAGTAGTTGAGACATTTGCGAAAACCCTGTTTTATGGTGAAAAACACTCATTTATTGAATGGACATATGTTGTAGGTGCACATTGGAATTGGCTCTATGAGGCAATTTCGATGTGTACCAACAACATATGTTACTGAAATTAAGGAAACCTATTTTGAAATATACACTAAACAAGTATCATGTCCATTGGCTTTCCTCTTTTTAACATCTCAACCTGCCAATCAGTATTAGAATACCTGGAAACATGGCATCTATACCACCAAATTTGATTTCATGAACTATGCTTATGCTAAGCTGGTAGTTGCATGGTGGTAAGGGTCTACACTGTTTGCTAAAACAAAATGGTCTCCAGAGAAAGAAATAGAATTTGATTTTGAAACTGTGACTCCTTGAATTATACAATGGACCATTATCACAAGCCAGAATGCTTGGTTTGATTTGGTTTGATTCTTTACGTCCCAGTCAACATCTTTGGTCATGTCAGGACGTTAGGCTCACCTTACCAGTCTTTTTCCTGGGCAAGCTTGACTAAGCAGTTAACCAGTACTTCGTGCAAATACATTCGTAACTGACAACAGCCCTTCTTGAATCAGCGGAAGGGAGGAGAATGGCCGTAGAAATTATTTCATGATCAATCCCCACGAAAAACAAGAAAGGGGGAAGAACCCATTTAGAGCACAAGGGTTAAAGAAAGCGAGCATACCGCTACTCATAGATTACATGTAGCATAAAAAGGGCATAGGCAAACTAAGAAATATTTTCTTTCTTAGCCAAGCAGAATATAGTGTTTGAAAATGCAAAGAAGCAGGCCACACTATTGCACAGGGCTGTGACAGCGAAATATAACGATTACATACGTTTTGAGCAATTTATGTTTATAGCGTAGTGACTCAGTGGTAGAGTGTTTTGTCTCGAGACTGAGACGTTGCGGGTTCTAGCCTCACCGGCGGCGTTGCATTGTGTATTTGAGCAAGACTAATTAACCCATGCTTAGTACAATCGTCAACCAATTACAACATTGTTAGCAGATTTATCGGCTGGAACCAAAACATAGTTCATATGAAAATCCTGGATACCTCGTTTAAGATGACGAAAAGAAGATTTAGGTTTAGGGGGTAAAGACGTGTGTTACGAGCGTTAAATGAAATACGAGTATCAATAATTTAAAAAAATGAATTTTAGTCTTCCATTCCTTCAAGACATCAGGTACAACATTTTCCCGTTTGCACCAACGATTACTTAAGTCATTTAAAGATCTCTCTACGACATTTAGGGAGATCAATATTAGAGGGAAATCTATATTTAGGACCTTATGAAATACTATTGCGAACTCTAGCGTCAGGAATGACATTTAGATTACCTGTAATCAATGCCCTGCAGAGGGGTATAAATAATTAGAATTTTGACAATCTAAGGAGTCAGGAGTACTGGAATCTATATATATTTATATCTGTTACAATTTTATAAAAGTAAAATATAGTAGACCTAATCACTTTGTTATATTTATTACAAATGATAGGAGTTTCAAAATTATTGAAATAATTTTGAATATATGAAATCACTAAATTATCCTTAAAGATACTATGTAAATCAATAATCTCCATACCTTTGTAAATTAAAATGTCAATTATGGTTGACCTCAGAATCGATATAATGACTGAGGAAATATTGAACATAATACCTTGTATAAAGTGCTGCTTTATATAATTTGTTTGCTCTATCGTCAAGTTTATTAGCCTCTAAATTACGTAAAACTGAGATAGGCAAGCCTCGCTATTTATCCCTCTTCTCCAATTTGTTCATTACATTCAGTAATACATGTAATAAAGACACAAGAATTCTCTCTCATTACAGAAAACTTATCATGCACGGATCTAGAGGGGGACAGAGGGTCCTGACCCCCTTCCCCTGGAAAATCACAAAACTATAACGTTCCTTAACATTCCTGGTCCAGATCCCTTGAAAAATCAGAAAGCTACATGTACCCAGCCAGCATCAAATGTTGGGCCATTATCGGCCCGCCAGCAAAACGATATTCAGATGGCGTTTCGCTGGCTTAAATTACGTCTCGCTGGTGGGTCTATGATGGCCCGCCCCCTTTAGTGGTATTAGGGTCCTCACTCCCCTCATCAACTAAAACTCCTCGGTTAAACCTTTCTGGATCCGCGCATGCATGTATTAGTGGGTTGGGAGGGGGTTCATCTCTGGATCCGCCACTGTCATCACATCATGCTTCATTCTGTTACAGGTATCTTTGAGATATTATAATCAGCCACTGTCATCACATCATGATTCATTCTGTTACAGGTATCTTTGAGATATTATAATGAGTCACTGCCATCACATCATGATTCTTTCTGTTACAAGTATCTTTGAGATATTATAATGAGTCACTGCCATCACATCATGATTCTTTCTGTTACAGGTATCTTTGAGATATTATAATGAGTCACTGCCATCACATCATGATTCTTTCTGTTACAGAGTCACTGCCATCACATCATGATTCTTTCTGTTACAGGTATCTTTGAGATATTATAATGAGTCACTGCCATCACATCATGATTCTTTCTGTTACAGGTATCCTTGAGATATTATAATCAGCCACTGTCATCCATCATGATTCTTTCTGTTCCAGGTATCTTTGAGATATTATAATCAGCATGTTTGTGGAGGAACTTTGATAGGAGATCAGTGGGTTCTAACCGCAGCACATTGTTTTGAAGAGTAAGTAGTTCCTGACAGGGTTCATACAGGCAAGATTGTGTAAAATTCAAGGACTTCTAAAAGACTTTCCTACGGTTTTCAGGGACTGAAAAGTCCTTGAAAACTTAAGAAAAATACTGATTTACAACTTAAAATTCTACTTCTGAAATGCTACAGTCCATTACTAATGATATTAGGTTAAGATAATTAGTATAAATATGTGGTGCCTATATTTGGTGCAGCATATGCTGTACCAAATAAAGGCATCACAATTTTATACTGATTTGGACCTCCAAAAACACTATTGAATCCTCCTGTAAATGGTAAAAATCAATGACTTTTCACGGCCTTTAAGTGTTCTTTCAAGTACTTTTCAAGGCAAATTTAATTTTCAAGGACTTTTTCAAGACAGTCCTGTATATTCAAGTACTTTTCAAGCCTGTGCGAACCCTGTAATCCACCTCATTTTTTGTCGCCTGCGAAGCATGGTCGACTCATATGGAACATGACACGTCGTAACACTTTTGGTTTCCGATCAATAACTTTTGAAGAGATGTATCAATTTCATTCAAAGTTTACAGAATGGTAAAACATCATAAAATACAGGTTAATTACGAATTCGGAGATCATCCGCAAAATTTTGTCTGAGTAATGGCTTAACGCCACATATAGTCTAGGTCTAGACCTAATTTATCTAAAAATCTATTGGCCAATACAAAAATATCTGGCCATTAAATTGGATAAGTAATTTGCATATTCAAATTATATTATGCTGTTTATTATTAGCGGGCGTGATATGTAAATCTACAGTCCAGTTCGAATAAACAATCATTTATTTGTGAAAAGTGTATATTATGGCAATACGTACATTTTAAAAGTGAAAAAATACCCATAATCAAAGTGAAATGCTATTTTGGGGTCTGGAGTATTCAGTACTTACTATTGTGCATTATCGATACATGTATAAACAATCTTCACAAATGCACTTAAGGTAGTACTGGACTCACCGGCATATGTCCAAAAGTGTTCTATCTTTTAATATATTATAATATAGACTTATACTTATAATCTAAGACAAATAAAACAATACCTCACCATTCTTTTTAAAAAGTTATTTGATGTCAAAAACTGCAAAATCGCAGGTTTTTGAAATAAACAAAGACAGATTTTGTTAACAAATTAACAAGAAACGCAAT
The DNA here is from genome assembly GCA_964019695.1 of Loripinus fragilis. Lineage (NCBI taxonomy): Eukaryota > Metazoa > Mollusca > Bivalvia > Lucinida > Lucinidae > Loripinus > Loripinus fragilis. The sequence continues at coordinate 13,656,219 of OZ026530.1, forward strand.
ACAGTTTTTTTCAGAACAAATACTACTCACACCAGAGATATAAATAAAAACAAAAAATAGTGAAATAACATGTATTTACACAATTTATTAAGCAAAATCCTAATTAAGTCAAACGAATAAATGCCAAAAAAACATTGATATTCAAAATAAACATATCAGAGAATGTAACTGGAACAACAAAACATATTTTTACAAAGATATTTTTATGAAGAATCTATTGATTGAATAAAAAATATGTGTCACCGTGCTCGTTTTTTGTTTTGGTGACTTTTCTGAAAAATCCTGAAAAAAATAAAGACTATAATAAGTGTTGTCTCCCCTTTCAACCAATTTTTTTGTTTGTCTACGCCCTATTGTATATCACTGGGCGGAGACATAGCTATTATTGATTAAGCACTGACAAATGGGCGCAGAAAATGACAAAACAGATTTTGACCTAGCATATGTTACCCAGCACATAACATTATGATTCTCATTAAAGCATGGCTATAGCATGTCTTGAGACTTTGATGCTTTCTTACACGTAGGATTTATGTAGATAAAACTTTATTCCTGATGCATAGATCTAAATGTAATTTAAAGAATAAACTTACAAATATGCAATAAGAGAATAAAACATTCTTTTCCTTGTATTAATGTTTGGCAAGCCTGAATGTGATGTGTTGCAACCAGAACCACACAGCGGTGAGGCCTGCAACACATTATCGCACAAGGGCTTGACAAACGTTAATATACAGAAAGGAATGTTATATTGTCATTGTAATATATCATAGGACTTTTTGGGTACTGTAAAGGTGGCAACTTTAATTTTCATATCTGGGCGTGGCTCGGTTATTTCAACTGCTCAAGAATGGAAATCAGGTTCTATCCATTGGTTAAGCGTTTAAACGTTGCTTGAGCCGCGCAGGTCTGCGTGCATTTCATGAAAGTCCTGTCCGTTAATGCACTGAACCCACATTTATTAACCCTTAAAGGGGACGGCAACCATGATGATTACTATGTTTCATATGAAAGATCTTGATAAACCATTAATTTTGATACCAGTTTCATCTAAATCGGTTGAAAAATGTGGAAGCTGTGGGCGTTTGAATATTTGCAAATGGACTGTAATGGAAGCGGCCATATTGTAGGCTTAGTGACGTCACTCAGCATAATTAAATATGCGTAAGCAAAATAAAAGACAAACCAATGGATTATTTGCATTAATCTTAAATGAAACATTTTCCTTATGTATAAAGCTGCATATCTGCTGAAACACAGATGGTGTGATAGTAGTGATTGCTAAAAATTAAGCAGATAAAAAAATTCTGTAAACTAATTAATTATTCAAAATGGCGGCCTAATGTCGGCCATATTGAATTTTTAAATGCCCATAACTTACCCATTTTTCAACCGATTTTGATGATACTTGTGTCAAAATTCATGGTTCATAGAGCTCTTTCTGATAAAACATACTTACTATTAGGGTTGCTGTCCCCTTTAACACAATCATATGTTTTTTATCGTCTATTGAAATATTATGAAGCCTCTTAAACAAACAGTGTAGATCTAGAGCAGACTGCTCGTCCGGTCCCATACTTTCGTGGAGATTGATCATGAAATGATTTCTACGATCATTCTCCTCCCTTCCGCTGATTCATTCAAGAAGGGTTGTTGTCAGTTACAAGCGAAAGTATGTGCACGAATTACTGGTTAACCGCTTGTTCAAGCCTGCCCAGGAAAAAGTGTGGTTAGGTGAACTGAACGTCTCGCAATGACCATAGCTGTTGACTTGGGACGTAAAGCAACAAAACAAACAAACAAACAAAACCTAGAGCAGTCTGATCTGGGTCCACACTGTTTGCCTCTATACTAATGTTAAACAATAAACAAACACTTTCGAATGTAGTTATAACGCCTCTTTTTCAGATTTTACCTATGTCTAAAGTAGACTAATAAGGCAGTCATGAGGTGCCGCCTTTACAGTATCCAAAAAGTTCTAGAATACTTTCCTTTCAAGCAAAAGCATTTCCAAAAAAATGTCCACTGTAAAATCGTGAAGCATACAACAAAACCACACCTTATAGGCGCAATCGAAAACATCAATACTATCGACGATTATAGACCAAAAATAGCTAGAATCATAGTTTTTTTTATTACCATCACTCATCGAACAGGCGACACTTTGCAATCAAAACACTGTTTCTAGCGAGTTTTGATCCGCGTTCGTCAATGGTTAACAGTGTTTTCGATTGCTCACCATCCGGTGTGGAAACAAACTTTTTTTTTCAACAGAAACATGACTGAAAAATGTAGATAACTCCTAGCTCTTGTTTCAGATTGTTTTGGTTACGTATTCATTGTATCAATACACATACCGGATAGGTGGCAATCGAAAACGTTGATGCTATCGACGAACGTAGATCAAATACCGTCAGAAACAGACTTTTTGGATTGCAGTTTGTTTGCCTGACTGGCGACAAATGGAAAATTCTAGCGATTTGCGATCCACGTTCATCGATTGTTCAGAGCCTTCTCGATTGTCGCCTATCTGATGTAATAAAGTAGCGTATCTTATGATAATTGAATATTTTGGTCATTTCTCAATAAAGCATAAGCGACGGTATCTTAACTCGCAGAGGATATCCGTGAGCAGGTTGAAATGGCAATTAAGCCCTCTGCAGTCATGTTTTATCGGAAATAAAGCCCGCGGTCAGTGATTGGTCAACGATCAACCAAAATATGACACATTATTAAATAAAATGTACAATTGTCAGCGATTGAAACACCTCAAGTTTCTATAGTAAACACTTATTATAAGGTATATAACAATAAAAGGATGATACATTCTTCTGTCTATTAACGTTTGCCAAGCCCAAATGAGATAATGTATAGTAGCCTTAACCATGAAGCTGTGATGGCTGCACCAAGTGCGGAAATTAAATGGGTTTCTATAGGGAATAAGCAATTGGACACCTCCTGGAAAAAGTTGGACCCCCGGGAAGAAATTGGACCCCATCTGGAGCCTTGAAAAACGATAGATTTCTTTGAAATTGACCATTTGACTTCTGTAAAATAAGCTGAGGACTAAAAAAGTCATTGTCAGAGCTTTTTTGTCAGACTGACCTGGACCCTCTCCCCCCCCCCCCCCCCCCCCTGATGAAAATTCCTGGATCCGCGCATCTGTACCATGCTTGCCAACCGTTAATATACAGAAAAGAATGTTATATTGTCATATATCTTCCTTTCAGGCACATGCAGTTCCAATTAATTTTATTAAAGTGTATGCAGAAATGTCCATTTTATCATCATGAAACATGCAACGAAACAAAATATTTTTTTCAACAGAAACATTAAATAACTCCTAGCCCTTATATCAGATTGTTTTGGCTACGTCTTCAGTATATCAAAAACACACTAGATAGGCGGCAATCGAAAACGTTAATGCTATCGACGAACGTAGTTAAATATTGTAAGTAACAGAATTTTGGATTGTTGTTTGTAGTCCGATAGGCAACAAATGGCAATCACAAACACTGTTTCTAGCAATTTGTTATCAGCATTCATCGATTGTTTAGACTGTTTTTATTGCTGCCTATCCGGTGTGATAAGGTAGTTAAAATAGTTACGTCATTTCTCCATAAAAAATTAGTGACCATGTACCTCCATGGGACCTAAAACATGAGAATGTCACACACAAGGCATGTGCACGTCTACACCCCCCCCCCCCCTTTTGGGGTGGGGTGGGTCTTAGGTTAGTGCCAGCATGCAGAAATAGCAACCGAGACATGTATATAGTATGTTTATATGGTCCACAACTTTTAACCATCAAAATACTGAATGACTTCATACTCTGGGTGATGTTTTTAAAAGCTAATACTTGCATTCCTTCTTTTTGTGAAAGCAAAATACTTACATAATTACGTTTCAAGCATCAAAGAGTTGTCAGGGGAGAATAATATCTACCGTCTTAGAAAATAAGTATTCTCTTTTAAAAACAAGATTCAGGAACGATAACTCTTACACTCTTACTTTTAAGTAAAAGTAAGGTTATCTTTTGACATGGGTCCCGCACTACCTTAACATACACTATTTTCTGTCAATATAGAATAAACTTAATACGACTAAATGGTTTATAAATTTAATAATAACATATGATTAAGGTGGTACGGGACCCATGCCAAAAGATAACCGAGTGTTTCTAAAAAAGTAAGAGTTATCTTTATTTATTGTCTTAAAATGTACAAGTATTGGCCTTCACAAAAAAAAAACATTTATCAACACATCTGTATGACCAAATATATTTTTACCGTCTAGTCCAGTTTCACCCCTCAGTGCGTTCCGAGTTTAACCTGGTCAGGCAATTCTGGCCAGAAAAAGTTAATATTCATGCATATTCAATGTATGTACTATTAGCTGATAAAGTGTCCTGCCCCATGACACAGCACTATGACTCTGGTGATTCACAAATTAGTAATCCTTCGATCCCTAGTTTAACACTCTACGAACTGAGCCACTATGCTTCTAAAGTCCATTATCTTTGTAAATGTGACGTCGTAGGTGGGAGGGCTCCCTTGTTTAGCTTGAATGAAACCTAACAGCAACATATTGGACACTGTGAGAGCGCTTGCCAACTGCTGGGGTGCCTTTGCGCTAGTTTAAGCTAGCCAGTGAGGGTTAACTGAGACTTATTTTGTATATATATACTAGCTGTGAATAATCTTATATGGCCGTTCACATATGTATGCTTGTCTTAGCATTAACTAATTTCCTTTATGAAAAGAACTAAACTCGTGTATCATTCCTTCTTTACCCATAGCCACAGTGGTAGAATGTTCAACTTGAGACCAAGTAGTCCCTGGTTTGAGCCCTACTCCTTTTTTTGTTTGTTTACTGATTTGTTTGTTCGTTTGTGTTTATCATGGGAGTGATATAACGACATGTACCAAAAATGGTTTACAAACTATGGTAACGCTATGTAATGACGTCCGTAATGGTTTCTCATATAATTATATGGCAACATCAAAGCGTAGTTCCACTCAATTTCTAGACCCGATTTAAAAGTAGTTTTAGGGTCATACGATAAATAAAACCTAACAGTCGTACTCCTGTATTATTTTATTACACTTGCTACGAAAAAGTGACAAATTTCTTGGCAAGCTTCGCATTTCATCTCTTTTTACAACTCGTGTAATAATTTCAATATTGGGATCCAACGTGATTTTCTATGCATTACCACCTGCTAGAACACCAGGGTGGTGTTGAAATCCAAACCTGAAACGCGAGGGTTATGACCCTGAGGGGTCTAGCAGATATAAGTGTATCAGAAAACCACTATTGCATAAGGTCATTTTCTCGCTTAAAACCTTGCAACAACGTTTTCGAAATAAAACATTTTTCCAGATCAAAGACTTGCGTCATCCTGACGACACTTCTATACCTGTTACTGCTGATGACGTCAAATTTGTAACGAATCCAGAAAACGTAAACTGTACGTAAAATAAAGAAAAAACGAAAATAATTAAAGCAACAAATAAAATGCTATGAATCAACAACACGTGAATTGCCCTCCCTCCCCCCCTCTCTCTCTCTCTCTCTCTCTCTCTCTCTCTCTCTCTCTCTCTCTCTCTCTCTCTCTCTCTCTCTCGTATTCTCACCATCATTTTGGCACACATACAAGCGCGCGCGCACGCACGCACATACATGTAAAGGTCTTAAGGGGTCCTAGAACGTGCCTTATGAGGAATAGACAAATAATAGGCTTTTTGCACACGGACCTAAATTAAACAACATCAACTAAAAAAATAAACTGTCTACGCACACGGACCTAAATTAAACAATGAAGCAGGTATGGCACTCCATGCCTGTTTTTATTTCAGAGGTAAAAAAAAGAAAATAGCACAAAAAAACGAGCACGGTGACATATGCTTTTGAATTAATTATAAGTTTCTATGCAAAACTTCCTTCAAAATAATAGTTTTTTTGTTTCTGCAGTTACATTGTGAGACATTTTTTATTCCAGATTGAAACGATTTTTTGGCCTTAATGTTTTTTACAAAATTGAATGTAGCTTAAGAAATAAGCTAGTGCCTTTTTTCGCTGTGTTTTTGTGTTCTTTTATTAGTCAATAGCATGTAGCGTATTCCCAGGAAAAATATGGCATTTCCCACTTTCAATTTGTTTAAAATATGAGAAATTGATATTATGAAAAACTCATATTTTACGATTTTTAAAGTTTAATAAATTTTTAAAAAACAAGGTAAGGTCCTGTTATTTTTTCATAATAGACGAGTTTTGAGCTATTTTTTAACATATCAAAAGATGGTAACTTTTTGGACATATGCTGATGAGTCCGGTACCACCTTAAAAAGAAATATTTTTGGGAGAGCGCAGTGGCTCGGTGGTGGATTGCTTGACTCGATATCAAAAGGTTGCAGGTTTCAGCCCCACTGGTGGCACAGTGTTGTTTCCTTGAGCAAGACACACTAATCCCTGCTTAGTACTGGTAAACCTATGCAGACCCATCCCAACATGCACCATGCAAGCACATATTCTGTCCTTACACACGCCGTCGACCGGGGGAGGGGTGAGGTCAAAAGGTCAAAACATTTTTTTTCTGAAATTAGTCATGTTGCATGTCGAATTAAAGGGAATGGAGCATAGAGCACCATGTAAGCACATTTTCTGTCCGTATCTACACCCTCGGTCCCTAGGGTGGGGTTTAAAGGTCAAAATATCTTTTTCTGAAAGTAATCATGTTGCATATCATTTTAAAGGGAATCTAGCATAGAGCTCCATGCGCTCCATGCAAGCCCATATGCTGTCCTTACCCGTTGGGTCGGATGTAAAGGTCATTTTTTTAATGTGTTTATGTTTCATATCAAATTAAATGGAAAGAAGTATAGACCAACATAGAAGCAAAAACTTTGGCCTTACACACACACACACACACACACACACACACACACACACACACACACACACCTGAACTCTGGGTCGGGTTGAAAGGTCAGATATTGAAATTGTACAGATAAGAATATATTTTTTATTGAACTAAGTACTAAAAATAGTTAATAGGCTTTTAATTATGATCTGTATATTATCCAAGGTGAACTTAGGACTTGGTTAAATGGTATTTCATGTGTTGTGATTCACACATTTCTCTAAAATAACCCTTTGTCGGGCGATATAAACTCAATGAATTGCCTTGGTCGACTTCGGTTTTGCCAGGCGACACATCCGATTTTCATAATTCCAGTTAACTCTTTGCATGGTGTTAAGCCTGAATTTATGGTACATGTTATTAGCGATTTTATTTCCAGATTTTAATGATTGATGATTTTTTTTCACCTCAAAGTTAACGATCAAACAAAATATTTCCGAAATAAGCCGATTCTTGTGAAATGGTGCTGTGGATTGGTCTTCAGTATGCGACAATTCATGCCTAGTTCCGCCCATTATGAATACTTATATAAATAAACATTCATGTTTGTACATAGATCAAAGAGATTACTTATCAGGTCCGCTAGTGTAGGATCATATCTAATCATCTTTCCATAAGCAAACATAGTAGACCCTAATCAGGCAGCTCTTACAAGGGTTGCTTGTTATGGGTCTGCTCTGTTTGAAAAGTGTAAAAAGCCATCTCTATGAGTTAAAAGGGTAAATGTGACTATGAATTGGATTGTTAGCTTACCATGACGAAAGCTTCAGTACCAGAGATACATTCAGTTGAGCAGCATCTATTCTAGACATAAATAATTTCTAATTGTTTTGCAGTGAGATAGTTTGAGTTTCTTGAGGAATGAAATATTTCACTAGTGAAATGTGATTTTTGCTGGAACTACTTTTTGTAATAGCTTAAGTACATTGAACAGTGACATATTTCACTAGTGACGATATGATGCCTGTGTATACCTACGCTCCAGTGTATACCTAAAGCACACGTTTTCTTTGTTGCATTTTCTGTAACAGTTGTTGTTTTTTCTGCTTTTTTTTCTTAGAAAAAATATGTATATAATGTTGAGAAGTCGTTGTTTATGCGCATTCATTCAAGCTTCCATATCATGAAAACACAATGTATTATTCTTTATATCTTAACTGGCACACCGTGCTGCTCCATATGGTTTGTGTTATAATCACCACTACTGTCCTGCCAGCCAAGAGTAACAGTGACGTCATGGTTTGTTCACAAAGTTATCAGGGACTTAGAATCGATGGATCACTTGTGTATTAATCCTATCCGCAGGATAGGATAAATACACAAGTGATCTATCAATTCGTGTCAGCTCAAGTGAAGTGTACACGTTAGTGTTTAACTTAGCAATTGTAAACAAAGTATTGCGTCATTGTCACTCTTGGTTGGCATGACAGTACTTGCATTGTTTATTCTTTGTTTCAGTCTAGGGACCCGCGCCAGCCAATGGACAGTGGGAGTGGGTCTACAGGACCAGAGATCTATTTATCAGAGCAATATAGTACATGTGTCACGTATTTTTCAACACGAGTACTTCAGCCAACAACAAAATACTAACGATATTGCACTGATGAAACTTAGCAAACGTGTTGACCTTACAGGAAGGTATTTAAACTTTTATTTAACCTGACCTTTATATTTATAATCAACAGGAAGATAGCTATAGCTCCTGATTAGTCTTGATCATTATAACAATCAATTCACTTTAACACTATTGCACCTTAATCTACCATGACTCCAGAGCAGGATCTGAGTCCTACCTCATGACGTTAGGCTTAGTATTATAGGCAACAAATGTGATTATGCTCTATTAGTACAATATGTCATAGATGTTTTGACCCTGAAGAATTACCCCCGTGAAGCTTCTATTATGGTTGCTAGGCAACCAAAGATCGTCAGTCAGACCGATGCGTTCACGATCTCAGCCACCAGGAATATACAGTGAGTCTTTATAAAGCGTATGTATGCTTGAAAGTTTCCGTTTCCATAGCAACGCGTATATTTAGATGTATCACAGCGTGAACGCACCCCTTTGACAGGTCATATTCTGTTGCCTAGCAACCGTTACAAAAAGCCTACTTACAGAAATAAATTAGGTGATGAAATGGATGACATATAACTGCAACGAAATATCATCTTAATATATTTCCATTTTACTTGATTCAAATTTTATAAGGTAGGGCTCAGTTATTTTCGACTGACCCTCGTAGAGTTCAGACTATTTCTGTCAATAACATGCTAACTCTATTTATCTGAAAGTACAAGTAAGTATGACAAGGTAAAGAGACCACCACAATCATGGTACCGTGAGGAAGGGACGTACAATGTTTTAAGCGAAAGTAAGTGAAGATTTCTCCGTGTTTTTCATCTTTACCCAGAAAGTTATACACCATTTTCCAGCCCATATTTCCCGATCTGATAATGCCAGGATATCCTCGTAAAGCTTCTTACTTTGAGCACAGACTCTGTCACATTTTAGAGGTGACGATCGAGCCCGAATTATAGAAATAAATGGTACGGACGGCATTTATTTTCTTCTTTGACAGAGTTTGTACTCAAAGAAAGAAGCTTAAACTGGATATCCTGGTAGCGTTTGATCGGGGAAAATGTGGTCTGAAAATGGTGTATACCTTTCTGGGCTTAGATGAAACAACATATATACTTTACGTTCGATCAGATTGTCCTTACAGTGTATTCTAACATCCGTCCAGTGTATCCAAACAAAAACCACGTGACTACCCACCCTGATTACGCTGACATGATATGATGATGTCAACATAACAATGACATCACTTAACTCCCGGGGGTGGGGTTACTATCTCATTTTTCTTCATACGTAGGCTTTGACCCAGAATCTACTGTTTTTAAATATAAATCTGGAATATAAGACATACCTCCAAAACTATTTGAAATTTAAGCAACCCAAAAACTGTCCCCATTCTGTACATTGACCTTAAGAAAAAAACATAAAATGCATAGAAATGACCCCTAAAACTAGTCCAGTTTTGTGATGACCCCAAGAAAACATCCACAAAATCTTCATAGTCCCAAAGATATTCATTTTTCTGAAAAAAAAAAAAAACAAAATATTGAAATTCGAGATTTTGAAACCCAAAAATGCCCCCAGCTTACTTATATATGAATATATCAGAGTATCCCCCTGGGCACTGGACGACCACATGACAGCCTGGGTAAAATAACATGGGCAAAATATCCTAGATTAAAATCTCGGATATCTGTATCTGGTGTGCAAAAAATATTCTTTTTTTATACAGGTATACACGAGCAGCTTGCTTACCACAAGATTCCGACACATTTGATTCCGATATATGTACAGTCTCTGGCTGGGGAGCAACATATTATGGTGAGTTTAACTACTTCCCTGCTGGGTAATTTGTTATTCTTTTTTAGTCGTCTTCTGTTTTTTTTTTTCAAAATTAACGTTTTCAAAAAAATCTTTCAGGAACACTATACAGAGTGTCAATGATTGATTAATTTTCATTTCAGGACCGACGTTCACTTTGTATTTTACTTACATGGTTTACTATTCACGCAATAAGTTTGTATTAAACTTTCGCTGTTGAACTGCCCAACAACAGATAGGGATCACACGGAATTCCGCGGCTAGCCTTTGTCACGGAAGTCCGCGACTTTGCAACGAATACCTACTTTTCCGTTTTCCCAACTTATCTTAAGTGTTATGAAAACCAAAAGTTTCCTGGAATGCGTGCCAGTAACCAATCTTTTGATGACGTAAGATAAAGTTTTCAGCCGGGTGATTTCAAAACACTGGGAAGGGAAATATGTGGTCGGAAGGAGCTGGAGACGCTGGTAAAGATGACAGTATATTGCTGTTAAAATTCAATTTTTTCTAACATAACAATAACGATTGCATAAAATACTGCCTTAAGCTTCAACTTAACTTCGAGTTGTTCAGGTTACTCGGCATTTAAATAGAGTTACTCGCTATCAAAAACTTGCGATTTTTTAAGTTTTGAAACGCAAGTCATGGATTTCCGTGACCTTGAAGTTTTCTATTGTAACGGCTTCCCGTCACCTTAAACATTTTTGTAGAGGTTATGGATATCCGTGACTTTGATTTTTGAAAGGGAGCGGTTGTTGAGTTCAGGCTGTGTACAGGTACATTGATTGTAACGGCTTTCCGTAACCTTAAACATTTTTGTAGAGGCTATGGATATCCGTGACTTTGATTTTTGACAGAGAGCGGTGAGTTCAGGCTGTGCACAGGTACATTATCTAACAACTTACTATAATTGAATACTCGAGCATAGGTTACATTAGACAACTCGGATTTCTTATTCGGGTCTGCGTTTCAAATTATGAACATCATAGAGACTAATCAACTTACAATGGTGATCAGACCCATACTTATACAATCGTACCAATTGCATATGCGAGCAACGAAGGAGCATACAGGCGTCATTAAAAAAGCATTTCGTCTGAGCCTTCGCTTCTCGCATTTACATACACACAACAAAAGCAAAGCCTGATGATGCAGGTTCAGACCGATAATTAGGCGTCTTGCTCCCCATCCTGAACCCGTAGATATAAGAATATTAATACTTTTCTCGAATAAGTGAATGTGTGTTATAGGCTTTCGCAATAAACTGCCGGTGAGCGATGCTCCCGGACATAAAAGCTCAAAAAACATAAACCCACTCGACCAGTACTGGCTATAGCCAAGGAACACGACCACAAACATTAAACTATAACAAAAAAAACGAAAAAAACAGCCGGCGTGGTGTATTCGACTTGTACCCAGGGGTCCCTAGTTTGATCCTCTTCTCCACGTGAGTGTTACAGTATCGGATGAGACTTTAAGCTGTGGCCCTGCGCTCCTGGTCACACTAAAGTTACACACAATAATAAACACTCTCAGCTAAAATATACTGGTACGGCTACGGAGCAGCCATAAGAAAAACTTCCGTGGTGTAGTGATAAGGTCGCTCGCCTTGTACAAAACGGTTATGTACTGGCACAGACACGGAATAATCACAACAAAAGCTTGGTCTCCGAGGGGGGGGGGGTACTCTCATGTTTTCTTCATACTTAGGCCCGGTCCCAGCATCTACCGTTCACCCCAAAAATATCACGAATTTCAAGCACCCAAAATAGTATTTGAAGTTTTACCAACTCAAATAAATATCCCCCATGCTGTACATTGACCTTAAGAAAAGACCCTAATTAATATGCATAGAAATGACCCCTAAATATAGTCCAATTTTGTGATGACCCCTCAAAATATCCAAAAAATCTTCATACCCAAAACATCATTTCTATGAAAACCACAAAAATAATGAAATTCAAAATTTCGGACGCAAAAAACGACCCGAGCCTAAGTGTATATGAAAATATCAGAGAACCCCCTGGGGATGGCTCTGTTTTTGAAGTTTCCTACCCGTAGTTGATGGAATCTTGAACTGGAAATGTATTTTAGAGTATGGGTTTAAAGGGAGCGCAGTGGCTTAGTGGTAGAGTGCTTGTCTCGAGACCTAGGGTTCGAGCCTCACCGGCGTCACTGCGTTGTGTCCTTAAGCATGAACATTAATCCTAGCTTAGTACTGGTTCAACCCAGGAAGACCCGTCCCTTTATAACTGAAAGATTGTTGATGGGATGTAAAGAATCAAATGAAACAAAAACAACAACAAAAGTATGGGTTTAAAAGCTGTACACATGTGTCTTTATTTTTCTATATGATTGTCTGCACAAAGAAGACAATTTCCACTTCGTTGTCCACACTGATTATATGAGCCGCGGCATGAGATTTCCAACAATGTGGTATGTGCGACTAGCAAAGGCTCAGACCAGCCAGCGCATACGCGCAGTCTGATCAGAGCCTTTGCTAGTCGCTGTCGTATTCTATGATTGTTAAGCTACTGACTTAAAACCATTTGGAGTTTCTAAGCTTAAAAGGAGGCTGCGGAGGCTCGCCCGAGTCTACACATGTCAAAATGCCTCATTGTTGGAAATCTCATGCACCGGTCCATATAAGATGGCATAGCTGAAGTTAAACAACCCAGTATATTAAGCAGTCTAAGGGAAAATGGGCATAGTCAAGCATGGAAACTGCTACTGCGAATATCAGAATAAGTTTAAGCTCAATGTGTTAAACAGACATGCATGATCGAATGCCTTTTATATACTTGACTAATTAAACCAATTTTAGTTCCCTCAACGCAACCGACTTCCAAATCACTGCACTCCTGTGTACCCTGGATTTTGGCTATAAAAAGTTGAAGGCCTATGGTATCAGAGATCAACATTTTATTGATAACCTTAATATCACATGACCTAGTTGGCCGTCGTGCTAACATAGCGTAAAAACCCTTTAAAGAAATTCTTCAAAACTGGATGGGACTTTGTATATTGTATTTGGGATATGGGTCCAAAAAATTGTTCAAAATAATGATGATTCTGGCCAGGTTGAATTTGGCCTTCTTTGTGACAATGTCAAATTTATTTCCTAATACATTATATGAAAATTGATGTTTTAGTTATTGGTGAAGTCTAAAAGTAAACGAGTATGATCAGGAAATACCACTATCACACACTGCAGACCAACCCATGGCACCGTGAGGAAGAGCCACAGAAGATATAAAATGGCAAGACATGGGTGAGACAATAAAACAAAATCTTCCTCTTCAAGATAATTGGAACACGAGAAAGGACACAAAGTAATGCATACCAAAACAAAGACACACACACACACACACACACACACACACACACACACACACACACACACACACACACACAGAGTGAGAGGGGAGTACATAAACAATTGATCAACAACAACAGAACCATCTTGGACTTATCCATAACGAAAGGCATAGTGGACGGATGGCTGAAAATGGGTTTGCTCCTCCCTCTAGGGAGTTTTGCAGACATATCCTGTCTTGTAGAAAATTAAAAGCCGAGTCTTTTAAGAAATGTTTGCACTCTATGCATTAGGGCGTTAGTCTGTAAGAGCCTGTAACATACGTTACTTTATCAAATTAAGAAAAAGTAAATTGAAAGTTTGGGTTACAAATTAAGGACATTAAATATTTATTTTTAAAAGTCATTCATATAGTCTGCATACTGGATATTTTAACATCTTAACTACGTATGACAGCCATTTGAACAAAATTGCGGCTTCCTAAGGTGGCATATGCGTTACATAAATCAGATAACCAATTAAAATTTGCAAGTGTGGCTAACATCATTTACATTCACAATCTCTCTGTGTGTTTTGCTAAATGTTTTAACCATGTCAGGCTAGCTTATGCAAATAGCTAACAGAAAAATTAAAGTTTGTTTCCCTATCTTAAATATTTTTTTCTGGAATTAGCAATTAAACAACCCTAGCCCTACCCAATTTTAATGTGAATATTTGGTATTAAAACTTGAGTAAAACTAGTTAAAATATTTGCAGCTGATTTGTTTGTTTGTTTGTTTTTGTTGCTTTACGTCCCATGTCAACAGCTATGGGCAGACTTGAGCAAGCGGTTAACCAGTAATTTGTGCACATACTTTCGCTTGTAACTGACAACAACCCTTCTTGAATAAATCAGCGGAAGGGAGGAGAATGACCTTAGAAATTATTTCATGATCAATCTCCACGAAAGTATGGTACCGGGCCAGGATGGAACTCGCGACCCCTGGATCTGCAGTCAGACACGCATCTGTAGCCAGACACGTTACTGACTGCGCTACGCGGCCCGGTGTTTGCTGCTGATGATTATCTTTCATTCTTTGGGATTTATTTGCTTATATAAAAGGTTCATAAATCTGCAAGTTTATTGCAAAATGTCTAATATCAGAGGCTGTAACATATGTTACCTGATGTAATAAATGGGCAAGCTTATTGTCTTTACGTAAGATATGCCTAAAATGTTTTAATCTCCGTGAGAGAATTTTGCAGACGCATTCCTTCTAGAAGTACAACTCAAGCTGCATTGAATGAAGGATGTTTGTACTCTATAAGTTGGGGCGTTAGTCTGAAACATGCGTCTGTTACATGCGTTACTATATCAAATAAAGAAAATGTAATTTGAAAGTTTGGGCTAAAATTGTGAAAATACTTGCATGTTTAGGGACTTTAAGCTGGCTCGTATGATAAAGACTTGTAGATCTGCAAGTTGTCACCAAGTTTTAAAGATCAGAGAGCGTTACAAATGTTACATGGCATAACGAGTGAGCAAGAGTCTTTACTTAGGAGATACTGTTTCTGAAAGAATGAATATATTTTACATGTTTCCCTATACATCTATTGTCATTGGTGCCTAAACCTTAGAAATTATGTTCAGTGCATGATACCAAACCTATAGATAGTTGTTACACATGTTATAGATAAACTTACTTTCATATATTTCTAAATATGTAAAATGCTAAAACATATAGGGACACAAACAGAGAAGATTGTTTCACATTTGAACAGGGCAGTTTATAAATATTCAAAATCAATCATCATCTGAGTCTTCTTCATACACAGCATCCATTATTGTGTCTGCTTCAGTGTCATCATCATCATCATCATCGTAATAAGTAAAATCATCAAACAGTATTTTGACTTAAAACTAAGTAAGGGCCTGCTTCATCCCAATCCCCTTTGGAATTCTGCAGTCATATTACATCTTATACGAGGATAACCATTCAATGTGCATTGGATGAAAAAATGTTTGGCCGTTAACCTCCAACAGCTTGTTACATATGTTACTATAACAATTTGAGAATAAGAAAGAGCTACGTGCGTTAACGGGCAATTTTGGCCCCCTCTGGAGCCAAAAACTGAAAGATGTGTTTCATTAATTTCATCCAATTGGTTTGTTAGAAGAATAACCCAAGTGTAATATCCAGGCTTTTATTTTACTTTTACCATTTATGGTAACAAAAAATGGCGGACGAAATAGGCTAAAAATAGAGAAATTGCCATTTTGTGCCAAATCTAAGGCTTTTGGAGACCGATTTTTTAAGGATTAGGTATCAGCACAAGCGAATACCAAACATACCTTTTAATATATTGTGTGCTGTGATAATTCTCATCATCTGTTAAAATATCTATTTGGGTTTTGCTTGTGCTCTATATTAATTCCTCTGTTTCTTGTCTCATATTTGCTCCAAAATGGCAATTTTCTTATTTTCTTTCTATTTTGGTGGACCATTTTTGTTATCATAGCAACCGTATGTGTCGAATCAATACCAGACTTTTACACTTTGGCTATTGTTCTAATAAACTAATTAGAAGAAACTTGTGAAAAGCAACTTCTATTTTTTGACTTCATGGGGGGCCAAAATAGCCTCGAAATGCACGTACCCATTTGAATGTGTGAGCTACAGAAAGAAGACATTCAAAATATCTAATAAATTGACATTCTTATAGTCTGCATTATTATTATTATTATTATTATTATTATTATTATTATTGTTTTTGTTGTTGTAAAACTATCTAAGATATGTAATGCGTTTCACATCCCACCAGAGGGCAATTTTTTTATAAGTAAATGTCGGGACGCCATTTCATAAAGCAAGGAAGTATGTAATAGTCGCTATATTTAGGTGAGTTACCCACAACACGTACATGTTATACGGGGTGGTGTGTCGTCGCAGATACTTTACCTGTATTCTGGTTAAAAGGGATGTGAGCTACCTGTGAACAAAGCCTTTGTCGCCTATGGCATGATCTTTTGAGCTAAAATGCATGCTTTACTAATTTGCACCACTGCGCTTGCCATAAAGACCTTGAACAGATAAGTTCTATACTGTCTGTGGAGCTCATATTTAATATATTTTATATATATTATTGTTCCAGGTTCCGGACTAGTTGATGCCATGGCTGCTGCTTATTATTAAAACATATATTGGCTATATCTGAGTTGTATTCGTCATTCCGAAGGACCGATCTCACGACCGGTGACACTTATAAGTCTTTGCTGCCAAAACAATAGAAATTATACTCCTTTCTGATTATCAAACCCATGGACTATTGTTACAGATGCTATCAATGACCTTTTGGACACACTTCCTTATACTGTGCATATAATGCTAAATATAGAGCCACAAAAAGAAAAGATAATTTTACATTTATACAAGACAATACAATAAATGAAAGGGCCCAAACTAATTCTCATCGATTTAACACTCACGTTAAACGTTTGTCGTTATCCGCTTCTGTGGTAATCATTATTATCACCCGCCTCCTTGCAACTATACTGAACTACTAAAGAAACCTGACACTTTTACTTGTTTCAAACTCGTAAATAACAAAATATAGAGCTAAGCCGATATGCTTATTTTAATAGCAAGATATTAGAAAGTATAATTCGAAAAAATATATTTACCAAATATAGAACACCGTTTTATCACTTTCGCCTCGGAAATGTACGTCTAAATATTTTTGAAAACTTTTTTTCATGTATGCAATGCCAATACCAGTACAGACAAAAGTGCATTTTGAAAAATTGCAATTTCTTGCTGTGACGTAAGATATGGGGTTTTTAAGTTTTGCTTTTGACGTTGTCTAAACGGCTGTGGTTTTTTTCATTTGTTTAAGCCATTTCTAGAGACTGAAATGTCTTGGAGTCAACCAATCATTGTAAGAGAATGCATTTTCAAAAATCAGAACTTATATTTCGAGTCACGTTAAAAGGTAAAAGCGGAATAAACCAAGTTTAAAGTCAATTATGGAACAACGTAAACTATGTATAATAACGGTTTTTTCTTTGTCAACAAATGTCGCCATTTAGTGAGTGCTGTCTAATTTGTTATAGTGCCAATTGGCTACACTTTACTTTAATCGCGTATGAATTTCAAGCTTTGCAGTATACATATATGTGACCAGCCATGAGATTTTGGATCCAAATGAGGTACCTGGTCGAAATTGAGATATTGATATTTTCTGATACCTATATATCCTTGGAGTATACATGTGAAATTTCAGTTCGATATCTTAAGCAATTTCTGAGAAATAGGCAATAGTTCATAGGTCCCTACGTCATGGAATTGTATATAAAGTGTCTGCGACGTCAACGTTATATATAACTTGGCGAGCTTATTTAGGATGTTCAAAACGAATTGATCATTCTTTTGGGAAAGTTCATTTCACTTCAGAAATTCTCGATTAGAACATTTTGGTATCATAACGTGATCGTATAAATTGTCAACATTATTTCTTTAAAGCTGCATAGTCTGTAACTTTTGATCTTCTAATTTTAAAAAGAATGTTTTTATTTTTCAAGAACACAGTAAAAATACTCAAATTCAAGTAAACATTTTACCATTTTCGTAAATCTTAACAAGTTATCACTATCAAACAGCTGCATTTATGTTAAAATTCAACGGTCTAGAATTATTGGAGGGACGCAAATAATTACCAACAAGAGAAAAATACACCTATTTTATAAGATAATTCACTTTTCAGTGCAGTTTTCAGCTGTACTGAACATTTTTATTGTGAAAACATAGCTAAATTCTACTTTTACAAATGATTTAAAAATAAAATAAAATTTTCGAAAAATGTTCATAGTTACAGAGTATGCAGCTTTAAAAAAATAAATGTATTAGATTAAGCATTTTTCCTGGGTTCGAAAATTTTGTAATTAAATTCAGATAATAATATGAAATAGGCACACCTAATGGGCAACCAACCACTATTTGATCTGAGAGGATAGCACAGTAAACGGTATTTCTTGTGAGTCGGTACTCGTCTTAGTATAAATAGTCTTGGAGGAAGAAGTGTGGCGACAAATGGCAATCGAAAACAACTCTGTTGCTAACGATTTTTGATCTACGTTCCGATAGGATTGGCGTTTTCGATTGCCGCCTACCCGGTGTGATAGCGTCTTTTCAAGCAGGCTTCATCTAGATTTTGACTGCGCACCTTTCTTTGAAGACTTCCCTTGTTGGGGACAAAACGTGAGATCTTTGGCTTCATCGTAATGAAGTCAGGTCCTAATGTCGAACCAAGACGGCAAAACGCTTCTCTGTACACATGGTCCAGGCCCGGACTTCTTTAACGCCAAATGACCGTTGAGGGAACCGAAAACTCTTGGGCTAAATTGGAACAGGCAGTACATGTACTTGTATATCCTTAATGGATTAGACATGGGCTCACGATGTTCATATTATATGAATTCACAACGCTTTTAACTTTAGAATAATAATAAGAAGAAAAAAGCGAAACAAAACTTGATCACAGAAATTTCCATGGCTTTGATAAATGAGTCTCAACATAAGAAAACCTGTCTTCGGGGTTTTCGACCATGCAAGCCTCAAACCAACCTGCTCAGTTACAGAGATTAGCTAGAATGCTGAAATTGTGTGTGTATAGCAAGTTTATCAAATATACTTTCCAGAGACTGGACAATAAAGTCGCTGATCAGACTGCGCGTCCACGCAGACTGGTCTGCGCCTTTGTTGTTGAAATGCAACTACCTTAGGTTTTCTCGCGACGAGACCCTGTGATTGCTTGTTTTAACACCTTGGCAAGGTCTATTTATGACATGCGCAACGTTTGGTATTGTCGCATCAGAGGTACGCTAAAAGAAAAATAAGCCAAAAGGAGAAAAAGGGACACGGCTTGACAAGTTAGTATAGACTCAGACGAGCCTGTGCAGCCTCCTAAATGATGTTCAGTCAATAGCATAACACGCATAGAGAATTCAAGCGACTAGCAAAGGCTCTGATCAGACTGCGTGTATGCGCAGGCTGATCTGAGTATTTGCTGGTCACACATATCACATTGTTGGAAACCTCATGTCGCTGCCTCTTTCAAAGGCGCGACGATGCACGTGCCAGTTTGGCGTTACGTCGTGACGTAACGTTAGAAATATTGTGACGTCACGTCATGAGATCACACAGCCGCTTGCATGAAAGAGCTATCGTTAACGTTCAAGCTCCTGCTGATCGAAAAAATCCCTAAGTCTCTGGGCTAAAATACAACTTAAATATCAACAAAACTAGCATCTTCGGGATTCACTTTTACTTTTTGTATTTTTTCAATGTTCATGATGATTACGGCATATTTTTCAACGGTAGAATAAGGTTTTTAGTTCGATCGAATCGACTCCGTATAGATACCGGAACTCTCGGTTGACAGAACGGAAATTAGGCCTTCATATAGCAGATGAATAGAACAGAACAGAGCCTCTAATCGTAAGAGCAACCAACCCTCGTTGTTGCCGCTTCGCGGCAACAACTCGTTGGTTGGTTGCTATTATTGCTACAGTATGAAATGTTTGAATGCGGTCTTTTTAATGATAAAAATGGGTATTTATGCAAATTAGAAAGTTGATCGTTAGCTCGTTTAAAAAAGGCTATCAGATATGATTTATGCGCGGATCCAGGAATTTTCGTCAGGTGGGGGGGGGGGGGGTGTCCAGGTCCATCTGGCATATAAAAAAGCTCTGACAACTTTTTTTTATTTTATTATTTTAGTCCAACTTATTTTACAGAAGTCCAGTGGTTACTTTCAAAGAAAACTATTATATGTCAAGGTTCCAGTGGGGGTGGAATTTTTTCCAGGGGGGGGGGGTCCAACTTTTTACAGGGGGGTCCAATTGCTTTTTCCCAATAGAAACCCATATAACTTGTGATTTTCCAGGGGATCAGACCCCCTCTGGATCCGCCCATGTGATTCCGCGCATCGTGGTTTAATCAATCTACTCGTTTTTTCTCTTTTCTTTTTCAATATAACCTTTGCTTATTCATTTGTAGAAAGAGGAGGGAACGTAGCATCAGCAGCAGTGCTGCTAGAAGTAGTAGTTATAAAATACTAAGGTCAGTTTGCACTCTCAGTGGTGTGCCGCATGCGGTAGTCACCAAGTCAACAGCTGATCCCGGAACCCATCACGCGATATTCAATTCGTAAAAGTCGGGCACCGATAAATTAGTAGTTTAGCCGTGTCTGTTCAAAAGTTGTGTTAGATCTCTCGTACCAATACAGATGCATTGCTTCACTTCAATGTTCCCTTAGAAAACCAAAGCAAACTACTGAGTTTTTACTCTGTCTCGGTCTTAACATGCGCAAATGCTGATCAATCTTTTCGCCGATTGTGCATACCTTCCACTGAAACAGAGTTTTGCATTTTAAAGGCAGTCATAATTGAAACGGCGAGACATCTCGTATAATCGGTGTAATCAAATTCTATTATGTACATGTACAATGTATTTTCAAGCATGTAACATGCTGTGCAGCTTAAAACAAAAGCAGAGAAAAGAGTGGATGAGCTCCCACAAAATATATCAAGCCAAATGTTTTGTTGAGAGTTCGATATCAAAACGTGATGAAATTATGTCCTCCTATCGCTAGATGAATCGGATCAAAGAGATTCATGCGGATGTACCAGTCCCCACCACTTCCCTATCTTCATATTTCTTTGGCTGTCACTTGCTAATATATATTTGCAATACAAAAATGTTTAGAACCGGGTCAAGAGCAATGGATACCCAAAGCGCTATTTTCTTATTTCTCAAAGAAAATGTTTGCAATGGGTACTTATTAGAAGCGGCTCTTTCTAGTGTGAATGATGTCCACTTATATTTGATAGGATCACATGCTAAAATGTTCAAATTACAGTCGCGGAAGTTGTGAACAGTGTAGCCTATGAATTTGCATCTTATATGTCGAGGTACATTTAGATCTATTTGCCAGGAATACATGTGTACATGTACCTATCCGAATAATTTGGTTGCATATTTATCAGCTATAACCATAATTAACTACAATCAGCTTGCGACCATGCACACACTGAAGTTACAATTAATTAAACACAGATCAGATCGAAATGGATCCAGCTCTAAACTTCGGAATTATTGAAGTAGATCAGATAAGGCGCGGATAAAAATGGGGTGTACCTGGCTTAAACGCTACAGAACATGATTTTACACAACTTATAAAAATTCGGTACTTGGCGCGTATGCATTAAAATCGTTATATGCATACATGCTTCAACCACCACGATCTCTAAGGAATTACCCTCGATTCATTCAATACATTTACCCGTAACAGTCACGCCTCAAAGCGTTTTGTGGATATATAGCCACATAGTTGGGCTACAGTAGAAGTGTAGTGTTTGGCTTGAGCCTTGGTCTACATGCTCTGGTTGCGCTTTAGAACAGGCTCGTCTGAGTATTTGCGGTTGGCAAATGCGATAAGTGACAAGCTGGCACAGTTTTCAAGTGTTTCTAACACACGCATGGAACAAAACGGATAGCCCAAAAGTCGAGCCTGAATATACGTACATTTTGTACAGTAGTTACATGTAATAAGAAAGAATTTCTAAATTTCGTGCAAAAATGCGCTCATGGCAAATCTTACGTGACAGCATTTAGTAATACGCACATCACCGATTAAGCCATCTTGCATTTGTCACGCTGATACAATACACTTGTTACATGTAGCATACACGGAACAGTCAGCGTATCAGACTTGTAGCCCTATTAGCACATACAGAGCAGTCAGCGCATCAGACTACTAACCCAAATATTGATATTGATGTTGATGTTTGTGTTCATACATATTCGCCACTTCGTGCCGTCGCAGTTTAAACAGTGCATTTCCAGAATGTTTGTGAAAATTACCATGGCAATGTTAATGGGTGCATTTTTTTAACAAATTTACGAGAATGGAAGTCAAATATAAAATAGCAATATACAATAAAATATTAAAATAAATTATAATTTTGGTTCTCAAGTAGGTCCCGTTTAAAGCGAACATACATTTTTAGTAAGATTTCACGATTCCCATTGACGCCAAAGTTAACGTCGGCAAAGTACCATTTAAATTTGTCGTCGTATTTAAATGGCTACAATACGAAAACAACAGACACCAAGAAGCTACAATAAAATTGTATATTGCGTATATCAATTTTCTTTCATTTGGTACTTTTTTCGCGGTTGTAGCTTCTATAGTTTTGCGACAATAATTTTGCAAAAAAATCTGGAAATACATTGATTTAAATGGCGACGTTGTAATACGGCGAATAATTATGTCCTGTTACTGTACCTCAAAGTATTACGCTTATTGCATACACTGAAACGAACATCGTATGCCACATCACCCATAAGTAGGATGGAACTTTCCACTTGTAGTGTGCGCCTCAACACAACAGGCAACAAAACCGCTCACGTGCTCTACGACAACATTGGGGACAAAAGGTACTGATTTGCGCATACAATTTGCGTTCTCCGTTGTTTTATAAAATGCACTATAATATCAGGCCTGTTATTGGTCTGCAGTGTATGAATGTGGTATTTCCTGGTCATACTCATTTGGTTTTTTTTTCTGGTCTTTAATATGCACAGTAGAAACAGAATAAAAATGCACTACGGCCGATGCTGAAAGTGTTGGAGAAGCTGGGTTTTTTTGTTTTGTTTTTTATTTTTTTTAACACATGCTTGTAAATAGTCATCTCATCTGTAATTCCTCCATCTCAATGATTTAAAAAAATCGTATGTACATATATAAATCTTCTAATCCATAATTAAATATTTCTTTGCGAAGAAATGCGCCTCTTGGGCTTTAAACGATGTTAACAAAAGACGCTTAGCGACGTACAGATTGCGCAACAAAGTGCAGTTGCATAAATTACGTCACTTTTGCAGCGCGTTTTCCCGACGTCACGTTTTACCGCATTTGGGCACAAAATGTCATGGCGCGTCACATATCAGCATGTCATTGTAACGCTTGACGTCGCTAAATGGACGTAGGCGGCAGCTACGGAGTTCAAAAGGACTGAATCATTGTCAAAATGCATTCTAAACATCATACACAAAGTGAAAAAAGTTGATAAAGTGGCAGTACTTTTTAAAAGCTCATAAAACGCTGAAAACGAAAAAAATGACTTTAAGAGAATATAAATAGGCTTTTGGGTTGAACAATGCTTGAATGCTTTATTTGAATGCCAAGAAGATGTCAATTAAATAACAAAGAATCACACTAAAGTGGTTTCTGCTGAATTTTGCGTGGTTTCTTTGTTTTTGTGAAAATTGATATTAGGGGTTACGTGACGTATGATAGCTGACATCTGAAATTAGTTCATCTTTTCAAGTAATCTCAGTGCATCTTAGTCTACCTTTGTTCAGCTTTACGCAATGGAAAGACAAGTGTGCATCGTATTCATTTACTACCAAAAAATTGACACATAGTATGTGTCAGGTATCTTTAGTATGTAAGTATAGTAGAATCATATCACAATATTTCAATCATTTACTGTTATACAATTTTACCACCAGTCCACTCAAAATTGATGAGCCATTATCAACTTTCCAATGTTGCTATTCATGGCTTTGAACATTCGGAAACTGATATGAATTCCTAATAGTTGGCTCTTTTTGAATATGTTTTTCAAGTGACACTCTGCAAGTAGGAGAAAGACTAAAGCTTAACAAGGAGGAAAACTATGCCATTAAAAGCAAGGAGTACCTGGGCCGATGTACCTTGATATTTCTGTGAAAAAGAATAATATCTAAGCTGGTTAACTTCTATAAATGTAGTCTTTCCATACATCCAACTAACATATTTTCATCTAATAATGTCTCTGAACTTATTATCTTTCCCCAAACATTCAAATACTTATTTGAAGTCTTAGTACTTCTGAAGTGCTGAAACCGAGGTAACTATTTCCCTTCAGATAAACGAGCTAGTTGTATCACAGCAGGTAAAGCAATGAAATGCAGGATGAACAAAGCGCAAATTAAACCCTTTCACTTCAATGATTCACTAAGTTTCTAAGATTAGAGCGCTTATTAAAGGATGTAACATATATAACTCGTCATATAAATGAGCAAGGGCATTGTCGTGACATCCTTTCTGATAACACAGTCAGAGGCAAGTGTTTTCAATTTCAGTATTTTCAATGGATCATGAAATGGGGCAACCTTATCAACTTGTTTACTCTGTATAAATTTTTCATAGAGCATAATATAGAACTACTGGTTATCCTATTCTACACATAGTCAACTTTCCTTCTTTTGAACGCAACAGCTAATGATATCGCTGCAAAAACTGAGAAATCAAAGGTTTTACATTATTTTAAGGTTTGCTTCAATGTACTGACAACAAACAACAAACAGTAGCAAACATAGTTGATAACAATATCCAACATCATGTTCTTTCTCATATACCAAATAACTTTCAAGGTGTAACAGAAATTGTTTCTGACTGTCTGCCAAAACCATCAAGAGTTAACATTGTAACTAAAGAAAACTTATTAAGCTCTTTGTGCGCAGCAAAATACTTTTGATCTAAGACCTGATGACTTAAGCACCAAAGGACTGGAAAGGTTCCATGACAAATGATGCAAAGAAAAAGCAGCCTATCAAATTTCTGTTTGACCAATGTCAGAAATCTTAAAATATTCTTAGAGGTACACTGTAGAGACATAGCTTTTGCAAAATAAGAGCAAAGCTATCATTTGCTAGCATGGATGCAGAGGCTGTTTCAGTAAAATTGCTCTTGCCACTTCACATGAAGAGAAATATACCAGAGTCATACTCCATTGTATGCATATCTGAGAAATGGCATTAAACCCATATTTAATCAAGTGTTTGATCCCATGGCACTAACATGCTGTTTCTGCATTTGAAGAATGCTAAGGATTCAAGTTATAGCTGAGTCAATTTGTTCGACAGGCCACACATACAAAGAAAATTAAGTCATTTGATGGCAAAAGATGAGGATTACACGAAATGCTTATAAGTGATGTTGTCACAATTACCTATTTTAAAAGATAATCTTAATTAATGTAACACATAAAACACCATAGGAAGCTGTATATTTGTTAAAAAAAGCTTTCATGTGTATCAAAGGTATTAAGCATGCAAACTACATGAATAATTCAAATAAATAGATAGTTTATGTCTTCTTTCTGTTTCTCAGATTTTCAATTCATTTATTCTTAAATTGATATGGTAACATACGTAACATACTGTTACAGGCTAACCTCCTGGTTAGTAGAGTGCTAACATTTCTTGTTTGATGCAGCTTGAATTGTTCTTTAAGGTAAGATATATCTGCACAATTCCCAAAGGGGTGGAGTGGAACAGGATTGTTCTCAGTTTGCAGTCCTAATACTATGCCATGATTCTACTGGTTGTGACGAAATGGGTGATTATTTTGCCCTAGAAGCAGACACAATGATAGGCATTGTGAGGTTGACTTGAATTAAGATTGTTTTTGGATATTTATATTTAATAGGAATATTTATTAAATAGTGCCATTTAAATGTGAACTATTATTTTCTATTTGTATGTCTATATATTTTAGTATTATAGACATTAGGCAATATGTGATAAGAAAAAAGATCATATATAACATCTGTAACGCAAGTCCATGGAATTGTTATCAGCAATGATTATAATTACTAAGGCTAAGGCATCAGAGGCTAGAGATTAAAAGGAAAACACGTGAAAAATAGTATTTTTTTATGAAATATCATCTCTTACTTCCAAGACAATTTCCTTGCTCATTCATTATGCCATGTAACATACGTTACATACTTTAATAAGTTCTCCGATCCTGGTGTCAAACTTGCAAATCTAAGATTCTTTTTTTGCTTTAGCATGACAGTCCCAAAAATGTAAGATATCCACCATTGTCAAATATTTTCCTATATTTTTCTTCAATAATAGATATCAAAATTGGATACTTAAAATTGGGGGTAGAGTTGTTTAATAGCTCATATAAAACAATTTATTTGAGATAGAAAAGCAAAACTTTGTTTTTTCTATTAGTCGAATGAGTATTGTAGCAAACTTAGATTAAAAAAACTTGAAAAAAAAGTGCGCAAATTGGCTGTAAAATTAAATGATGTTAGTCACGATTTCAATTTTCAAAGGAAAATTTAATCTATGTAACGCATATAACACAACTTGAAGCTGTAATTTTGTTTAAAATGTTGCTTTGAGGTAGCGTAGGCAGCCAGCTTGCAAAATACATAAAAAATTTGAATAATTAGATAGTTTAAAGTCTTCTTTCTGTAGCTCAAACTTTCATTTTGCTTTTTTCCTTAGTTTTTTTTTACAGTAACATATGTAACAGGCTGTCTGAGACTAACGTCCCGGCGCACAGAGTGCAAACATCTCTTAAAAGATGCTGTTTGCAGTTTTCTTAAAGATAGGATTTAGCTTGAAGCCTAATGATTTTGATTTTGAAATAGTAAATTTCCCATTTCTTGATGGAGATGTTCCTCGCTCTCCTTCCTATGGTATATATATTTCACAACTTTCCTATGGTGTACATATTTCGCAACTTATTCGTTTTGCGAGATTGTGTTCTAATATTGATGATTTCAACAACAGAACCCTGTTTTTGACTACTTAGTTATTTAAACGAGGTTATAGATATCATAAAATTCGAAAAGCATTTTCTAAACTCTACCACAGACACTCAGAGTTAATTGTTAAATACAATATTGGTTAAAAAAACTCTTCTGCAACTGGGCATATCAGAACCTATATTTTATGGTGATTTAGTTTATAAATTTAAAATAATTGTTGGAAACCCTAATTTTAGTGATCAATTCAAAAAGATTATCAAACTTTATTAAAAAAAAGTTGGATGTAACTTGGATATCATGCGACAGTCTGCATGCCTGGTTGTAAACCAAATCACAGTTTTTAGCCGTGGTTTCCTCTGTAATTGCACGGTGGTGGGTCAAGCCTCAGATTCAATGACGACTCTGACGTTAAGCTTTAATCGGTGGGTTGGTGCCTGATGCTTGGCTGTAGCTTGGCCCACCATGGCCGAACTTGAATGTTTCTTTAGCTCTGGCTATCTGAAAGTCGTGAGCCCTTTTCTCTGCTTTATCATAGTGCGTTCATTTGATTATTTTGTTTCTCTAAGAGTATGCACTGCAATAGTTAGGAATCCTCCATGCGACCTTAACGTTTTTGTGCTTCAACAACAGCAGAATCTAGGGCGAAGATTTGATACCAGTAAAATGCATTTAAGCCCCCCCCCCCTATTGGTTTGGCTGCTGTCCGTTCTAAGGCGGTGGTTCTGTTGTTGTTGATTCGTTGGTGATTGTTACTCCCGTTGTGGGATTCTGTAGTTGTTCTGTGTTTTGTTGTGCGTTACTTTGTGTCCATTCTAGTTTTGCAATCATCTGGATAGGGAAGAGAGAGAGCTGGTTGCTTTGCTTTGTTTGTCTTCCTGGTGTCTCGTGTTTGCTGTGTAGCTCTTCCTCACGATGCCTCGGGTTTGTCTGCAGTTTGTGATTGTGGTATTTCCTGATTATACTCACTTACTCTTTTTGTTTTAGAACGGACACCGGCCCAAGCTATTGGGGACTTAATAGCATTTTATAGCCGCCAAATCTTCACCACTAGATTTTTTGTGGTTAAAACGCAAATCTGTTGAGCTTGCATTTAAGCTTCTATATCACCATAGAGAAACAAGAATTGTTCTATTCGAAAAAAATGTCTCCCCCTATTTGGACTTAAAAAATCACAAAAATGCATTTAGTTATGTTACAAGAGGAATAATTTGAAAATATACATATAAGAGTTATGGTTCTTCCTAATGACATAGAAGTATATAAAGTTTTAACCAAATAGCTTTCACAGTGTTCAACTTACAGAGTAGACAAAAATGCACTTAGTTATGTTACAAGGGGAATAATTTGATAAATAAAAGTGCAAGAGTTATAGTTCTTGTGCGTGACACGTCGTCTGAATGTTCTTTACAAATGTATGAAGTTTCGTTGTTATATCTCTAACGGTTATCAAGTTATAGAGCGGACACGATTTTGTGACGAACAGAAAGGCAGACAGACAGACATACAGACAAACAGACAGACGGACGGACAGACAGACGGACACAAGGGGAAAAGCAATTTATCTCACAACCCTTTCAGGGGCAGGTATAATAATACATCAAAATGAAACAAAGAAAAGTGCTCATGTCTCACAGTTGTCAGAACTAAAGCACACCTCAAGTTGAGCTACAGTTGACGACGATACGACAAGTACCATGCGTGTGGTGGCTATTTATAAAGGATGTCACGGATTTCCGTGACGGTTATAAAACTTACAATCAATAACTGCTCCCCAATGAGATATATTTAGCGTTTTTTAAAGTCACGGAAAACCGCTACCTTCCAAAAAATTCAATGTCGTGGAAATCCGCGACATAGGCTAGCCGCGGAATTCCGTGTGATCCCTACCTGAACAATGAACATCAATCATTTAACAGTTTTCAAAAAAAAAAATTGAAAGTTTATAGAGATGGTACTTCCATGTACTATAGTAGTTTTAATCTTTTCCTCAAACATGCCACAAAGAGAAACTCAATCACATCAACAAAGTGCCAGAGACCATATTGCCATTTGCTAATGCTAACTGCATATTTAATATACCTAGACCACTGGTTTAGAGTATGTCAAAAGATACTTCTGGGTTTGGCTCTGGTGGCCCTTTTGTCCAGCGGAGTGGAACGGTTTGTGCAAATGTGGTAGAGGGCATTATTAGGAACATTTCTGTGAAATAATTTTGAACTCGGGCCCGTGGTTCGGGAGATGTTGTTAAATATATTTCATATCTTGAGCTATGGGGGCCGTTTCGATTAGTGGAGCAAAACGGCTTGTGCAATTTTGATCAAGGGCATGATGAGGAACATTTCTGTAAAACTGTTTTGAACTTGTAACAGTGGTTTAGGAGATGTTGCTTAAGGGTATTTCTTATCTACAGCTATGGCTAGGACCATTTGTGCAATTTTAATAGGGGGCATTATTGGGAACATTCCTGTAAAAAAATATTCAATTTGAAACAACAGTTCAGGAGAATTTCCTACCTACAACTTTGGTGGCCCTTTTATTCGACGGAGCAGAATCATTTGTGCAATTTCTGTAGGGGGCATTATTGGGAATATTCCTGTGAAAACAAATCAAATTTGGACCAGTGGTTCATAGACTATCAGGAGATGTTGTTTAAAGAAACGATTTAATGGGCGACGCAGCATGCTGGACGCCAAACGAAGATCAATCACAACAACACACCTTAAGCCTTCGGCTCAGGTGAGGCCAAATAAAAAAAATACCTGTGCTTAGGGTAACCCAACCTGGCCTAAATTTACTGGTGAAATCTATAATTTTTTTCAGGTTTTCTGGAAAAAATAATTTTATGCATTTTGAAAGGCGAAATGCCTTTCAAAATGCATAAAATTATATATTTTTCCAGAAAAAATATAAACAAAAAATTTGTGCCTACCGTACCTAAAATTTTCAGACCTGTTTCGAGAATTAAACTTATTTTTTTTTTATTTTTATTTGGCCCTAGCTTAAACAATAAAAATTTAATACTGCCCCCTATTTTCCATCATAGATCCAAGTGGCAGAGCGCCAATTACAAACCAACTAGAGTATGTGAACTTGCGAACATTGAGTAACAGAAATTGTCAGTACTATCTCGGTTACAACAACGTTCACACTACCAATATATGCGCGGGCGCCAGTAGCACAGGAGGAAAAGATGCTTGTCAGGTAAAATCTCGGCCCAATCAGAAGTAGCTCTGATCGAGGGCTTGCTATTATAAAGCTATTAGGTCATTGTAAAGGCAGCACCTCATGAATGTGAAATTAGGACTGATCTAAAAAACCAAGTTCTAATCGGTCACCTTACATTTTTATTCTAGTTCAGAAAGTGAAACATAGGGTATACAAAATTCATGCTTTTTTAAATGAAGCAATACTTTGCCGAGACTCTGCCAGTTATTTCATTAAAAAATAGGCAGTGGCTAGAGGTACAGATCCGTACCCCTAGCCTGGGAGGCTAGGGATACGGATCCGTACCCCTAGTATCGGAGGCTAGGGGTACGGACCCGTACCCCTAGTATATTCTACCATGTCAGGCTACAGGCCTGATGAGAAATTCTAAAGTATCATGATGATAAGTGTTAGAAAGTACCTTGTTGTGGTGTTATGAAAAAGCAATCCGGTAAGTTGTCATTTGCAATGTGGGATAACTCTGTATAGTAAATATAAAAACGAAACACGAATTCGGAATTTGAACAAGTGGTGCGGGATTTATGTTGTGTTGTTGCTGTTATTATTATTATTATTATTATTATTATTATTATTATTATTATTATTATTATTATTATTATTATTATTAAATCAAATTAAACTTGTTATTAATGATTTGTTTTTGCCGTTTTCACTTTCGGTTTGTTCATTAGCGAGGGTGCGAACAACATTGTGATTAATTGGTCGGCATGACGCACTACAAAGTAAGTAAGGTTGGAAAGATCAGGAATCGATACAATCAAGTACCACACCTGACCCAGGATACCAATGGGAAAGTGACAAACTCACAGAAGACACCACAAACGAGAGCCAAGAGGTCAGCCCTTTCCCAGCAGGTGACCACGAAGCACATATAAACAGACGCGCACAAAACATAGCAAACACAAGACAGAACAAAAACATAAAAGATCCACAAAAGAAGTACCGCCTTGGAACGGTCAGTAAAATATTTTACTGGAGGGCTTAAACCGGTTTAACGGGGCCAACCTCACCCTTAATTCAGATGTGGATCAAGACACATAGATATTTGGTTTGCATGAAAGACCCCTAACTTATCAATGCATCATCTCCTAAAACATATAAATCAAGATATAACAAGGAGATAAAGCAAGGATAAGGACTCAACAGTAAATTAAACTGAATACCGGAGCAAAAGAAATCCAACAGGTAAACCCCGGTGGGCCCGACAAACAGCCAAAGCATCAGGCCCCTACCATCTCATCAATAGATAAGTCTTTAAGTCGGAACCATCATAGAGTCTGAAGTCCGACCCACCGACGTGCAATTAAAGAGGAAAGCAAAGTTGCCAACTGTGATTGGGTTGACTACCAAGCATGCAGTCTGTTGCAATACATTAATGTTATAGCCAATCTTTTTATAATGGGAACTTATTTTAATGAACTGCGCTGAAAAATTATTAGAGCCAACAATCTTCTTCAACTTATACACCAAGTCACCATAGAAATCAGGTTCAGAAAGTCCTTGGCGCAAGAGAGATTTAAGTCCAATTTGGAATTTAGAAATCAAATCAAAGTATCGTCTATAAAATTTTGAAAATGTTTTGCGAAGTTTATGATACCGATAGCCCTGTTTAAGAAGTTTCTGAGTTATCAATTTATTGCGGGTGTTGAAGTCAGTAACATAGCTAGATGCTCTAGCAAAACGAATGAGTTGAGAGATATAGACTCCATAGGATGTAGAACGAGGAACATCACCATCTAAAAATGGGAAATTGACAATTTCAAAATCAAAGTCGTCACGTTTATCATAAATTTTGGTAGAAACAATACCATTAGAAATTGACAAATGCAAGTCTAAAAATGCGGCTTCGGTATCAGAGGCATTGGCTTTATTAAGTTGGAGCTCTGAAGTGTATATTTGACTAACCATATTTTCAAAATAAACATTATTAATATTTAAAATATCGTCCAAATATCTGGAAGTAGTGTTAAACGCATCAATAACATCAGCCTGCTTATCATCAGAAAGAGACATCATAAAGTCCCTTTCATAACAAAACAGGAATAAATCTGCAACCAGGGGAGCACAATTAGTGCCCATAGGAATCCCAACTACTTGTCTATAGAGCTTGGTGCCAAATCGAATAAAAATGTTGTCCAACAAAAAGGTCAGCGCATCACATACATTTTGACACGACCATGCATGATATTTTTTAGGTTTTTCTGAAGTAAAAAATGCATTTCT
The DNA here is from genome assembly GCA_964019695.1 of Loripinus fragilis. NCBI lineage: Eukaryota > Metazoa > Mollusca > Bivalvia > Lucinida > Lucinidae > Loripinus > Loripinus fragilis. The sequence goes on from OZ026530.1 coordinate 13,688,899, forward strand.
GTCACTACATGCAAGGTAAGGAGAGCCTTCTCTCTGGAAGGTTCTTTCAATAAGATCAATATGTTTATCTTTAATTAAATTATGAGGTAAAGTAGTGTAAAGAGTAGAAAAATCATAAGTAGACAAACTGGTCGCATTGAAATCTCTAGCTTTAAGTTTATCTAAAATTTCACCTGAATTTTTAATCGACCAAAATAGGTTTTTACCGGATCTCTCATATACTTTTTCACAATATTTGATAACATGTTTTTAACAGCTGTAAGACATGAGGTTAACAATTTAGAAAGTTCTGTTGTCGTACAAGAACTAGAATTTGCAATAAATCTTGCTTTATAGGGTTTTTTATGGAGTTTAGGTAACCAGTACAACGTAGGAACTTTGTCTTGATTTTCTTTAGCTTTGACACCAAAATGTAGGGCTGTATGACAACCATGCCCATCAACAATCACCCTTTCACTTAAAGAAGGCTGCAGTTTATAGGCATTAGTGTCAACAAGCTCACGCTTAAGAGTATTAATATAATACAATCGTCATACAACTACAACATTGTTAGCAGCTTTATCTGCTGGAACCAAAACATAGTTCATATGAAAATCCTGGATACCTCGTTTAAGATGACGAAAAGAAGATTTAGGTTTAGGGGGCAAAAGATGTGTATTACGAGAGTAAAATGAAATACGAGTATCAATAATTTTAAAAATGTTAATCTTCCATTCCTTCAAAGCATCAGGTTCAACATTTTCCCGTTTGCACCATCGATTACTGAAGTCATTTAAAGAAGCAGCGATCTCTCTACGACATTTAGAGAAATCAATATTAGAGGGAAATCTATATTTAGGACCTTTAGAAATGATATTGCGAACTCTAGCGTCTTTAAACTTAAAAGAACAAATTACAATGATTGGCTGAATATTTTAATGTCCAACCTCACAGACATCAGAAGAACGTCCTTAATTAGCATAATCCTACAAACAGTATCTAGACCTATTATTATAGATATAACAATAACTATTTGATGTAACCGCCTAATTCTCGCTGCTCATTTAGAAAACTCCCAAGAAAATTATGTTCAGACTCACTTTGTTAAAATGGCTAAAACGCTGAACATAGGGAAACAGTTTGAGGACTTTTCCTCTTTAGAAATTGCCATCCGGCAGTATCAGAAGGAAGAAAATGTTCAATTCTTTAGGCGCCAAAAACTTACGTTAAAAGTGATAGAAAATACAATTTTACACACCGCCCGTCAGTCTGTCCGTTCGTCAGTCAGTACAATTTTATTATTTGTTTTCGTGCTTAGAAGTAACATAAGTACCTTAAGGATCTAAAAAATATGAAGGTCCTAACAAATAAACCTAGCCAGCACACAATGTCGGACCAATATCGTTCTGCTAGCAAAACGCCATTAAAATGGTATTTCGCTGGCGGGCCGACCCTTGCCCGCTTTTTTATGTTTAGTTTTGATGTTAGTTTTGATATAATGCGTAAATCAACTATTATATTTTCATATACACATTTCTGGTGCCCAAAAGAGTCTTCACACTGAGACGGTTCATTTAGCACCAAACACTTACGTTAAACGTGATAGAAAACACAATTTTACACACCACCCGTCCATATGTCCGTTCGTCAGTCCGTACAATTTTTTTTTTCTTGCTTAGAAGTAACATAAGTACCTTAAGGATCTAAAAAATATTAAGTTTATCCATACGTCTAAAGGTCCTAACAAATAAACCCAGCCAGCACACTTACTTAGTTAAGTACAGGTGAGTTTATTTGACACTGCTCACTCATCAGCTGCCAACGAGTAGTTAATTGGTTACTTTAATTGAAGATGAGAAGAAAATTGCTGGTGAGAAGATAATTGATTTGTTACAGGTGATTAATTTCCTTTACTCATGGTCTGTTAAGGATAAGAAAAAAATATATATAGAATTATGTTCTTTTTTTTAATTTTACCGTTATTTTTTAACCCTTTTGTATAAGCTTATACTTGTTTGAATTATATATATGACATATGACGTCACAGTAAATAGAGTAGCTTCCCTTTATCGATCAAAGCTGGCGGACAAAACAAATGTAAATCTGCAACACGAGTTTTTGTTTAATTAAGCTATATTAATCATGATAGCTTCTCATCAGGGTTATATGTCTGTACCTGTAGCCTGACATGGTAGAATATACTAGGAGTACGGATCCGTATCTCTAGCCTCCCAGGCTAGGGGTACGGATCCGTATCCCTAGTCTCCCAGGCTAGGGATACGGATCCGTACCTCTAGCCACTGCCTAAAAAATAACGTGTACATCTTGCACGGACGAAGTTAGAGAAAAGGTACCCTCATTTCAAAAAGTCACACTTTTTCTACGATATAAACCATAACACAGGACCCTTATCAATTAACGTTTTTGATTGTTTGAAGATGTATATAAGAATAATAAACCTCAAACGTTTTGTTTCCATCGGACTCGTCATTTTAGCTACTCAACAAAATAAGACAAACACTTTTAGCAGGTTCATCATTGAAATTCAGCTTTAAGCTTGCAATTTACATAGATAATTTGCACTGCTCTGTATGCTTTATTATCAGAGACACAGCATTGAATTTTTCAGCGCTTATCCATTATTACCAGACGCCACCGTTCTTCTTCGAGAATTGAAAAAAAAATAAACATAATGCCACCAAATCGAGTTTTTAAACTGTCTCATTGAAACCGAAAGTGTACAGTAGTTGTAAAACTTTAATCGCCAAAAATTGACTAATCAAGTTCTACTGTGTTTGGCCTACAGTGTTCAAATAAAATTAAGTGCATTTAACAATTTTATCAGGAGCTACTGGTGAATTTCAAAAATTCAAAAAAAATTTGAAAAAATCCTTAAAAAATCTACCATAAGCAAAATTTCAATTGTTTGGTGTTTTTCAGGTCAGACAGACCAGTTTGTAACCACCTAAACGTCACTTTTATAAAAATAAAAACTCTCTCAAAGCCATTTTTTCTTAATAAAAGTCGATTTTTGCAATTTTAACCCCAAAAACTTTAAAGGACCTCGGACAGTCTTCTATTCAATCTGCCCAAACTTTTGACAGCCTGTGGCTAGGAAAATGCATATCTGACAACTATATTTGTGTGCTTAAATCAAACCCTTACATTTAGTGTACCTAGCAAAATAAAAATATTTTGAAAATATTGCATAATTATGCCAGGACTTTAGGGTTAAGGGGGTGGGGGTATTTTTTGTGACCAAATTTTATTTCACAGAAAGTCAAAGTTTCGCCTGGTATTCACCTAGGTACATGGAAATATAATTTTGCGGCATAAAACTCGAGACGAAAGTGATGCGTTTGCATAAAAAACAGGTTAAGAAGATTTCATGGTTTCTTCTAAATAAGTATGCTGTCCATAACTTTTGACAATTACCTGTTGTGTTTCAAGTTCAGCCAGTTTGTTATGTGCACTGAGGTGTATCCACAGAAATGAAAAACTGAAATAAACATCCTGTATCCATTCCTCCTAGCTATCGCCTCATAAACATGAATAACAGCACTCGTGCATAACCAGTAGTCCGAAAAATGTGTGTATTAAGGTACATGTACACGTTTCGTTTTACTTAGTTAGCGATACAGACAAAACACATTCGAACAAGGTAATTAGAAAAGCCATTTTATCTATTTTATTCCGTTTTATTCCATGATTTTAACGGTTTCCTCCTTAGCATTCTGCTTGTTAAAAAACGACTTGCTCACAATCAGAGCCGTTCTGTGTCGAAAACGAGCTTAAATGCCAGTTTGCATGCTTTTAGTGATATTGGCAATCACATGTATACATGATTACATGGTTGTAACTGTAACAGTTACTAAGATCGATGGAAAAAATGAATTTAAATCGGTGGGCCCTCGCAATTACAGCTGCACCAACTTTCACATCACGATTTCCGACAACTGGTTACGCACAAGTGCTGCTATTCATAATGTATAAGGCGAGAGCTAGGAGGAACGGGTACAGGATGTTTATTTCAGTTTACATACTGTGGTATCGTACCTGCATACTACATATTATAGTCTAGATAAACACAATTTTTGAGCTTAAAATTATAAATATTTTCTTTCTCATCAGATTTAACCTATAATTTGGTGCTTATAAGAATCTTCTCATTGAGACGGTTCTTTAGAGTACCCACACCATACGTTTTGGTTGGGAAATAAGGCAATTAATTACTTGGTACGCAATCTTAACTAATTCCCTGATACATGCCATTTACCTACAGGTTTGTACAAAATAAGTTCCTTATAAGTTTTTTAATAAATTCTTTTTGAGCATTTTGACATCGTTCCCCCCCCCCTATCGTTTATTGGCTAACGTAAGTATAGATGCAAACAGTGTGAACCCAGAACAGACTGCTCATACATCTGATCTGGATCCACACTATTTGTCAGAGAGACTTCAAAAACATTTCAGCAGACGACAAAAACAGACGATTTTTTGTGTGTGATTGGCGCTTTAATAAAGGTTAATAAATGTGAGTTCACTGTATATACTATCACGATTTTCATGGAATGCATACACATTTGCGCGGCTCAAACAACTTATTAAAGCTGCATAGTCTGTAACTTTTGATCTTTTAATTTTAGAACTAATGTTTCTATTTTTCAAGAACACAGAAAAAAACTAAAATTCAGGTATGCATTTTACCAATTTCGTAAATCTTAACAAATTATCAGTATCGAAACAACAGCATTTGAGCCGCGACATGAGATTTCCAACAATGTGGTATGTGCGACCAGCAAAGGCTCAGACCAGCCTGCGCATACGCGCAGTCTGATCAGAGCCATTGCTCCTCGCTTGAATATTCTATGACTCTTAGGCTATTGACTGAACATCATTTGGAGTTTCTGAACTTTACAGTAGGCTGCACAGGCTCGTCTGTCTTAACATGTCAAAATGCCACACTGTTGGAAATCACATGTCATGGCTCATTTATGTTAAAATTAACTGTCTATAATTATTGGAGGGTCGCAAATAATTACCAACACACCTGTTTTTATAAGATTGCAGTTTTCAGCCGTAGTAAGCAGATTTATTGTGAAAACATAACTTAATTCTACTTTTACAAATGATTTAAAAAGAAAAAAAAATCGAAAACTGTTCATACGAGTGGCAGACTTAGCCTCTTTAAATCTCTACTAAATAAATAAAACCTGATTTTTCTTCTTGAGTAGATAAAATAGCCGAACCACGCCCAGATATGAATATTAAAGATGCTGCCTTTACAGTGACCCACAAGTTCAATTATACAGTCTGGCGCATTAAGTGAAAAAGCTACTCACAGTTTTTCATAAAAATTAAGCCACTGCACAAGATTTCCAACAATTTGACAGTTTGACAAGTGTAGACTCAGACGAGCCTGTGCAATCTCCTTTTAAGCTTAGAAACTCCAAATGGTGTTCAGTCAGTAGCTTAACAATCATAAAATACTTGAGCGACTAGTAAAAGCTCTGATCAGACTGCGCGTGTGCGCAGGCTGATCTGAGGCTTTGCTGATCGCACATACCACATTGTTGGAAATATCAAGCACTGGCTCAAATTTATTCATACTTTTCATATCGATATTTCATGTACAGATTTAAGGACAAACAGTTTCTCAAATGTATTAAGCTTCAAATGCTCTGCATATTGAATTGACTCAGAATTCATTATCTAAATAGTTATATTTTTATTGGGCTGTATTTTGAGTCCTGTAATAATTAGCACATTTTTATCTTGGGGAAATAGCTAATACTAATTATAAGTCAAATAAAGAACTAGACTCTTTTTTACTTTTAATATAAAAATAGGCTTTCTGTTGAATGAATAGAGTTAATAATTTAATATATAACAATTTAAGTCTAAAAATAATAATGCAATAGATGTAACTTTCTCTCAACTGAATAAACTGAACAACTGACTCTTCCTCCTGCAGACAAGCCCTTTTTGATGCCGATGCCAGTTCCCATACATATAATGCTACTATGTTTCCTGTAAGATAGCTTTCCCACACTCTGACAGGAGTCTAGAGCCCTGTGATCTGGGTGTGTGTATAGTAGCAATGCCAAATATGGCTCAAGGATTTCCTGTGAAACTCCCTTGTCTGACAGAGAGAGAGAGATCGAGGTCATAGATCAGATTATTTGATAAGACAACAGGAAACATAAAAGAGGAGTGCTGTGGCTCCAGAAAAGAGGGCCAGGCAAATGATATACCAGCTACATTGGTAGCGGTATAGAACAGTCCCAAAAGTTGTACATATTTTTCACAAGGTCACAGACAGGGTTCTGGGAGTATGCGACTCAATATCCTGCGTCAGTAAAAATTATGGGCTATAAATTATGAAATAAATTCGATTTTGGGAATGTTCATGGAATCATGAATACTTCAGGTCTCTTGCAAAGTTAAGGTGTAGCCCTCTTCGATGAACAGACCAAAATTGAAATTTATTGCTTATATTTACATTTTATTATAAAAATATCTAAAATAAAGAACTTATTTATAATTTAGGCATAAAACAGTTTTGGACTTAATATAAAATTGTATTAAGGGTTTTGTTGGAGTGTAAAACGAAACAGCAGAACAACCAGTGTGAACACAGACAGCCAATGGAGCAAACAAGAGGCTCGTTTCACAGGTATCATACCGAATTCTTGGACGCGGATATTTTTCGACTAGTCTTTTCGCGGAGAATAAATATACTAAAATTGAAGGTAGGGGCTCTCATTTGAAATAGTGAAAACTTATTTACGAACACTTGTTAGAGTCGATTAAAGGCATCTATGTTTTCTTGAATAGTCACTCTAACAACACATCATGGCTAAGGCATTACAGTACTTAAAATATGCGAGTAAAGTGCAAATGCATCTTGAACGAGCCCTTGAAATCGGGATACTTTGGGATTGATTGATAATTACACCTTTTTACAGAAATGGTTTCTATATTTTTGCATTTTTGGTGAAACGACGTTTACTTGTTTTTACCTGTATGTTAATGATTCGGCTTAAATAAGCGTCAATTGTTTATGAGAACGGGATTTCTGCCCCTACCCCTTCAACGGTTGCAAGTCTTAACCGCGGAGGTGCGTGAAAAAATGCTATAGCATCCGCGGGGTTTTGTTATCTGGCCGCGGGGTAGGTCTTTTTAGAACCGTTTTTTCACACATTTATTAAAGCGGCAAGAACCAATTATGGGCTCAAAGGCACTTACATTTTGATAGTCTGTTTGTTTCTACCAGCAGGGACAACCGATACTGGTTCTATTGCGAGTTTGATGCGAATCTGAACCACGGGGTGAGAGCATGCTCCTAATCTTACCGCGGATGTGACCATTGTCGGCGTTGTTCATGGCCGCGGGGTTCTGCAATATGCTTTCTTTTCTGCGGAAATCCTAAAACTAAAAAAACCTATCAGAATCATCTATGACAAAAGATAGGTAGGTGGTGTGCTGAAACCACTGGAATCAGAAAGAAACCATTGGGTTTCGCTCTTTTTATTTCTCTGAATGCTCATTTAGCTAAATAATCTAGTATTTACGGTAGTAAGATCGCCTGACCAAAGTGCCAAATGTCGTGAGCAGCAAAATCTAGCTGTTTGTCTGTCTGCCCGTTAATCAGTCCGCCCATCTGTATGCATTGGTTCTTTAACTTGAATGCTCGTTAAACCAGCTTACACGTGTCTAGTGGCTCAGGTGGTTAGAGCGCCTGTCCAATGTTCTGAAGGCTGTGAGCAGCATAATCTAGCCGTCTGCCTGCCTGCATACTTGTCTGTCGTCTTGTCTATGACTGTCTGTCTCGCTGTACTGGTTCTTTGCTCTTTTTACTTGTTTTGTATGCCAGTTTTGCTAGATTATCTAGTAGCTCAGGTGGTAAAGGGTGCCTGACCCCATTGGGGATACTTTCATTTTTTTCGCAACTTTTGTTTGTTCCTATTATTACTTTTTTTGTGTATATGCATTTTATAGGAATTGTTGTATCATATACGATCCAATAGTGACCGCTTTTGTAAATCAAACTTTTGCCTAGCTACTACTTTAAACCCTTCGCCTGCTCCGAAAAATATGCATTTGCCATTTTCGTCGGCTGTAGTCGTCGACTTATATATATATGCTCACAGCATGAACTTTTTTCTGTGTGTTTATTGGATAGTGTAGACCCTGGTCAGACTGGTCCTAGAGGACTAGTGTTTGTTATATGCACTGTCGCTCGGCTGTAGTCATCGGTTGTATGCTTATGCTCACGGTATACTTTTTCTGCGTGTTTTTAGGTAGTGTGGACCCTGGTCGGACTGATCCTAGAGGAGCAGTTAGATCAGGATCTACACTGTTTATTTTCTTATATGCGGGCGGTTGTAGTTGTCGGCTGTTTTCATTAATTAATTTTAGCATGTTTATTGGGCAGTGCAGACCCTGATCAAACTGATCCTAGAGGAACTGTCTAATCTGGTTCTACACTGTTTGCTATAATTATATGCGTTTTTAAGAATCAGCGGACTACATGCTGTTGTATACCGTTAATAGCATTTAGCAGTCGTAGAGTTCAGCGCTGGGCTCGTCAATACCGCCGTATTGATGGACCCTAGTTCTGTTTTCATTGTACTTATTTTCCCCCATTATCATCGACCGGAAGCATTTTATCAAATACTCACCTGTCTGATTTGAGCATTGTGGGTACATGTGACATATTTGTTTACCAAATGCGTCACAGAGTCATGTGATTCGCCCGATTGGCTTATCAAGCGCGTCATCACGTGTCACTGAAACGGTTTCAATGAAAATCCCATGCGGAGAATGTTTTCAAAAATGTTTTAGTGCAAACAATATGATCAGTCTATGGCTGAATACCGTATTACCTATCACTGTTATGATTTGGCTACCCAACATGACTAGATATCTCCAATGAAGGATTATCTATAGGCATTTAACGCTTGTTACTTTTTAACGTAGGTGTTTTGAGTAATGCGCACCGCGTAACAGCACAAACCCGTTTTTTCAGTCGTGATGTCCCATAGCAGACAGGTCGATCCTTTAGTATCGCACATGCGAAGACAATGTATTCCCCCCCCCCCCCGCTAATTACTAGGTTACGTATCTGATTTGACGCTATGCCGCACGTTATACGTTACGTCCTAACGTTTTTGTGGTGCGTCACGTCATTTACTTGTTTATTATTTATCCTGATGAAGCCAATATGGCGAAACGTTGGATATTAAAGAATAATTAAATGTAAACATTCGTGTTGGTGTTGAATATGTTTTAATTAATTCATTCATTTTTTTCTAAATACGTAGGCTTGTACCCAGCATCTACTCTTTTCCCCAAAAAATATAAGGAATATCAGGCATACCCAATTTATTTTTGAAATTTAGCAACCTCAAACACTTTTTTCCAGTACTGTACCTTGACCTTAAGAAAAGCCCTAAACTGTATAGAAATGACTCCGCAAAAAGTCCAAAATATTATTCATATTAGCATCATACCCCAAAACATATTATTTATTTTTCTGACCCCCCCCCCCAAAAAAAAAAAAAAAAGAATGAATTTCAAAATTTTGAACCTCCAAAAGTGGACCGAACCTACATATATATGATAATATTAGAGTACCATCCCCCCACCCCTCCGCCGAAAGCTGACCATTGTTTTTAGAGAAGTATGCACCAAAATATAGCTGTCTGTCCGCTTGCTTCTCAGTCAATCAATCAATCAGCCAGCCAACCCGAACAAACGCGTAGGCTGAGCTTCTTTGTAAAAGCGTATACTTGTTACATAAAAGTGGTTGCATGTCCCAGAGCTGGGGGGATACCTCTCATTTCTTCTTCATACGTATGGTCAGGCCCAGCATCTACCGTTCACCCAAAAAATATCAAGAATTTCAAGTACCCCAAAAAATATTTGAAATTTTAGCAACCCCCAAAATTATCCCCCATTATGAACCTTGACCGAATGAAAAGACCCTAAAATGCATAGTAATGACCCTTAAATATAATTCAATTATGTGATAAACCCCCAAAATATCCACAAAATCTTCATACCCCCAAAAATATTCATTTCTCTGAAAACCCCAAAACATACTGAAATTGAAATTTTTGAAGCCCTACAAATGGCCTGAGCCTGCGTGTGTATGAAATATCAGAGTAGCCCCCCCCCCCCCCCATCCTGAGCTGCGTGTCTTGTTCTTCGGGGTAAGTTATTGATAACAACAACAGAATTTGGGGGCATATTTGTTGCAAGTTATATGCATTGTAGACAACAGAGGAATAGGCTGCTGTCCATCCTACATGTGCGGATCCAGACAGTTTTTGTCAGATGGAGTCCAACTATAACGGCTTTTTCCTTTGCTTGTTTTTGAATGATGACGAGTGGTAGGATCCAGATACTACTCAAAGCGGGCCATCGTCGGTCCGCCAGTGAAACGCCATTTGAATGGCGTCAAATGGCATTTCGCTGGCGAGCTGATGCTGTTGGCCCATGGTAACTGTGATTTTTCAGGGGATCCGGACTAGAGTTGCTGAGAAACCCTACATTTTTGGTTCAACCCAGGAAGAACCGTCCCTGTTTAATTGAAAGATTGTTGATGGGACGTAAAGAATCAAATCAAATCAAACTCACCTGAGCGGAAGGCACCTGAGCCAAAGGATCATGTGTCAGCTAATGGTTTAAGGAATAAATTTAACTTTTGGAATGTTCATAGAATCATGAATACTTGGGTCTCTTGCAAGTAAATGTAAATAGAAGGCTTCCGAGTTAACTTTGCCAAGAGACCCGAAGTACTCATGATTCCATGAACTTTCCAAAACTTGAATTTAATGGCTATATATTAACATTTTATTATAAATATCTAAAATATTGAAATTATTTCAAATTTAGGAATTAAACCAGTTTATATTTAAAATATAATCATAATAACCGTTTAGTCGGAGTGTAAAATGGAAAAGCTGAACAGCCAGCTTGAACATGAACAGCCAATGATGTTAACAAGAGGCTTGTTTTGCACGTGCGTTCTCAGGCGAATGAGTTTGATATTCGAAGCCAATTGCATGGGTAAGTGAGCTTGGCAGCTGTCAATCAAATTTGTGTAATTCATCAGGCTATGAACGGCTGCAAAAATCTAAAGATTCATTGAAGGATTGTTTGGAAATGTAAATATATACAAATGACTCTGACGATATTTTCAAATATCTTCTCTGAAACCTAGGCAAATTGACCTCGAATTTCGTATGGAGTCTCTTCAGGATGGGGGAACGAAATATGTTCAAATGGTCCTAGTCACAAGAACAAGGTGGCAGTCACTCATAAACTGTAAAACCCCTTTAAAATATTCTTCTCCATAGCCTAAATGCCTTTGAATTTGGTATGTAGCATTTAGGATGTGAGGTCTAATAGTGATCCTAAGTTGACCTTGACCTACTTAACACCAAGGTCAAATTTTTAAACAAAACATACCTTCAGGGATTTTCAACCATTTGTTTAGTCACAAACTAGCTGTGTAGCTACAGAGACCGCTTTGAGGTATTTTGAAATTTTCTTATGGCAAGCCTCCATTGGTACTTTGAACATTTAACCATAGGAACTGTATGTCATATGAGCCACAATACGACAAATCTGTCATTGGTGTTTCAAACCAGGTCCGATATGCTCATATGCTAGGGCTGTGAAGCCACAGAAGATAGTATATATCACGTACATAAGGGCTGGTCAGGGATTTTGTAGTTTTCCACTACCTAGATAGTTTAACTTATGTAAGAATGGAGACAAACAGTGTGGACCCAGATCAGAGTTCTCCTACATAGGCAGTCTGATCTGGGTCTACACTGTTAGTCATAAAAGTTCTATTTCCGCAATTTCTAAAAGCAAACGACTTGGATGTGATAAGGCCTAGGGTAACTCTGCATGAGGGGTAATTCTGCATACATTTTTGTTGTCTGCTGAATTTCATTTTCAAAATTACATGTTCTTCCAACTTTGATATATTCCTAAAGAAATACCACCAGAATACCGAACAGTTTCGAGCCAGATCAGGTGGAAGTAAGCCGAAGCGTGATCTAGGTCTAAAACTGTGTACAAAGATTACCAGCAGAAGTTTTGGGCTAACAATTAGAAAGCAGCTGATCTGGTTCTGCACTGATCAGAGTTCTTCTAACATGGGCAGTCTGATCTGGGTCTACACTGTTAGTCATAAAAGTTCTATTTCCGCAATTGTTAAAAGCAAACGACTTTGTTGTGATAAGGGTAACTCTGCCTGAAGGGTGATTCTGCATACTTTTTTGTCGTCTGCTGACCAACTTTATATATTCCTAGAGAATAACCACCAGAGTACCGAACAGTTTAGAGCCAGATCAGGCGGAGTTAAGTCGAAGCGTGATCTAGGTCCAAAACTGTGTACAAAGATTACCAGCAGAAGTTTTGGGCTAACAATTAGAAAGCAGCTGATCTGGTTCTGCACTGATCAGAGTTCTTCTAACATGGGCAGTCTGATCTGGGTCTACACTGTTAGTCATAAAAGTTCTATTTCCGCAATTGTTAAAAGCAAACGACTTTGTTGTGATAAGGGTAACTCTGCCTGAAGGGTGATTCTGCATACTTTTTTGTCGTCTGCTGACCAACTTTATATATTCCTAGAGAATAACCACCAGAGTACCGAACTCTTCTCGCACTGCAACAAGCTGTCAAATAAACCTAATTTATTCTAGTTTTATAGTTTGTAATTGAGGGCTCCATTGGAGCCTCTTCCAGTATATTTTGGTCTAAGGTGTGTTAGCCTGTGTTTTGGTGCTTAAAGGAACCGTTTCATCGCGACAGTTCTTTTGAGTACCCACAACATATGCTTTGGTTGAAAAATAAGAAAGTTATGTTTCTGTTACACAATCTTAACTGAAGTCCTGCTTATGTTCAAAACAATATTAAGACCAACATAAGGGATGCATGATGGAAACTCCATCTGTATTAAATTGCTCATAGAAATCGAATAGTGTTGCGAACCTAAAAGTTTGACTTTTTTCTCCAACATGGAGCAACAACAAGCACTAATATATTGTTTGGCCATATTTTCAAACATTTAAGGGAAGGATCGGGATACTGACAAAATAATCTATTTTGATTTGATTCTTTTATTTAATTCAAGTAAATTTCAGTCTAAATTCAGCAAATATATGATACCTATATGGACTTACGCTTTTCAGTATATCATTGCATACTTATTTTAAATAAAACATGTTCAATAGCGTAGCCAGAACGCTGAAAAAGCTACGCACATCAAGTGTGAGTATGCAATGATATACTGAAAAGCGTATGTCCATAAAGGTATCATATATTTGCTGAATTTAGACTGAAGTTTTGCTTGCTTAGATAAAAGAATAAATTGTGTCCCTTTTCAAAATGGGAACTTCTCTTAAAGGAAAGAATTTACTCCAAGAGGGAGCGAATTCTTTCCTTTATGAGCAGTTCCTTATAGTATGAAAAATCACTATTACCACATTAGGTGACCTCCCTTGAATGTTACTATTTTTATTAACGCACGTGCGTCACTGCGTAATGGTAGCTACGCCAATGCTGTTGATTCAGATTATTGCATTTTAAGCAATTTATCTATTACAACTCTGAGGACAGTTCTAGGGTTCAACATCGTATCATCCGCGTTTCAGTATTAGCATTTTCCGTAAGTATTCACCTCCGTTAGACTAGCAAAATCTTGGGGTGCCCCGCGGACAGGTACACCAACGTCCGCGGATAAGATCAACATTTTTTAGCATAGGCACCATGTTTATATGACATTATCTAGTAAATGCTAAGAGCTATTACTATATTATTTTTTGCAAAATTGCTATCGATAACCTGGCTTTTAAGATATCGATGTTAAATGAAATGTTATTTTAGGATTTTCTCAGTTCGATCGACTGAAAGCAATTTTTGCCTTTCAAAATAATTTCCACCGTTTTAAACCATTGTTTGTGGTCCAACAGTAGAATTTGCAAGGTTTGCGATATTCTAAGCACATGAACGAGTGTTTGGTTGTGTTAATACAATAGATTTGAGTTGGATATAGATAATAAAAATATATTTTTTTACCCTTTTACGGAACCAACCCTCCCCTCCACCATAAAAGAAACTACCCCCGCGACAAGACTAGCCACAAAATCTCCGCAGTCAGAAAACGGTATGATACCTGTGCGTTTTGCATGTGCTACTCAGGTGTGGCTCGCTGTCAATCACAAGACAAGTGTCACTTCTGGCGAATTAATTCGATGTTCGAAAGGTATTGCACTGACAAGAGAGCTTGCCAGCTGTCAATCAAATTTATGTCTTTCATGAGGCCATGAAAAATCTAAAAATTCATTAAAGGCTTGCTTTGAAAATGTAAATATTGTCCTGTGAATGGTGTCTGGAAACAGTACAATTGATAGCAAACAATCAGTAAAGAGTGTAGCACTTGTTTATAATGTTAATTGAATTATCTTTTTAAAAACTAATTTAGTAGAGCATATGCTTAAAAACTTAAGTTCACATTTACATTTCGTGTGTTATATAGTGCTAACGGTCAGTATAATTTACACTGCCTACCTACAACATATGCCTTTTCAATAGATTAGGACTTTTGACCATAAGCATTTTTTTCACAAACTTCCTAACTTTTTTTTATTGTTTCAGTGAAAAATAGCACGGAGAAATGAATACGTTTTCAGGTAGTTTGGTATGCACCTAGATGGCAATTACAGAACGCCAATTTTGTTATTGACACCTAATCTTGAGACCTTTCATTGAAACATAGGGGATCTTACATGAGTGCTCATGTTTTATTGAATTTATTAAACAAGTTGGGGAAAAGAGATAGAATGTGAGGCTTGCCGATCATATTATCTCTTTTTCCCAACGAGTTTAATAAATTCAATAATACAAGAGCACGAATGTTAGATTCTATATTTAGATTACTTTGAAATCTCATTTCTGCCGTTAAAACGTTATAGTTTTGTAGTTATGTACGCAACGTTGAAATGGACGTCGTAACGTTTCCCGAAAATCTGTATTTATCGATTCTATTGCATGGTGTTATTACACTCCCAGACGTGACGTCATATGATTAATATTGCATTTAGTGTTATTTGCGTGGTTGTAAAGCATGTCTCGGTAATCTCATTGCAGGGTGATTCAGGAGGCCCACTAGTATGCAAGAAGCATGGAGTCTGGGAGATTGCTGGTGTGACGTCATGGGGTGATGGCTGCGGCAAGGCAAGGAGGCCAGGTGTTTACACCAGAGTCACTTCATACAAATCATGGATTTCAAATAAGATGAGATATTATTAGAATTTATCTAAAAAATTGGTGAATTGCTATCCTTTTGTTTAATATGATAAAGGTTATAAAATGGAAATAAACAGACTTTGTTTATTGTTGCTGCCATTATTGTTTGTGGTGATTTTGCGTTTGGTCCTTTTTTGTAATGTAGTTTTGTAATCATATTGCTGAGGAAGAGAGAGCCAACTGCTTTACTTTAATTATATTATAGTTTAGTACTTCACAACCAATCAGATTGCACAGCAAATAAATTTAACTTAATCACATATTTTCTCCATATTTTTAATATCTATTAAGTAAATCATTAAGTAAATATGTGACCATTTCCAAAGGCGCAATCATAAAAAAAGAGAAAACTAGAATTGTTTTCCTACGAAAAAACAGATGTCTCCCCCCTTTTGATGTCAAAAGCATGAGTTATTAAATACAATTTCAAACAGAAACATTAAATACAATTTCTAACGGAAATTCTAGTCATTTCATGCAGACAATCAGCTCGTATCTAGTAAAGATATCTGTCAATGTAGCTAACTATTGTACAATCATAACCTGGTATAAAATAGTCATAGATAATTGCTTTTGTGATGGACAAATTTCTAAGGGAAATAACTCAAAGAGTATAAATGAGAGAGTTACTATTCTTGCACTCTGCACATCAACTCATGTTGGTTGATACTTGTATAAACTTTCGTGAATATAGCTTAAGCGGTTTTCAAGATATAGAGCAGACATGGTTTTTGTGAAGAACCAAGTTCCAAGGAAAATAACTCAAAAAGTATAAAAGGCAGAGTTACTGTTCTTTTACTCTGCACGTCATCTCAAGCTGATTGATATTTGTATAAAGTTTCGTGAATAAAGCTTAAGCGGTTTTCAAGTTGAAGAGCGGACAAGATTTTTGTGATGCACAAAGATTCAAGGGCAATAACTCAAAAAGTATAAAAGGCAGGGTTTCCATTCTTGCACTCTGCAATTCATCTCATGCTGATTGATATATGTATAAAGTTTTGTGAATATTGCTTAAGTGGTCTTCAAGTTATAGAGCCGACATGATTTTTGTTATGCACAAAGATTCAAGGGAAATAACTCAAAAAGTATAAAAGGCAGAGTTACCATTCTTGCACTCTGTGCGCCATCTCATGCTGATTTATATTTGTAGGAAGTTTCGTTTATATAGCTTAAGTGGTTTGTAAGTTATAGAGCGGACATGATTTTTGTTATGCACAAAGATTCAAGGGAAATAACTCAAAAAGTATAAAAGGCAGAGTTACCATTCTTGCACTCTGTGCGCCATCTCATGCTGATTTATATTTGTAGGAAGTTTCGTTTATATAGCTTAAGTGGTTTGTAAGTTATAGAGCGGACATGATTTTTGTGATGCAGAAAGTTCCAAGGGAAATAACTCAAAAAGTATAAAAGGTAGAGTTACCATTCTTGTACTCTGCACGTCATCTTATGCTGACTGATATTTGTATAAAGTTTCGTGAATAGAGCTAAGTGGTTTTTAAGTTATAGAGTGGACACGACTTGTGATAGACAGACCGACAGATGCCCGGGGAAAAACAATATATCTCCTTACCCTGAAGGGGGGAGACATAACTATAAGTAGGTCATAGATCATATATTACAATTATAAAGAAATTAAGTTGTTCATTTGCTGCGCTCGTTCCCACTTAATTCCATTATAATTGTAATATATGATCTAACCTATACTTCTTGCTGTTGTATAGCTGTTAGTGTTCTGTGATGCCATGGGTTGGCCTCTGGTCTGTGATTGTGACCATTCCTGCTCATACTCATTTGATTTTTGCTTTGGTAGTTTAATAAAGGATAAGAATAAAGCCAATGGCATGACAAGCTAGGCTGTTTTGAACCACCCCTTGAGAGTTTTGATTGTGAATTGTCAGTCCATAACGCTCGCTGAACTTTATAGTATACATTGATTTTTCATAGCAAGACATCATCTTGGGGAATAGTGATATATTATTGAAACATCATAAATTCTATTTATTCTATTGATAAAACATTTCTGGTAATCAAAATAATTGATTTTAATAGGACTGGACACACATGCTACAGTACTGTTTTTCCTTACGCCAGTTCCGGCTATTAAAATGGAGCTTTTTCATACATAGGTCTACATGTACGCCTTACAAACATAAAGGCTTGATTCTCGAATAGAGCCGAAGTTTTCTGATTGACCTTTAGTCATGTCACATCCATGATTTGCTACAAGTAGTCTTCATCAACAGTCAAGCAATACAACCGCCCAACTAGCAATTTAGCAAAAAAACTCCAACAAAACATCTCAAGATAATCAGTCAGAAGCATATAAATATGCTGTCTATTATTGTCATCCATGTGCAAGGCAAACTACATGAAAACTTGTTCATTTATCTACATGCTCATTCCACTGAAACAATTAAAGTAGTTGAGAATCTGTTTTAAAAATAAGCTTAATTTATGGTAAAAAAATCATTTATTGAAAAGATATGTTGTAGCTACACATTGGAATTGCCTCACAGAGGCAATTCCAATGTGTACCTACAACATATGTTACTGAAAATAAGGACAACTATTTGGACATTAACACTTGCCAAGTATCATGTCCATTGTGTTTGCCTTTTTTAAACCTTCCAATCTGCCAATCAGAATTAAAATACCTGTCACTATACTGCAAATTGTTTATATTTACATGACAGCTATATCTCCAAATTTGAGCTCATGACCTATCTCTTTGCTAACCTGCTAGTTGCCTGGTTGTAAATCGATAAAGAAGACAGGTAAAAGTTTAAAAATATATCTATTCTATACATTCCACATATACTGTAATTATATATTTACACAAAGCTAAAACAATAAATAATGCTAGATTTCAATTAAGTTTTCTCCCTTTGCTACTCTCTCACTTAAACCAAGTCCAACTATTTGGGACTCCTCTATTTTTTTTATCCCTGGTTTCTAAGAATGGGTTGTTTGGAAAAAAATTAAGCCATCTGAAAATCAGACCTGTCCAGTTTAATAAATTTAATTTTTCATGTGTGGATCCAGCGAGATTTGTCAATGCAAATATGAAAATCAGACCTGTCCAGTTTAATAAATTTAATTTTTCATGTGTGGATCCAGAGAGATTTGTCAATGCAAATACACTCATTGAACTTTTCGAAACAAATATCGGTTTTAAGATTATATTCAGCTTGACAGTAGAAAACATTTTATAATGAAGAAAAATGGCATTTTTTCAACCTCACACACAGATTCTAGAATCCGTTTATGCACCAGGGCAAACTATTTAAGGTATGTGGAAGGTAAACATCAAGGCCATCAAATAGCATTTTCTGAAATTTTGTATTGGTTAGAAAAAAATGATTTTGCTGAATTTAATGTCCATCTCATTCATAGTAAACAGGTCCCTTTTCTTGATAACACACTACTGATTTTATGCTATGAAGGAGCTGAATTGTAGGCTGTGATTACAAACCCTTAGTCTTTTTTAATAGATGTCATCTACTTGTTTATTACGAACTCACTTTTGAGTTCCTAGAAAGTAATTCCATTTTTCCAGATATAAATTTTATAATATCTAGGCAGGTTTGTCTTATCCATCTTCTATAGGTTTGTTGTGTATAATCATTAGAATCACCTCATTGAGGCGATTCTAATGATTATACACAACAAACCTTTATTGTATGAAACAGGCCAAAGTATTATCTCCATTATGTCTCCTGATTTGGTGATAAAAATTGCTCTCAGTGGCTCAAACAACCCCTATCTCAAACAAATCTTACTGTCCCTAAGAGATTTGAGCCATTGAAGAAGAGTCATTTAAGAAATGAATTCGATTTTTGGAAGGTTCATGGAATCATGAATACTTCGGGTCTCTTGCAAAGCCTAACTTTGCAAGAGACCCAAAGAATTCATGATTCCATGAACCTTCCAAAAATTGAATTTATTGCTTGTATTTACATTTTATGATTGATATCTAAAATATAAAAAATATTTTTAATTCAGGAATTAAAACAGTTTTTATTTAAAGTATAATCGTATTAACGGTTTAGTCAGAATGTAAAATGGAAAAGTGGAACAGCCAGTGAGTGTTAACACAGACAGCCAATGGAGCAAACAAGAAGCTTGTTTTGCACGTGCAACTCAGGTGTGGCTCGCTGTCAATCACAACACCAGTGTCACATCTGGTGAATGAATTCGATGTTCGAAGCGAACTGCACGGGCAAGTGAGCTTGGCAGCTGTCAATCAAATTTGTGTAACTCATTAGGCTATGAACGGTTTCAAAAATCTAAAGATTCATTAAAGGATTGCTTTTAAAATGTAAATATAACTCATTGTATAGCATATTATTCCATTGTATTTTAGATAATCAATCTAATATGACTTTCTTTTAATAATCAATAGTAATTTTCAGACAAATAGCTTCACTCGCTATACAAGGGAAAGAAGTTATAATTAACCCTTTGTATTCTGATGAAATTTCCCATGATAGAAATTGAAACAATAAGGGTCTGTCAATTATATACTTGTAGGGGTCACAGGTAGGATTTTCTAAATTATGGTGTATTTCAGTCCCTGAAGGTTGCTTTTATCTTAGCAAACAGTGCAGACCCAGATCATGCTGCATTTCATCTGAAGCTTCACTGTTTTCCAAAGTCCCCTTTTGGATTTCCGGTATACAAAGAATAACTGTTGTGAGAACCTGTGGCCGGACCCAATTGCTTACATGCGTATGTGAAATTGCAATAAAATATATTTAAACTACATGCTGTATCCAAATTCACAAAAAAACATCTAGCCTCTGAAGCTGAGCAAGCAATGAAAGTGTATCATTCCAATGTCAGAAAATATGCTACAACATCCAGTCACTATTGTGTGATTCAGTTTAAATATCAGCAGTTTACATTGGACGGAACAATTGAGACGTTCATCACAAATTGTCTTTTTGTTTTGGCCACATCTACAAGAATTTAGCCAGTCTCTGTAGCTAAGTAGCTTGGACCCAAATACAGTAAACCTGTCTTAAGCGGCCACTCAAAAAGAAGAGCAAAAATGGGCTTTCAAGACTGATTATTGCTTAATGCAGGTCAAAATATTGCAGAATGCCCCAAGGGGAGCATTCTGCAATACTTTCAGCCTTCCTTAAGCTGTCATTTGTTGTTAAGACCTTAGTTTTGTCTTTTTTGAATGGCCGCTTGAGACAGGTTTTACTGTGGATTATTTTGCGTCATCCTCTTATTTCTAATGAGAAGTGGGTTTATGTCTAAATTAGTCTCAAAGAGTAAGACAGATTATCTTGTGCCACCCCTTATTCAAATGGATCATTCCACTAGCTTCACTGTCTGTATATTTGGGTTCACAGTTAAGGGCCCTTGCCCTGCTATTCTCTTGTGGGTGATGCCACTCTGGGACCGCGTGGATCCGGAATTCGGTCTGGGATATTTCTCTGCAACTGCATGACCAACTGTTTGCTGCAAGGGAAAAGAATAGTCAAAATTAATAAAATAGTTTAAATGAAACCGTAATATGTCATTCTAATGCACTTGCCGTCTGATTGGATAACGTCAAAAATTTGCGACAATATATCCTGTGATATACTGTCGGAAATAGTTTGACGTCATTAATTATGTCACATTCTGTTGACGTGCGGCTTTAAGCAGCTTGCAACGCTTCAATTTTAGAGGAAACTGAAGAAGTGCATTAGAATGGGGATAACCATATTCAAAGTTTTTATTTGGGGAGGTATATCATCGGATTTACGTTCGGAAATCACATTTTATGGCTCCGCTTGCGCGTCCCTGTAAAACTAAATTTCCAACCGTATATCCAACCATATACCTCCCCAAATGAAAATTTTGAATACAGTTATCCCCTAATATTTCTATCCAATTGGTTTCAGGGGCGATTTTTAAAATTTCTTAGCAGAATTAAGCACAACACCCTGGCAGTGCTATTTTCTGATAGATCTAATTTGCTTTAATCCTATTAAATTTTACCAAAGAGCTACATCCATTAAGGGGCTAATTTGGCCCCTTCTGGAGCCAAAAACTGAAAATTGCTTTTACCAATTTCTTCCAATTGGTTTGTTAGAAGAATGGCTCAGCCATATGGACCATTATGAAACTTGTAAAAGACATCATGGTACTAAACAATGTGACTAAGTTTCATAAAATTCTGATCGAAAGTATTTGATTTAGAGAGCGGATGTCTTCGGGACAGATGTATGTACTTACGTTTGTTCGTATGTACGTAAGTACGTAAAGTACGGACGGACAGACAGGGGTAACACTTAATGCCCCGGCCATTATCATGGCGGGGGCATCTTTATTTATTTTTTTTTTTTTACATTTTTTAGAGACCACTACTACTTATGAGAAACAATGACTCATATCAGAATGATACTTAAACACTTGTGCTTAAGTGGTATGCTTGGCATAATTTCATCTAAAATAACTTTATTTCGAGGATATATTTTGCTACCCTTGTTATGTTCTATGTCGTAAATTTCTCCCAATTTTGATGTTTTTCCCAATTTTGACCAGGGGCCTTTTCACAAAATTGCTGTAAAAGCCCTGCTTTAGCCAGGCCTTCAGATAAGAGTACATAATTTAAACCTAATTTTCTTATCTCTCAACCAAAACATTATGTACACAGGGTACATAATTTGAGACGGTTCTTTTGAGCACCCAAAACAAAACTTACAACTGATAAATATGAAAATATTCAAAATCTTATGCTAAAAATTTCTGTATAACTTGACCTATGTAAGGCTCCACCTCCTAACCTTAAAAAAAATCTTGTTATACTCCTGTTTTGACATGAAAACACTGATATGAATAACCATATTTGATCTTATAAGAATCCATCATGAGTGTGTAAGTGGGATAGAAAAATCTGTCCCTCTGATTACCGATTGGCAGTATAAAGCTTGCCGAGTGATGACAAACAGTGATACCGAGGGACGGGTTTTTCTATCCCATCCTCAAATGAATAATGGATTCTTTTTCTAGCTTACCACTTAATATCATAATTTATATTAGAAAAACAAGATAAAAGGCTCAAAGAAAATACTGTATTCACTGAGATGGTGACGTCATTTTAACATTACAATGATGTTACGGATCGACATGCGGTTAGCGTGCAGCTGTTCATTTTTATCTTTCCCACGGGCTGGTACGGGTATGTGAGATAGAACTATCTAACACGGGTAAAAACATCGGAAATCCCAATCTGGTATGCAAGAAAATAAGTGCACATGCTCCAACTAGCACACATTGGGTGCTTTACTTGCTTTGAGTTGTTGCTTTACGTCTTAGTCAACAATATTTCAGTCATGTTGGGACAAAATGGGTGGTGTATGGATTGTTTACACTGTATCATAGGGCTGTAACAATATACTGGACAATCAATATATATCACAAAAGTAGCCCAGGCAATATTACTATATTGATAGAAATTGCAATGCCAAATAGTATCGGCAATAGTCTTTTCACTCTAACAAAAGTTTCAATAGTTGTTTTTTTATTTTATCCGCCGACTCTAAATAGTATTTGTTTCGTTGAAAAAAATAATATATTTTTGAGGTTCTGTCTGTGTATTTTTGAGAGTGACACTGCTAAAGTGATTGTCCTCTCCAGATTTTTATGAAAATTAAATATTTAAAGGTTCAATACACACTGTTGGTTTACCTTACTAGTTTTACTGTTTTTTTTTCTGGAGATATTAAAAAAAAGTTCTGAAAATGACCAGTCAACTGCTCATTTTCAGAGCTTTTTTTCCCCTCTGGCCCTACGAGGGGCATTTGGAAAGTTCTTAGCATGGTCTTTTATCTCAGTAACCGTTTTACAAACCTTATCATGTTTGGTATCATTTTAAAGAGCTATCTTTGTTCTATGTTATGGCACACATTTCATGAGGAAATTATAATGCAGACATGAAAAATATTATTGTGAATACATGTACTGTTTGTATACTGGAAAACGCAACATTTCAACGGAAAATATAACATTTTACCTTTTGAAAAGTGTGCATAACATTAACAATACTTCATAAAATTAGCTACTTTTTAACCATTTGGTAGGCAACAATCTGATACAGTTATTATACAATTGATGGCCGAGTTGGATATTTCTATTAACTAAATACCGGAACAGCAATATCAAAACCGTCTGGAAAGCAGAGCAAAGCGCCATTTTTTTCGACTAAAAATCGCATGTCACAATGCACATATTTTGAAAATATATAACCGACAGTAGTTTAAAAATGCCTTGCGTTCGTATTTTTGTCAAGTACACTGTATGCGCTTTGTATTGAAACCAAAATAAATTTTGTAAACCAGAACAAAGGAAAGCTAACTCTTATAATCTTACCAGGGGGCAGAGTAAGTTAAGCCATGAGCTGACGTTCTGATTCATTTTAATTAAAAACAGTGGTAAACAAAAAAGTAAAAATACCTTGAGAGTAGAAATCAATCAGTTTTGTAATAGTAAACGCGATACCATGAGAAGTTCTTATGCCATCGACAAAATGTGAGGGGTAAAGTTACCCCACCCACTTCTTAAAAAATAGGGGTAGTGTTATTGGGAATAATTTTCTTGAATACAGAACTAAACAAGCCATACATTTTGCGCGACGAAATGATTTTTGTGCATTTTTAGCTACAAATAAAGCAAAACATATACTCAATAGGCATTTTTTGTGCTCCTGTTGTGACACAATTTATAGTAAAAGTATAAAGAAATATCGAAAAAAGTCCCATTTTCGAAAGTCTACCATTTCTCTATTAATCAACATTTCCCGAATGTAAAGGTGGTAGTCGTGCAAGCAGTGATCGCGTATTATAATAATTAATGAAAAAAAAAGTTGGCATCAAATCGTTAATTTGTCAAATCAAGATCGCAAATAAGGTCCCCAATTTTGCTTCGCTTTTTTCCGAGTATTTTGCTTAAAATTTCGGCCAGTATATAAACCCCTACTCATTTTAAGCATGCGCTGCACATGCACGCCAAGTCCTTTTTCAACAAAAATTAAACCATCAAGTAGCCGTTGAATTCTAGTTTCGAAAAATATATTATTTGATAGCATTTTATCAACGCATTGTGGAGTTATGATGCCATGCTAAGAACTTTCCAAATGACCCTCGTAAATTGGAAAAAATTCCCGTCAATCAACAAATAAAAAAAATTCTGGCATTAGGATGTTTATGTTTTTTCATTATAATACCTTTGTTACTGGCTGATGTCTCTCTACAATCACAGAACTCATCGGTGGTGCCAGTGAGGGGCCACCTAAACCTGGACCACTCCTCCCGCTGTCCACCTTGGCCGATATTTTAGCTGATAAAACCTTTCCCTTTGATGGGGCTTGTTTGGATGTCTGAAAAGCAAAGAAAATATGATTTTGTAGGTAAAAGTTAAAATGTGTTTTCAGAGAAAACAGAATGTTACCCCTCAAAGATCCAAAACAGCATAAATGTCAGTTTCCAGAAATACTTTCGACCTTCATTAAGCTACCATTTGTCTTTAAAACCTTTGGATTGTCTATTTTTGAGTGGCCGCTTAAGACAGGTTTTACTGTACATTTTGATATGGCTTCCAATCTTTTGGAACAATGGCTACCACAACTACATGAACAAATTCAATAGAAATGCTAGTTTCTGTAGCTGAGCAGGCTGGCTTGAACCTTAACTTGTCACAATTCCCTAAAAGCAAACAAAAAAGGTCCAGACAACTTCTTTATGAAACTCAGAATGATATTTTTAAGTTGTGCTTGTAAAGCTAATCTCTTCAGACAGGGATCTTTTTGGAAAGGGAAAAATCTGCACATCAAGCAGATTTTTTGTTTTCATCACCAAAACTTATAAACTTACACTTTTAATCTAACATTCATGCTCCTATACTATTTAATTTATTTAACTTGTTGCGAAAGAGATAAAATGTGAGGCTTGCAGAGCATTTTATCTCTTTTCCTCAACTTGTTTAATACATTCAATAAAACATAAGCACTCATGTAGGATCCTCTATGAAGTTGTTTGAAAAAAGTAAAATGCAAAGTGCGCTTATACAGTCTTATATGGGTCTTGACACAAGAAATCATGTCTTTGGTGGTTTGCAAACAACAAAAGCACAGACAGTCCTGTGCATCTGCGTAGTCTGATCAGCCCTATTGCGGGACTTTAGTTAAGAGTGCCTAACAGAAAAATAATTTGATCAGCACCTTTGTTATTCACTTATTGGAAAGTATCATATCTAAACTTGCTACACGCAAAATTTCAACTTTCTAGCTAGTCTCTTTAACTAAGGAGACTGGTTTGATTCTCCCTTTTTCAGAAACCCCAAAGACAGGTTTTGTCGTGTCATGGCCCATATGCAAACTCGCTATAAGCAAAATTTCAATTTTCTAGCTAGTCTCTGTAGCTGGGTAGGCGTGTTTAATAATGAACTGGTCCGAAACACCTAAGACAGCTTTTCTCACTATGAGGCCCATATGCTGCCAACCGATTCTTACCAATGACTTTGACTGTGTAATTGTTGCTGTGCTAGATCGAGATCCCTGACTTGTCACAACCCGGGAACCAGACGTCTGGGAATCTGAGGGTAAAGTTTTAGCGCCATTAAAATCTTTCTCTGGCAAGCTGTCCTTCATATTTTCGATGATGTCATCTGGCATTCTACCATTAGGAACTGTAAAAAAATGATAAAGAAGATCTTACAAAATTGCAAAATCTAAAAAAGGTGTACAGACGCATAAAGTATACAAAATATAGGTCAAATAAGGCCAAGTAAAAAAATACCTATGGTTTGGGTAGCCCAAACCTACCTACATTTACTGGTGAAACCTACATTTTTTTCAGGTTTTCTGGAAAAAAAATAATTTTATATGCACTTTGAAAGGTATTTCTATCAATATAAAAAAAAGAGAAAAATAAGGTATGAGGGATGTTCGAAAAAAGTATCCAGAAAAGTTTCATAACTTATTTATTAATGTGATTATTAGGATAAAATTTTCAGCAAAGAAGTTTTGATATTCTAAGCACATAACTTAAGGGAAAGATTGATTCAAATTACTCTGATGCACAATCCACAGACACTGTGGCAACCTAGGGTCATGCTGAGCAGGGTAAATTTTGAAATTTGCCACAGGTATAAGCGCCTTTGGAGAGCAAATAAAACATTGATCAAAATTAGCTCAAATTTTACTTGATGCTAAGGGGCCTTTTCTGCCAAAGCCTACACAATGTAAACGCACCTTGTACAGACATTCAGTAAAACCAGTCTTAAGCGGCCACTCAAAAATAGACAAAACAAAGATCTTTAATGTCAAACGGTAGCTTAATGAAGGTCAAAAGAATTGCAGAATGCTCCCATTGGAGCATTCTGCAATACTTTTGACCTGCATTAAACGATAATCGGTATTGAAAACCATTTTTTTTTCTTCTTTTTTTAGTGGCGGCTTCAGACAGGTTTTACTGTACTTTGAGTATGCGAGCCACAGGGGCTTTGGTGAGTCTGCACATTTGAACAGATTCGCTGGAACCTTCATTGCACAACATTTCAATAAGAACCCAAATCTCATGTCCAGGGCATTTCCTGCCCTTCTCTAGGAGTCGAATTTCGGCCCCCATTCCCAATCGAAAATTGCCACCTGATTTTCTAATTTAAGAAAAGTAAAAAAAAAATTTCTTTTTTTTTTTTTTTTTTTTTTACTTTTTGTAGAGACCACTTCTACTTATGAGAAACGATGATCCATATCAGAATGATACTTAAACACTTGTACTTAAGTGGTATAGTTGGCATTAACCATCTAAATAACTTGATTTTGAGGATATATTTTGCTACCCTTGTTATGTTCTATGTTGTAAATTTCTCCCACTTTTGCTGTTAAGTCGATCTTTTTTTCCAATTTTGGCCAGGGGC
The DNA here is from genome assembly GCA_964019695.1 of Loripinus fragilis. Lineage (NCBI taxonomy): Eukaryota > Metazoa > Mollusca > Bivalvia > Lucinida > Lucinidae > Loripinus > Loripinus fragilis. The sequence goes on from OZ026530.1 coordinate 13,716,121, forward strand.
TTTTTCCCAAAATTGCTTGAAAAAGCCCTGTGGTCTAATTTTTACTTACTGTTTTCTTTCTGTGGTTCATCTCCATTTTGAAACATTGTCATAGCCTCCAGGTTGAGGGCACAGACACCCCTCATAAATGCTTTTTTCATCATCTCTTCATAGCGATCTCTCTCCGCATGAAGCTGGGTTACCTCCCTTCTTGCTGCTTCTAATGCTTCATTAGCCTGTAATATTATATAGAGGATCTTACATGAGTGCTCATGTTTTATTGAATTTATTAAACAAGTTGGGGAAAAGAGATAAAATTTGAGGCTTGCCGAGCATTTTATCTCTATTTCGCAACGAGTTTAATAAATTCAATAATACAAGAGCACGAATGTTAGATTCTATTTATCATATGACAAATATTTTGATATCTCATTTCTGGCGTAAAAATGTTAAAATTTTGTCATTATGTACGCAACGTTGTTATAGACGTCATAACGTTTCCCGTAAATCTATAAACCACTAGTGGTTTATCGATTTTATTGCATGGCGTTATTTCACTCCCAGATGCGACGCCATATGATAAAATAAATTAAAGAGCAAATTAATAAAACCTTTATACCCCCCTGAATAATGTAAAAGTTAAGTTTTGGACCCCTGGATAAGAACAGGGATCAGGGGTGCGTAAAGGGAAATTTTTCCCTGCATGTTTTTCTACCCTTCAGTATTGATATGCAGCACCACCACCTTCTGGGAAAAAAAGTGATTTTTGGACACAGCCCATTATCCTGATGAGCCCAGGCAATCAATGTGATCCATGCCTTCAAACTAAAATGCATTTTCTGTTTAATAGCTAGTGTCTCTCTGTTTGCATCCAAAATTGATTGAAACTAAAGTAAAATCTGTCTTATGCAGCCACTCAAAAATGGACAAAACAAAGGTCTTAATGGCAAATGGTATCTTAATGAAGTTCGAAGGCATTACAGTATGCTCCCCTTGGGGCATTCTACAATACTTTTGACCTGCATTAAGCAATGATTGGTCTTTAAAAACAATTTTGGTCTTCTTTTTGAGAGCCCACTTAAGACAGGTTTTACTGTATTAATATATATTCATTCCTGAAAATTGAAAGAACCAAAAATAGTCATAATTTTACACTTAACTCTTTCCTTCATGAATATTCATGCTAAGCTCCACCCACTATGAATAATTATATCAATAAACTTTCCTGTTGGTACAAAGAACATAGAAATTACTTGTCAGGTGTTTTCACTTGTGTAGGATCAGATATATCACATTTCCATTAGCAAACAGAGTAAACTCTGACCAGGCAGCTCCTTCAAGAGATGCCTAGAGCTGCCTGATCTGGTTCTGTTGTTATTTTTACAGAAGTGTCAAAAGGAGTCTCTATGACGAAAAGGTTAAATACTGTTTACAACGACCCAACTACCAGGTTAGCAAAGAGATAGTTCATGAACTCAAATTTGGAGATACAGCTGTCATGCATGTATAAACAATTTGCAGTATAGCGACAGGCATTTTAATTCTGATTGGCAGATTGGAAGGTTTAAAAGAGGCAAAGACAATGGACATGATGCTTGGCAAGTGTAAGTGTCCAAATAGTTGTCCTTATTTTCAGCAACATATGTTGTAGGTACAAATTGATTTTGCCTCTATGAGGCAATTCAAATGTGTACCTACAACATATGCTACTTTATATCTTTTCAATTAATGAGTTTTTCACCATAAGTTTTTTTTAAACATATTCTCAACCACTTTCATTTATTCAAAGAAATGAGCATATACATGGGTTAAAGTTCAAAATTTCTAAAATTCTGAAATTTTGAAATTCAAATTTTAAAACTTGCAGGGTGTCTACAAAAATGGATAATTTAAAGTTAAAATGATTAATTCTGTTTAGATAATCTGAAACCTAATCAAAGATGCTATTATAATGTCCTTAATTCAGCATTTTTAGGCTGACTTTCTATGGAAAGTCAGACTCAAAATCCTCAATTCAGGATTAATACTGAAATCTTTCACCCATGCATATAGAAATGAATGACTTTTCATGTAGTTTGTCATGCACCTGGATGACAATAATAGACTGTCTATTGTATGCTTCTGACAGCTTATCTTGAGATGTTTTAATTGCTAGTTTCCTGGTTGTAACCGCTGTAGAGGACATCAGGCGGGGGTTCGGTATGCCAGTGTTAAAAGGGGGTTAATTGAATAAAAGAGGTGATGAGTAGTTAAGAAAAAGTATACAAGTGCAAGGGAGAGGTTAAGTACACAGTAAACCCTGTCTTAAGCGGCCACTTGAAAATAGACAAAATAATGGTCTTTATGGAAAATGGTAGCTTAATGAAGGTGGAAAGTATTGCAGAATGCTTCCCTTGGAGCATTCTGCAGTACTTTTGACCTGCATTAAGCAATAATTGATATTGAAATCTATTTTTGGTGTTCTTTTTGAGTGGCCACTTAAGACAGGTTTTACTGTAGTTAAAAGGTAAAAGAAAATTTGATATCTAAGGTAAGATGTGCACTACTTGGCAATCAGCATGACTGAATAGTGCTACAGTTGGTAGGATAGGGATATGAAATGAGAGGGCCTTCCAATGAACAATGGTGCGAGGAAAGAATGTGTTCTTGTAATAGTCTTTAAGTGTGATGATTTGCCTATAAGCTACTAGGTGATTGTGTCTTGACTGCCTAGTGTTAGGCAGGGATTAGGTAGTCTGCTGCAGGTATAGCTACTAGGTAGTATGTGATCTTGTACATAAGGGTGAGCCAGTTATCTATTCGCCGCTGTTCGAGAGTACGCCAGTTGAGGTCCTGTAACATTTGTATCACACTGGAGGTGCGCTGGTAGTCAGGGGTAGCCCAGCAGGCTGACCTGGGCTGCACAGCTTCAAGCTTAGCAATATCTGTTGCTGTGTGACCGGACCACACTGTTGACGCATATTCTATTTTATCATATGACGTCGCATCTGGGATTGAAATAACGCCATGCAATAAAATCGATAAACCACTAGTGGTTTATAGATTTACGGGAAACGTTATGACATCCATAACAACGTTGCGTACATAATGACAAAATTATAACGTTTTACGCCAGAAATGAGATTTCAAAGTATTTGTCATGTGATAAACAGAATCTAACATTCGTGCTCTTGTATTATTGAATTTATTAAACTCGTTGCGAAAAAGAGATAAAATGCTCAGCAAGCCTCACATTTTATCTCTTTTCCCCAACTTGTTTTATAGATTCAATAAAACATGAGCGCTCATGTAAGATCCTCTATTACTTACAGATGCAAGTCTGGAATCGTAATCATTGGTGAGCTGTACACACACTTCCTGGGCTTTGTTCTGGCAGGCCTTCTCTACCCTCTGACGCCATTTGTTCTCTATTACAGAATGCCAAGCATCCCATACACGTCTAGAAAGCTGACGCTGGTGATGACGCCTTGCTAAGTTGCTTGAAAATGCCTGAAAATAGTAAATAATAGATTCTTATGAAGCCTTGCTAAGTTGCTTCAAAATGCCTGAAAATAGGAAATAAAATATTCTAAAATTCGAGACAACAAACAATATTGCTTATTTCATGCTTTTAGTTAAAGAGTGTGTAAGAAAAAACTATTTTTCTTATTTCTCAAACAAAACATATGTTGTGGGTACTCAAAAGAGCCATCTCAATGAGACAGTTCTTTTTAGCACCCACAACATACGTTTAAACCGAGGGGTAAGAAAATATTTTCAATTTTACGCTTAAAATATTTGTTTATCTAAACCTGTGTTAGCCAGATCTATGTGATAATATGTAAACTGTTTTTGAGCAATGTGAATTTTGCTCTATTGTTTTATAGAATTTATTAAACAAGTTGAGGAAAGGGCATTTTATCCCTTTTTCACAAGGAGTTTAATAAATTCAACAATACAAGAGCAACAATGTTAGATTCAAGTATCATAAAACCCTAGCACTACTTTGAAACATCTATAGGTTTAGATAAACAAAATTTTTGAACAAATGTATTTTCTTACCCATCCATTTTAACATGTTTTGGGTGCTCAAAAGAACCTTCTCATTGAGACAGTTCTTTTGAGTACCCACAACATATGTTTTGGTTGAGAAATAAGAAAAAAATTATTCTTTTGGATACGTACTCTTAAGTAATGGCCTGTTGGAATCATGTTTTTGGGGTGAAAACGCTAAGATTTTGCCATATATAAGCCTCTTTGTTATGGCTGTCATTACATATGATTACTCATTATGTAAACCACTAGTGGTTTCTTGATTTTAATAGTAAATACATAGAGGATATTCAATTTTTTGGAATGAACATGCCGTTTATATCAGCGAGTGAAGCGAAAAGTGCATATTTCATGAGTAAAACCTCGAATGAAATTTAGATTTTCTCGCTTCATGAGATGAAATAAATGGCATATTCAATCCAAAAAATTGAATTTTCCTTATATTATATAAATTTTAAGCATGGCTGATTTTGCACTAAATGACATCATACATGTTTGCACATTACGCCATATTAATGATGACGTTGCATAATGTGCAATGACGGCCAAAACTGAAACCATAGAAGCAGGAGTAGAAACAATGAAAATTTCAGCCAATCCTGAAAATCTTATAACCAAAATTGTCCTTGCAATTTAACTAAGAAAATGAATACCCACACTTTGTGTTTTTGTCTACTAACCTCTCTCTTAACATCATTATGCTTAATCTTCCAATCACAGAATTTTCTCATCATTTCATTCTTATCTTTCTGCTTCTGTAGGGCATTTGTTAGATTTGAGATGACTTGGTCTTTCCGCTCGATAGATTTCTCGTATGTGTTGAGAAGCTCTTTCAGACTGTTGATTTCTCCTAGTAGCTTGGTTTTCTCTGAAGCATGTCTGTAGAAGAAAATACATATTTAAAGACCTAAATTATTACACCCTTAAAGTGGTATCACTCACTAATTTGTTTATGCTTCTCCACTAGGAACTATATTAGGCAGATCAGAGGCCTTTCATAATGAGGTAATTACATGTACTAACTCCTTGCATGCAGTAATAAGGAGACCACATGAAGGGTCTCAGTATTTTTTAAATATTTAACTTGGTGTAAGAAGTGGTAAGTACCCTCTTGGACCCCCTTTAGTCCTGTGAGATGTTTAAATACACTTAGATGTCATTTAATCTGTCCCTAATCAATTAATCCGCTACTGACCCATCATAAACCGAAACATAAACATTAAACTCTTTGTACAATAAACATTCTAAATTTTTGAACATTTTACTCATTTTCTTCAAGTAAAGTGGTGATTATCAGGGCTGGAATTCACAAAATGTCGGTCAGAATACAGGGAAGACCCTGATCAGACTGCTTCTTCAGAAGCAGTCTGATCTGGATCTGTACTGTTTGTCTAGGCTATTGCATTATATTTCCCAATGTTTTATTCGCTTACTAGGGCAATTGTTTTTCATATTTAACAAGTGGTTGAGCATTTAAGTGTTTGGTAGGCGTGCTGTCTAGAGCAATATTCATACATGATAATTTGTGAAAATACTGACAAAATTTAGAATCTAACTTTAGAATCTAACGCAGATGACTGTACATGTATTTCATTTGTAGCCAACAACTTAAACAATGCAATGGTAATGAAAATTTTCAATACAGCTAACCCCTAATTTATGTCCTTGACACTTTATGTTGAGTTTTTTTCCTGTTCATGAAATGCTTATTTGGAACTCGTGAAGTTTTAAGGCAAAAATGGAGCTCAGATGATTCTTTGGTATACTACATTACTGATTTTTGTCTCCTAGCTTTGTTTTGGAGCTCACAAGCCTTTCAGATATTTTACCATGTAGGAAAAATCAATACAAATTGTGTGTGAGTATTTCTTAAGAAACAGGAAAAATATATAAGCTAACATATTGAGTATAAAAATTGTTTTGATTATTTCTTATCCATCATTTTAAACATATGTTTTGGATGCCCAAAGAACCATCTCATTGAGATTGTTCTTTTGAGTGCACACACCATGATATGTTTTTGTTGAAAAATATGAAAATTTAATATTGAATACTGTAAATTCAGAAATTTTTGCATGGTTTTTATTTTCACAAAACTTCACGGGTGCGAAGTTTCGTGAAAATAAAACCCTCGCAAAATAACTGTCATTTACTGATGTAGGTAAATCATGCCCTAGTGGCGAATTTTAACGTCACAGATATGTCTTTTAAAGCTATTCGGGAAAATAAAATTCTAGTGAAAATTTCTGAATTTTGATTACATTATCTTATCTGGAGGTTTGGCCTACTTACTTTTCCTGTTCTTTAATCAGCTGTTGCCTACCAGTTTCAACAATCTTTATCTTAGACTGACTGAACTCTGCCTGTAAATAACAGAGGATTGTACACAAGTGTTTATGATGTATTATTATTTATCACATGATGTTGCATCTAAGTAATGTTATGTAATGACGTCCATTTTAATGTTGCATAAATGAGGGCAAAATCTTGACAGTTTAATGCAAAAATGTGATTTTTAAGTAATTCTAAAGACATGTGATACATAGAATCTAAAATTTTTGGCCTTGAATGTAAGGCATGTTTTATGTTTTGCAGAGGTATCCTTCTTATGAAAAGCATCTTTGGAGTGTTGTGTGTGAAGATCACCCTATCAGTATGCCCTACTTGGTCCCATTTCATTCAGGACAAGTTGAAAATTTCAATTTACTTGTCCTTGGACAAGTGCAAAGTTTATTTAACGTAAATAATATTTGTATTTCATATTTTTATTAATTATTATGAGTTCACATGTTGCATTGAAAACAGTGTGACATGTTGCACTGAAAACAGTGTGGATCCTGATCAGCTGGCTTCTTTAGAAGCCAGCTGATCTGGACTTACACTGTTTACAAGAGAGTTGATATCTGCATGGTTTCATACTGTTTTCGAAAGGTAAATTGTTTAAGCACAGAAAGGTATAAGCTAATATGTACTGTCAGAACAGTAAAATTTTCTTTAGACAAGTACATTATGGCCATTTACTTGTCCCTGGACAAGTAGAAAATTTTACTATTTCCACACCCCTGACTTACTTTCATTTTTACCCCTACTACATATTTATTATTTATACAGTAATACAAACTAAAAAGAAACAAGACATTTTTGTATGGTATACTTTTCCTGTTCCTGAGGCTGTACTGGTCACTATAATGAAACGGTTATATTTCTGATTGTCAGTTTTATTCTTGGTATTTGAGGGTTGGAGAAAACCAATTTTTGGATGAACCACTGACCTTGTAAAGCAGGGGTTGCAGATTTGATCCCCGGCTTCACAGCTTGTTGAATGAGACTGAGAGTTGTGGCCACATCTCTTTATTACCTTAACTGTTGGCGTGACGTTAGACACAAACACACACACATATGCAAGGTTATGGCACACCTACCAACACATTTCTCTTTAGGTCTAAGCACCACTGGTCCATGAGGTTCTCCATCTTTGCTACATCAGGGTCCACCGTCGCTGTGTAAACTTTCTCATATTCACGCATGTTAATATCCTTATCTCTATCCATGGGAGATTCCAGATAGTGACTTGGAATGGGGTCTGTAAAATTAAAACTAGAATTATAATCATGGTACAGTAAAACCTGTCAAAAGCAGACACTAAAACTAGAAATGTGTCCATGGGACACGGATGCCCCCGCTATCGCCAAATTCGCATAAATAGGGCATTATCATTAACAAAGGGCCATAACTCTAATAATAATTGGTGGATTTTATCCGTAATCGAACTTGACCTGTATTTTATGATTACATACCTGTGTATGAAATATGAATCCAATACACCAGCGTATTCAAAAGATATCGCCAAGAAACCATTTTTCATACGGAGATCAAGGGCCATAACTCTGATAATAATTGGTTGATTTTATCCTTAATCAAACTTGACCTGTATTTTATGTTTATATACCTATGTATGAAATATGAATCCATTTCATCAATGTATTCAAAAGATATTGCCGGGAAACCATCTTTCGTACCGAGATCAAGTGCCATAACTCTGATGATAATTGGTGGATTTTACCCCAAATCGAACTTGACCTGTATTTTATGATTATATACCTGTGTATGAAACATGAATCCAATACATAACTGTATTCAAAAGATATTGCCCGGAAACCATTTTTCATTCAGAGATCAAGGGCCATAACTCTGATAAAACTAGAAATGTGTCCATGGGACACGGATGCCCCCGCTATCGCCAAATTCGCATAAATAGGGCATTGTCATTAACAAAGGGCCATAACTCTAATAATAATTGGTGGATTTTGTCCATAATCGAACTTGACCTGTATTTTATGATTATATACCTGTGTATGAAATATGAATCCAATTCACCAATGTTTTCAAAAGATGTCACCCAGTAACCATTTTTCGTACGTACGAGACAGGACGTACAGACATACGGACAAGGGTGATGCTATATGCCCCCCCATTATAAATGGCGGGGGCATAAAAAGACCCAAAAATATGTTTTCAAGACTGATTATCACATAATGCAGGTCAAAAGTATTGCAGAATGCTCTGTTTTGTTTTTTTGAGAGGCTGCTTAGGACAGGTTTCACTGTATTCCTTGATTAAGAATACTGACATCTAGATGCCCCCCTCGGCCACAAAAGATTTTGACCTCTTGTAAACAAATATGAGGATCCTTTTGAGCCCCCTGTTCATAAACTTCATATTTTAAAAATTCTCAAGTGTACATAAATGCAGAGGTCAACATTTGTTAGCTAAGTCCTTTTGGTGAAATCACAATTGAAGGTTTATTGTTATGCAGGGCTCACCCTGCCATTAGCCTTTGTAGCCATTTGCTACTAATTAATGTAGAGTGGCTACAAATATGAGTCATTGGCTAAAAGTACACTCTTGGTGGTTCAAAAATTACATATCTGCGAAAAAGTGTATTTAGATCACCTTTTGGATTTTCCAATACATGTATTGCTTTCAGTATTCCTTCACACTTTATTATTGTGCTATAATATTTAGCTTTTTGAATTTGATTTTTTTTTCAATATCATCTGGGTGTCAAACAGTTTGGATCCAGATCAGGCCCAACATTTTGTCAGGCCTGATCTGGGTCCAAACTGTTTGCAAAAGTTATCAGCAGATGATAAAAGTCTTGGCTAGCAGGCAAAGAGTTTAATACAGAATAACTTCTTGATACTACTTTCTGGTTAAAACCTTGGCTAAAGTCCATTTCATTTGGCTCTAACATTTGGCTAAAGTGATGGCTAGAACAAATTCTGAGCCAGGGTAAGCACTGTTATTGTTGCTCCCGATATTTGCGGTATTTATTTTCTGTGTTCGATCCTTGTTTTGTAATGCAGTACTTACATGTACTGTCTTTTCTAGTTTTGCAATCATCTCGCTGAGCAGAGACAGCTGAATGCTTTACTTTATTTGTATTTATGCTGTCATGTGACTATTAGCAACCCTCTCACTAAGTGCTGATTTGCAGTCCTGAACTCCCATTTTTGGTGCTGTGTTTTTTCGAAGAAGGCTACATTCTTTTGCATGGTGGGACAACTTTTTGGCATTGAGGGCTCTGAGAGTCCTGTTTTCAAAATCCTTAGGTGAGAGCTCTGAATTATAGTGTTCTGTGTGTCTTCCCTCTCGTGCCACAGGCCGGTCTGTGGTCTGTGATTGTGGAATAGCCTTGACATGCTCACTTGCTTTTGGAGGGAAAAATCTGCCCCATGATCAGATTTGCTGTACATTTTTTTCAGATACCCACACACTCTCAAATTATTATGATATATTTGACAGGCCTCTATATAAGAATGCTTATTCAAAAATTAATTTTCTTAATTTTTAACCAAGATATATCGTCGCTTCAGTGCTACAGTCTTCTATCTACAGTTGCACAAGCTTTGAGAAAAATAAGTTTGAAAATTTTAGCATCCTGATTTTTGATGCTTTATTTATCACTGACCTTTGAATCATACCAGAGGGTAAAACTATACTGAACAAAAGTGAAAACGCTACACCTGAATTCTTTGCCATATATATACACACTTATGCAAACCAAGAATGCAAAAGAAAGTGTATCTTAATGTTCAAATACTGCATAATGCATAACAGTAAAAGCTATACGGATGTTGTCACAAGGAAACACATGCAAACCATTTAAATGTGACAGGGGTCCAATTTTTCAGTTTGCAAATTTGAACAGAAATCTCACACAATTTAGGCCTTCAGAAATCCACTACCTACGAGATCCGACTGCATGAAATGGTAGTCTAGACATGTGACAACCAGAAATGTGAAGGACTTATCTCAAGTGTGTTTTGATCGTTTAGAAAAGCGATCTTAAAAAGCGTGTTTTCCATCAAATTGCCAAGTTTGAAATTTTAACACTGAAATCTCCATAGGAAAATCAATGTCTTGTTGCATCTTAGTATGAGGACATTACTAGTCGAGAAACGGTCTGAAACAATGTGCTGAGAGGTCTACCTTATTTGGCAAAAGAAAATTATCGAAAATTGTGATAAATCGAAGATTTCCAAACATTTATTATTCCCTATTTGTTTTTGTCAAAGGAGAAAATTTTCAATTTTTTACAAGTTTGATGAATTCGAAATTGATTTCTGAGCTTGTTTCAAGTGATTAATGAGTTTTCTTGTGTTTTTATGCAACACAATTATTACCAATTTTGCTAAGCATAACAATTTTAATTTGCGCATGCGCAATAGCAAAAAATCAGTGATTAAAGCTTTAAACACTTAAAGGAGCATAACACAGACATCAAATGAGACAAATTGGTGGAGTTTTGACGAATCGTTTGCTGGATGTCTGGGAAACATTATTAAGCTTTAGTAAATACTTTTTGTCCAATACTTTCTCACAAAATATAGATAATTGTAGTGTAGCGTTTTCACTTTTGTTCAGTATATATACCTACAGTGTAAATGACCTTGGTTTGAAGAAATTTTTGCAGTAATATGGGATGTACGCGCATTTTACAGTTTGCAGATAGAACATTATGCCTTAAAAATCGTCTTCTGCATTCAGTGCTATAGTGTTCTATATTTTCCTACAGCTTTTTATTCTGTTTATAGAGTCAATTCATATACTAGTCTGAACAGAAATGATTATTTGTACCTAAAAGCAGCAGATTTAGGCATATATTTGGCATAACAGTAACAAACCGCACAGATTATCACATTAAAATTTATGTAAGGGAGGTAATCTGTTTCTACAGTTAATTTTTCTGTCAATGGGATCAATTTGTATAATATTATAAACTGAACTGATTATTTAGACCTAAAAGTAGCAGATTCAACCATTGATTTGTAATGACATCGACAAATTACTTCAATTAAAGCAGTTTAAATATGTGTAAGGGAGGTAATCTGTTTCTACAGCTTAAGCAGTTTAAATATGTGTAAGGGAGGTAATCTGTTTATACAGCTTATTATTCTGTCCAAAGATCAATTTGCGGTATATTGATTGACTGAGCGGATTATTCAGACCTAAAAAGAGGCGATATAGCCATTAGTTCATCATAAGACCAGCAAACCGCTTCAATTTAGGACATTTAATTTTATGTAAGGGAGGTAACTGCAATTTTAGCAATTCATCCAAGGGAAGTGACTTTATGTAGATAGAACAGTAAGACACTGAACTCACCCAGTCACGTGACATAATCATCATTGGCCATTGGATGCAAATCACTTAGAACACTATAGCACTGAACGAAAGTGTCTTTTTATAGATAGAACAGAAAAACACAGCGATTTTAAGCTTACTGGGAAACCTTCACCAGTAGATAGAGCATTTGATCCTCTTTCCAATGGTATGCATAACTCATTTTTGACCAAAATGTCACTTAGAACACTATAGCACTGAAGCGACGATATGTTGTGGGTACACAAAAGAACCGTCTCAATGAGCACCCAAAACTAATGTTAAAACTGGTGGTTAAAGACAAAGATTACTGTCCAATAGAGATCATTAAAGGATTAACTGATAAGGGACAGTTTCAGTATCTCACAAAATTAATGGGGCCTCAAGAGGGGACTTACCTGTATGCAACACAATTTCATTCACTAAGATAAAGATCAATATTTTATCATAAAATACCTATTCCCTTTATGGGACCACTTTATTGCTCCAGTAAGGAAGTCATAATCACCTCATTATGGCTGTCCTTTTGATCTGTCCAGTATGACCCCTGGAGAGAGTCATAATGAGTGGTACCAGTATTATTGCTCAAATATTTGTCCCTTTAAGAAAATATTCACAATTTTATGCTGAAAATGTTTGCCTATCTAGTCCTAAAGATCAGCTGAACATTTATACCATAGGTGTAGCTCCAGGCACATGCATAATAAAAATAGTAACATTCAAGGGAGATCACCTAATATGGTAAAAGTTATTTCCATACCATAAAGAACTCCTCTTAAAGGAAAGAATTCACTACCTCTGGGAGCAAATTCTTTAATTTAAGAGAAGTTCAATTTTGAGATCAGTAATTGAAAAGAATCACTGCTTGATCCAGTAGTCTCCCTTTGATGTGCGTATTTTTTTCAGCGTTCTGGCTACGCCATTGTATACCCCTGTTTATCAGTTACCTCTAATATTAACAGCATTGTTGCACATTGCCTGATAAACATTGTCTATAACACGGCATGTGCCTATTTCAGGTCATGATGATGTTGCACTTTTTGAATGACGTTGCTTATGATGCTGAATCAATACAAAAATTGAAAATTACGCCATAATCACTAGTTTGAAGAGTGGAACAATGGGTAAACTGATAACTAAAATATCAGGTTTGGGTTTTTTGATATCAAGATAACCAGGCTCCACTTTAAGAATGCATGTTTGATCGCTCGGCAAGAATTGCGATGTCAACAAGCATTCTCAAAGCCTTGCCTGGTAAACTTGATATCAAAAATTGAAAACTTCGTCATAATCACTAGTTTGAAGAGTAAAACAATGGGTAAACTGATAACTAGAATATCAGGTTTGGGTCTTATGATATCAAGCTAACCAGGCCCCACTTTGAGAATGCATGTTCAATCGCTAGGCAAGCCTTGTGATGTCAACAAGCATTCTCAAAGCCTTGCCTGGTAAACTTGTTATCAAAATATGAAAAGTACGTCAAAACCACTAGTTTGAAGAGTGAAACAATGGATAAACTGATAAATAGAATACCAGGTTTATGTCTTTTGATATCAAGCTTACCAATCAAGGCTTTGAGAATGCATGTTGAATCGCTCGACAAGCCTCGCAATGTCAACAAGCGTTCTCAAAGCCTTGCCTGGAAAGCCTCGCGATGTCAACAAGCGTTCTCAAAGCCTTGCCTGGAAAGCCTCGCGATGTCAACAAGTGTTCACAAAGCCTTGCTTAGTAAACTTGATATCAAAAGACACTCACCTAGTATTCTCTATATCTTACCATGTGGTCTAACTTCATCTTCATTATGTTTCCCAATAGGACTGTGTCCACCAAAATCTGGTAAATTAGTATCTTGCTGAGTTATCTTCACAACAAGAGGGGTAGTGTCTGCATCATCAGATCTCTCTATAAAAAGAACACGTAGACCATCTCATGAGAATTTGATACATTACACCAGAACTAAAAAAGATTTTTATTTTCATTTCTCAACCAAAAAATATGCTGCGGGTGCTCAAAAGAACCGTCTCATTGATAGTTTGAGACGGTTCTTTTGAACACCCAAAATATATGTTTAACTGATGGATATGAAAATATTCACAATTTTATGCATTAAAAGTTTGCTTATCAGTGGACCTATGGTACATATCCCATATGCGCAAAAACCTCCTTCGAACGCCTATGCTGACATAAACCGTGGGGCTAGAGGTCTAAATTTTGATCTGAGTCTTCAACAATATTAATATTTTGTTCTGTCATTTTGTCAAAAATTATTTTTTCTGAACTAAACTCCTTCATGCATATGTTCAATGTGTCTACATTGTATAGTAAAAGTATCAAATTGTTCCATCAAAAGCTGTGGTAGGAGTTGATTGGCCCGTGTATGGCCTATAATAGCATAAGCATAAAGCACTATATTAAAAGCCATTTAGAACTACAAAGGGAAATAACTCTAATAGAATTGGCCCCTAGCCCTTACTTTTTTGTCTCAAGTATTTGTCTTGCATATATGAACATGTTTGCAAGGTTTGATGAAAATCCAGCAATGACTCTTCGAGTTATTAAGGAAACAAAGCGTTACGGACGGACGGACGGACAACGTGAAAACAGTATACCCCCTACAAACAAGTTTGCGGGGGGTATAATGAGATTTAGCATCTTTATTTTCATTTACACATTACACTTAGCCTACCTGAAGGTATACACAAAATTTGAAAACACTGGCTCCAATAGGAGCTGAGAAATCTGTGACAGAAATTTCCACCAGAGAGAAAGAAAAATGAAAAACAAAGGGACTGATAAGCAATATGTGGCTGTTTTTTGTTCCACAATACAACTCATCACTATCAAGCTTCTTACCAAATTTCAGAATCCTAAGTCAAGCATTTGCTGAGAAATCTTTGACAGAAAAACATGTCCATACCTATTTATTTGAGTGACAGAAGGAAAAATTAAAAAAAAAGAAGGCAAAATGAGTATTAGCATTTTAATTTTCATTTACACAATACACTTTGCCTACCTGAAGATGTACACAAAATTCGAAAAACACTGGCTCCAATAGGAGCTGAGAAATCTGTGACAGAAATTTCCATTGGAGAGAAAGAAAAATGAACAAATAAATGGACTGATAAGCAATATGTGGCTGTTTTTGTTACACAATACAACTCATCACTATCAAGCTTTGTACCAAATTTCAGAATCCTAACTCAAGAAGTTGCTGAGAAATCTTTGACAGAAAAAAGTTTACAGACAGACAAACAGACAAACAAACAAAATTACAGAAAAGGCAAAAACTATATACCCTCTATATACTTCATACCGGGGGTATAATTACCTTTTAATTTACAATAGTACACTTTTTTAGCTAAATTGGACTTAATTTTTTCCACTGATTTGTTTTAAAAAACATAAAAATTACAGAAAAAATGTCTTAAATTAAGAAATAAAAAAAAATCTCCGAAAAAGGTATTATATTCTGGGTAGGGAGTAAATCGGGTGACAGCAAACACATTTTTTTAGGGTGGCCTAAAATACATGTACCAATTAAATTACAAACCATCTCTTTCTCTGGCGACAGATATGAGAGTTTCTCTGGTAGGTGTCCTGTTTCCATGGCTACCATCTCTGGTAGGTGTTCTGTTGCCTTGGCTACCATTTCTCTGACAGAATGAGTCTCTGATATCTGTGAGTGTATGTTGCATTGCATTCGGGTCATACTTGGGAACAACTACAGCAAACTTCAAAAGCTCATCATATTCATCCTGAAAAACAAAATTTACATATGAGCCACCATCTGTGAAAACCAGCCTTAATGACAAAGTCGTCAAAATTTAGATAATTGCACACACTTAATCTACGAAGTGTTAAGAAGCTATCCTGCAAATTTGATGAAGTTATCTCCATTATTCATGGACACATGGTCTTTTGAAACTATACAGTGTCTATACTTTAACATGCAACGTCAGAAATGTTATGACGTTACTTATGCCGTCAAAGTTAACTTCCTGATTTGTGGGTCTGCCTGGTGCATGATAAGCATGATATTTCTTGCTAACATACATTTTTTTATTATCCTTAGCATGTACATGTGTGTATGCAATGGAATTCACAGAAAAGTTGGCACTGATTCATTTTTGCCCAAAGTTTGCATGATCTGAAAACGACTGACCATACTTTAAAAAGTATGACAGTTGCTAAGGTAAAGTTGTTGCCATGGAAACATATGGGATGAAAACAAATAAGTTTAATCAAAATAATTGCAAGATTCATTCTGCTACCCACCTGAATAGATTTTAAGGCAATATCTAAACATGTCAAATTTCTTAATTTTTGGTGTTTTTCAAATGATTTTTACATAAAAAGTCTTAAATGTCATTAAGGCAGGTTTTCACAGATCGCGGCTCATATGTTTTAGCCCTTTCCTTCATGAATATTTATGCTAGGCTCCACCCACAACTTTGGACTTCAATAGCTCATCATATTCATCCTGGAGAGCAAACTTTACATAGGTTTTAGCCCTTTCCTTCATGAATATTCATGCTAGGCTCCACCCACTACTTGGGACAACTACAGCAAACTTCAAAAGCTCATTTCATTCATCCTGAAGAGCAAATTTAAATAGATTTTAGCCCTTTCCTTCATGAATATTCATGCTCTGAGGCTCCACCCACTATGAATAATTATTGTCATATTTTTTTGACCCTGAAGTTCAAAGGTAGTGACCTATGCTAATTTGATCTCGGACCTGTTATCGATAGTGTTCCCCAAATATACGGGAATAAATTAGGTTTTCTGAAATTCAATGTATCATAACATTAGTAATATGACTACATGTATATCGTCCGTTGTGGTGTAGTGGCCTAAGCTTAGGACTCTTATTATAGAGAAGGCAAGTTCGAATCTCGCAAGGAGTTTTTATTTTTTTTCCAGTAAATTAGTTTCTATGTACTGACATGACGGAAAACTCTAGAAAAGCGTGAAAATGCTTAATTTTTGTGCAATTGTGTATATGTACATGTGGTTACACGTGTGGTCGCTAGTAAATCAAGCTGTTTCGCCAAAGAGCCAAGATTGGTTGTCCGACATTATTGGTTTACTAGCAACTGCAGTGTTATCCTGTGTACATTAAAAAACAAAACAAAAACAATATCATTTTCTCTCTTTCTTGTTTTAACGCATACTGTCATCATTTTCTCGCTTTCCTGTTTTTAGCGCATACCGTTCCTTACAGGAAAAAAAATAAAAAGAACGCTCCTCGTGAGATTCCAACTTAACTGCTATACGCTACAAGTCCTGCGCCTAACCCACTACACCACAGCGGACGACATTGTCGAACTGCTACTTATATCAGACCTTCCATTTCAAATTCCGTATATTCGGCGAAAACTACTGATAACAGATCGGAGATAAAATTAGCATATGCCACGCCCTTTGAACTTCAGGGTCAAAAAATACGACAATACATAAATAAACTTTCATGTTGGTACATAGAACAAAGAAATTACTTGCCAGGTTCACTAGTGTAGCATCATATCTTATCATATTCCATAAGCAAACAGAGTAGACCAAGATCAAGCAGCTCTTACAAGAGTTGTCTGATCTCGGCCTGCTCTGTTTGCAAAGCGCTAAAAGGTGTCTCTATGAGGTAAAGGGCTAACCCTTTTAAGACCTATAGAATTTCACATAAAGCTACAAACAATAAAGTCAGGATGGTCCATTGTATATATCATAGGGCCAATTAAGCAACTTTTTAGTGTATTGAATTTATGCAAGTGGCAAGTTTTAATGTTAATCTCCCCAGAGAAAGAACAAGCATTTAAAGCCCGTAGAGTGTGTGGGTCACAGGACAGTCTGCCCTTATATGTAGTTGTTTACATGCAACAAAGTCAGGTTTTCTCCTGTTGTGGCACATACATACGTATAATATCACTAGGTTCCAGATGGGAGCTCAGTGGCTCAGTGGTAGAGTGCTTGATTCGAGACCCAAGGGCCGCGGGTTCGAGCCTCACCGGCGTCACTGTGTTTTGGTCCTTGAGCAAGACACATTTATCCTAGCTTAGTACTGGTTCAACCCAGGGAGACCCGTGACTGTTTAATTGAAAGATTGTTGATGAGACGCAAAGAATGAAATCAAACCAAACAAAACTCGGTGCCAGAGTTCATTGATATTGTCTCATTGAGAAATGGGGGCTTCCAGTAGATGCCTCGGGTTTTTTTTTAAATAATTAGAAGCTTACCAAATTTAAACTACATGTATATGCATTAAAATGCATTGTGCAAATTAACTTTTAAATAATCCTAAAATTTTAATCATCTCGTAAATCCAGATCTGACAGGTTGCTTCATCCGAAGCCAGCTAATCAGGATGCACACTGGTTTTCATCCTATACAATAAATCAATTATAATAAATTACACTAAAATTTACAGAATTTACACCAGTGGGTTGAGTGGAAATCAGATGTTATAAACTGTAAAGAAACATCAAAGTATTCAAAATACACAGGTTTAGATAAACAAAAATTTTCAACATAAAATTGTAAATATTTTCTTACCCATACTTTTTCTTTTTAGCACATGTTTTGGATGCTCAAAAGAACCGTCTCATTGAGATGATTCTTTTGAGTACCCACAACATATATTTTGGTTGAGAAATAAGAAAATTAAATTTTCATTACACACTCTTAACTAAAGTCCTGAAATAACATGGACATGTTAAGATTTACATGTAAGAGCATTACATGTACATGAAAATGAAGGAGCATAGTCATGTACATGTTTGCTTACTACATTGAATATTACTTGTTCAATACACATGGTTCATACAGGCAAGTTCGTGTAAAATTCAAGGACTTTTCAAGGACTTCTAAAAGACTTTCCTACTGTTTTCAAGGACTGAAAACTTATGAAAAATACTGATTTACAGGTTAAAACTCTACTTCTGAAATGCCAGAGCTCATTACTAAAAATATTAGTTTTAGACAATCAGTGTAAAATTATGGTACCTTTATTTGGTGCAGCATATGCCGCACCAAAAAAGGCACCATAATTTTATGCTGATTTAGGCCTCCAAAAAACAGTCTTGAATCCTCTTGTAAATGGTAAAATTCAAGGATTTTTCAAGGCCTTTGAGAGTTTTCTAAGTAATTTTCAAAGCAAATTTTATTTTCAAGGACTTTTTGAGACAGTACATTGTACTGTATATTCAAGTACTTTTCAAGCCTGTGCGAACCCATTGCATTTGGCAAAGCCCAGACTACATGTAAGAGAAAAAAGTACTGTAATTTACCCTTTTCTCGGAGTCTGGGCTTTGCCAAATATATTATATATTATGTACTGCAGGACTTTAGTTAAGAGTGCGTAACTGAAAAAATTTCTTATTTCTCAACCAAAACAGGGTATTCAAAAGAACCGTCTCAATGTGAGGGTTCTTTTGAGCTCCCAAAACATTTGTTAACTTTGATCGGTAAGAGAATATTTACAATTTTACGCTGAAATTTTTTGTTTTTTTAAACCTGTGCTACTAGGTTGAATATTACTTGTTCAATACATTTGCATTTGACAAAGCCCAGACTAAGAGATAAAAGCAACTGTAATTTACCTTTTTCTCGGAGTCTGGGCTTTGTCAAATGAATATATATAATATGTATTGCAATACTTAAGTTAAGAGTGCGTAACAGAAAAAAAATCTTAATTCTCAACCAAAACAGGATTCTCAAAAGAACCGTCTCAATGAGGCGGTTCTTTTAAGTACCCAAAACATATGCTAAAAATCATGTGTAAGAAAATATTTACAATTTTACACTGAATTTTTTTGTTTATCTAAACCTGTGTGTATTGAATGACCATGATCTACCACCTACCTGAAGTCTAGTAGACACAGAGCTCCCTGGGGACATGGGAGGCTCATCAGGTAGACTCAGGTCACTAACAGTTGACATCTTCACTACTGCCGGCTAGTTCTACACTGTCATAAATGAAAAACAGAAGAAACTGGTGAGACCAGGTCCTGAGGTTATAAAACTTTTTTCATGCTCAACTCAATTGAGCACAAAATTAATCCTGCTCATAAATGTTAAAATGCCAACAATTGTTGGCATTTTTAAACATTTATTAGCATGATAAATACAACACTTGAGATACTTAAAGCAAGAAACTTCTTTATTTGTGGGTATTTTAGTTTTTACAAGCAGTTGAAATTTGGTGCTCAGTTGAGTTGAGTATGAAAAAGTTTTTTAACCTTCCTGCCAGGTCCTGATGTTATGAAACTTTTTTCATGCTCAACTCAATTGAGCATTAAATTTCAACTACTCATAAAAACTGAAATGCTGAAAAAAAAATTTTTTTTATTTTAAACTCTCAGATGTTGTATTTTTGCTGCTAATAAATGTTAAAATGCCAACATTTATGAGCAGGATGTTAATGCCTAGTTGAGTTGAGCATGATAAAAAGAACTATAGAAAAAACTGCTGGCTCATGCTGAGACCGGACCTATGGATAAGAGTGTCTTATCAACAAATATTTCAACTAAAGCATATGTTGCGGGATATGTTGTGGGTACTCAAAAGAACCGTCTCAATTTAACGGTTCTTCGGAGCACGAAAAACATATGAACATGTATAAACTGACCGGTAAGAAAAAAATTACAGTTATAGGCTCAAGATTTTTGCTGATCATACCTATAGCTATGGCGGAGACAGTTTCAGTGTTTAGAAGACACATCTTAGCATTAAAACTGATCAAATAATAAGGCTTAACCCATTTTAGATCAATTGTCTTGTCAAAGGTTGGGCAGTCAAAACCACCACCGTTTTTAACCAGTGGGTTTTAACCAGTTAAAACCGCACCGGTCAATATTGAATAAGCCCAAAAGTGGTCATTACGGGTCAATATGAGGCTGAGTGGTCGATTGGAAATATTAAATGGTTCTTTTAGTGGTACTGACTGGATATTTTTATAATATGAATTGTTCAATATATTAACCCTCAAAGCGCCAAGAAAAAAATGCATCTGAAAATGTCGTCCGCTGAAGTCATCTGCAGCAAATATTGCCTAACATTACTGATGAATTAAGTATAGAAGCAAACAGCGTGAACCCAGGTCAGACTGCTCATATAGGAGCAGTCTGATCTGGGTCCACACTGTTTGCCATAGAGGCTTTTTAAACATTTCAGCAGACAAGAAAAGCAGACGACTATTGTTGCGATTTGGCGCATTAAGGGTTAACATCTGTTGACAGCTTAGAAGGGTTCTTGGATTGTTCAAGCAATCTGTTAAATCTCAAGACCAGACAATTAACAGTCCAGACACCGGACACTAGTACTCTTTAATAAGAAATACCAGTCTCTGCTTTCCAGTTTGAGGGTTTATACATAGATCCAGATAGGAAATTTTATGATTCAAAGTGGGCCACATATGGGATGCAGAACTTCAAGTTTGGGATGCAAAAAATTTTGGCCCAGTGAGTCCCGGGACTCATAGAAACAAATTTGAAAAAAAATCACTGTAAATACTAAATAGCTATAAAACATGTGATGTTTCCATGTCCAATACATGTATAAAACAAAAGATTACTGCCAACCAGAGTATTTACCAACTTTCGGATAAGACTGTAGTGTTCCGGATGATATTGATTTTTGATGTAGTGTTTTAAAACAAAAAAAATGGCTATTTACTTCATGAACAACAAAGTAGCAGTTCCGATGCAGATAGTGACTCAAAACAGGAGATTGTCTTACTGGCACTATTCCTGTAAGAGTTTCTTGCTTTAAAGCTAATGTTTTGTGGAAGTTTTTATTCCATTTAGCCTTTCCACCATTTTTGTTTGATCAAATGACCTCTCTACTCCGACCACAGCACCTCTGAGGGTGGTGTACTCGGAACAGCTTCTGCACAGCTGTTCTCTGATACTTGATTGGAATTCTGCCTGTCCAGAGTAAAAAGTGTAAACCGAACAGGTGAATCAAGTACGACATACCCTGATGATAATTTATGAGAAATCCGGGGTCATACTTGATTCACCTGTTCGGAGTACGCTTTTTACTCTGGACAGGCAGTATTAGAGCTGCAACGATTCACTGAAATCGTATCGTATCGTGATATGTTTTCTGACGATACGCGTATCGTATCGTGAGGTCAGTTCACGATACGCTAACGATACAGCAATTAGTGTTATATATTAGAAATGAATTTTTAAAAAATATGTTTTTGTACAAAGGAATGTTACCATTTTCCCATTTAATTGTTCTGCTTTAATCAGTAAACCATTTTCCATGCTAAACTCTTGATATATCCTGTTTTGAAACAGTGTAGAACAAGATCAGCTGGCTTTTGAGAATCCAGCTGATCTAAATTTACATGGTTTTCAGCTCTGCTTATAAATATATGCTAATAATTGAAATATTTTAAATGAATTTGATAAAAACTGGGGAAGAGTGTAGTACATACAAACATCCAGCATGGCAAGGGTTAATATTTGAGTATTTACTTCTCCTAATGTCACATATCTATGTTATTTCTGAGGTTCTAATGTTGTCAAAAATGTATCGCGATACGTATCGTATCGTGAGGCAAATATTGTGATGCGTATCGTATCGTGAGGTAATTGTATCGTTGCAGCCCTAGGCAGTATTACAATCAAGTATCAGAGAATTGCTGTGCAGAAGCTGTTCTGAGTACACCACCGTCAGAGGTGGTGTAGTCGGAGTAGAGAGGTCACGGGATCAAACAACAATGGCGGAAAGGCTGAATGGAATAGAAACTTCCACAAACATTAGCTTTAAAACAAGGAACTCTAACAGGAATAGTGTCAGTAAGACCATTTCCTGTTTTGAGTCGCTATCAGACTCGGAACTGCTACTTTCCTTGTTCATGAAGTAAATAGCCATTTTTGTTTATTGCTCTGCACATGTTCTGGCGTACTTGATTCATAGAGTAGACTATGGAGTACGCCGAAATGTTCCATCCCACTTGATTCACATCATCTTCTGGGAGTACTCTGAACACAAAGAACAGTATGAATCAAGTACGACCCTGATAAGTATTCTTAAGAAATACAGAAGCGGAAGACGAAACTGCGTAGACCGGCACAGATTTAGATGGATGCCTCTTTTGCCCAGTTTTCCATTGCTAATTAGTGCAATTTCCCTTTTCTATGTTGCTTACTTGGGTCATCCAATAATGTTTCTTTAGACTTAAGCAAACGGAATTCAAGTCCAGGCTTGTCAAGCCAGCTTAAAACGACAGTTTTGCAACAATTTTCAAGCTTCTTTATGGTAAAATAGAAGCAATAGATCGATACAGAAGTTCTCTTTTATTTGCACTACCTGATTCTCTTGAAATTTTGCGGAAAACTGTAGGATAAACACTTTCCGGCGAAGAAAAGAAAATTAGTTTGACATTGCCACCATCTTGTAAACAGAAACAGTGCGCGGATAGAACGCAAGAAATGATTGGTTAGCACAATTCATTATCTGGTATTTGATTGGCTCTGATTCAACGAAATAAGAAGGCTAGTGTCATGAAGTACGTGCTCCGATGGGTTATACTCTCGATTTTTCTTCATACCTAGGCTTGGCCCCAGCATCTACTGTTTACCACCAAAAAATATCAGGATTAACAAGCATACCCAAAAATATTTGAAATCCAAAATGGTATCCAAAAATGGAGAAATTTTAAGAACCACCAAAAATATTCTCATTTTGTACCTTGACCTTAAGAGAACACCCTAAAATATATAAAAATGATCTCCAAAATAGTCATTTTTTATGATGACCCCCCGAAATTTCCACAATTCCTTCATATCCCAAATATATTCAATTTTATGAAACCCCCAAAATATTGAAATTCAAAATTACCCCCAAAATGGTCCGAGCCTACGTATGTATGAAAAGATCGTAGTACCCCATGGAACCTACCTACCCAGCCAGCATACAGTGCCGGGCATGTATTGGCTCACTAGCGAAACTCCGATGGCACCCACCCACCCACTCACCCCCTAGCTAATGCAATATATCATCACAGAGAAACAATCTAATCAGATGAAACAAATAAAAGGTCTCGTAACTCATGCAGATAGTTTGAGATAAAGAAAATGATTTTGCCATCTTTTACACAACTTTATAATAGACGTCATTACGCAATGTTACGAAATCTGAAAACCACTAGTGGTTTTATCATGTTTATTTTACAGCGTTATAAAACTCCAAGCTAGACGTCATGTGGTAGTTGAGAAGTTGCCCAAATTGGTTGCAAAGTAATCCGAGCCTTCTCTGATGTTTAAGTGGCTTTTCCGTATTTTGATATTTGCCACTAATAGTGGCAAATATCAAAATAAAGAAAAGCCACTAAAACGTCAGAGAAAACTCGGACTAGTTGCAAAGGAGAACTAACTTTTGCATAGCCCTAGTACCTTTCCGCCTGTATGTATGATACACAATGTACAATAAAAGTTTATACATATATTTTCATGAAGATGCAGCTCTACATCGAAATATAATGATCCCAATGTGGATGGAATTACTTACAAAAGAACAGAACAGATTAAACACCTTCCCAGGGATTGTTTAAACACTCAAACCATTGTACGTGTATCAATTTATGTCGTCACGTGTCACTGGAACGCTTAGAACTATGACCTTACCGTGTGCAAAACTTTCCAAAATGTTTTTAAATGCAGAAAGTATTATAAATATATTGCTAGATACTGTACTGCACTATATTGTTAATTATGTGACTATATAAACTTCACAGACAGGTTATTTACATGTATAGCCATTTTCCGCTTGCAACTTTACAGCGACAGAGTTTTGTGTAATGCACACGCGTATTATTTAACATAAGTCCACAAGCGGCCTGTCAATACTCGGACCCAGTATATGTTCGACATTCAAATTTGAACATGGGGAGCACAGTGGCTCATTGGTAGAGTGCTTGACTCGATGCCGAGGGGCCGCGGGTACGAGCCTCGCCGGCGTCACTGTGTTGTGTCCTTAAGCAAGACACATTTATCCTTGCTTAGTTCTGGTTCAACCCAGGAATACACGTCCGAAATAACTGAAAAAATGTTGATTGGGACGTAAAGAATCAAATCAAACAAACAAACAAAATCCGAGGTCAATAGCAGACAGGTGGATCTTCGGAGAACATGACATGCACAGACAATGACAAATAGGAACCTTTCCATGCAAAAACACCTCTATTCAGATGATTCAGTGAAGACACTGAGCAGTCGGAATTATACGCGATAAATTGTGAGTTTAAAAGAAGAAAGTGGACAAAGATCAGGAATCGATAAAATTAAGCACCACACCTGACCCAGGATACCAATGGGAAAGTGGCAACTTTACAATTAGACATCACAAACGAGATCCAAGAGGTTAGCCCTTTCCCAGCAGGTGACCACAAAGCATCAATAAACAGATGCGCACAAAAGCATAACAAAACAAGACAGAAATAACATAAATGATCCACAAAAGAAGCACCGCCTTGGGCAGTCGAATATTTTACTGGAGGACTTAAACCAGTTTCACGGCGCGCCAACCTCGCCCTTAGCTCAGATGTGGATCAAGACACATAGATGTTTGGTTTGCATGAAAATCCCCTGACTTATCAAAGCATCATCTCCTAGAACATATAAATCAAGATATAAAAAGGAGATAAAGCAAATATAAGTACTCAACAGTAAATAAAACTGAATACCGGAGCAAAAGAAATCCAACAGGTAAACCCCGGCGGGCCTAATAACAGCCAAAGCACCAGGTTTTAGAACACGTTCACAATTAAAACACTCTAATGCTCCACCATTTATACTATTTAAACGACCAAGCAAGACAAAAGCCAGAGCTCCATATCAAAGCCTTATAGGTGTCGCAAATATCCTGATGCAATGCGAGTGCTGAATATGTCTTATGCCTGTGGGTCCACACTGCACCAGCATTCAAACTGACACATATCAACACGCTTTACCTATTTCAAAACAAAATGGTTCCGTTTTACCGAAAATGGCGCAGGTTGACACCACATGTGATAAACTCTAGCTGATGGTGTTGGTCATGTTGAAATGCATGAAACTTTACTAAATAATCGGAAGAAATAAGATATATGTCAACGTGCCACTGTTGAATAATATATTATTTATAAACATTTCCTTAATTAATCACGATATACTTGCATAAGAAATATGATTCCATACCAATCTATGTTTGACGTGCGTGGAAATGGCTTTTAGATTTGCACCTGTAGGGGAGACCGGGGCAAAATGATCCACTTTTTTGAAATATTTTTTCCCGCTTTTATGATTTGATATATCTTATTGCTTTTAAATGTATAATGCACTGTCAAGTATTGGTTACAACTTGAGAGGAAGAAAAACAGACATAAAGTGGCATTAGTGCTTGAAACAAACCATTCAAAATGTGTGGTCAGCTGTATCATTTTGCCCCTTGCACGGGGCAAAATGATACAGTACACGGGCAAAATGATACAATAAGACTTTTTCTCATCCCAGATTCATATATTCAAGACGTAGCACAGAAATAACTATAAGCACAATTAAACAATTTATTAATGCTATATATTGCCACGAAAATATGATTGAACACGAACAGTTTTCTGAATTTTCTGAGTCACATTTGTTACCCTTCATGTTTCATGTTTTGCCACGGGGCAAAATGATATAGTTGACCACACATTTTTAACATTCTGAAAAATAAAATGGTACCTTTCTGACATACCAGTATCATTTAATTTTCTTGTAATAGGAATAGACAGTTTCGATAAAAATATCTTGAAAATACTTTAAAACAAAGTCAAATTAGATTATTTTCTGACCGTATCATTTTGCCCCGACCACGCTGTATTATTTTGCTCCAGTGGCTTCTTGTTTACTGTTTTCGTAACAATTCAAAAATACGACACCCCACAATAGTTCTGATTATTTGGAGACATAACAGTATCTATATAGTTCAATTTACACGATAAAATAAGAATATAATTTTACCAGAATTTTCACCTTCATAAAAAAATGATACCTTCGAAATTTACTTAGGATGCCTCAAAAGTCAATTGTTTATAAAACAAGCTAAACTTTGCTCTGTTTTGGCTGTGCGTTTCTTATAATATGGCGGATTTCAATATACCCATTCAGTTTGAGTAAGAAAGGTAATATATGGCATCATCGTTTGAAAAATCGCGCTGTTTCATTGTGCCCCGGTCTCCCCTAGCCTATTAGACATTCTTACCCACAAAACGAACTGCTGATAGCGGATAACTGACTGCGGAGTAAATTTTAGGGAACATCTCAACATTCATTTTGATGCCAAAACTACAATAAAACTCCGACCATCGGACAGTGATTCAGGCTTTATACAATGATGTACTGTATATACATACTGGGTTTGCGGCAATTATGAGCTAAAATTTTTAACAAAACTGTTTTTATGCCCCTAAGGAACTTTGGGAGGCGTATAGTAAACGTACTTTCCACCCCTCCGTCCGTCCGTCAGTCCGTCCGTCATGCTTCCTGTCCAGTGTATATCTCCTATATTCGTTGAGGTAGGAATTTCAAATTTGGTGTGTGGATGCATCTTGAGATAGCAAAGTGTCTCATGATATTTTCAGGACACTGTAACCTTGACTTTGACCTAGTTTATAGAATAATCATGTCCGGAGCGTATCTCCTATATTATCTAAGGAAGGAATCCCAAATTTGGTATGTGGATGCATCTTGAGATGACAAAGTGTCGCGCGCCATCCTTGGGTCCCTGTGACATTGACCATGACCTCTGACCTAGTTTCTAGAAGCTGCTTTGAATCTGGTGCATATCTCCTATAATCTTTGAGGTAGGAATTCCAAATGCGGTGTGTAAATGCATCTAGGGATGGCGGAGTGTCACGTACCATTTTCGAGTCACTGTGACCTTGACCTTGATCTCTGACGTAGTTCTAAGAATTATTGTGTCTGGAGCACATCTCTTATATTCTTTGAGGTAGGAATTCCAAATTTGGTGTGTAAATGCATCTCTGTTGGCAATTTGGTGTGTGAATGCATCATTTTCTGGTCACTGTGACCTTAACCTCTGACCTAGTTTCTAGAATTGCCTGGTGCATACCTTGTATATTATTTGAGGTAGGAATTCCAAAATAGGTGTGTTGATGCATCTTGGGATGGCAGAGTGTCGCGTACCACTTTTTGGGTCACTATGACCTTGACCTCTGGCCTAGTTTTTAGAATAATCGTGTCCGGAGCATTTCACCTATATCATTTGAGCTAGGGATCCCAAAATTTAGTGTGTGGTTGCATCTTGGGATGACAGAGTGCCATGTGGTAAATGAATTTAGGTGCATACTTCTTTCGCTATCACAAGTCAATCACCATCAAGGTAAGCTGGGCTGGCCAGGACCTTGTTTGTTCATCAGAAACATTTGAAGGTATTCTATTTATTGAAACTGTATTGCCACTGCATTGGAGGTCAGCAATTTAATACATTGCGACAGTCAGTATGCCTGGTAGAAAACCAAATCACGGTCTAGCTATGGTTTCCACTTTAATTGTATAACCTCAGAGCAGACCTCAGTCTCAGAAACTTTCGTCTCTATGCTGGCCCCTTATGCTTGTCTTCAGGTGGACCCACCGTGGCTCAACTTGAGGTTATCTTTAGTTCTAACTCTCTGTGAGCCATTTTCTTTGCTTCTACAAATCATTGATAGTTTGTTTCTCTGCGATAATATTTTGCATTAGTTAGAAATCCTCTATTCGAGCTTAATACGTTTGTGTTTTGAAAGAAACCCAGCAGAATCCAGAGCAAAGATTTGGCGCCATAACGCATTTAAGCCACCAGTAGCTGCTGCAAGTCTCTTTAGCTGAAAATTACTCATTTATCATGATTTTAACTCAAATATGATATTTTGGACCCCTTTACTAGAATATCTTAAAATTCTTTCACTCCCAAATTCAACACTATCCTTTTCTCAACCAATTACAGCAAGAAAGAAAACTAATACGAATCTCAGGCGAAATGTATGCGAACCGCAACTGCAATATATCCCCAATAATGCTCTCGCTTTCTTCAGTCCTGGCGTAGTCAGAGCAGTAAAAATGATTTAACTTTCAAACGTTGTTTCTAAGATATACGTTCACCATGGGTCGTGCACATTAACCTCAGTTGATTTTATAGTTTATTGTTGCTCTCATTGTGTGAGGGAGTTTTGTGTTTGGTCCTTGTTTTGCTATTCAGTGCTTAGTATCAATTCTAGTTTTGCAATCGTTCCGCTAGGGAAAAGAGAGCTAGTTGCTTTATTTTAATTGTCTACTTGCTGCCATGCGACTGTAAGTGTACTGTGTCTTTTTCTCACTGTGTCGTTGGTTGGTCTGCAGTTTGTGATTGTGGTATTTTCTGAACTCTTATGTTTAAAAATTGCGCTCAGGTTTGCCGCCTACCCGAAGTTATACCTCACATATCGTGAAAAGAATAGACTTTAGATTAAAGAAAGATGGACCAAATATCGCTTTTAAATCTTGAACTGCACTTACAAATATATTCTATGCCAAAAATAGTTGACGCCACAATTATGTGCATGCTATTTCATGAGCACCACAGATCATCACATATATGACTGTGAATGTTTTCACATGCCATGGAACAGACTGATAACTTCAAAAAGACCGTAGCTGAATTTCACAACCGACTATTGACACAAAAGCACCTTAAGCCACATTGTCTAGCATGTTAAAAACGGGATAGTTCTAATTCAGTTAACGTATTTGCATGCTGGGTAATTTTGCATGCTCAGTTTCTCTAAATTAGTAATTTTAAAACATAATCCAGAATACCACCAGAATGTCAAATAGTTACAAAGTTCATGTTGTTGGTCTGATCTGGTTCTAAACTGTAGCCGAAGACACAACTCACCACTAATGCGGAAAGAGTTAATCTCGTCAGTTACATTGGTAAGATAGAAGCATGTGTGAAATGGTACGTGTACAAAATCTTGAGCTCACGAGAAAATAGGCATTCGAGGTCGCCATTTCTAACAAAGTGAATTCAGCATCCAAATTATGTACAGCTGTTCGGTACATGTACATGTAGGTTATTGCACATATTCTATATACACCCGCTGAGGTACATGTACATGTAGGATGTTCCACGTAAGAGGGAAATCATCGGTGCAGCAGTCAATGTTTAATGGAAGAATCTCATATTTTAATGTGTCCCAGACAGTATGGGTGACATTTATAAGGACAACGGAAACGACTTTCTTTACGCCATAAATCGGAGGATACAGTCATGACTGTAAAGCACGTGAAATGACGAGCAAAGGTTATCATGCGCGGACCCAGAAACTTTGTCAGAGGGGGTCCAACGGTCCAACTCTGATGACTTTTTTTTTCTTTTCGTTTTTCTTTTTATTTTTTTAATTAAGAGGGGAGGGATGATCCAAATACCAATAAAAGCGGGCCATTTTCGGTCCGCCAGCGAACCGCCATTTAAGTGGCGTTTCGCTGGCGGGCCAATGATGGCCCAACATTGAATGCTGTCTTGGTAGCTTTCTGATTTGCCAGGGAATCCGGACCAGTATTGCTAAGAAACCCTATATTTTTGTGATTTTTCAGGGGGGGGGGGTCCGGACCCCTTGTCCCCCTCCTCTGGACCCACACATGGTTGTATCAACAAACGTAGACAACGGATAGACTCTGCAATACAGTGTCCGACAACTTTAAAGTGCAGGCGTATAGACCATACCGATATAATGTAAAGTTATCCTGCGTATTCTGAGAAAATCCCCCAATATATTAACCAGAGAATAAAATATAGCGATTGTGTTTTTGTGGTCAATAATTCCTATTACCCCAAGATGTCTTGTTTGCTCGGAGGTTGTTATATGTAACCAAGGGCGGAATGTTGGCCAAATATATGAAGTTTTATATTCGCTTTTATTATATACAAAGTAATGAAATACAGGAAAATATTGATTAAATATAATACATATTTAAAAATAAGCTGTATTTCACAGCCGTGAAAATATAAAAAGCTGTATTTTCACTGCAGTGAAAATATAAGTTGTATTTCACGGGTGAAATTGGATGTCCTCTGCTTTGTCCATTGACTTTCTTTAGCCCACTTCAGAATTTCAAACGCCTGTAACTTTCTTATTAGTGGACAAAAACACAAAGTGTGGGTATTCATTTTCTTAGTTAGATCGCAAGGAACATTTTGGTTATTAAATTGTCGCGATCTGCTGAAATGTTCACTTTTTCTACTCCCGCTCCTATGGTTTCAGCTTTGACCGACATTGCACGTTATCAAACGTCATCATTAATATGACTTAATGTGCGACCGCGTTTGACGTCATTTAGTGCAAAAAAATCTATCCTGCTTAAAATTGTATATAATAAAAAGAAAATTCAAATTTTTGGAATGAATATGCCATTTATTTCATCTCGTGAAGCGAGAAAATGAATATTTCATTCGTGGCTTCGCCACTCATGAAATATGCATTTTTCGCTTCACTCGATGAAATAAATGGCATATTCATTCCAAAAATTTGAATATCCTCTATAAAGCACATGGAAATAGTGGCTGAAATATTTGTAATTCCTAGAAACATGTCATTTGCAGTTTTGCGGTCGTCACTCTTAATTGACATTAGGTTCAGTGACGATATATATGGCAGAACATTCTATAGATACAGCCTTTTCATAATGCACTAAAGCATATAAGACAACAAATCTGCATATAAGTTTGCTTGGTAAAAATTAAAAAAGTTGACCGCAAATGCACAGTACACTGCACCCATAAAGTCAGTGTAAGGTGTAAGCGTAAGGTGTCAGCCTGTGGGTAAATATGTCTAATATGCCGCGCGAACAGTAAGCATTTTCAAGAAAGTGTATAATTTAGTATAATACCTTATCTACGAATTCGTAGGCTACCCCAGATGTAAGCATGTAGAATAGAAAGTTATAATAATTAAAAAATCTGCAATTTGATTGGAGGTGGTCAATAATCATTTGGTCAATATGGCGTGGTGGCTAAAATCTGCAGGTGCTCTGAATTTTGAGCTGTTACAAAACCAATATGCAAGTTTGCACCGAATTTCAGAAAACATAATATAGTTTTTATTTTTGTTGGTGAATAAAATAAAAACAAAAAGTGAATAAAAGTAAGTAAGGGTGCAAAGATCAGGAATCGATACAATCAAGTACCACACCTGACCCAGGATACCAAAGAGAAAGTGACAAATTCACAGTAGACACCACAAACGAGAGCCAAGAGGTCAGCCCTTTCCCAGCAAGTGACCACAAAGCACATATAAACAGACGCGCTCAAAGACATAGCAAACACAAGACAGAACAAAAGCATAAAAGATCCACAAAAGAAGTACCGCATTGGAACGGTCAGTAAAATATTTTACTGGAGGGCTTAAACCGGTTAAACGGCGCCAACCTCAACCTTAATTCAGATGTGGATCAAGACACATAGATATTTGGTTCGCATGAAAGACCCCTAACTTATCAATGCATCATCTCCTAAAACATATAAATCAAGATATAACAAGGAGATAAAGCAAGGATAAGGACTCAACAGTAAATTTAACTGAATACCGGAGCAAAAGAAATCCAACAGGTAAACCCCGGTGGGCCCGGCAAACAGCCAAAGCATCAGGCCCCTACCACCTCATCAATAGATAAGTCTTTAAGTCGGAACCATCATAGAGTCTGAAGTCCGACCCACCGGCGTGCAATTAAAGAGGAAAGCAAAGATGCCAACCGTGATTGGGTTGACTACCAAGCATGCAGTCTGTTGCAATACATTAATGTTATAGCCAATCTTTTTATAATGGGAAAAATGCGCTGAAAAATTATTAGAGCCAACAATCTTCTTCAACTTATACACCAAGTCACCATAGAAATCAGGTTCCGAAAGTCCTTGGCACAAGAGAGATTTAAGTCCAATTAGGAATTTAGAAATCAAATCATAGTATCGTCTATAAAATTTTGAAAATGTTTTGCGAAGTTTATGATACCGATAGCCTTGTTTAAGAAGTTTCTGAGTTAACAATTTATTGCGAGTGTTGAAGTCAGCAACATAGCTAGATGCTCCAGCTAAACGAATGAGTTGAGAGATATAGACTCCATAGGATGTAGAACGAGGAACATCACCATCTAAAAATAGGAAATTGACAATTTCAAAATCAAAGTCGTCACGTTTATCATAAATTTTGGTAGAAATAATATCATTAGAAATCGACAAATGCGAGTCTAAAATGCGTTAAACTCCAGTTTGGAAGCCCTGTCACATTTACATACCATATGTCTGGATAGTTAAGTTTTTAAGCGTAAAAATGTGAATATTTTCTTATCTATCAGTCCAAACATTAAGTCAAATATAACCTTGAAGTAAGCCAATTTTTGCCTATCCACTCTCCTGTTTATCTCCACCATAAATTTAAGTTTTTTTTTGCACGAACAAGTTGTGTAATATGTGATCTAGCAAACACGGAATATAAAATTTCCAAAATTTATTTCACAGTGGCACTATTCTTGCTGATTCGATGACACTCACTCCTCATACGACAGCCATTGACAATGATATACATGTCAGATATACAGGTAGGTTTACACACACGTCTACTAATCTTTCTCCTTCATAGGGAAATACAGAGAATACAAAACTTTGAGTGGGTCAAAGCGGGACTCTATCCGTATATATAGGTAACATCGTGTTTTCTTGTGTAACTACCAATATCATAGCATTTTGGTAGAGATGCCCAAGTAGTAATGGGGGCCACTATGGGTACGCCGAATTTTAAGCCTGAAAAGAACTTAGAATTTTTCTGGCAAAAAATTTTGGCGTACCCATAGATGGCTCCCCTGGTAAGCTTGAGTGACTAGCTGTGAATAACTTAGTTTATTTTGAGGGTTATTCTGGTTGGTCTATGTGATAGTTTCCTGGGCTGTAGGGAATAACTTAGTTTATTTTTGGGGATATTCTAGTTGGTCCTGGGATTATGATAAGCTCCTGGCCATGTCCACTGGTTGGCTTGTGATTGTAATAGTTTCCTGGGCTATTGAGAATACATTAGTCTATTTGAGGACTATATGGTTGGGCTTATGATTGTGATAGTATCCTGGGCTATTGAGAATAACTTAGTTAATTTGCGAGGTTGAGAATAACTTAGTTTATTTGTGGGGTATTTTGGTTAGGTCTATGATTGTGATAGTTTCCTGGGCTATTGAGAATACCTTAGTATATTTGAGGTCTATTCTGACTTGGTCATTGATTGTTATAGTTTTCTGGGCTATTGAGAATAACTTAGTCTATTTGAGGTCTATTTTGGTCTGTAATTGTGATAACTTCTCGGCTATTGAGAATAAGGTTTCTTTACCTTCTCATCTTCATACAATTAACTTTACCTTCTTGTGGTATCATGCTCTCTTCAGTTTAATATCCCCATCTCTTTCTAGGGGCATTCTTCATTGTGAAAGACTATTTTTATCAATAACCAACAAGTCAACAACAATAGAGCCACCGCCTTAGAACGGACAGCAGCCTAAGCCACCGGGAGGCTTAAATGCATTTTACTGGTACCAATCTCTGCCCTAGATTCTGCTGTTGTTGGAGTTCAAGAAATGTTCAGCTCGCATCGAAGCCTTCTAACTATCATGGAGAAACGCTCTAATCAAATTTAGACACTATGATGTAATCCCGAACCGTTTAAGCACATTTAAACATCACTGAACAGACTCTCTAGTAAGATAAGCTGTATGCATTGCTGTTACGGCCATATCCATTAGTCTGTAACATACTCTGACGTCACAAAACATCAATCACGAGCGTGCGTGTAAACACTCAGAAAATTCATTATTGGTCCAGCATTTTGATAATCAACAAATTCGAACAAATTTGATGTTTTCTCGTCATCATAAGCATTTTAACTATAATTATGACTAATCAGCATCAAAACAATTGATCATGGAAATTCTCTGATGATTTTGCAGTAAGGGGTGGGGTATAAAACACAGATTTAGTGAACCTTTGATGCCCGACATCAGCCATAAATTTTGTTTTTCTCTGTTGTGAAATTGTTGCCATAAACAGACACAACAAATTAAAACAAAAACGGCCTCAAAATGATGTTAGGTTAAGAAGATTTAAAAGTTTTTAAATTGTTCTTTGTTTAATTCAAAGGGAGGAAATTTTAGTTAATTTCGTAAATGAAAGATTTGGCACTGCAATTTCGCTCGTTCAATAACCAGACTTGGGATTTTTAGATGTCTTTTCATCGTCTGTCGCTTTTGGTTGCAATTTAACGTAAAATGTGTCACGTTTTGATGAATAACTTCCTGTTGATAATGGAAAAAGCTGTGTGCACATTAAGTTTAATAATTCTTCAAGATCAGAAGATAAAATCAAATAATTACCATTTTGGGAGTGTCGGACGTTTGATAACCATTTTGGTTTTATTTTTGTTGCAACATCTTAACTGGATCGAAAGATACAGTACCATGAAAATAGGACGTTTTTTTTTTGTTTGAGTATATTTTACAATGTACCTCAGCGAGTCTGTGAATTCAGAAAATGCTTTTCGAATTTTATGATATATAAATTATTTAACATTGTTTTAATAGCTTAGCAGTTAAAAATAAGTTTCTGTTGTCGAAGTCATCAACATTAGAACACACTCTTGCAAAACGAATAAGCCGAGAAATATAAACACCATAGGAAGGTGAGCGAGGAACATCTCCATCATGAAATGGGAAATATACTATTTCAAAATTAAAATCATCCCGTTTATCATAAATTTTAGAAGAAATTATGTAATTTGTTATGGACAAGTTAAGTCCAAAAACGGAGCTTCAGTATTAGAAGAATTCGCTTTACTTAACTGAAGTTCGGTAGGATATATCTGACCTAACATTTGTTCAAAATTAGCATTACCAATATTAAGTAAGCAATTTCTGAATATCAGGAGGTTGAGTTAAAAGCTTCATTAATATCAGTTTGATTATTGTCTCACAGAGACGACATGAAGGCTCTCTCATAACAAAACAAAAACAAAACTACAACAAGTGGAACACAATTAGTACCCATTGGAATACCAACAATCTGTCTAGTATATAATTTCGAGCCAAATCTTATATTTATATTGTCCAAAAGATAATGGAGAGCATCACACATTTACGGACATGACCATAACTTAAATCGTTTCGGTTGTTCAGAATTAAAAAAAAGCACATTTATCATTACAAGCCAAATAAAGTGAGCCCTCTCTGTAACATGTTTGTTCAACTAATTCTGTTTTTCTTTGATTAGATTATGACACAATGTAGTATAAAGGGTAGCGATGGCATCTTTTACTTCCAACAAGATCACGTACCATTCTTGCTCTTAATTATTTGAAGAACGTGCAGCTGTTTGTTTTCTATCCTTCCGGCAGCTTGGTACGGGCTACATGTATGTATGATACAATTCTCTCAAATGGGTAAAATAGTGAAAATCTCGATCTAGTGTGCGAGAACATCTGTAGCAGTCTGCTGACATTGTATAAGTTGAAAAATTGATCAAAGTATACAATTTACTGTGTCGTTTGTTTGTTCTATAGATTAAGAACAACAGTATGTTGTCAAATAGTCCATATTGATTAGTTTAGTATCATGTGGCTAACAACGATTGCAAAATTAAAGGCATATTTTGAAAATGTAAATATTGATTATTGTTACCCCAATTGTTTGTGTAGGTTTGTGCTGGGTCCTTGTTTTGCAATGCTGTACTTTATGTGATTTTTCATAGTAAGAAAGGGAGCAAAGATCAGGAATCGATACAATCAAGTACCACACCTGACCCAGGATACCACATGGGAAAGTGACAAAATACAATAAAACATCACAAACGAGAGTCAAGAGGTCAGCCCTTTCCCAGCAGGTGACCACAAGGCAGCAATGAACAGAAACGAAAGCATGACAAACACTACATAAATAACACAAATGATCCACAAAAGAAGCACCGCCCTGGAATGGTCATGTCGCAATTTTGCTAGGGAGGAGATAACTGGTTGTTTTTCTTTGATTGCTGTCTCCTGTCTTGTTGTGGATATTGTTCTGTACTTCTTCCTCGTGGTGTCATGTGTTGGTTAGACTGGTTCCAGTCTTTACAACAATTGTTCATCAATTGTCATAGTATATACTATACATGTATAGCTAGTCTTACTCTGATGGCTCTGTTTAAAAACAGAGCCATCGGAGTTAGACTAGCTATATAGTAATTTGATATGATATATTGGTGAAAAATGTTTTAAGGACTGGAGCCAATCTATGCGTTGGTCTTTAGTCTGTTTTTGTGGCATTTCCTGTCAATCTCGATCAAGCTCACTTACTTTTTCTAGTCACCGAGAGTTATACCGTAAATATCGGATATATAAGTGCTAAAAGAATAAAAAACGACAAGTATCACAACATGAAATCTTTTTTTATTTTCATTTTTTCCATTTTTTACAAGTTTAAATTATAACTGTGGATTTTACTTTTAATTCTTAATTTTGATTTTAATTTATTTATTAAAGGACTTTAGTTATGGGTGCGTACCGAAAATTAATTTTCTTTTTTCTCAACCGAAACATATATTGTAGGAACTCAAAAGAACCGTCTCAATGAGACGGTTCTTTTAAGCACCCAAAACACATGTTAAAACTGATGGGTAAGAAAATACTCACAATTTTACGCTCATTTTTTGTTTATCAAAACCTGCAGTTTTATTCCTAAAAGATGTATATTCTACTGGTCACGTCTATTAAAAACGTTAAATATACCTGTATTTTTAACCCAACTTTATTTTTCTGTAAAAATTAATATATATGAGCCAAGATCTGACAAAAGGGACCTTCTGGCAATAAAAGTCAAAAGTGAGATATTTACAGAGAAAGAAAGACCTAGCTGTTGTGAACAATTACAGAAAATTTGAAGAGATTATCTTTACAAATAAAAAAGATATGAGCGTTTTAACTCGTATATATGATGCGTTTTAATCATGACGTCACTTAACGTTGTTAATGACGTTCTGATGTCAACGCCACTGTGTTAACATATGACGCTAATACAAAGACGCTAGGAGCAGTATTTCAAAAATGCTTCATGTTTCTGTAAATTTGATGTGTATGCAATTGCATAGACTGCACAAATAGCCCAAATGCGCACATCTTGTGTTTACAAAAGCATTTGAAATTAGGTATCCTGTTGTCAATAAAGTGTGTAGTCCATATGCATAGCTGTTGCCATGGCAACATACATTATACGCATCACTTAATTTTATCAGAAATGTTTGGGCCTTTGGTTGTATTACATGTTAGAAGCAATTTAAGTCTATTGTAAGAACATGCAAAATCTTGAAAATTTAGACGATTTTGAAATTTTTATTACACAGAAACTGCTAAAATGCCCGAAGGACCCTTTTCTCAGATCGGTGCTCATATATGATATATAATTAAAATGATACAATACGAAATATCAAATCGACACACTCTTATCACATTCATGACATAGGTGTATTTTCCGTTACGCAGTTACGCACGTGCGTAATGAATA
The DNA here is from genome assembly GCA_964019695.1 of Loripinus fragilis. Taxonomy (NCBI): domain Eukaryota; kingdom Metazoa; phylum Mollusca; class Bivalvia; order Lucinida; family Lucinidae; genus Loripinus; species Loripinus fragilis. The sequence goes on from OZ026530.1 coordinate 13,754,364, forward strand.
TAAGTACGTATTCAAGTAAAATCACTGATGTGGAAACAGGTTTTTTTACAACAATTACGATCTTCTTTTGTACGCTATGTAATGTCCGTTACAACGATTCTGACTAAGTGGCAAATTTATATTATTTTTTTTTCACTTCTAAAATACTATTTCAAAGAACATGTGTGATAAATATTATTCAACATTTGTGTTTCTGAATTGAACTTAGCAAACTTGATGAGAAAAGGTGACTAAATAATCGGCAAGCCTTGTATTTTAATACTTTCCTCAACTCGTTTAATAAATTCAATAAAACATGAGCACTCAATTAAATCTTCATTGTACATGTAATGCGCACCGAACATTGAGAGCCACAATACAGCAAGAAAACGATCAGCTCTCTCTCTCTCTCTCTCTCTCTCTCTCAGGACTAAAAAAAGGATTAAGAACTACACCACACAAAAATACCTAGCACAAATCCCACACGCACATTGGAATACACAATAAAATCGACGCCCTAGAACGGACAGCTAAAAAACAGTAAAACCTGTCTAAAACGGCCAGACTCACAAAGACCAAAAATTGATTTTCAAGACCAATTATCGCTATATGCAGGTCAGAAGTACTGCAGAATGCTCGTAGGGGAGCATTCTGCAATACTTTCGACCTTCATTAAGCTACCATTTGCCATTAAGCTATTTTTTTCTATTTTTGAGTGACCGTTTTACACAGGTTTTACTGTATGTTTTACTCGCCAGATTTTCGCCCTAGGTTCCACTCTTGTTAAAACACATCGATGGTAGTGTTTAGCTCTCAAGGAGACATTCTAACGTATGCAATGTATCATCAGAGAGAAACAATCAAAACAAATTCACATACTGTGATGAAACAAAGAAAATGGTTTTTAAATCACAAACGACCCTAAAGAAAACCCAAGTTGAGCCACGATGGGTCCAGCCAAATACGAGCATGATACACTAGCCCACCAGTGAAAGTTGTAGGTCAGGGTAGTCAATGCGTCTCAGGCTTCATCCACCATCGTGCATTTATAGAGAAAACCATAGCTATAAACCATGATATGGTTTATAACCAGACAGACAATATCAGTGCTATATACCACTCTATTATAAACCTTTGACCTTGAGGTTATACATCTTTTTCATAATCATTTCAGCTCAGCACGAAATTTATCTTGCTAATTAGTGTCAAAATGCCAACAATTGCTGGCATTTTGACATTACTTAGCAGGATATATATGCTAATTAATGTTAAAATGCCAACAAGTGTTGGCATTTTAACGTTTATTAGCAGGATAGATACAAGACTCACGCATATGAAAATCTGTTGTTTTTTTCAGCATAAAAATTTCTATAAGCAGTTGAAATTGCATGCTCAGTTGATTTTAGCATGCAGTTTTTTTCATAACATCTGTGCGTTTGTTTGATTTGATTCTTTACGTACCATCAACAATCTTTCTGTAATATAAGCTAGTACTAAGTTAGGATAAATGTGTCTTGCTCAAGGACCACAACGCAGTGACGCCGGTGAGGCTCAAACCTGCGGACCTTCGGTGTCGAGTCAAGCACTGAGCCACTGCGCTCCCGACATCTGTGCGTGATCTGAATATAATATGTTTCAAATTGAGTTCGAATAAAGCTGTTAGGAGTTCGCGTTACTTATATTTTAGTATAAAGAAGAGTGGGAAAAAAGAGGCAGCAGACACACACCAATAACAGGCAAAAGCTGTTGAAGGCTGGCGCACTATTGACTATATAGCTGTAGTATAACGGATCAAAATCTTCCACGCATATATCTACTGTAGCTTTACCTTGATCGTCAGCATACATATTATATTCTGAATCCCCTAAAACCTTTTCATCACCCGAGCCAGTAAGGTTCAGGCGTATTTCTTGCCAAAGCCCAATCCATTCAGAGCGCTCCAGATGAACCTTTTCACAGAAATTCATCTTGGTCAGAAAAATGCTTGGTAATATTTGTTGGTGCAAATAGAACTGACCTATTGGCTCATACATTTTAACATCAACACCATTGGGATTTATCGTGAGGGCTTGCCTTTCAATCAAGTCGACTTCGCTATACCTAGGACCCGAACCATCGAAAACAAATTCTCTAAACTTATCAATGTTAACTGAGAATCGGTAAACCTGGCCATATAGACTTAATTCCCATTCCTTGCCAAGAGCGTCCTTGATTGTTTTGAGGACTTCGTCTACAATTATTGTGGATGTAAGTTGTCCAATTCTTACGATCAAACCTTTAGCAAATACCATGTTATTAATGTTAACTGGTTGGGCAAAGAATGACAAGAATTCAAGCGAAACGCCTCTGGAGTTGAACCATGTATCAGCCTTACTCAAGCGAGCTTCGTCCGCAAATACTTCATGAAGATGTGCCATAGGGATCAGGTTGTCCGTGGTTGGTGTCATTTCAAACTGGATTAGATATGCCAGTTCATTCTCTTCAGAACTCAGCGGAACACACTCACCGTCAACTCTTATATATCCGTCTGGACAGAGAACGACCCTACACTCATCCTTAAAAAAAGAAATAGAGGATCTTACATGAGTGCTCATGTTTTATTGAATTTATTAAACGAGTTGGGGAAAAGAGATAAAATGCGAGGCTTGCCGATCATTTTATCTCTTTTTCGCAACGAGTTTAATAAATTCAATAATACAAGAGCACGAATGTTAGATTCTATTTATCACATGACAAATACTATGAAATCTCATTTCTAACGTAAAAACGTTATAATTTTGTCAATATGACGCAATGTTGTTATGGACGTCATAACGTTTCCCGTAAATCGATACATGTAAACCACAAGTGGTTTACAGATTTTATTGCATGGCGTTATTTCACTCCCAGACGTGACGTCATATGATAAAATATTATTTGAGCCGCGACATGTGATTTTCAACAATACGGCATTTTGACGAGTGTAGACTCAAACGAGTCTGTGCAGGCTCCTTTAAATTTTAGAAACTCCAAATGATGCTCAGTCAGTAGCTTAAAACTCATAGAATTTTCAAGCAACTTGCAAAGGCTCTGATCAGACTGCGCGTATGCGCAGGTTGATCTGAGGCTTTGCTGGTCGCACATACCACATTGTTGAAAATCTCATGTCGCGGCTCAATTTTGTGCTTGTTTGTTTTGACGTCTTACTTCCAAGTCAAGTGTGTCGCGGCTCAATTTTGTGCTTGTTTGTTTGACGTTTTACTTCCCCGTCAACAAATTTTCACTTATGTCGGGGCGATTTCCCGTTTTCCTGTAAATAATTAACATAAAAAAGTCGTCTGCGTAAGACGTCTGTTGCATATATTTGCTAACCTCGTTTACTAATGAATGTATAGAGGCAAGCAGTGTGAACCTAGATCAGACGGCTCCAACAGGGGCAGTCTGATCGGGGTCTACACTGTATGCTGCAGATGAATCTAAAACATTGCAGTAGAGGATTTTACGGGCCTCATCTGTTGTGAATGGCACTTTAAAAGTCAAATGGAAATTTGGAATTAGCCATTAAAGGCCTAATATATTTCGGGTTGTAAGGAGACATTGACAGACTAACTGCTAATGAATATACAAAACAATTTCAATATCTCACTGGACTAAAGGGGCTCAATGAGGGGGATCACCTGTACACAACAAAATTTCTTCCATCAAGATAAATAAATTAATATCAGTATATTATTAGAAAATACCTAAACCCTTCATGGGACCACTTTATTAGCCTTGTAAGGAGCTCATAATCCCCTCAAAGAGATGGAACTTTGGTCTGCCTGACATAGCCCCTAGATTATTGAGTAACAACTTGGGTATTTAAGGTAGTTGCCTAGCAATTGCAAAACTAACTCATGGGACCACTTTATTAGCCTTGTAAGGAGCTCATAATCCCCTCAAAGAGATGGAACTTTGGTCTGCCTGACATAGCCCCTAGATTATTGAGTAACAACTTGGGTATTTAAGGTAGTTGCCCAGCGATTGCAAAACTAACTTACAATTTTTGTTCAAGTAAGAGTTTAATATTCAATAGTAGGCTGCGTGTTTATGCTATTGACAGCATATATTGTTATGGTCCATTTGTATACAGGAAACCCCTAAACGGGTACTTTTACAAACTGTGAAGACCCGTAAGGGCCTACAGTGTTTGTCAAAGGTAAAAAAGAACTTCAGATAAAAAAAAATTATACAATATTTTTGAATTATTATTTGACATCCCTAGAAACGCACACTGGACTATCCCAAGTTTATTTTACCAAACCAGAAGGAAAAATCCATTAGTATAAAAGGTCAATGGTACAAGATCGAATATGGTAAGCTCAAGGTTCATACAGGTAAATCTGTGTAAAATTCAAGGACTTTTCAAGGACTTCTAAAAAACTTTCCTACTGTTTTCAAGGACTGAAAACTTATGAAAAATACTGATTTACATGTTAAAATTCTACTTCGGATATGCTAGAGTCCATTACTTAAGATATTAGGTCTAGAAAATTAGCATAAAATTGTGGTGCCTTTATTTGGTGCAGCATATGCTGCACCAAATAAAGGCACCACAATTTTATACTGATGTATGTCTCCAAAACAGTGTTGAATCCTCCTGTAAATAGTAAAATTCAAGGACTTTTCAAGGCCTTTAAGTGTTTTTCAAGTACTTTTCAAGACAAATTTAATTTTCAAGGATTTTTCAAGACAGTCCTTTATATTCAAGTACTTTTCAAGCCTGTGCGAACCCCCTGAAGCTGTTACAGCCGAATCTCGTAAACTCGAAGTTCTCACGACTAGAGGTTTTATTTCGAATACCACCAGTTCGAATTACAAGGAGGTAGACATAAATATACATGTACAGTATAACTCCCAAAAATGATAATTTTTATCAGTTGAGTTTTTCCCCTACCATACATTAGTTTTGGGCGCGTAAATGAAACGTCTCAAAGAGATGGACGTCAAAAGAGACGTTTCTTTAACGCACCCTAAACATATGTTATTACAGACATTTTATAAAATACGCAGATCATGGATAGATCAAGTGTGTCTCAATTTTATTTTCGTATTAGCGAGTTTATCGAAATTTCAAGTGCATTTGCTTTTGTAACGCGACGTCTGATTGGATAACGTCAAAATTTGCGACATAGTTTAACGTCATTAACTACGTCATATTTCGTTGGATGATGTGCGGCTTTATGCGGCTTTCAACGCTCTGATTCCAGACGAAACTGCAGAAATGCATCGGAATGGGGATAACCATATTCAAAATTTTCATTTGGGGAGGTATATCGTCGCGCGTCGCCTCAAATCTCAATTTCCGACCGTATATCCGACGATATACCTCCACAAATGAAAATTTTGAATACAGTTACCCAAAATCAAATTTCGAATTTTCGAGGTTTTGCTGTAGTTACCTTTAATGGGTGTTTAACCATGTGCTCACTACACTTCCCGACCCATTTCCTCGGTTGCTGATTGGCTGGTTCAGACAAGGCACTAGCTATCCTTCGATAGTCGATCGCAGTTGTGAACAACATGGCTTCTGTATTTGATGATAGCACCTCGCAGCGGCTCTCTCTGTCATAGTACAGTCCGTTGCAAAGGAGGCAAAAGACGTTAGCAAAGGCACCAGGCATGCTATGCGAACGTGCCGGGGAGAACCAGCGATAACAGGCTAATTCTAGTTCCGGGTCATAGGTCAGCCACAGTCCTGTTACATTGCATTGCTGGATGGGATCGGGGTAGCATACTTGGTTATCCTGTGGTTCCCTCGGTGGCTTGAATGAAACTCCACAACTCTTTCCAAGCAACCCGCCAACAATCACCTCATTTGAGTAGTAGACATCAAAACGGTTGCAGCTTACTCCGACATCCCAATGTGTGTATTCTTGGACTCCATTGCATTCGGCACAGTACTGGTTATAATACGAGACGTCTGTTGCAGCATCATAGACTGGATACATAGAGCCCCAGGGATCTGACGACATTGATTTACAGTCGGTATCTGATGATGAGTTAGCACATCTATCAATTAGCCAATGTCCTGTCTCTTTAGAAAGGGCAAATTCGCTGTCGTCTGTTACAAGAGGTCTGTAGCAACTTCTGTGTCTCCTCACATTCAAACGGCCGTCGCAGCAATTACCGATAACTCCGCAAGATGGCTCGCACGAACACGATGTACAGCATGAAGTATTTGCTGCTGGGGTGCCTCGTCCGCGGTACTGGCAAATATCAGAATAGGGACAAACATCTATTAAGCCGCTGAGATCGCTTGATAGATTTGAGGCTGTGATTGGAGGAACAATCTCTGAGGATACTGTGCCAGGGTCGGGGGGCGACTGATGCAGCAAAAGGTCATTCTCAGTACTTCCTTGTCCTCGATTTTGAGCTATACTGGCAGACGAAAGAAGGAAAATGACGCAAAGTTTTATAACAATCAGCCAAGGCATCTACAAAAAAGAAGAAAAAAAATGATAACGCTGGTGAATTGTGTCAAGGGCGTAGTCAGAAAGCTAAAATACATTATTGTATGAGGTTGCGTCTGGAGTGAAAAAACGCCATGCGATAAAATCGATAAACCACTAGGGTTTTGGTAGCATTCCACTAAATATTCATGTGATGTGGCCACGCCCTTTTTGGGGAGAAGCTTATCGTCGGAAGAAAATTCAAATGGATCATTTCATTGGTCGTATACCTTTGCTTTATGAGATGCTGATAAAAGACCAGATATACTTAATCAAAATCAAGAGTGTTTAAACATTTTATGCCCAAAGCTGGAGAAAACTGTATTGAATTTTTAGGTCACCCCCTATGATAAAAATCATCTCTTTATTTGCTTCGAGACTTCTGGGTTTCCCCAATTATTAATAGACCATTCCTTTGGGAGATGGCAAACCTGACTTCTTTACAACAGAAATCTAAAAAGTTGGGGCAGTTCTTTCAAATCGACAAACTTTTGGATAAATTCTATGTGTGAATATATATTTAGGAAGGATTGGATATTTTACTCCTATTGTTGTGCTGTAAAAATCAACGCAAAATAATTAGTAATTAAATGATAAATTAGATTAATATATCTAGGTAAAAACAGCTTAAAAATGAAGCATACGAAATTGAAATTAGACATACAGTCGGACGGACGGACATACATGCATGTACCGACAGGCAACGGGTAATATAATGTATATCAGTTCGTATCATTTCATCTAATCCGGTTAACTTGACATATTTGCTTATCAAACACTCTTCTAGATAGAAATAATTGCCAGACCGCATATATCTATTATTGAACAGAGGGTGCAATCTAAATGCCTGTAATCTTACATCATCAATTTCTATCTTCTGTGTGATTAGGGTCTCTTATGGCTTTGTGACGAAATTTTACATTATATTATCATTTTACAGATTTCTGCAAGAAGTTAGCGGGCATTTAAGAAAGAACATAGACTTTAGTATATTTCGACTCGAAAACATTTTTGTAAATGATAAAATATGCCATTATAAGTACCAGTTTTTAAATATAGAGAATGTAAGCATTATTTTGATACCAAACTCGATAATAATAGCTTGAAATTGTTTGGGAAAGTGATTTTGATTAATTAAATTTAGCGTCGTATTAAACGATCAGTTGAATCATACATGTGACTATGTTCTATCGGACGCTTATTTATAACAAAGGTCATCAGAAGATTGTTTAACAAACTGAGCATTAAAGATTTGCTAGATTCGTAGGCTTTTTAACAACAACAACAACAACAACAACAACAACAACAACTACTACTACTACTACTATGATCACAATGGCGACACTATAGTTGATAAGACGATAGCACTGCTTAATACACATCAGCAACAACGTCGGCAGTGATAATTAATGCTAACAACAACAACAACAGCAACAACAAAAACAGCAACTTCAAAAATGATCGCGATGACGATATTTTCTTTGATAAGCCGAGAAAAATGAATGCCATTATTTCTAGAGGCACAATAGCAGCGACAGTAGCAATGATAATGTTAACAACAACAACAACAACAAAAACAACAACAACAAAAAAAAAACACCAACAATACAACAACAACTATAATCGCGACGACGACATTATCGTTGAGCAGACGATTATAGTGAATGATTTTACTGCTTTATGTACAGCAACAACAACAACAGCAACAATAATAATAATAATAATAATAATAATGAATCATGGGTTTGAAAAATACACATTTTTATTACAATGGATGATGATTGGTATTTCGATGATGATTATGATGATGATGATGATGATGATGTTAGGAATAAACATGGGAGCGCCATGAGCACTTGTCTCCGCCCATTTCTCAATTAAGAGATTACAGGTGCATGTCATTATTTATGTAGCGATTTGATTGGTTATCCGCCAAGAACTGAATGGGTGGAGAATTAACTGACTTTTAGAGATTAGTTAGAGTTTAGACCTGAACACGATCGGTACACCGTCGTGAAATACAAGTTTTGGATTTCCAAAAAGTAGTCTTAATTTATATCTGGAATACCAGTTGAACTTTGCAATTATTTATATTTGATTTGTTTAACTTTGTAAAATACAAGTTTTGGATTTCCAAATAGATTGATATCAATAGCTGGATCACCAGTCGAACACTTAAGGTATATTAAAGAAGAAAAGCTAGATTTCGTATTTTGAAGAACGCTGTTACTATATAAAGGATATATTTATTTGTGGATTTCCATAAAGGACGTCAAACCATACATTGTCTTCGTTATTTCTTGTACTTGACTAAAGAACCCGCATCACAAATTTAAACATAAAAGTACCAGCATTTCACTGCACGATACGTGGTGGGAAGAGAGGACGATCCTACCTCTTAATTAGCTAAGCGAGTGGTTCTAAATCAACGTTAAATTCCCCAGAAACATTAAATTCAACATGGATTATTATAACAGGAACTGTAGAGGATCTGTGCATGTGCCTCTAAGTTCTCCGTGCACACGATGTGGACACGTTCATCTTCGAGGACAGTGTCGTGCTTTGAATGCGCTTTGCTTCAATTGCTCCAGAGTGGGACATTTTAAAGCAGTATGCTGGTTTAAAGGAAATGTGATTAAATCAGTCAAGTCAAAACAACGGGATGCTGAGCGGATACAAACGTTCATATTTCGGAAGACGTCGGAGGTGTTGCCTTTTTGGGATGTTCCCAATCACGAACTTTCTTCGTTCTTTCCCAAGAACGCAGGAATGGTGGAACAATGTCAGGTGAAAATACAAAAAGCACACGTGGCTGCTTTATGTAAGAAAGAGGAAAACATCGAAGCCAAGACGAATCTTCAAATGAAACTACAGGATGCGCAGAATCAGCTGAACAGGGAACAGCGTCGACGTCACGATGCAGAACAACAAATTCATCGAGGAGAACTGCAGCTTGAACGGGTGAAAGATAGACTGACTTTGTGTGAGCAACAGAAAACGGATGCAGAAATTCAAAGCTCGAAATTAGTGCAAATAGATCAAGATCAAAAATCCCAAATTTCTCAGTTGGAATCCAAAATGTTTGATTTAGAGACTAAAATACGTACTATGGAATTAGAAATAAAAAGTCTGACATTTCAAAGAAATGAGATTTACTATTTCAATTCCAAAGCTTTGAATTATGCATTCGAGCAAAGGGAACGTTATAGGGCAGTTAAAGAGGAGCTAGTTCACGTACTAAATACATTGTACAAAATGACAGCCAGTGCAGTTCGTCCCCGTAGAAATTTTGAGTGTGGCAGATGTGGGAGTACGAGTTTTCACGAGCATCCGAAATGCATGTCCCAAGGAAAAACGTGTGCAATCTGCGGTAAATCTAATCATTTAGCTGCAGCATGCAGGAAAATATTAGAACCGATTGAGGCTGACTCTTCAGTTTTAGACATATTGAGGAGACTCGATGAAACTTTACCTCCCAGAAACTAAATACTGCCAATAGTCAAGGTTTGCACATACATTCAATTATAGTAACTTTATTTTTAAGTTTTAAAAAACAGACTGAGTTGATTAATTATTCTATCGTATTTGTAAAATTTAAATAGGTATAAATGTGCTGCATTTCGAAATATATTTAAACCATGAAACACCGTTTACCTTCTTTGCATTTCACAGGAGTGAAATTAAAAGAGGGAGGGGATGGTGTTGTGCTGTAAAAATCAACGCAAAATAATTAGTAATTAAATGATAAATTAGATTAATATATCTAGGTAAAAACAGCTTAAAAATGAAGCATACGAAATTGAAATTAGACATACAGTCAGACGGACGGACATACATGCATGTACCGACAGGCAACGGGTAATATAATGTATATCAGTTCGTATCATTTCATCTAATCCGGTTAACTTGACATATTTGCTTATCAAACACTCTTCTAGATAGAAATAATTGCCAGACCGCATATATCTATTATTGAACAGAGGGTGCAATCTAAATGCCTGTAATCTTACATCATCAATTTCTATCTTCTGTGTGATTAGGGTCTCTTATGGCTTTGTGACGAAATTTTACATTATATTATCATTTTACAGATTTCTGCAAGAAGTTAGCGGGCATTTAAGAAAGAACATAGACTTTAGTATATTTCGACTCGAAACATTTTTGTAAATGATAAAATATGCCATTATAAGTACCAGTTTTTAAATATAGAGAATGTAAGCATTATTTTGATACCAAACTCGATAATAATAGCTTGAAATTGTTTGGGAAAGTGATTTTGATTAATTAAATTTAGCGTCGTATTAAACGATCAGTTGAATCATACATGTAACTATATTCTATCGGACGCTTATTTATAACAAAGGTCATCAGAAGATTGTTTAACAAACTGAGCATTAAAGATTTGCTAGATTCGTAGGCTTTTAACAACAACAACAACAACAACAACAACAACAACTACTACTACTACTACTACTATGTTCACAATGGCGACACTATAGTTGATAAGACGATAGCACTGCTTAATACACAACAGCAACAACGTCGGCAGTGATAATTAATGCTAACAACAACAACAACAGCAACAACAAAAACAGCAACTTCAAAAATGATCGCGATGACGATATTTTCTTTGATAAGCCGAGAAAAATGAATGCCATTATTTCTAGAGGCACAATAGCAGCGACAGTAGCAATGATAATGTTAACAACAACAACAACAACAAAAACAACAACAACAAAAAAAAAACACCAACAATACAACAACAACTATAATCGCGACGACGACATTATCGTTGAGCAGACGATTATAGTGAATGATTTTACTGCTTTATGTACAGCAACAACAACAACAGCAACAATAATAATAATGAATCATGGGTTTGAAAAATACACATTTCTATTACAATGGATGATGATTGGTATTTCGATGATGATTATGATGCTGATGATGATGATGTTAGGAATAAACATGGGAGCGCCATGAGCACTTGTCTCCGCCCATTTCTCAATTAAGAGATTACAGGTGCATGTCATTATTTATGTAGCGATTTGATTGGTTATCCGCCAAGAACTGAATGGGTGGAGAATTAACTGACTTTTAGAGATTAGTTAGAGTTTAGACCTGAACACGATCGGTACACCGTCGTGAAATACAAGTTTTGGATTTCCAAAAAGTAGTCTTAATTTATATCTGGAATACCAGTTGAACTTTGCAATTATTTATATTTGATTTGTTTAACTTTGTAAAATACAAGTTTTGGATTTCCAAATAGATTGATATCAATAGCTGGATCACCAGTCGAACACTTAAGGTATATTAAAGAAGAAAAGCTAGATTTCGTATTTTGAAGAACGCTGTTACTATATAAAGGATATATTTATTTGTGGATTTCCATAAAGGACGTCAAACCATACATTGTCTTCGTTATTTCTTGTACTTGACTAAAGAACCCGCATCACAAATTTAAACATAAAAGTACCAGCATTTCACTGCACGATACTATTCTGCAATGTCGGCAATGGGGAAATATTTAGTGGAAAGCCTCCTTTTACAGATTGTCGAGAAGCGTTATGACGACAATAACAACGCTGCGTACATAATAATAAAATTGAAACTTTTTCATGCCAGAAAAGAGATTTCAAAGTTATCTTAATCATGTCATTTAATAAGTAGAATCTAACATTAGCGCTCCTGTGTAATTGAATTTATTAAATTCGTTGCGAAAAAGAGATAAAATGCTCTGCAAGCCTCGCATTTTATCTCTTTTCCTCAACTCGTTTAATAAATTCAATAAAACATGAGATCTCATGTAAGATCTTGCATGTAAATTAGGATTTTTTCTTGTTTAAATTATTTGTTATATTGTACGACCCTTGGGTTTGCACTTAAATTACTATGTGAGTCCGTTCGTCCATGGTCAGTTAGTAAATCTGCTCAGAATAGGTAAGGGTGCAAAGATCAGGAATCGATACAATCAAGTGCCACACTTGACCCAGGATACAAATGGGAAATAGACAAACTCACAGCTACACACCACAAACGAGAGCCAAGAGGTCAGCCCTTTCCCAGCAGGTGACCACAAAGCACATATAAACAGACGCGCACAAAGACATAGCAATTACAAGACAGAAAACCCCCCATAAAAGATCCACAAAAAGAGTACCGCCTTGGAACGGTCAATAAAATAGTTTACTGGAGGGCTTAAACCAGTTAAATGGTGCACCATCCTCACCCTTAGTTCAGATGTAGATGTTTGGTTTGCATGAAAGACCCCTAACTTATCAATGCATCATCTCCTAGAACATATGAATCAAGATATAAAAAGGAGATAAAGCAAAGATAATGACTCAACAGTAAATAAAACTGAATAGCGGAGCAAAAGAAATCCAACAGGTAAACCTAGGTGGGCCCGACAAACAGCCAAAGCATCAGACCCCTACTATCTCATCAATAGATTAGTCTTTAAGTCGGAACCGTCATAGAGTCTGAAGTCCGACCCACCGGCATGCAATTAAAGAGGAAAGCAAAATTGCCAACCGTGATTGGGTTGACCACCAAGCATGCAGTCTATTGCAATACATTAATTTTATAGCCAATCTTTTTATAATGGGAAATTGTTTTAATGGGCTGCGCTGAAAAATCATTAGAGCCAACAGTCTTCTTCAATTTATACACCAAGTAACATAGAATTCAGGTTCCGAAAGTCATTGGCGCAATAGAGATTTAAGTCCAGCTTGGAATTTAGATATCAAAGCATAGTATCGTCTATAAAATTTAGAAAAGGGTTTGCCAACCTTATGATAACGATATCCTTTTTAAGAAGTTTCTGAGCTAACAATTTATTACGAGTGTTGAAGTCAGTAATATAGCTAGATGCTCTAGCAAAACGAATGAGTTGAGAGATATAGACTCCATGGGATATAGAACGAGGAGCATCACCATCTAAAAATGGGGAATTGACAATTTCAAAATCAATGTCGTCACGTTTATTATAAATTTTGGAAGAAACAATATCATTAGAAATAGACAAATGCAAGTCTAAAATGCACTTTCGGTATCAGAGGTATTGACTTTATTAAGTTTGAGCTCTGAAGGGTATATTTGACTTACCATATTGTCAAATGATGTTCAGTCTCTTGAACTACATGGTATATTTCGATCAATTGTGTCAACACTATTTAACCACTGGCATGTGTAACAGCATTTATTGATGGACAATGGTTTACAGAGTAACATTTCTGCAGGCTCATAACTCTTTAACTGCATGGTATATTTGGATCAAATTTTGTACACTTATTTATTTTAACAATGAGAAAAAAAAAAGAAAAATAGATACAACCACGCAACAAGGATTTTAGCAATATACTCCCATGAAACATCTCAAGATAAGCTGTCAGAAGCATAAAATAGACTGTTTATTATTGTCACAAACTACATGAAAAGCTGTTAATTTCTGCATGTTCATTTCTTTGTATAAATGATTGTGGTTGAGAATTTGTTTAAAAAAGCCTATGGTGAAAAACTCATTGATTGAAAAGACATAGGTTATAGGTACACCTTGGAATTGCCTCATAGAGGCAATCTCAATGTGTACCTACAACATATGTTACTGAAAATAAGGGAGAAAACTATTTGGTAATTTACATTTTCCAAGTATCATGTCCATTGTCTTTACTTCTTTTAAAAATCAAAAACTGCAATTCAGTATTAAATATTCCTGTTTAATAATAACAGAAAATGGGCACCAAAATAACCTAAAAAAATAGGTGCTTATTTTGACCACCTATTAGACTTAAGGTACCCGTTTTAGTGTTGTTGTTTTTTTTTTGTTTTTTTTTTCAAGAATAAATATCAGAATCGCTAAATAGTGATTAAATTCATAGGTCTAGAAAAAACAATTTTTGAGGGTAAATTATTTTACGTTTTCTTATCCACTAGTGTAAACATTAATTTTGCTTTGGTCCTCGGAAGAACCGTCACATTTAGGCGCTTCTTATGAGTACCTACAGCATATATTCAAGTTTAGAAATATGTCAATATTTTTTTAATTGGACGCCCGTAAATCAATTAATATATAATGCGTCTTGGTAGTTCTTAACGGTTGTTAAAATATCATTTGGTCTTTCGCTGATTTATCAAAAGTGGTCGCGTGGACGAATATATTGTGATAGAAAAACAAGACCTTTATACTTCGGTTATTGTTTTTTTTTAAATTAATAAATTAATAATCAAATCAGAGATTTAAAAAAGAACATTGACACTAAAGCATACAACAACGAGTAAAGGGACAGTATTAGAAAGAAAGATAACAAGAGCCGAGACATGATATTTCCAACAATGTGGTATGTGCGACAAGGAAAGGCTAAGATTAGCCTGCGCGTATGCACAATCTAATCAGAGACTTTGCTAGCCGCTTGAATATTCTATTAGTGCACCGACTGAACATCATTTGGAGTTTCTGAGCTTAAAAGGAACTGCACAGGCTCGTCTGAGTCTGCACTTATTAAAATGCAACATTGTTGGAAATCGCATATCGCCGCTTACAACTGCAAACCTCTATATCCCTGGGAGGGCCAGCATCACATTACCGTTGAGGAGGAAACAAAGCTTTATTTATAGTTAAGCATACTGTAATATAACTCGATCATGTCGATTGGTGCTAACAAACCTGTTCAGCGAAAACGGTACAGATCACCTTTTTTTTCTTTTTTTTAACATTTTCGCTGCCAGCCGGAAACGCATCTTCAAAACCCCTTCTCCAAAGGGAACGCAGTGGCTCAGTGGTAGATTGCTTGACTCGAGACCGAGGGGCGCGGGTTCGAGCCTCACCGGCGTCACCGTGTGTTGTGTCCTTGAGCAAGAACATTAATCCTAGCTTAGTACTGGTTCAACCCCGGGAAGACCCGTCCCTTTAGAACTGAAAGATTGTTGATGGGACGTAAAGAATCAAATCAAACAAACAAAAGCGCATTTACATTACTGTGCGTACAGGAATTCAGTGAACAACGCTTTTTTGCGTTTATTTCGTTATGTGCGGACTGATCGCACAATGACTTTCAGAATTTAATACACATATGAACCGCCTAATTGGTGATATTTTTTTCGTTACAAAATGTATTGTCAAATGAGCTGTGATATGATGGAATTTGTCCTCATTGAGCATCTGCATTTTTCAATTTACCCTAAATGCACCTTTGTACGGATCACTGCCTTTAGTTTACCATCGATGAATAATTATACGGTTTTATAAGACGAAGTAACGTGTTAAGGAGAAGGGATTCTTATCATATCTAAATCAAATGCAAATTATGGCCATAGTTTGGGCGCACAGAATTTTGGCATACGAGAAAATATTGAGGCGCTTGTTCCTATGAAATGAATCTCTGTGTTCCCCTGTTCCTCAATTTAAAATCTTTCTGTGTCCTCTGCTCCTTCTCTGATCATCAGATTTTTAAAAAAATCAAACTTGTTTTATTAAATAAATTGAACTTTCTATCTGTTTGTTCCAAATACTGATTTGTTGACACCAGACAATGCAAACCATGCATGCCAAAACGTAATTCTGGGCAACTATAAGTGATATGATAAAATAATCACAGGGCTCACCCGTCAGGTGTGATTCAAGTGAAAAAAAGACTCATCCAATAAAAAGAATACTGAGGTTGGAAAGAGAAACTAGTGATGGGGTGGGAATGTGCTTGGAAATAGGTTGAACACTATATCAGCCGATGTCATATTTTGTGTTTGGGGTCAATATGTTTTTAGGGTGGCTGAGAACTAAATGTTCATGCGAAGTGCATCATAGGCTATAAATAAGGCACCAGTCATTTGTAACCACTGCTTCATCCAAGCCTCTGAGCAAAATTGGGATATAATGTGCTGTGTTTTTACTTTTACGTTGTCTCCACAATGCGGAGGAAATGTAGGGGTTCGATAGACCTAGACAAATATTGCTGTGCAGTATAATAACTGACTGCAGGGGAGAACTGTCATGGTTTTGCCAGCAAGCTGCCCCCACAGTATGGTAATTACTATGGGGAACTGCAGACACAAAGTCAAGGTCCTCGACATTCCTTTGAGCTGGGGGTGTTCACAAATGACTGGTTCATAAAGACGAAAATAATTATGTGCACCAATCATTTGTAACCACGCACAAGCCCTGCAAATGCGCTGTTAGTACAAAGTCATACCAGAGACCTGTAGCCAGAAAATCTCTGTGGGCCGTAGTTACAAATGACTTGTGTATTAGACGATGTAGAGCGCAATCAAATGATGTGATTCCTGTAAATATATCCAATGAACAGCCTCCTCATTATATTTGTTTTTAATATTATTATCTGTTGCACTTGTAATATTTTACCTAGAGCTGTCGAGCAAGCAACACAGGCCACGACGCGAGAAAACCTGTCTTCTGGGTTTCCAACAAAGCAAGTCTCAAACCAGTCCCTTCGGCTAAACAGGCTAGATAGAAAATTGAATTTTTTTCGCACTAGGCAAGTCTAGGGAGGATTCTTCTAAAAAAGCAGACAACAAAGTTGCTGATGAGACTGCGTGAATGCGCAGGCTGGTCTGGGCCTTTATTGTTACAAATCACTGGACAGGTTTTCTCAGTCGCGGTCCAATTGCTATATGTGTCATTTAATCATGACAGATACAAGAAAACAAGATGCGAAATTTGATTATCGTAAACTATGATAACTCAGACAGAATTGTAATTTGTGCAGTCTCTTCAAAGCATTTTCAGTGAATATATAGACATACCAAGAGTTATCCTGCTGGTGACCGTTTTCTTTATCATATACGAAAGTAAGCATGGTATTCATTGAACTGTATAAACCACGTGTTACCCATATGAAATACACTGAGGGAAAATTAGGATTTTTCTAAATCGAAAATGACTAAGTTATTTTATTTCACAAGAGATTCCAGACTTTTTTTTCCAATCATAAATATTCAAAAATGCGATTGTATATTAGGCGGTGTTTTATTATATGTATGTGCAAAATTCTGGTCCAAAATTTTATCATTAAAGACATTTTAAAAAAGAAAAACGATGTTCACTGAATTTCTGTACGGACTATATGCTCTGCTTTAGTCTGTTTCATGTTTTCGAATTAAAGACATATGAGCCGTGACATGTGATTACCAACAATGTGGCATTTTGACAAGTGTAGACTCAGACGAGCCTTTGCAGCCCCCTTTTAAGCTTTGAAACCCATCATAAGGGGGCTTCCCTACAAGGAAAGAATTTGCTCCCAGGGGGGGGGGGCGAATTCTTTCCGTTTAGAGCAGTAAAATATTTCCACATTTGGGTGATTTTACTTGAATGCGTACAATTTTCATTACAATGTACCAACGTGCGTAACTGCGTAATGGAGCTACTCCTTGGAAAAAAAATTGACATCGGCACGACAGCAATCGGAAAATTTCGGCCCAATTCGAGAATCAAGCCTCGGATGTATGTAAGGCTTAGTATTATGTATAAAAAGCTGAGTTTTAATAGCCAGAACTGGCGTATGGAAATTTAGTCCTGTAGCATGCGGTTACCCGAAACGTTTTATCAACAGAACATAAATGTGTTTTTTTCCCATAAAATATCGCTATAGCAATATTTTATTGAACCCCCCCCCCCCCATATAGCAGCTTGTGGAATGTTGTGACCGTTTGTTTCGCTGTAATCAACTTGGCGGCATGGTTTCTGTGACGCCAGCGACACGTTATCAAATTAGACCCTCGATGTACATCCGAGGTCTGATTACACGGCATTGGCCGATGCAGTTCCGATTGGGTACGACAGCTTTCTGAGATGCATGCTTATTAGTTTATTTCAGGTAGTATACACAATACTTGATACAGAGGCTTCAAGAACGCACAAGTAGACATTTATTTGAATTGTTTCTGAGAGGTAAAATACATCACATTGTTGCAAGGGGACGACGATATAACATGCAACGCAGATAACCAGCTTAGGTCATATAGAAAATAAGTGCTTTCCTGTAACAGGTCTGGAAATTTCTGGTTAGGTTGGCACATATTTTTAAAAAAAAAATAATTCTGGAAAAAATATAATTTTATACATTTTGAAAGGCATTTCGCCTTTCAAAATGCATAAAATTATTTTTTTCCAGAAAACCAGAACAAAATCTAGGTTACACCAGTATATATAGGTAGGGTTGCGTTACCCTAAACACGGGTATTTTTATTTGTCCTTACATTAAGGTTCATATGGGCTCCAAAGCATAAATACCCCAAACGTATTATGAGACATACTTGCAGATAGTAACAGGGCCATTGTAAGATTTTGTACTGTCCTGCCAGCCAAGAGTGACAGTGACGTCATGGTTTGTTTACAAACTAATCAGGGACTTAGGCTCGATAGATCACTTGTGTATTAAGATTGGTTAATACACAAGTAATCAGCTCAAGTGGAGTGTACAAGTTAAATTTTACAATTAAGTGTGAACAAAATATTACGCCACTGTCACTCTTGGTTGGCACGACAGTAGCTTAAAAGTAAATCGTATTAATATAGTGGCATAAATGTTCATCGTCGTGAGACAAATGGGGATTTTATTGGACTTTAAAAATGAACATGAAGTTATTTAAATACATGTATCAAAATGACCACCTCAAATCAGATTGCAGTTTTTTTAATTATCTACATGTTTACATCTGGCTCGGGGGGGGGGGGGTAACTGCCTATGTATGTCATGTATGTGCGGCCCGAATAGCCCCCTTTTACAGCGCTGCCAGGTATACGATAAGCCCCTTTTTTCTTATAAAAAAGTTTATGACTGACCCAGTTTTTCATCATTGTTATATGAATGGTCCCATTTTCTGACATACCTGTTTGAAAATACTCATATTTTTGCCCAGATATTCCGCTCAGAACCCAAAATTGTAATATTTATTTGTAAACTTTGTTTACAGACAGCAAAGAGGATATATAAAATCAAAGAACAGTAGGCTATATGATTTTGTAAACGTTTTGTATAATCAAGTGTATGAATAGGTCATTTTTTTCGAAGACCAGGTATATGATTGGGGTAGGTTTAAAAAAAATGGTCCGCACACCCGTACCAAAATTACCCTCAAGTTATCCCCCCCCCCAAGACATCGGGGGTAGCCTAAGAATTGGCAGATAAGGTTTTATACTTAGTTATATATTTTCTTGAAAATGCCTACTGTTCGCTCACCATATTAGGCTACAGGTGCAAATCTAAAAGCCCATTCCACGCACGTCAAACTTAGATTGGCATATGAACTCATATTTCTTATACATGAAGATCGTGATTAATTAAGGAAATATTTATGATTAATATATTATTCAACAGTGGCACGTTGACATATATCTTATTTCTTCCGACTAATTAGTAAATTTTCACGCATTTCAACATAACCAACACCATCAGGTAGAGTTTATCACATGTAGTGTCAACTTGCGCCATTTTCGGTATAACGGAACCATTTTGTTTTGAAAGGGGTAAAGCGTGTTGATATGTGTCAGTTTGAATGATGGTGCAATGTGGACCCACAGGCATAAGACATATTCAGAACTCGCATTGCATCCGGATATAAGTCTTTGATATGGAGTTCAGGCTTTTGCCATGCTTGGTCGTTTACATGTAAATATTATAAATGGTTAAGCTTTATATTGTTTGAATTGTGACAGACTTAATCTCACAATTCTTGGCGGCCATATAATTCTGGTTGCTCCGTGTCTTCAATTAATCATCTTAAAAGAGATGTTTTTTTTTTGCATGAAAAGGTTCCATATTTCTCATTGCCAGCGCATGTCATGTTCAGTCTCCGAAGATCGACCTGTCTGCTACTGACAGACCGCTGGTGGACTTATGTTAATTAATACGCGTGTGCATTACACAAAACTTAGCCTGTCTTCCGGCTCTGTATTAAGACATCTTACTGAAAGTTCTATAACTACAGCAGAGATAAATTTATGGTACCAATTGCTCAGAATACACTCTGTCGCTGTACAGTAGCAAGCGGAAAATGGCTATAAGTAGAACCCGTCCTAGGAGACATCGAGGCTGCTTTTATATAGTCACATTATAAAAAAATATAGTGCAGTATAGTATCTAGCAATAGATTTATACTACTTTCTGCATTTAGAAAACATTTTGGAGAAGTTTTGAACACGGTCAGGTCATAGATATCGAGGCTGCTTTTATATAGTCACATGATAACAATATAGTGCAGTACAGTATATAGCAATAGCTTTATAATACTTTCAGCATTTAAAAACATTTGAAAAGTCAGGTCATAGTTCTAAGTGTTGCAGTGACACGTAATGACATAAATTGATACATGTACACTTTAGGGATCAACCATGATTTTGACTGTATTAACATTCGCCGGGTCCCAAGTACGGTGTTGTATCTGTATAGTTATGTTCTTCTGTAAGTATTTCCGGGTCATCGCATTCGGATCATTTTATTTCGATGGAGCTATGCATCTTCATGAGTATATATGTATACACGTTTATTGTATCGTACATACAGACAGAGAGGTACTAGCGCTATGTGCAAAAGTTAGATCTCCTTTGCTACCAATTTGGGCAACTACCCGGTAATTATCACATGACGTCGCGGTCTAGCTGGGAGCATTATACGTGCAAAGCAAAGCGGGGCCGAAGGCCCTGCGTGCGAAGCACGCCTATAGATAACACATGTACAAATTAAAATGTTCTTTACCAGTAGACTAACGAACTTGATTAACCTGTACAAAAATGGCGCTCCCGTACTTTACTTCGCTCGGCATCAAAGCCGAATTTTGTCATCCGCAAAGTTAAGCCGGAAACCAGTTCACAAAATGTCGGAATCCGTAAACAAGTTCTCAGTGTTTCGAGAGTGTTTTGTAATTCTTTCATTTCTTGTAAAAAATCTATATAAAATTACGGAGTGGCTGCTGCCAGACGTCTGGCAGCAGCGAAAAGTCGGATAAATCGCTGGTGACAGAGACGTCTGGCAGCAGCGAAAAGTCGGGTAAATCGCTGGTGCCAGACGTCTGGCAGCAGCGAAAAAATCGGATAAATCGCTGGTGACAGATGGTTAGAAATCAAATGATCTGTGAATGGCACATGAATTACATGTAGCTGCCGACAGACGACACTGTGACGTTACCCATTTTCTAGAATTTCAATTGACAAAGAATACTAGTACCGTGGCGTAAAATACGATAATTTCCAAAAGAATGCGTTGGCCAAAGATCCACGCATGATCATGCCTTAGCAAGATCTATGTGATTCATGTAAGCGAAGACAGTTGTTGAATTAATATCTGTACACGTTCTTCTAGCTCAAACACCCCACCCCGTCCTGGCTTTTAGTATTAGATGTGCTGTCATGCACCTCTGTCGCTGGAGTCCGTTTCATTGTCCGGTACAGGCGCATGCGAGCACACATGATCTATTCGAAAGAAAGCCAAAGGAGGGTTTTTGTCGGGTTTTTAACCCAACAGTATGTGCTTTCTCATATTGATCTGTATCTGAGGCCCAGGAAGGAGGTCCCTGGTATTCCAGATCACGGTTTAGATATTTTGAAAAGTATCCCATATCCCTGAAAAGGAAATTGGTAAATTCACCAAAATTCAACCACAATCAGAAAGCTTTGTATCGCCAAAACCCAAAAATACTTTGAAATTCCACAAAAGTATCCCATTTCCCTTTAATAAGTTTTAAAAAACCCTTCATTACCTCGTAGCTCGCGACATTACTGTGCCTTCAACTGAGAGTTTTGTAATAAATGCAATAGATTACCGGGTAAGATATATTTTATAACGGGGTAGCTGTGTTCCAGTCTGGTCATTTTTTCTTCTTGTTTATTTTTCCATTTCTTGGTCAAAAATGACAATATTAATAGAAATCAATAACGGACTATCGATACATGTACCTTTGATGTGGTATCTTTTAATCTCTTAATTTTTAGAATATTAGCATAAGAAAGAAAAATATTGCCACAATATGGACGACTGGACCTACATGTAGGGATATAACCGGATCGTGTAAATCTGTAGTTCTTCCAATCCGTTCTGCATTTAATCAGCATCTTCTTCATTTTCCATTTGCTTAATGGTGATCGAGGGTCGCTAGTTCGAGACTCATCAGGGCACTGTGTTGATTCTTTGAGTAAGACACTTTAATACAATCTGCTTAGTACTGGATCAACCAAGGAAGACAGAAGAAAGACAGAAGTCGTGATAGAAAAATTGTTGAATGGAACGTAAAGCATCAACGCAAGCATACATGTAACATACTGATCGGCTTCGACTGCAAAACATAAGTTACATGTAATTTTCCAAAAATGTGGTTTGATATTATATTGTTGTTGTTGTTGTTGTTGTTGTTGTTGTTCGGCCGCAGCGCCATTCTCATCTGATAAGATAACCTAAAAAAGTATTTTCATTCATCTAACATTTATCCAGCTCGATTTATTATTATTATTATTATTATTATTATTATTATTGTAATTATTATTATTATTATTATTATTATTATTATTATTATTATTATTATTATTATTTGTTAACGTACAGGAATTGGCGTTCACAAAAGCATTCTTCTAGTAAATGAACTAATCTCCATGACCACTTATATTTTGACCGTCTGAGGACAAGTTCCACCCACCGATGGAAAATATATTATATCAAAATGACCTTTATTTGATCAATTTAGTCTCTGTTGCTTCAGATGATCAGCTTTTTTATTCGCAAACATTCTCCTAACATGTTCATAAATGAAAAAAAATCCTAAAATTCTTAATTTTCCTGAGGACTTATTGGATAACCCTTTTCAGACTAATGGAATTTTCCATAAAGCTACACACAATAAAGTCAGGATGGCCCATTGTATATTTGCTTTTATGAATTAAAAATATGTTTCTTTCTCCGAGGATCGCTTTTGTATAAGCAAACAGTGCAGACCTTGATGAAGTTTCGCCATATCTGGCATTTCATCTGGGTATTCCCTGTTTGCAATATATATAGTATCCGTTTAGGGGTGTCTGGTCCACAGAGGACCACCTACTGGTCACGTTTTATGGCTTATCCACTTCAGTGATAACCGTAATAGAATTAATGTAAGACATATTTCGGAAACCGATGATTCCTACATGGAGATAATTTATTATGTACCATATTTACTCTTATTAGTCTGATAATTATATTCCTAAAATTGAGCAAATTCGTTTGTAATAACGTGATGAGGTGTACCAAAGATAGGTAGGAATGAAAAACAGTGTAAATCCTATTGAAAGTACTCATTGACAGATCTGTGATCAAACTATCTGCCGAATATTTAGAATAAATATGGTATGGTTATTTTCAAAACCATAGAAAGTTATTCTAAATTAGGAAATTTTACCTTCAGCTGAGCATTTGAACTTTCAATAATTCATTTTTGTAAGCATCATGAAAGTGTTTCATGATATTGGACATTTTGAAATACATGAAGCTTTTATAAATATTTATCTCGTAGTTAACATAAATCTCGAATAGTTTGGACAGGACGTCGGACCTGATCTGTATTCAAGCTGTTTTGACACTCTGATTTGATTCCTGAAAGAATGAAAATGCGAGACTGACCTGCTGGATATCAGCACATTAATAAATACTAAAAAGCTGAACTGCTTTAAAGTGGCCAAGCATATAAAACTTTATTTAATGGTAATATTTGATTTTGGCAAATATTTTATTTTACACCCTAACCGATATTATTATTATCATGTCCAGCTCCATGAAAACGACCAGAATACATGTAGCTGAATTATAGCTTAGTTTGGTGCAATGCTGGATGCACATATTAAAACATCAGTCGCTGGCGAGCCGATGATAGCCCAACATTGAATGCTGGCTTGGCAGCTTTGTCTTTTTTAGAGGATCCGGACCAGTATTGCTAAGAAACCCTATGTTTTGTGATTTTTCGGGGGGGGGGGGGGGGGGTTCCGGAGCCCCTGTCCCCCCCCCCCACTGGATCCGCACGTGATCCTGTCTGAACGTATGTAATCTTATCTAAATGTGAGAACAGATCGTGGCAGACCGTGGCACCAGAAATTCCATAACTCTTGATTATGGCAGGAGATCAGGGTGATTAGGCCGCTGGCAGGATATGGTTTACCCCCCCCCCCCCCCCACTCACACACCACCAAGGGGAATTTTGTAGGCCAAATTTTTCTTAAAGCCCATTGTTTGACAATGGTTTTGCAAAATGTTAGCCCTCTGACAATGGCAGTGTTAAGCTGTAACAGTCTGATACATACATTACCCTACAAAATATTTGATAATTAACATTCTTTTTTAAGAAAGATAACGTTATATTTCTATATTTGTTATATCTTCTAAGTCAGCTATTACTGGGCCACAGAGATTGACATTTGATTTCAAATATAGTCACCCCCGATATAGTGTATGTTACAGTTTTTCATTGACCACTGGTTTCATTGAACCCCTTTCAAATGATAGATGAATCTAATATAGTTTGTCTCATGTAAGCCCTCTGACAATGGCAGCGTTAATCTGTAACAGCCTGTTACATACGTTACCATACAAACTAATTGATAATTAGCACTCTTTTTAAGACTTCAGAAAAGTGCAAAAGATAAGGTAAAATTTCCAAATTGGTTATATTTTCTAAGTAAGCTATTACTGAGGCACATATATTGACATTTGACAACAAATATAGTCACCCCCAATGTAGTGTATGTTACATTTATTTCATTGAACTCCCCTTTTGCATGATAAATTAATCTAATAAAGTTTGTCTTAAATTTTATTGAAACCAATTTATGTTCATTCATTTTTTATTATATTAAAGCATGTGTAAGTACATTTTTAAAACTGCAAGAATAACGGTTCTATCTTACTCTTTGAGGTATTAGATGTTGAACATGGCAGTTCCATATCACACAAAAATGTCAAATGTAATTCTCTATGCCTTGTGCTGGCTAAAGACCCCTCCCCCAGGGGAATTTTTAACACTATAATTTCCAAATACTACATTATATAAACCACAAGATGAAATATGTTAATCCTCTGAGAGTGACAGTGTTAGCGTGTACCATCATGTTACGTACGTTACCCAAAAAACAACATTAAATTTTCCTGATAATGTCTCCAGTATGATATATTGACACTTTTCTTAAGTCTGGCACAGGTTTAAGAACAACTTATAACACAGCTAGATAATTTTAGCATTTTTATAAATGTCTTGAGTTTTTGCCGTTGTATATGTAACTTAGTGTTTTATATGTTATTTCCAAGTATCAGTATGGCAGTTATTGCCTGTACATGTATTACATCCCTCAGTGAATATAGCAAACTTATTAGGCTGCTATTAAAATGAATAAAAGTTCCTTATTATGGTGTCTTACACTATTTTACAGCTCAGGTTACATACGTTACTCTCCAAATACTATTAAACGTTCAAGATAAGGTCTCCAACACGACCTGTTTGTACTTATTTGCATGCTGGCACAGGTCTATGTACTTCTTTTAGTCTGGCTCATTTGCAGAGGAAGTAACTCAAAACATTAATTACCATAAATCCTCTTTTCTTTTATAAAGACATCAAATACAGTTAACATAATACACATGAAAAGTTTGCAATATATGAGTAACAACTTAAAAGGTCAAAGAAAAACCATCAGGTAGAAGTTATAGAGCTGTTTCTTGCCAAGCTATAAACTCTTCGTATTTTATCCAAGCATTTAAAGAATTTTCCAATACAGCTTAATAATCCTCTATCAGATTTATTTTGCAAGAATTTTGCAGTATGCTAGCACTCTGGTAATGGCACCATTACCTTGTAACATCCAATTACATATAATACCCATCAACATCTTTGATAATTTTAGTAAATGACATGACTTCTGAAAAGTGCAAACCAAAAGTTATGATTTCCAAATTGGCAATATCATCCAAGTAAGCTATTTTTGCATCACAGATATGGACCCTTGAAAACAAATATGAACCCAAAGTGTTATGTATGTTACATTTTTTCATTATCCTATATAAATGATTTATGAATATATATAACTAATATAGTTTGTTTTTTTAATGTGAATGTGCTTACTTATTCATTTTGTATTAAAAAAATGTTAATGTACCTTTAGGAAACTGCAAATATTATGTTTCTATCTTTTATAAGGTTTGAGTTATTGAGTTTTGAACATGGTAACCCCATATTACACACAATGTGAACTATAATTTTGTGGCTCTTTTGTTAGGGTGCAATCAAGTTTTCTTTCACCCAGGGGTACTCGATTTCCTTCCCATTTATTTTCCACCCATTTTGTCCATATCTGGAAAGCCTCACTTGTTTTCATGGTAAAGACTTGATAGTTCAGTCTTTGTATGTAAATCTTAAGGACAGAAAAGCAGGGTGGAAGTAAGCTAATGTTCATGCCATTTGAAATAGTCAGTATATGTGTATGGCTTTAGTACTTTTTTCAGAAACATGTCATACTGCAGCTTATTCACAGTTACATAAATAGCACATGTCAGGGCTTTATGTCACTGATGAGTGCCTAGAGCAATTCTTTGTTTGTTTTCCTACCCTGCTTAGAATGTAGATGAACTAGTGGGGAGGGGTTCCCTGTCAGTTTGATAGGAGCAACCTTTCCGTGGCACTAACACATTGTCACATTGGTAGTGACACAATCTTTTAAACAGTGTATGACTGAAGATCTCTCCCCCTTATTCTGGCAAATGTTGTTGACATTCAGAAGGAGCACATTTTGTTGCAACAAAACACCCAGGTTATCCGCTGCGAGAATGTAAGACTTTATAGGCTGCTGCTTAAACATTGAAAATATGTATCAGTGACAAAACCAGCATGCCGTGCCTTGAGTGCCTGGTTGAATATTGGTTCCATCAGATCCTTGAAGGTGACAGGAAAAGATATTACGCTCTGTAGCTTTGCATTACCATCAAATTTATGTGCAGCACTACATGGCCAATCTAATATTGGTTTAATGTGTAATTGCAAGCCATGAGGAAGTTTGGACTTGTCAGTTTTGGTGGAAATTCTATCAGGAGTGTACAATGACCATGGTACAGGTCCAAGGAGGAATGGCAGTGTCATCCTAAGGTCAACATTATGTCCAATAGAAAGAAGGCCATGCTGATCAAAGACGCCCCTTTCAGTTCTCATCTGGCTGATTACGTTTTGTAAATTGGACAATTTCTTCTTGACATCGCAAGCCTCAACACTTTATTAGCTTGTAGCATTTTATGGGGACGTGAGAGTAAGATTTTCAACTAAAAGTAAGTCAATGAAGTCTGCAACAGCCTTCCTGCCAATGTCATCAGGCCCAATAAGATCCTTAGCTATGCCAGGCTTAGCAGCAACACTGAAATACAAACTACAGTTCATTGTTTTCAAAACCAGAACTAAAAGGATTGGTGAAGCCAGAAACTGCCTCTCTAGTACTTGTTCTACTTTGCACCCGAGCATATTGAATATTTCATTTCAGTGCATTGAAGAGTTGTTTCGATATATTGAGCTCTGATGTGATAAGTAATACACTATTCTATCTGTAGTATGAAGCGTAGTTCTTGCTGCTGGAGCCTATAATACCTCATTTGACTTGGCACGGGGTTTATTATTTGCTTGATAGTTAGGTCAAAAGCATTTCTCAAGCAACGAACCAATGATTTTGACACACTAAACCCAAAATGGGAAGTTCTTTGCATCTGCGATGTGTACCAGACAAATTTATGAATGTTATCAGTTACTCAGGTACATATTGTGCGTAGCTGTTGTGATTGTGTGCAATGAACATTGGGAAGAAATCATACGGATACAGCTGACATGCAATTTAAAGTTGTTTTCCTTGTAGCCCTAATCAGTGTCAACACCATCTGAATTATATCCATATGCCTTGCCCAGAACTGAGCTGTTTCACAGTGACTGTCTTTCAGAACTTCCGAGTTGAATGCATGGTATCTACTGTTTATGTGAGCATACAGCAAAGGTTAATAGATCACATTATCATAATAGTTTAAATCACCATAAATTAAAAAGGAACTTCAATTTATTTCAGCCTTATAAATTTTCTAAACTCTCTGACAGTCTTTATATATGTATAGTCAACAACGTCCATACAGATACTCAGAATAACTTATGTATCATTTGGTAATACACATAACAGTTAAAGCTCATGAGATTTATTAAATGAATACTTAAATAGGTAAAACTTGTTAAAAGAAGTACATAAACTTGTGCCCGCATGAAAATAAGTATAAACAGGGCTTGTTAGAGACATTAACTTGAATGTTAAATGCTATTTTGAGTGTAACATACGCACCATGGGTCTGAAAAATAGTGTGAGCGACCATAATAAATAACTTTAAATCATTTAAGTAGCAGCCTTATAGATTTACTATATTCTGTGACAGATGTTATACACGTAAAGTCAATAAATACCATACTGAAATTCGGAAATAACGCAGGAAACTCTAAGTAAGGTATACAACGGTAATAAGTCAAGTAGCTGTCAGACTAGCTTCAAACCCAGTCACAAAGAGCAAGGAGAGCTGCCGCTTTAGGTGACGCTATTGGTCTCTGCAAACCTCATTTCTCACTCAATAATTACGGACATCAAAATCGAAGGCAAATGAATCTGGAATTTAAGCCATTCTTAAACCATGCAATGTGCAAAAAACACTCAAATTGAATGCAAAACAAGATAGGGCGATTTCGCCACGCTGTGACGGCGTCTGTAATCTGAAATTTAAACCCTTGTTCAACCATGTAGTATGCAAAAAAATCTATCTAAAGGAATTGAATTAAAAATAAGATAGTTACAGATGTTTTTATACTAGAGAATTTTAAAACAGCTATGGAGGGCAGCCATTTGTTAGGCTGAGTGACCTCACAAAGTCCTAATTTAATATGCATGAACAGAAAATCTAGTTTCCTGTTGCTCATTTTACCTTTATTTGCAGTTTTATTGATTCTTCTCTTGAGAGTAGGGATATTTTGTCCTACTAGGGGATGTTTTGTACGGCCCCCATGCAAACACCTCTTATTTGATGCAACTTGAACAGGTCTTTTAGATATGATATGTCTGCACAATTTCCTAGGGGGTGAGACTGAACATGACCTTACTCAGTTTGCAGTCTTTAGACTATGCAATGAATCAACCGGTTGTGGTGAAATGGGGGATTGTTTGCCACATAAGCAGACACAATGATAGACATTGTATGTGAGTTTGACTTGAATTAAGATTGGTTTTGAATATATTTATTTAATAAGAATATTTATTAAATTGTCTCATTTGAATGTGAAACAATTATTTTATATTAGTATCTCTATATATTCTAGTATTATACACATTAAGAAATATGTGTTGAAAATATTATTATAACATCTGTAACACAAGTTCATGGGCTTGCTATCAACAATGACTACAATTCCTAGGATAAATACACCAGAGGCTAGAGATTCATACGTGTGTCGAATAGCATTTTTTCCTGAAATATCATCTCTTACATCAAGACAATTTCCTTTCTCATTTATTATGCCAGGTAACATATGTTACATCCTTTAATAAGTAATCTGATCCTGATGTCAAACTTTCAAATATGTGATTCTTTATTATTTTAGCAAGGCATTCAAAAATGTAAGATATCCACCAGTACAGTGTCAAGTATTTTCATATATTTTTTCTTCGATAATAGATATCAAAATTGGTTACGTAAATTTGGGGGTAGTGTTGTTTACCAGTTCATTTAAAGCAATGAATTAGAGATAGAAGAACGAGCTTTTTTCTATCAGTCAAATGAGTATATTATCATACTAAGATACAAACATTTTGAAAATGCAAAAATCGGCTGTAAACGTAAATGATGTCAGTCACAATTACAATTTTCAAAGGGAAATTTAATCTATGTAACGCACATAACCCCATT
This sequence comes from Loripinus fragilis, assembly GCA_964019695.1. NCBI lineage: Eukaryota > Metazoa > Mollusca > Bivalvia > Lucinida > Lucinidae > Loripinus > Loripinus fragilis. The sequence continues at coordinate 13,784,737 of OZ026530.1, forward strand.
GCAAGCTTTAATATTTCTTTCTTCTTAGTTCATTACAGTAACATATGTAACATGCTGTTACAGGCTAACGCCCCGGCGCACAGAGAGCAGCATCTCTTAAAAGACTCAGATTGAGATTCTCTTTTAGATAGGATATGTCTGCAAAATTCAATAGGGAGAGGGGCAGGACCTTTTTAGCTTGACGTCTATGGTGAACTTTGTTGACTGCTGTTAACCGCTGCAAACAGTTTGGGCCCATATCAGGCCCGACAAAAGGTTGGAACAACTGTTATGGGAATGACAATCACCCCTCACCCCCTACACACACAAGCGCGCGCGCGTGCGAGAGAGAGAGAAAGAGAGAGAGAGAGAGAGAGAGAGAGAGAGAGAGAGAGAGAGAGAGAGAGAGAATACAGTTGCACAATAGCCACAGTGCTGATTTGAGTTATGCATGGCTCAAACTACCGCTCAGCAAGCACAATAAGGTCCAGCACATGATATTTGGGTGTTTACCGCATCGCCGAATAGGTCCAGACTAGCCTGCGTACACCAGTATCACAGATTGTCTAACCGATTACACAAATGAAATATGGTAGCGTACACAAGTTCATACCAAAATTTCGATATTTATAACACCCTTACCAACTTTAGCACGAAATATCTCGTGATGTGCAAGGTCTACACTGATTTAGGTGGTATAAAATAGTTATACAATGTTTGTCCACCTGTTCGTAAGATAATCCACTTGGATTATCTCCACGTACAGGCGGACAACCCATAGTTTTACTACAATGTATTACCTAACCACTTTCATAGCTGACATGCATCAGTAAAAAGACATTGAGCGAATGCCATAATAGGTACCAATAATATTATCACATGGTATTTCCATATTAATTCTCCTGATTCTTAAATTTCCTTTAAATATTGGACCGAGTACTCATATGATACATTTATAAAAAAAAAAATCTGTCTGTCTGGCAGCAGCGATTTCCTCGATTTTTCGCTGAAGACAGACGTCTGGCAGCAGCGATTTCCTCGATTTTTCGCTGGTGACAGACGTCTGGCAGCAGCGATTTCCTCGACGTTTCGCTGCTGCCAGACGTCTGTCAATAGCGTCTTCCATAAAATTATTCTTACTACAACAAATGCAACGCCAAGACAAATGTATGAAAGCCGAAACTTAATGGCACCGTGAATCAAAAAGGAGAGAAAAATAGAAATCTATCAAAATAAAATCAAACCCAGCGTTCAGCCATTAATCTCTTATCGTTGGTTTTGAGATTGATTTCAAATGCTTATCATGTTTTCAAATTTATCCAAACTATTTTCATTGCCTTACAATCATTTTCGAGTTCTAAGCTGTCAGAAAGAAAGCGTTTTCCGACGTTTGGGTGGAAAATATTTTGTTGCTATTTTGAATCACGTGGAGTAACGTCATAGTTACGTGCAAAATTCCCCAGCAGTAGCTTAAATATTACGTTGTGTATTCCAGCCGTTGTTTGGCGCACCCATTCAAGCCACAACACAAAAAGAGTTTCACAATACGCCCAACAGAAGTTCGAATATGAGGACCTCAAACATGAACAAAAACACATTAAAGTTCTCTTCTTCAGAGAAAAAAGTGCTGAACCAGAAAAAAGATGCATACAGATTTATAAAAAAAACAGGATAAAACACAAAGGGGTAAACACACATTCTAATGCACTTATAATACGCTTGTAACGCGACGTCTGATTGGATAACGTCAAAAAATTTGCGACAGTATATCCTATGATATACTGTCGGAAATAGTTTGACGTCATCAATTACGTCACCTTTCGTTGGATGACGTGCGGCTTTATGCGGCTTGCAACGCTCCAATTTGAGATCAAACTGCAGAAGTGCATTAGAATGGGGATAACTATATTTAAAATTTTCTTTTAGGGAGGTATATCGTCGGATATATGTTCGGAAATCACGTTTTACGGCTCCGCTCGCGCGTCGCCTTAAAACTAAATTTCCGACCGTATATCCGATGATATACCTCCCCAAAAGAAAAATTTGAATACAGTTATCCCCTAATTGAACAAACAACAACCTTATCCTCTTTTTAGAATGGGCAACAGCTTCAGCCAATCGGTGGGATAAATGTATATTACTGACCAAATTGTTGCCCAAGATTCTGTTTTTGTTAATACATAATCATAAACATAAGAAGCCAGTTAAATACTTACACAACGGATTCCGAAACATCTCAACCTCTGTAAAAAGTGTTTTTGATCAAGAAATACCACAATCAAACACCACAGATCAACCCTCAGCACCTCGAGGAAGAGTCACAGAACATAAACAGTAACAAGACCAGAAGACAGTAAAAACAAAACAACCAACTCTCTCTTCCTCCTCAAGATGATGGCAAAACTAGAAAGGACACAAAGTAATGCACAACAAAACACAGACAAACAAAGAACCACAACAACCAATGGAAAGCACACAAAATAACATATCAACAACAACAGAACCACCGCCCAAGAACGGACAGCAGCCCAAGCCATCAGGAAGGCGGGGGGGGGGGGGAGGGGGTAAATGCATTTTACTTGAACCAATTCCTAGCCCTCGATTCTGTTGTTGCTAAAAAGCAAAATTGTTCAGCTCGCATAGAGGCCTCCTAACATACAATGTATCATCGCAGAGACACAATCGAATCAAATTAATACAATACGATGAAACAAAGAATTTATGACAACAGATTATTAAATAATCCCACACACAATCACATGAAGCAGCGTTGGCTACAGCAAAGGACTGTCGTGATAGCATTAATCGAAAAACGAACTTTATTATGTTCAGGGTAGAACAATGCGACTCCGACGAAGCGGTCGAAAGAAAAAAAAATATGACACAGGATTTGTAAAAGACTTTCTACATTGTATTGATGCCAGGGAGGTAAAAGTGGCTAGAGTCACGCGTAAAGAGGTGCGATCAAAAAATAAAGATAAAAAGATATGCCAATCAAAGTTACGTGACTTACTAAATATAACACTTCATGGCGAATCTCCATACATAATTCTGCTCAGTATAAAAAATGTGTAGGCATGGCATAGCAATTAATGAGTGATTAATTAATACGTAGTTTTGTCGGTATGCAATACACTATGGTATAGGTGAATATAAAGGCTGGTCTTACAGGCGGTTAAAATTGCAGAGTAATATGATATTTATAGCATGCGGCCCAGAATTACAATGCCACCTTAAAGTTAAGCAAGACTTAAGTTAAGCATTGATATTTCAACATGCTATATAAAATGCTAAATACATTGCTCTAAGGAGGCATTGTAATTCCGGGCCCAGATGTACAATACAGTGGTCTTTACAATTATCCAATATCACAGTATGTAAACTGAAGTACCCTAGACTACCCGTTCCTCCCAGCTCTCGCATTATAAACATGAATAACAGCACTCGTGCGTAACCAGTAGTCGGAAAATGCGTGTATTTAGGTACATGTACACGTTTCGATTTATATTGTTAGCAATACAGACTATACACATTCGAACAAGGTAAGAAAAGCCATTTTATCTATTTTATTCCGTTTTATTCCATGATTTTAACGGTTTCCTCCTTTGCATTTTGCTTTGTTAAAAACGACTTGCTCACAATCAGAGCCGTTCTGTGTCGAAAACGAGCTTAAATGCCAGTTTGCATGGTTTTAGTGCAATTGGCAATCACATGTATACATGATTACATGGTTGTAATTGTAACAGTTACTAAGATCTATGAAAAAAATGAATTTTAATAGGTGGGCCCTCGTAATTACAGCTGTACCAACAACTCTCACATCACGATTTCCGACAACTGGTTACGCACGAGTGCTGTAATCTATAATGTATAAGGCGAGAGCTAGGAGGAACGGGTACAGGATGTTTATTTCAGTTTACATACTGTGAATATGGCAGACACTTCTTGAAACATTATATAATGATTTGTGAAATATGTGGTCCTCTCTCTCTGTGTCTCTCTGTCTCTCTCTCTCTCTCTCTCTCACCATCACACATCTTACATGATAGAGCGAGGTCAGTCTCACAGTGACTCTGGCACACTGTGATGGTTATAGTATTTAAGCAACATGATCTTCTATATATAGCTGTGAAGACTGCATTTGATTAGAAACATGCAAATAATTAGAACTAGTGAAGTGATTCAAACTGAGCACCATTTCTGCGAAAAACCATAATTCACTGTTTCGATGAATTGACATGACAACTGAATGGAAACCGAAGAATGCGCAATACATTTTTAGCACTCGCAACTAACATTTAATTATTGAAGGTCTGTCCAGCTCGAAGACAATGTTCGAAATGAAGTGGGAAGAAATGTATTTGCATTCAATCAGAATTTATGATTAGCACGCTTATTTGTTGGCTAAGACTCAGCGCATGCGTAAACTAATAACACGTTTTGACTAAAGGATATAATCAACCAAAAAGGAATGGTAAAACCCCTCAATGTGGGTCACTCTTAGCGGTGTCCAAGGTGAGGTTAGCTACCGATTACTAAATGATCTTAACTAGCAAAATTGCACACTATTACACTTATGCTGGTTAAATCTTGAATGAATCCTTTCGGCAGAGAGAGAGAGAGAGAGAGAGAGAGAGAGAGAGAGAGAGAGAGAGAGCAAGAAAGACCTACAAAATTTGAAAACAACTGAGTCTTTCCGTGATATAAGTTATTCGAAAATGCAACAGGTATAATAAGGGACTTTTGCTAAAGGTCCAAATTCAAGCTACACCTTTGGTGCTTGCCGATATAAACATGCATTTCTCATTAGGTTAAGCATATCTACAAGTATACTTGATGGCTTGTTTCAACTGCTATTGAGAATTACATTTTGAAATATTTCTAAAGTATCAAAGAGTAAGCGAGTATGATCAGGAAAATTGATTAATACCACAATCACATACTCCAGACCAACATACGCACCGCGAGGAAGGACTAAGAACATTTACAGTAAGACAATAAAGGTAAAAGCAACCTGATCTCCTTTCCTCTTCCAGATGATTGCAAAACAAGAATGGACACAAAGTAATGCATACATAAACAAAGAAAAATATAGAACTCCACAAACAATGGGAAGTCGTACATTAAACTATAGATAAACAACAACAGATCAACCGCCTTAGAACTTTTGACAATGTTGTAAAGCAGGCCAATGCCAATCTAGGAACATCTTTTGAACAAATCTTGTAAGGCCAACATATGCAATACTACACGATTTTGCGAGAAAAGGAAACGTGCAAACTGAGTATAGATTTACAAAAAAGTGATGAATATCATTGGCGTAGCACCCATTACACAGGTTACGCATGTGCGTAATAAAAATAGTAACATTCAAGGGAGGTCACCCAATATGGTATAAGTGATTTTCCATACCACAAGGAACTGCTCTTAAAAAAGAATTTGCTCCCTCTGGGAGCAAATTCTTTCCTTTAAGAGAAGTTTCCATTTTTGAAAAGGGAAGCAAATGAAGAGAATAATTGCTTGTTCCAGTAGTCTTCCTTTGATGTGCGTAACTTTTTCAGCGTTCTGGCTAGGATACCGACATCTCGTACACTGGCTCATACATATAGGCAAAGAAATAATTGTATCATGTAGATATCAAGTCTTAAAGAAACCACGAAAGCTGAATAAAATGACACTACAGGAGTGGTGGTTATGTGTATGTTGATTACATTTTCTTTATTTCATTATTTTTCTTCACGGCTTAATCATGGTTCACTTAAACGTTGTTCATAGTGTTTATTATACTAAGCAAACATTACAAAGTATCAATAATCCAATTATTTAATATTTCTTTACAAGTTAAAGTTGCAAAGCATGTTCTTCGACCATATATGTAAATATATTGGAGTAAGTGACTAATTGTATCCTGTCTGTTTTACTTATGCCCAGGTCACACATTCACGGAGTGGACGCCGGATGAGCCACGGAGATCATTCGTGGCAATCCGTATTGGTCCGTAGCTTTCCGCATTGCATCCGTAACCATACGTAGTAATACTTAATCATACGTATATAGTGCATACGTATCGGACTACGGAAATTGGCATTTCCGGGGTCATCCGTGAGATTTAATCCGTAGTAGAACCGGCGAGGTGATCCGTGAATGTGTGACCTGGGCATAAAGTGTTCATAAGAATAATCTATAAAAACGGATCCTTCAGAAATACACAGGACCTACAATATAAGAAAACAGCAGACTCGGTTTTATTAAATCTGTTCATGATAACTAATGGAAAGTGCAACAAAGAGGGTATATTCCTAGAAATTAAAGTGGTAGACGAGTCTATAATTTAAAACATAAAAAGAAGCTAATAATTATCCTTTTCTCCATTGGCTACTTTTAGATGATGACATCATTTTCTATTTTAAGAAAATCTTGAAAAAAAATCAATATTTTTTTAAGTTTAAGAATTTTTAAATATTATGGAAAATAGAGCATTTGCTCCAATAGAGCAAATGCTCCATTTTCCATAATATTTTCAATATGTGATATTTCAAAAGCGTCAAAAGGAGTTATAAAGAGTAAGAGGTTAATCCTCACTCAAATGTGTGGCCTACCATTCTAATGTGGTGGTGAATAATTTGACGAAAATCTTAATATTATAATAATGATAAAAATTGCGTTACTCTGTGAAAGCTCTATTTCGATTTGTTGACTTTTCATTCTACACAGAATATTGCTCCATAACTTGGATTTTGAATAGAAAGAATAAAAGGCCCACTGTGGATATTTCTTGGAAAAAGACAGACCATTACACGATGGACGGCGGTAAGTGGTTTGATGCTTGGAATTAGTGTTTGGTATCGGACCTTAAATCACTTAGGAGATAACATGTGGTGATCCAGAAAGTTTTGTCGGAGGGGGTCCAATTTTTTTTTAGTTTGATGAGGGAAGGAGGAATCCCAATACTAATGTAAGCGTGCCATCAACGGCCCGCCAGCAAAACGCCATTCAAATGACGTTTCGCTGGCGGACCAAATATTGAATGCTAGATTGGTAGCTGTGTGAGTTTAAGGGAATCCGGGCCAGTATGGCTAAGGAACCCTTTACTTTTATAATTTTCCAGGGGGGGGGGGGGCTGCTCCCCCTCCCCCCTCAGATCCTCACATGGTAAACTTTTTAATTTGGTGAGGTAAATCGTCGGATAAACGGTCGAAAATTTCGTTTTACGGCGACATGCGAGCAAGGCCGTAAAACATGATTTTCGAACATCCGACGGTAAACCTCCCCAAATGAAAATTTTGAATATGGTTATCCCCATTCTAACGTACTGCTGCAGTGAATAAAGCCGCACGACATCCCCGATATGTGATGCAAACGATTTACCACAGGCATCACGGGACGGTTCTTTTAAGGACCTTTTGGCCCGCGGCCGCATACTTTTTTTAAAACTTAATAACTTTTCAACAAATAGGCACATCAACTCACTTCCTACCTTGCCCTTCTCCCCCCAAGAGTCAAAACCTGGCAAATGAAAAATAAAGCCCCTATGGCCCAAAACTAGGTACCAGTGGAATATTTGTTATGTCCCCATCAACACTTTTTCGATAGTGAAAATACACTGACCCCAACATAACTTATATGGAAAACGAAAGTTACCTGCACATCACCAGCCCTATCACTCACTTTCAGTCTGTAGATCAATATTACACAATATTCAAAATCAAGAGGCGACCCTTTGATAACCTATAAGATTTTTGGCAAAATCTCTCCGAAAAAAGGACACTTTTGGTGCTCATTATAAACAACTGACAGCTGCAGCCGATGCAATGTTCCCCACCGCAAGCAGGGCTGTATGATATAAAATTTTAGTTTCGTATTTCACTCAAACTTGTAGAAATACCCATCCTACAATGCTTTTTAGCCAAGATATCTTCATAAATCAACATTTTAATTTCAAAATATGCTATTTTGGACCCCTATACTAGAATATATTAAAATTCGTCCATCCCCAATTTCGAAACTATCCCCTGATGCCTTAATTTTTTGAAGTTCATTTTGAAGCTTGAAAAAAGTTACCCTACCAGGTAATATGGTCCATTTTAACTAGCAATCAATGAATTAAATTTGAAAAAAACTCATATTTGCTTTTTCATATGAAATTTAGAATATGTCTGAAAATCCGAAGCCGACCTGTTAGAAAGGGCTAAAATGTTGTAGAGCAGACATAGCTTAAGTAACTGATATTTAGTGTCCTTTGCAGCTCTGCAATGATTATCTTTAAGCTGTCAAAGGAAAACATTCATTGTGTCATCCTAAGCCTTATAAGTATGACACATGGACTACCAAACATGTAAAAAGGGCCCTTACAAAGCATGTGACCCCATTTTATGTAGAAAACAGAGGTAAATACAATTATCTCCCCTTTGCATCTGATCAGGGTCTAAACTGTTCTTTCTAATCTGTGTAGATCATCAAGCAATTGATGTTGTTGTTGTATGGGTTAACCTAAATGCCCAATTATAGAGATAATAGCAGCTAATTAATGCAAGAATACCAAGAATTTACCCTACTTGGATGCACACCAGATACTATCAGCAGTATTCTAACATTTCCAAATATTGTAAAGTCATATTCATCCAAAATCTCTCAAAGAGTGGGTGCATTGAAGCAAATTCATTTTTAAATAGTCAACATTTTGTGAATTTATATTGAATAAAAGAACTCGGCAATGGCTGCTTCAAAGAAAATTCCCCGGTGAAATAAGACGAAAAGAGCTTCTCAGCTTTAGCACGGACATTTCCCATTATATTGAAAGAGTTCGAACAAAGATGAAGATTCAAATTCTAAAAATGGACCCACGGTTAATATCAGGATTTCTTACTTTCATTCCGAATGACCCCTTTCTGTTTAGTGCTGGCTGCAGGGCTGGTAACACAGGTGTCAAAGTGATTCCCTATAGCTTCCGTCAGACAGTCAGTCAGTCAGTCAGACCTGGAATAAACAAGAAACATAAAGTAAAAGTTATTAGCAACTTAGAAGGATTTTGGCAGCAACAGCAACAACAACAACAACAACAACAGCAGCAGCAGCAGCAGTAGCAGCAGCAACAAAAATCAAACAGTAAATAAACCTGCTGTTCCTAGATCTGCATGTGCAAGAACAAATACAGTTTAACAAAGGGAACCTACTGTGATGACCGAAGCATTCCATGTTTACAATTCATTCCCTTATTATCAATAACAAACGGACCATACAAATAAGCTACATTGACACACTGCTCAGTTTGTATAAAAGAGGCCATTTCATGTTCTTCTGACACCACAATTGTGCATTTATTTGCCATGGACAAATGCAACAAGATGCACATTTCGAGAAAAGTGTTTAACCCGAAAATGAAACTGGAGTGCATCACAGCCATAGGAATCTGTCCGTCCCTACCCGATGAAACAAGTACATTGTGTACTTTTAAGCCTGCGGTACTTTCGAAATTGCCTTGCTATTCTAAAGTGTTTGTTTTCAGTCCAATTACCAAGTTTTCCATAAAATGCTCTAGCCAATGTGGTTGGCTGGTAGACCAAATGTATGAGCACTTAAAAGCATGCACTTCTTGTGCCATCATCATAGGCAAAGCCATGTCATATCAATTAAAGAACTAATTCAAAAGTGTCTCTGGGTGATGTTTATCCTAAATACAGATTATTTAGGAACTACTCCTTGCAAAACAAAGCATTTTCTGGCATTTTTACTGATCCTCTGAGAATTTAAAAACATATTAAGTGGCATAGTGCTCGAGAACAGTCTCAGATTAAGAATCTCAAAATAAGGACGGTGGCAACTTATTTCAGCTTTTTCAACAAATACTGTGTGCACTACATGAAAATGCATACTGCACTTGTAGTCGGATATAGATGATGCATCAAAAAGATAAAAAATATCTTTGAAAAAAGGAGAATGAAAATTTAGTCGATTCCTTAAGGCATCACGGGACGGTTCTTTTAAGGACCTTTTGGCCCACGGCCGCATACTTTTTTTAAAACTTAATAACTTTTCAACAAATAGGCACATCAACTCACTTCCTACCTTGCCCTTCTCCCCCCAAGAGTCAAAACCTGGCAAATGAAAAATAAAGCCCCTATGGCCCAAAACTAGGTACCAGTGGAATATTTGCTATGTCCCCATCAACACTTTTTCGATAGTGAAAATACACTGACCCCAACATAACTTATATGGAAAACGAAAGTTACCTGCACATCACCAGCCCTATCACTCACTTTCAGTCTGTAGATCAATATTACACAATATTCAAAATCAAGAGGCGACCCTTTGATAACCAATTAGATTTTTGGCAAAATCTCTCCGAAAAAAGGACACTTTTGGTGCTCATTATAAACAACTGACAGCTGCAGCCGATGAAATGTTCCCCACCGCAAGCAGGGCTGTATGATATGAAATTTTAGTTTCGTATTTCACTCAAACTTGTAGAAATACCCATCCTACAATGCTTTTTAGCCAAGATATCTTCATAAATCAACATTTTAATTTCAAAATATGCTATTTTGGACCCCTATACTAGAATATATTAAAATTCGTCCATCCCCAATTTCGAAACTATCCCCTGATGCCACAGTATATCTGTGGCAATTTGTTGACTTTATCCAATCAGACGTTGCGTTACAAAAGCATGTGCATTAGAATATCGATTATCCAAACGCTCTGGTTGAATAAAAAATACAGAAATGTCATGAAATAGAATATGGATACATCCGTTTGTGGTATAAAAAGAAACTAAAAATTATTCTTGCTTTTCGCGAGACAAAAAAGGACAAAGTTCCTACGTTGTACTGGTTACCTAAACTCCATAAAAACCCTATAAAGCAAGATTTATTGCTAATTCTAGTTCTTGTACGACAACAGAACTTTCTAAATTGTAAACCTCGTGTCTAACAGCAGTTAAAAAACATGTTATCAAGTATTGTGAAAAGGTATATGAGAGATCCGGTAAAACCCTATTTTTGGTCTATTAAAATTCAGGTGAAATTTTAGATAACTTAAAGCTAGAGATTTCAATTCGACCAGTTTGTCTACTTATGATTTTTCTACTCTTTACACTACTCTACCTCATAATTTGATTAAAGATAAACTTATTGATCTTTTTGAAAGAACCTTCCAGAGAGAAGGCTCTCCTTACCCTGCATGTAATGACAGAAATGCATTTTTTACTTCAGAAAAACCTAAAAAATATCATGCATGGTCATGTCAAAATGTATGTGATGCGCTGACCTTTTTGTTGGACAACATTTTTATTCGATTTGGCACCAAGCTGTATAGACAAGTAGTTGGGATTTCTATGGGCACTTATTGTGCTCCCCTGGTTGCAGATTTATTCCTGTTTTGTTATGAGAGGGACTTTATGATGTATCTTTCTGATGATAAGTAGGCTTATGTTATTGATGCGTTTAACACTACATCCAGATATTTGGACGATATTTTAAACATTAACAATGTTTGTTTTGACAATATGGTAAGTCAAATATACCCTTCAGAACTCCAACTGAATAAAGCCAATACCTCTGGTACAGAAGCCGCATTTTTAGACTTGCATTTGTCAATTTTTAATGATATTGTTTCTACCAAAATTTATGATTAACGTGACGACTTTGATTTTGAAATTGTCAATTTCTCATTTTTAGATGGGGATGTTTCTCGCTCTACATCCTATGGAGTCTATATCTCTCAACTCATTCGTTTTGCCAGAGCATCTATCTATGTTGCTGACTTCAACACTCGCAATAAATTGTTAACTCAGAAACTTCTTAAACAAGGCTATCGGTATCATAAACTTCGCAAAACCTTTTCTAAATTTTATAGACGATACTATGATTTGATTTCTAAATTCCAAGTTGGACTTAAATCTCTCTTGCGCCAATGACTTTCGGAGCCTGATATCTATGGTGACTTTGTGTATAAATTGAAGAAGATTGTTGGCTCTAATGCTTTGGCTGTTTATCGGGCCCACCAGGGTTTACCTGTTGGATTTCTTTTGCTCCGGTATTCAGTTTAATTACTGATGAGTCCTTATCTTTGCTTTATCTCTTTATTATATCTTGATTTATATATTTTAGGAGATGATGCAATGATTAGTTAGGGGTATTTCATGCAAACCAAATATCTATGTGTCTTGATCCACATCTGAATTAAGGATGAGTTTGGCGCCGTTAAACTGATTTAAGCCCTCCAGTAATATATTTTACTGGCCGTTCCAAGGCGATACTTCTTTTGTGGATCTTTTATGTTTTTTTCTGCCTTGTGTTTGCTATGTCTTTGTGCGCGTCTGTTTATACGTGCTTTGTGGTCACCTGCTGGGAAAGGGCTGACCTCTTGGCTCTCGTTTGTGGTGTCTAACTGTGAGTTTGTCACTTTCCCATTGGTATCCTGGGTCAGGTGTGGTACTTGATTGTATCGATTCCTGATCTTTGCACCCTTACTTACTTTTACGTGTACATCATTATTACGGTTTAGGTAAACCTGACAAAACGGGAAAACTTTCTGATCCCGTAATTATACCACAAATATAGATGTCTCTATGCTATTGCAAGACTTTCGCCGATATTTGATTCTCTTCCTGGGGTGGAATGTGATGTTGAGCAAAATCAAAAAAGGAATCCATTTTTTGGTTTAAACATATTTATTCATACTTACATTTACATACAATTATATAAACATACAAGTATGTATTTTACAATAAATGTATAATCTTGATGTGATTCAGAAAAAGTCCAGCGACTTATACGAATCTGTTTCCCTTTAGAGTTTGAAGGTGTTTCTGGTGAAAATCAATAAAACATGATTTGCATTCAACCAATCTGTTCTGAGATGATAGTATAGACTCTTAAACGTATAGCATTCATTAGCCATGGTCTAACCATTTATCATACGCACACTATGCAAAGCGATAAAAGTTCCAGCGGCCATTCGCGAAAAGGCATGTGCGGTAAACAAGTCAAAAATGAGTTAATTTTATCTACTTTATGCTGTACTGTAGAACGTATTGAAAGAGACGTCGATTAAATACTGTTCAGCATTATTGAAAGAACCACTTTCACGGTGGTTCTTTCAATAATGCTGAACAGTTTTCAATCGACGTCTCTTTCTACAGTACAGCAAAAAGTAGATAAAATTAACTCTTTTTTGACTTGTATACCACGCGTGCCCTTTCGCGAATGGCCGCTGGATTTTTATCATGTCGCTGGATTTTTATCGCCTTGCATAGTGTGATACGGTACACTCCTGTTGGTTGATTAGTTGTTGTTAAGGGGTAAAATGTTATGATTTAAGAAAGAAAATCTCAAAATGTTTATCTTTCCTTGAAAAATCGATTGCAAAAATTTACCCGTTTAGGTCGAGACCTCCTAGGGATTCGAACATCTTATCAAATCCTTTAAGTGACAAAGAGCAGGTCCTGTTGGTGGGAACCTCGTCTACGCCCAAGATTTAGAAAAGCCATGTCAGGATCATTTATGTCCCGGGTTAGGAGAAAAAGAAATCATTCCCATGACCCCAAAACTCACTGGAGTAAGTGTCATGTTTTTTCATCTTTGATTTGGGGATTCAGAGCGTAAAATCAGTGACCGAAATGTGTATAGAGCAAATTGTCATTTTGTTCATTTAATAGGCGTTCAAAATAAATTGATGTAATAAAACGCCCAAATAAATAGTTCTTTGTATTTTGAGAAATAAGATAATCATCATATTGAACAATGTTCCACAAGAAAAATGACACTTACCGCAATTTTGTTTGTTTGATTCTTTACGTCCATGTCAACACTTTTTCAGTTATGTCGGAACAAGTCTTCCTGTGTTGAACCAGTACTAAGCAAGGATAAATGTGTTTTGCTCAAGGACACACCACAGTGACGCCGGTAAGGCTCGAACTCTTGACCCCTCGGTCTCGAGTCAAGCACTCTTCCACTGAGCCACTGTGGTCCCTTACCTTTACCACAATGCCGTTACATGTAAGCATAGCGTTCTGTTTGTGGGACATATGCAAACAGCGCAGACCCAGCTCTTACGCCACAGAACGCGGCGTCTGATCAGGGTCTCCACTGTATGCTTACAGAATGATCTATTAGAATTTGCATAAAAATGAAATATACCACCCAACACCCCTAAAATAGACTCTTCCTACCGACAGAGAAAGGAAAGTTCATCCGGCTTAAATGGGTTACGCAAAGTTTTAGACACGTTATCGCGTACACTATCAACGAACACTTGAACGAGTACTCTGCAAACAGTGAAGACCCAGATTAAATGCAGCATGATGCTGCATTTCATCAGAGTTTACACTGTTTGTTAAGGTTTAAAAAAGATCTGCAGACAAACTAAAACAATATTATTTTTGAATCAGTGAAGTATTACTCATCAATTCACTGCTGGAGCTGATCTATTTTTGAAGCAACGTTACGTAATGACGTCGATTACATGTACCATTACAACGTTGCGTTAAAGATTCACGCCAAAAATGCGATTTTAAGTAGTTTTAATGTCATGTGCTAAATAGAATCATTATAGCATTTATTTAACACTATGGCAAAACTTTAATGCCAAAAAAACGACACGATTTTAAAAAAACTGTAGAATCTAACATCCATGCTCCTGGATTTTTAAATTTATAAACTGGTTGCGAAAAAGCGCTAAAATGCTCGTCAAGCCTCGCATTTTACCGCTTTTCCTCAACTCGTTTAATAAATTCAATAAAACATGAACACGTATCTCTATTTATTGCATTTGTTGCACACGCGAATATTAAAAGGTAAAGATAAACCAAAAACTTTGAAGCGTGACTATATTTACAATATTGATATGTTGTTCTAGAAAAAGGAGTTTCAGGCGTTTATTTACATTTACTATAAAAACTTTGACATACACGTATGTTCCAGTCGGACTGGCTCATTTTACGCATTCTGCATCAATCATTTGAAATGGAAAGACTCAAAGGTCATTGGTCAGAGGTCGTGGTACATTTGCATATATTCGATCCAAATGATCCATTAAGCTGGGCCTGCATTATTACTTTTAATAATAATAATAATAATAATAATAATAATAATAATAATAATAATAATAATAATAATAATAATAATAATAATTTCTAGAGGGTGGCAAGTGTAGCAAAATAATCTCCCGCGAAGCCCTCTCTTACTACAGACATACATGTATACAATGAATTTAATTTGCAAAAAACAGGTAGCAGAATTCCTGCAAACAATCGGTCTAAAATCAACTAATAAACCTGATTTTATTTTGAATACTCAACATCCGTCATATACATGTATAGGCCTATGGGGGCTCGCTGAGTCAATATAGATCCTCATACGTCAAAGAATTAATGTCCCGTAATATACGGATACTTTTTCGCCACATACGCAAATACATGTATATCAGATGGTATAGATAAAAACTGTCAGGCGCTTACATTGTAGACAGGCGAAGCCTGGAATCACTGACTTCAACATTGTGAAAATATTCAGTTTTTGTATGTGTACATATTACTAGAAATAGTACAATAACATAAGGCCTCGTGGAAGACTGACCGTAGTGTGTACGACCCCTGGTGAACGTAGATTAATAGAAGTAATGTGTGGAAACGTGGGTCATTGAGCTATAAAGAAAATACAGGTGGGCCACCATACAGGTAAATGTACTGATCTACCAAAAGCTTTGAAGCGTGACTCTATTTACAATTTCGATGTGTTGTTATAGAAAAAAAGGGTTTCAGGCATTTATTTCCATTTATTATAAAAGCTTTGACATACACATATGTTCCATCCAGACTGCCTTATTTGACACGTTCTGCATCAATCGTTTGAAATAGAAAGACCAAAAGGTCATTGGTCAGAGGTCGTGGTACATCTATAACAGGTACTTTGGTTGTTTTTTTTTTACAAAAAGTTCATACTAGCAATTACATCAAGATAAGAAACACGAACTTAAATGTACATGAGCCAGTGTCAAACGCTGAGAATGAGAGTTGTTTTCATACTGTCTTGTCTGTTTATTGCAGCCTTGTGGTCACCTGCTGGGAAAGGGTTAACCTCTTGGCTATCTTCTTGTGTTTTGTCACTTTCCCATGTGGTGTACTTGGTCACGTGTGGTACTTGAGTGTATCGATTCCTGATATTTGCTTTCTTCCTTACTTTGCCTGTGAATTGTATCAGAAATACATCGATGGGGAAATCACTTGTAGAAAGACCCTACGCTGCACAATGCGAATAAATATAACAAGTATGCAAAATTTGATCCAAATATACCACGTGGCTCAAGGGTTATGAACATTTTCTCTAACTGGTCACGACCTGCTGGACTGATGCTTAGCAAAGCCTCGTTCACAAAAAACAACAACTAAACAAAAAACAACAACATGCCAATGGTTAGACAATGATGACATGCAAACGTATGCAAAATTGGATCAAAATGTCCCATTTGGTTCAAAAGGTATGAGCATTTTCATTAACTGCTAAAGGATGGACGGACTGACGGACTCACAAGACGGACGGACAGAAGAACGTAGACAGTTATTATACATGTACAGTCAGTGTCCATATATATATATATATATAAAATAAAATTATTATATATATACCGACACAAGGATATATATATATATATATATATATATATATATATATATATATATATATATATATATATATATATATATATATATATATATATATATATATATATATATATATATATATATATATATATATATATATAAGAAAAAAAACACAAATGCACATGGATTATTCTTTTACTATTTTTATTATTGCCAACCGGTTTCCTATCTCTAGGGCAATAATGGCGTCAAAATATGTCATTTTAAATAGACCGATTTTGACGCCAATATTGCCCTGAATATAGGAAACCGGTTGGCAATAAAAAAATGTGACGCGTTCTGCGATTTTGGGGCTTGTGGAGGTACGACGTCATCAGCAGAAAACGCGACTTTAAATGACGTCAAAAATTTTAATGGCGACGCACGTTATTTAACAAGCGCACACCTGCTACGTTCAGCAATGAGCAAACGTTTCTACCATTACGCAATCAGTTTGCGTATTGACACGCACTTCAAATCGCTTTTTATTATTGATTTATCCTATTGTCGAGCCAGCCAAGAGTGACGGTGACGTATTATTGTGTTTACAATTGCTAAGTAAAATAACAACTTGTACATTCTACTTGATCTAGCGACAATTGATAGATCACTTGTGTATTAATCTATCCGCAGGATAGGATTAATACACCCGTGACCTATTGATTATAGTTCCCTGATAATGGTGTAAACAAAACATGACGCAACTGTCACTCTTGGCTGGCATGGCAGTAGTGACAGTCATAGTTACAAATACGCGCTTTGTTTATAAGACAATTTATCTAGGATTAATTGTGATGTTCTTAGTTAAGGAATGCACCGCACCTACGATTCTGAGACGCCTATTTTTTTTTTATTTTTTTGTGTGTGAGAATCAAGACTCGAAATTCGGCTAAAATAATGAGTTACAATGTACCAGGCATGATATGAGCCAGTTTGATACCTATTGCAACTGCTTGCAGCTAAGGTTCAGGTAAAGACTGTGCGAATGCATATTCTCGTCAGAACCTTAGTTGCTCGCAAAGGAACACTACGGTAAGGCAAGTCCAGAGATTAGACCAGCAGCATCACTAGATACATGTAGCTACTGTGAGCATACTGGTTTACTCTACATGTAAAAGCTTCATGCGTCAAACAAAGTTAAAATTTCAGTAATCGAAGAGCAATGTGTTGATCCAGAACAGATTGTGAAAAATGCACAGATTGATATGAATTTCAGCACCAATCATTAATGTGTCAGGTTGCATTAAAATGATTATTACTACAAAATGGATAGATTGTGTGTGTGTGTGTGTGTGTGTGTGTGTGTGTGTGTGTGTGTGTGTGTGTGTGACATTTGACATCTGTATTCACCGTACATTATTATTAGCAAACTGGTTACGTCACCGTTACAATCAATCTTTTTCTGGACTTTTTGCCAAAATTATTGTCGCAAAACAACAGAAGCTACAATTATGAAAATAGTACCAAATGAAAGCAAATTGATTTACACAATAAACATTTTAATCGTAGCCTCCTGGTGTATGTCGTTATTGTACCCTTTAGTGGTCATTTAAATCCAAATTCACATTAAAATGTCCGTTTTAGTGACTTTAACGTAACATGTAGCGTCAATGGGAACCCTGATATTTTAAAATTAATGTCCACTTTAAACTCGTACTGCTTGAGAAGCAAAAGTATATTGTGTATTGCTATTTTCTCTTTGATTTTCATCTTAGTTAAGTTATGTAAAATCGCAACCACTACCTTTCGTCATGGTGATTTTTAAAAAAAATCTCGATCCCTCGGCGTTACAATATGGCGATTAATTATGCCCCCTCCCATGCACTATATGCATAAATTTGTCCGGTTTCGCAGATGCGCAAATTTAAATATATTTCTGCTGTTTTCATTGGAGAAACAAATAGTTAAGACTCAGATAAGAATGCACATGTACACAGTATGTTCACTGTTTGATTGTCGGATCGCATGTTATTAATAAAGGTAGCGCAAAAGGTTGTTCAAAATCGACTGCGCAGATGCACAGAATAAATGATTGTTGATGCTTTCACTGTACATGTAGAATTATAATTATTTGGACCAACCGAAGATTCATATTATCATAATTTAAAAATGCATATTCAGACACATGTACCTAGTGGGGTTAGAGGTCATGTACCTAGTGGGGTTCGAGCCTCACCGGCGTCACTGTGTTGTGGTCCTTGAGCAAGACATATTTATCCTAGCTTAGCACTGGTTCAACCCATGAAGACCCGTCCCTGTTTAACTGAAAGATTGTTGACGGGACGTAAAGAATCAAATAAAAATAAATCGTCTGAGCAGTCGCTGCTCACCGATGCAAGAAATGTCAAAAGTCTGTGTACTAGCCCATTATCCACGAAGAGAAACTGTCAAACAGCAGAGACTCAGACCAAACTGTGCCCAAATAAAGCATTTTTTTCTTAGACCTTGATTTTCTTCAGGCATTTCTCAAGCTTAAACGTAGAATCATTTTTATAGTCTTGCCTTTTTTTCACGAGCTTACTTGTCCTTCAGTTATATTTGCCATGGACATCGTACGATTTTTTTTGGCTACGATTTTTGGTACGATTTTCCAGGGCTCTTAGCTACGACGTAGGTGTTTATATTCTTTATGATCAGCCTGGATTTCTTTTGGCGACAGAACGGGGCAGTCCTTACAGAGACTTTGCAGAGATTGTACGAAAACCGCACAGTCATAGTATAGTGCAATCTTCACGATATCCGTTCATAAATCGCACGATGCCCCTGCGATATCAATGCGGGCTCCCTAAGATTATCTCAAGAGCCTACGATCATATTATTATCTAAAGTCTTGTGGTGTCCTCACGATCAGCGTGCGGTGCCCGTACGCGGATCATGCGATCAACCTGCGATGTATCTAGGGGCTACGGGCTTTCAATTTTTTTTTCAAAATTTGTCAGAGTGCGGAGTTAACAAAATCGTAGAGGCTACGATGCCCGTGAATCCATACGATGATGACTGGGTCTCCCTGCGATAGCCGTATGGAAAGGATGATTTGAACATCGTACAGGCATCGAAAAAAAAATCGATATGCAATAGTAACTGAGGCATTATAAGTGACAACCATTTTCCTCCGGTAAAAATCGTATTTCAATGTGAACGGGGTAGAAGACGGCGATCTAACGTAATTTGTTCTGATGTCCAATAATCAAAGGAGCATCATGGCAATTCAAAGTAATGGCGTCCGCCTAGAATTTGCTATATTATCTAAAGTGCATCAGAATTTGCATTAAAATGATGTGTTTTATTCATTCAATGAACTATACAATGCAAAACGGTATTAAATACACTGTTGTTGACATGTGAGTAGCCATGCAGTGTCCAAAAACATACTTTGTTCGAGTACTAGTACTGTCCGAAATATATGTTGACAGCTTTTCAAATTATCATGTGACCAAAGAAATAAAAGGTATTGTACATGTAAAATACTTCAAAGATTACAACAAAATGATTCAACACTTAATAGTTTGTTAGATAAGTACACTGTATGTTCTTGAGCATTGAAGTATTTGTGACTGCATATGTAGTAAAGTCTGCCAAATATTTCGTAAAAGGCTACATCATTAAAACGCTCATAACTTTGTGATATTTTACTCAACATGTCTAATATTTTACCTGTGTACTTCAAACATATCAGACATTCAAAAAATGTAAAAACCCAAATTTCGACCAGGACCTCCATAAGACCCAAAATGCCATGACCTGTCACAAATATCAAAAGACTATGTTATTAATTTTTTCTTATAATCTACTTGTTCCAAAGTTACATGCCTTCAACTTGTAGTGTCAAATCTATTTACACAATGTTTTCATTGAAACGCATGCAAAATATGCCTAGAGTGTTTTTGAAAAATTAGAAAATGAAATTTAAACATATAACATTTCTTGGCATTTTGTTAAAACAGCATCCGATAAAGTTTCGTTGATGGTATTATCTGTCTTATTTGACTTAAACAATTAAATTGATACATGTACCAACGTTCATTTCCATAGCAGCCATTTTCTAAAAGCAGGTAGTGGATTTTTCGTGGTGTTCCAAAATCGCTAAGCAACCATGATTACTTGTCGTAATGCATGTCAAAGTAATTGTTTTTTTTTTTTTCCACACAATGGTTCTATCTGCTTGAATTTGTATAGCGGTACCATACATGATAAGTTAACATCACAAGGGTCGTTGGCATTGTAAAGTTTGTTTATTTTTTTGTCCGATTTTTTTGCTTTGATGAAGTATATATGACCACTGACTGTGGTTCCCACCTGGGGGTCATGCAATGTGGTCACCCTCTATGAATAACGACTTTACTACTGTTGTGCCAACCAAGAGTGACAGTGACGTAATAATTTGTTTGCGATCGCTAAGTAGAACTCTAAAGTGTACAATTCACTTTAGCTAAAGCGAATCGATAGATCACTTGTGTATTAATCCTATCCTGAGGATAGGATTAATACACAAGTGATCTATCGATTGTAAGTCCATGATGTCTATGTAAACAAAACATGAAGTCACTATCACTCTTGGCTGGCAGGACAGTAACTGACTTAATCAACCTTTCTAATTATATATGCCTCCGCGCGAGACTACCTGTCTTAGGGGTTTGCGAACAACAAAGGCGCAGACCAGTCTAATCAGTGCCTTTGTTATGCGCCTATTGTGAATTATCCTATCTAAGCATGCTACAGGTGAAATTTCCTTTTTTTTCTAGCTAGTCTCTGAAGCTGAGGAGACTGGTTTGAGTCTAGCTTTTGGGAGAACCCCGAAGACAGGTATTGCTGCGTTTAGGCCAATTTATAATATTTGTTATCATTCAAGATTATCCCGTGTGTTTAGCAAGCAAATTCCTTAAGCAAACAGATAATGCTTTTCCAAAGAAATTTGTAAAAGTAAAATCCGCTTACTGAAAGCAGGTGTTTATTATGTACGTAGAGGAGATGATCTACTGTCGTGCCAACCAATAGTGACAGTTGCGTAATACTTTGTTTACAATAGCTAAGTAAAACACTAACGTGTACATTTCACTTGAGCATACGCGAATCGATATATCACTTGTGTATTAATCCTATCCTGTGGATAGGATTAATACACAAGAGATATAACGATTCTTAGTCCCTGATAACTTTGTAAACAAAACATGACGTCACTGTCACTCATGGCTGGCATAACAGTAATATGATTGCTCGTGTTTTATTGAATTTATTTAACAAGTTGAGGAAAGTGATCAAATGCGAGACTTTCACGCGTCGCCGGAAACCTAAATTTATGACTGTATATACGACGATATACCTCTCCGAATGAAAATTTTAAATACAATTATCCCCTAAGTAGCTCAGTTGGTTGAGACCAAGAAGTTATATTTTCGACTTTTCATATGATTTCGTGTCTGGGAGTGAAATAACGCCATGCAATAAAATCGATAAACCACTAGTGGTTTACAGATTATCGGGAAATAAAACGTTATGACCTCCACAGCAACGTTGCGTACATAATGACAAAATTATAACGTTTTACGCCAGAAATGGGATTTCACAGAAATCTTAATGTCATATGATAAGTAGAATCTAACAATCGTGCTCTTGTACATGTATTATTGAATTCATTAAACTCGTTGCAAAAAGCCTCGTATTTATAACTTTTCCCCGACTATTCTAATAAATTCAATAAAACATGAGCACTCATGTAAGATCCTCTATTTCCGTGGAGGCGCGCTGAAAGGTAATGTATCTTCAATTCTGCGTAAGGCGGGCTTCTCTGCTTGAGTTAAAAGAAGTACCGGTTTCGAACCGCATCGTGTTGCGTCCCAGAGCACGACACTTTATTTTCATCGATACATATTGATTCAACCTAGGACGAGAGAAATTGTTTTAACTACTGTCATGCCAACCAAGAGTGACAGTGACGTGATACTTTGTTTACAATTGCTAAGTAAAACACTTACGTGTAGACTCACTTGTGTATTAATCATATCCTGTGGATAGGATTAATACACAAGTGATCTATCGATTATAAGTCCCTGATAACTTTGTAAACAAAACATGAAGTCACTGTCAATCTTGGCTGGCAGGACAGTAGGACAAAAATCATCAACTCTAACAAGCTTAGCATTGGTCAAACAAGGAAAAAGTCCCGGCCTGCTTGAAAAAAACGCATCTACTCAAAATTGTGGGTACTTAAAAGGAGACGATTCTTTTGAGCACCAAAACAAATGTTAACACTGGTATTTAAGGAAATATTCATAATTTTACGCTCTATAGCAGGGTAATGGGTATCCGCTTAAAATTTACTATAAATATATAAAAGATTTTATATCAAAATGTCATTCTGAATGGAGGTTGCTCATAAACTGTGACATATAGTTTGAAGGTAAGTGATCTTTTAATTTGATTTTAAATGGTAGACGTTTGAGAGAATACGGGTGTACTTCGGCATTTTAACTTTTTTGATCTAAGTTTAAGTTGATGCTTTTAAAAGTGCATAACATTAGAAAAGTGGCGCACAGATCCACCCATACCACTTGCAATTTTTATTTTTAGAGAGAGAGAGAGAGCTATTGGCTATTCTCTAACTTTCTTCTTGCTTTCATGTAGATTTTATTGTTCTGTGGGTCTTCATTGCGGCGTAGTGGGTTGATCTGCAGTGTGTGGAGGCGGGATTTCCTGGTCATACTCACATTTTTGGCGGGAAACGCCTTCCGCAGTTAGAATCCCAACATCAATTTTCAGCTTTACCAAGTACAGGTATCAATATTAGCACCAACTCTGTAAGTTGTTCTTATTCTGATAAACATGTAACAGTTATACAATGGTTTGGCCGCCTGTACGTGGAGATAGTCCATGAGCTTTAGCGAGTGGATTATCTCACGTACAGGCGGACACAACGTGGTATACCTATTTCATACCACCTACATCGGTGTATACCTTGCACATTAGGAGATAGTTTATGATAAAGTTGGTAAGGGTGGTATAAATATACTTAAACGCAAAAGAAACGAATAAATTACTAAAATGGTATTTTCCTTCTTTTTATCCAAAAAAGTCACTCAGCGATGAGTACCGTTATTCGACTTACATAGTTACAACATCAAACTCAGACCGCTGTGGCGTCCAAGCTGCAGCGAGAACTCTAAGGCAACTCCATTTTTAAAGTCACAGAGTTCCAAAATTTTACCCGTTTTGCGAAAAAAAAGTTTTAACCAATATCTGTTTTTGAAAGCAAAAGAGTAGACTGAATCAAATCATACAATTTTACACATATGATAAATTTACTCTATTTCAATATTTCGGCCAAAGGCCTTTTTCAAGAAAAAACATGCACTTTAGTATCAACTACATAGTCTCTGTTCCACCATGTTTTTTCTTGAAAAAGGCCTTTGGCCGAAATATTGAAATAGAGTAAATTTATCATATGTGTTTAACATTGTTCCCTATGGAATATAAATGAATATTATTTAAATCATACAATTTTATGTTTCTGTCAACGTTCATTCTTCTACGTGACGTTTTTAATGTTTTGGCGTAATTGGTAGTTTTTATCCAAAAGAATATTGATATTCGAAATCTTTTAATGGCACCATATACATGATATAGCCACCGACTCATTGCATTGAAGACATGAGTATCGCGACACGAACGAACACGTCGCACTTGTAATGACTATTTGAAAAAAGTAGGTCGACGTCAACAAAGAAACGCAGTGACTCAGCAACTGGAAGCGTTGATAAACGCATTTACGGCAAATTTACGAGAAATTATCCTCATGTGGTCCATGTGGAAGAAAAAGTTGATTTAAAACAGTTGCATTTTTATTGCGTTTAAGTATATATAAGTCATTTAGATTGAAATTTTTCAATGTCATCCTTAATACCTGGGTTATATTGAGACTGTCAGTTATTTTAATTTGTCTATTTTGTTTACCAGGTTTGTTGACAAATATGCATGTATATATTTTAACTGCCGTCACTATTTTTCCTTCTTAGTAATTTACCGCAAGTTTGAGGTGTAGCGTTTCTTTTGCCCGTCAGTATAGATGTGATAGGTAGGCAGGTATACTGAGGGACTTTAGAAACGCACCATTTTACATTATCTGTCTCTTCCACATGATTGATTTGAGGATGTTTTTTTTATCATTTTTTCACCTCTTGCAAAATGGACCATGATTTGCCAGGGTTTCGATTTTCTCATGCTGTTCATTCGGACTTAATATCGACGTAAGTGTTTTTCAACAATTGTCGTCTGACAAATGTGAATTTGATTCAATTTGAAAACAAACACTGTGAGGTGGTAGCCAGATGTCTTAACAAACGGAAAAACACAAAAGGTTTCAACATAATCGTTTTATTACACTCTCACTCGCAGCGTTTCTTTGCTAACGTCAGTCTTAAATTTTCAAACAGAAATAACAGACGAGTGACGTCCGCGCATGTCGTGATACTTTTGTCTCTTATGCAACCGATTGAGGAGTATCTGTTGGCGATAAAAATATCTTGATTATTCCTGATCCTTAGGATATAAACGGCCAATTGCGACAAAAATCAATGACGTCACGTAGACACAATGAACGTTGCCAGAGGCCTTAAACTTCATGATTTGCTTTTGTCTTTCCGTTGTCTTTCAAGGACAAACATGGGTTCGAAAACTATTTTTCGTTATTATGGAAGGTATTGGTACTCTGTGACTTTTTGAATTTGAGTTGTCTTAGAATTATCGCGACGTCACAGCAACCATAAGCCACAGCGTTTCGATTTTCTTATTGAATGCAAGCTTAACGACGGAAAATGTCAATTTTATTTTTCACATAATGAATATTTCAATTTTCGACATAAATTAGCATTTAAGCAGGTGGTGCGTGTTTAAAGTCCTTCAGTATATATTGTAGTGTAGGTGGCGCGTCGCTATTTGGGACTGGAACGTTTCTTATTTCGTAATTCATTATTGTTTGTACATCAATATAGTTATCTCGTTTAGCACAATAACTGCATCTTTAAGATTTAATCTTGATATGTTTGCCCAATTTTCACAGGTTTCACTCCAAAATCTGACATCGCTTGTTTCATCTCGGCTCATCGAACATGACAACAAACAACTCCTCGTACATTTGACTCCAAATTTGCATCTAGAAGTCATAGGTCAAGTAAAGCATACTGATTATGCATAGAATGCATTTGATTTTATCATCATGTCATGCGCGGATCCATAAAAGTTTGTCAGAGGTGGTTCAAATTTAGTAGTCACATCATAAATTATGGTTAAGAAATAAATAAAAAATAAGAGAGAGAGAGAGAGAGAGAGAGAGAGAGAGAGAGAGAGAGAGAGAGAGAGAGAGAGATATAAAGAAAGAGACGTTTGTTTGTTTGTTTGTTTGTTTGTTTGATTTGAGCCAGTGCATGAGAATTCCAACAATGTGCTATGTGCGACCAGCAAAGCCTCAGGTCAGCCTGCGCATGCAGGCTGATCAGAGCATTTGCTAGTCGCTTGAGTATTCTATGATTGTTAAGCTACTGACTGAACATCATTTGGAGTGTTTAAGCTTAAAAAGAGGCTGCAGAGGCTCGTCCGAGTCTACACATGTCAAAATGCCACATTGTTGGAAATCTCATGCACTGGCTCATTTGATTGTTTCCTAGTGTTATTTGCCTCTTCTTTGTGTTGTCGTGGGTTGGTCTGTAGGCTGTGAATCTGGTATTTCCTGTTCATAATCCCTTGCATTTTGACCCAATTGAAGGGGATATATCTTTCAAAAGCTCCTGCTTGCATGAAATAGTATCAAGGAGACGGATACGTTTGGCCACATTGTTGTATGAACAATTTATACATCTCACATAGATCACGTTACGCCCCAACATACAGCTTTTTAGCAATCCACAGCATGTTTATCAGTCTTTCTAGAGTCACATCCTGGTTTGCTACCGTTTGCAATATTGTGACACGCTGGGTGAACTTTAGAAAAAAACAGTTGCATGAACATGAACTACAATTATCCGACTACAATATATAGAGGTATTGTCGCCCAAAATGTACAAATTTCTGGTAGAAAAAAATATATTTACAATTTTTGCTTGTGAACTTTCAAGGTCAAAATGAAAAATTGTAAATAATACCAGAAATACAGAACTGGGTCATAATACTTCTAAATATTGTAGTCAGATCATTGTAGTTTATGTTCATGCAAATGGTTTTCTCTAAAGTTCATTCAGCGTGTCACAACATTGTTAACGGTATCAAACCAAGAAGGAACTCTAAATAGGCTGATAACCATGCTGCCGATTGCTCAAAAGCTGTATGTTGGGGCGTAAAGTGATCTATGTGAGATGTATAAAATGTTCATACAACAATGTGGCCAAAGGTATCCGTCTCCTTGATAAAAAAGCGTTTTTCGTTTATACAGGAAAAATTTCATGCAAATAAGAGCTTTTGAAAAATATGTCTCCTTAAGTTCCCATCGGGAAAGAAAGTGCATCGAGCGGAAAAGCTCAGCTCACCAGGAGCCAACCTGTTGACTTTGGAGACAGCCAAAACGAGAATTCCGTGCGGTGAAAACATTTCAAATCATAGATATGCGCGCAAGGATCATGACAAGAACTTTTAATTGAGCCAGTGCATGAGATTTCCAACAGAGTGGCATTTTGAAATGTGTAGACTCAGACGAGCCAGTGTAGCCTCCTTTTAAGCTTAGAAACTCCAAATGGTGTTCAGTCAGTAGCTTAACAATCATAGAATACTCAAGCGACTAGCAAAGGATATGATCAGACTGCGCGTATGCGCAGGCTGATCTGATGCTTTACTGGTCGCACATACCACATTGTTGGAAATCTCATGCACTGGCTCAATTTTGAGTGTGCGCATTTGATCAGGGCTCATCAGCGCATATTAGTACCCATTTTTTGAAATTGACTTGTTTACCGAAGTAGATCGAAATGCCGATATAATCTACTGAAGTGTACAAAAGCAACTAATTATACCATGCAAATACAGCTTGTAATTAATAATTAATATACAGAAAATGATATTACATATTTGTACGTATAAGTTGACTTTTCAATCGCATTGAAAAGGTTATGTAGTGTGAAGGAGCTCTAGCGATAAGGCGTATATTTTCCCTAGTTGACATGATTACAAAAACTAAATTTTCAAATTGCCGTAATGTATTTTTTAAGTGGTCTGTTTCGGTAGTTAGATATGCATATTAAGGATAAAAATACGTTTCAAAGCAATTCATCATTTACAATGCCGTGAAAACTTGCGTTTTTTACTCTCACCCCTCATTTTCAGTCTTTATACTGGGTGCCGACTCTTTGTAAATCCATTGCAAGTTTTCAAGGAGTAAAAGTGCTAAAATATTAAGTATTTACATGTAAATGCCCTTCGTTTTCAAAACTGTGTGAAAAGGATGATGCACAGGCTTGTCCATGTCTACACTTGTCAAAATGCCACATTGTTGGAAATCACATGTCGCGGCTCAAATGTTCTTTATAGTCCACCGTACTTTGGTGCGGTGATGTACAAATGCCGCATTGGAACGTCGGAAGTGTCGAGATTGATGTGCAGTAAGTGAACAGTTAATGGGTGACGGATGTTTCAATAATTTTGAAGACAAAAATATTTCATCACCATAAACACATTTCTGTGTTCTTTTAGGCCATATGGGCCTCCATAGAAGCACTGAATTGCATGAAAAATTGCTACTTTATTACAAAAAAAAACACGATAGTGTTCAATAATGTCCATTTACAGCACCAGAAAGCTTCAGATATATTGTGGACAAAACATGTCATCTCCATAAAGCATTCTTGTGTCGTTTTATGTCATATGGGCTTCCATAGGAACATTGTGGAATACATGAAAATTGCTGCTAAATAAAAGCGAATCCCAAAACTGTTAAACAATATCCATTTATAACACCATAAAGTTGGTGTTTTTCACTTTAGGTCCCGGGAATACTCGGTTTTTAAATGATGAGTTCAAATTCTAGCTTTTGTGTGAAAATGAAATGCGATTGTGCCTTTCTACAGTCTATCAACTCAGCATGTTATTTTCAATTAATGAAAATGAAATTTTGACAGGTTCTTTTTAATTGATTTTCCATATTAAGTGTAAATTTGAGCCATGTATGTATCATATATTTTAAGATATATCAGAAAATGTCGAGTAGCGGTTTGGAAGTTCCGCTCAGTTTTGAAAAACTGGTTACGCCACCTGGCGGTCAAACGGACCATTGTGCCTAATCATTTTGAAATCTGACCAGAAGTTTTTGACAAGAATTTAGAGTGTTTTCTTTTGGTTGACAAGGCAACCAGATTTCTACATAAAGTTGAAATCTTTGAACACGTTTGAAAGGAGATCGATCAATCCTGTGAAGATTGGTGAGATTCTTCAAAGTGGTTTCGGAGGAAGCTATTACAGGGGTGACAACCTATGTCATAACATTGATCTCGTAAACACGTAGGACGGCGCCATCTTTGGTTTGCAAGGTAAGATTTTCCCTTCGTAAGACTATACAAATCAGTATCTGTGAAAACTAAGCAGTGCATGCGGTGCCTACCATCACTCTTGAACAGAATATATAATGGTCACGCCCAGAAATGTCCTTGCCTTTGTAATCATTCGCCCACAATGATCGAAGCGGAAGAGACAAGGATGATTTTGGCAGAGATGTAGTATACACATTTATAAAAATGACATATTTTACAGCTTATATCACCATTCTTACCAATATTGTGTTATTGTAGTTACCAGTGCTGGAGCTGCAAAATATGTCATTTTTATAAATGTGTATACTACATCTCTGCTAAAATCATCCTTGTGTCTTCCGCGTCGATCATTGTGGGCGAATGATTACAAAGGCAAGGACATTTCTGGGCGTGACCATTATATATTCTGTTCAAGAGTGATGGTAGGCACCGCATGCACTGCTTAGTTTTCACAGATACTGATTTGTATAGTCTTACGAAGGGAAATCTTACCTTGCAAACCAAAGATGGCGCCGTCCTACGTGTTTACGAGAGCAATGTTATGACGTAGGTTGTCACCCCTGTATTATTGACGGACGACGGAAGGACGGATGGGTAGCTAGCAGGACGGACATCCTATAACCACAACGTTAAATTCAACTGAACATGCAATTTCAATTGCTCATTAACATAATAAGTGGTAAAATCGTGAAAAAAAATAATTTTATCTTGCTATAAAACTCTCAGATGTTGAATTCGTCCTGCTTATGAATGTTAAATTGCCAACAACTGTTGGCATTTTAACATTGATGAGCAGGATAAATTTAAATCTTAGTTATCTTAATGCTGCAACAATGTTCCTTATTAATAGCAACAAATAATCTCTTGGAGAAATCAGAAATTTGTGTCATGTATAATTATTATTGCGAGACTTCACGACGTATATTACATGACTTTTGGTAACTGTAAAAGCGGCACCTCATGAATGCGTAATTAGGACTGGTCAACCTTAGACATAGCTAAAAACTGAAAATGGCGCGTCGTTTTATTCAAAAGTAACTGTATCATCTTGCGCCATTTTCTCAGTATAGACGCAAAACAAATTATTTAGTCCTTAAACGCCAGCAAAATAACTACATCTGAAAATGTCTATTTAACATAAGTATAAAGGCAAACATTGTGGACCCAGATCAGACTGCTCCTACAGGAGCAGTCTGATCTGAGTCCATACTGTTTGTCTATGAGGCTTCAAATATTTTAGTTGACGACAAAAAAACATACATTTTGTGATTATACGATTTTAGGGTTAATAAATGTGAGTTCAGTGTTTTGCGGTTAGTATTTTTATGAAATGCACGTACGTTTGCGCAGCCCAAACGACTCATTAATTCTTCAGATTATATATAGAACCTGATTTCCCTTGTTTAGCAGATGAAATAGCCGAGCCACGCCCGGATATGAATATTAAAGTTACCGCCTTTACAGAGAGCAAACAGTTCTATTATACCATTTGGAACGTCTCGCGTCATTAATTATTTGTTGCAGAACAAATATTTTATTCACTAAGGATTACTTCATGTAACCAGCATGAGGTTCATAAGCTTACAGGTCTAATTTATTACAATAACATAAAGTTGCAAATTATAGGATGTTGATTCAACTTAAATCAAGCGAACCATCTTTGCAAATTAACGTATACTGCCGTGCTTTAAAAACGCAGCACTAACGTCATGTTATATCTTTCAAAAGGCAGTTGAATATAAGCTTCCTTTGCTTCGATGATGCCATCATGAAGTGGCTTCCTCAGTCAACTCTTAAATTTTAATTGTACAACTAAACTCGACCACGTTATTGCTTCGTAAAGTTTTAGTCACTGAAGCATTTCTAAAGTAGTGGAGTTTTTAAGTCGTCGAATGAACGGGTACACACAGATTAACGTCTAAAAGCAAACCTGCTGTATTGCAGACCTGTCAATCAAAATGAAAGCGATTCCTCGATGACTAACAAAGTTCATGACACACATTTTATGCTTCTCGTGTTTCTTGATTTAAAAAAGTAGGGGATCGTTCACTGATAAAAATTTGTCATTTGAAAAAAAAGTTGACATTGCCAATGCTTTAAATTGATTTGAAGTGGACAAGTTTTTTATGTGTTACTAACAAATGCACACTCTTTAATATACACTCAAATTGATTGCGCTGAATTCTTTTTTTGAGACATACATTAAAGCTGCTATCCTAGTGTTGTGTTTTAAGCCCATCAGTATAGTTTTGTCACATGCAGAGAGGGTATTACAATTAGGTAAACAGCGAATACCCGTATAAAATACCACAGAGCGCGGTATTTTATTAATTTCTGCCTGTTTGCTGAGATTTCCATCTTCAGGGATTGAAGTACATCCTGCTAATATTCTTGTCCAGAAAATGTTGTCCGCTTATTACAACTGCTACATGCATTCAAATGCCCTCCTGACTAATTGTATCACAGATGAAAACACTATACACCATGACCAGACTCAGTCTGGTCATGGTTTATAGTGCTTGCAATATAGACCAACAAAGTGCATACACTAAAACGATGCTATAAGTGGCGACCTTACATTTTTGCGCCTGATCAGAAAATAAAAATCGCTCTTACAAAATTGTAATGCTATGAAAAATGTCCAAGGCTTTGTCAAGACTCGCGATTTATCTCATTTCAAAATGACAGGTAGATCTTGCACAGACGAAGTCCGAGAAAAGGTACCCTCATTTCAAAAAGTCATACTTTTAGTGCTATATCAAATATTGCTCAGAAACGTTATTCATTTATATTTTGATTAGTTTGAAGTTGTCAATAAGAGCTGTGATATAGGATGAAAAGGAATCAAATTTTTTGTGACAATTGAGCTCTCCATTTCTCTTCTACGTTAACATGAAGAGAGCCACTGCCACAGCTTTGTCAAAGAATTTTAGCTTTAACCATGCAATTTGCATACACACTTTGCCTTCAAGCGGCTCTGTACGTTTTTTAATCTGCGGCACGGCATTGAAATTTTCAGCAAGTATTTATTATGAATAGACTGCACTGTTCGACCACAAAAAATACATATGCCACTTAAATGGCCTTTAAAGTTTCACGTTAAAACCGGACGTGGACACGAGTCTTGAAAAATTTACGTTAGAAAATCGGCTGATCAATCTGTATTTAGTTTGGTCTAATGTATTCACATTAAATAAAACACAAACAATTGTTTTAGAATTTCTTGACTTATGATTTTCGAAAATATCTGGATAATTGCAGAAATTGAGATTTTATAGAAGAAATCATAAAAAAATCTGTCATAAGCAAAACATCAAGTGCTTGGTGTTTTTCAAGTCGGCTAGTCGGCTAGACGGGTTTGTAATCAACGACCTTCAATTTAATTAAAACTGCAATCAGAACGCTTATTTTCTTCAAAAAGATTATTTTTGCATATTTTAAACCAAAATTGTGTTGTGATAAAAAACTCTTCTTAAGCACCGCTTATCTTGCACATATTTGGGCAAAATTTCATTTCAATATCATAAGCGCTTAGTCAGAAAAAATAAAATTAAAAAGTGGACACTTAAAACGGTTCAGTGTACATGTACATGTAAGCAATTTAGAGAGACGACACTTGTCGCGAACAGCGGAAAACGGTTAACTGTGTAGTTATTTCTTGACTTTTCGCTTACTGTAAAGGTGGCAACTTTAATATTCATATCTGGGTGTGGTTTGGCTATTTCATCTGCTAAGGAAGGGAAATCAGATTTTATTTATAATTTGTAAAAGAGTTAATAAGCCTTTTGAGCCGCGCAAACGTGCGTGCACTTCATGAAAATCCTAACCGTATACACACTGAGCTCACATTTATTAACCCTTAAAGCGCATAACCACAAACTGTATATTTTTGTCGCCCACTAAACTATTTGAAGCCTCAGAGCTAAACAGTGTGGACCCAGAACAGACTGCTCCTGTAGGAGCAGTCTGATCTGGGTCCACAATGTTTGCCTCTGCCTATGTTACATAGACATTTTCAGATGCAGTTATTTTGCTGGCGTTCTTAGGGCTAAATAATGAGTGAGATAATGGCGCAAGATGATACAGTTACTTTTGAATAAAACCACGCCTCATTTTCAACTTTAACTATGTTTTAGGTTGACGAGTCCTAATTTCGCATTCACGAGGCGCCGCCTTTACAGTAAGCGAAAAGTCAAAGAATACAATCTGCGATCCCTTCATATGTATAATGAACCACCCCAGGCTCAATGTTGCAAATGAGATTGAAGAATTCATAAGTATACAAAGGGATTATAAGTCATGAGTGAAAGGATAGGATAGTAAATCACTCGGCAAGAAAAATCCGTCCCGAGGATCACTGTTTAGCATCTCGAGGCTTGCCGAGTGATGACAAACGGTGATCATGAGAGATGGAATTTTCTACGAATAATGGATTAGTTTTCTTGCTCACCATTTAATATCACACTTTTAAGTTTAAGGATGCTTCCAAAAGTTGGTAAATACGCTTATGATGAAACAAGGACGTCATTTGACGACCATGTGCCTGATTTTCAATGCAGCCAATGTACAGCACTCGCGTGAAAGCCTGGGCAAGATAACATGGATAAGACGAGATTTTCTTGGGACATAAAATTTTATCTTACGCATGTTATCTTACGTCACGTGAGGGCTACATGTATTGGTTGTATTGGAACTCACGCACATGGTCGTCAAGTGACGTCATTGTTCATCGTTATGTTAAAGTGACGTCGTCATGCAAGATCGCATCTTCGCGTTATCAGGGACCTCTGGAAGCGTATTTAAAAAACAAAACAACAAAAAAAAAAAAAAAAAAAAAAACAGTGGTCAGCAAGAAACAAAAATCCATTATTCGTGTGAGAGTAGGATAGAAAAATCCGTCCCTTAGGATCACCGCTTGTCATCACTCGGCAAAAAAATAAACTCGAAAAAAAAATCCATTATTCTTGTGAGGGTAGGATAGAAAAATCCGTCTCTCAGGATCACCGCTTGCCATAACTCGGCAAGCCTCGTGATGCCAAACGGCAATCCTCGGGACGGATATTTCTATCCTACCTTCCCACTCATGATAGATTCTTATATTCTGACACAGGATAAATACCATATGAGCCGCGGCATGAGATTTCCAACAATTTGAAATGTTGACAAGTGTAAACTCGGACGAGCTTCTCTGCAGCCTCCTTTTCAGCTTACATGTATAACCTCCAAATGATGTTCAGTCAGTAGCTTAGCAATCATAGAATACTCAAGCGACTAGCAAAGGCTCTGATCAGACTGCGCGTATGCGCAGGCTGATCTGAGGCTTTGCTGGTCGCACATACCAAATTTTTGGAAATTTCATGCTCTGGCTCATATATCCTTATCCAGTGTGCCAGAAAAAGTTGTCCTCCTACGCCTTGCCTATTTGTAAAGCTAAATGAGTATTTTACTATCTATTTCCCGTTTCTAGGGCAATGCCTTTTGAGTCCTTTTGTGAGGCTCTTATAACAATTAGGGAGCGCAGTGGCTCAGTGGTAGAGTGCTTGACTCGAGACCGAAGGGCCGCGGGTTCGAGCCTCACCGGCGTCATTGTGTTGTGTCCTTGAGCAAGACACATTAATCTTAGCTTAGTACTGGTTCAACCCAGGAAGACGCGTCCCTTTATAACTGAAAGATTGTTGATGGGACGTAAAGAATCAAATCAAACAAAATCTTATAACAATTGGACTGAAATATCACCTTATCAAATTTGTGCACAATAGATACTGACGGGGAAAAAGAAAGGCTACAGAAGAATTTTGTCAGGTTAGCCATGTGGTTCACAAACACGAGTTACACGAGCTTAGCATGACCAGAACCTAGAGTAAAGCATTGGAGTTATTTGAATTTATCAACTGAGCCACGACATGATATTTCCAACAATGTGGTACATGTATGTGCGACCAGCAAAGCCTCAGATCAGCCTGCGCATACGCGCAGTCTGATCAGAGTCTTTGCTAGTCACCTGAATATTCAATGAGTGTTAAGTTACTGACTGAACATCATTTGGAGTTTCTAAGCTTAAAAGGAGGCTGCACAGTCTTGTCTGAGTCTACACTTGTCAAAATGCCAAAGTGTTGGAAATCACATGTCGTGGCTCATTTTTTAGAATAATAGAGGATGTCCACTTATCAAAACATGTTCTGACGTCACTTTTAACATTTTTAGGGCTGAAATAGCATTCGGGGTCTGTGATCGGATTATAATCAACTGTTTTCAAACAACGTAGGTTCTTTTGTTTGTTTGATTTGATTCTTTACGTCCCATCAACAATCTTTCAGTTATAAAGGGACGGGTCTTCGTGGGTTGAACTAGTACTAAGCTAGAATTAATGCTCTAGCTCAAGAACACAACGAAGTGACGCCGGTGAGGCTCGAACCCGCGGCCCCTCGGTCTCGAGTCAACACTGAGCTATTGCGCTCCCTGCACAACGTTGGTTATAATTACATCAGTGGAGGACCCGCTTTGTCAGATTATTTAGAGGTCGCATCAGCTGTCGTTGTGCAGCGTGATGTCAGGAGAACTTCTCCCAGATTGCTGTTCATGTCGATATAAACATGTATAGTCAAATCTCGTAAAATTTAATTCGAAGTCTTTATCTCGAAGAACCGAAACCTCTGCTGCCACCTCTTTTGGTATCAACATATACAGTTTATAGTAGCTCTTGAAGATATTAAAAATTTAACATAGAATGACCATAATATAACATCAAAATGTGTAAGTGTTTATTTAAGTAGATACTTTAGGTCCCAGTCAAAAGTTCCACATTCATGCCTGGACCTTAACACTGGGTTGAACCAGGATGGAAATAAGTATACCCACAAAAACCGGGCCGCGTAGCGCAGTCGGTAACGTGTCTGGCTACAGATGCGTGTCTGACTGCAGATCCAGGGGTCGCGAGTTCGATCCCGGCCCGGTACCATACTTTCGTGGAGATTGATCATGAAATAATTTCTACGGTCATTCTCCTCCCTTCCGCTGATTTATTCAAGAAGGGTTGTTGTCAGTTACAAGCGAAAGTATGTGCACAAATTACTGGTTAACCGCTTGCTCAAGCCTGCCCAGGAAAAAGTGTGGTTAAGTGAACTGACCGTCCCGCAATGACCATAGCTGTTGACATGGGACGTAAAGCATCAAAAACAAAGTATACCCACAAAACGTTTACCGGTTCGACCCAGAAATAGTACCGATATGACCGCATTTATCTTTAATTTCTGGAGAGCTATGCCTCATAAAAAAGGAGGAGTCTGATCACAGTTCACCTTGTTATATACATGTATTCCGTCACGATATTTTACACAGTCAAATGGGCTCATTCATAGTTTACGATATTTTTATTCGAAATTGTTGGTCGGTGTTGAATATATAGAATAATTTTAGTGGGTGGATGAGGTTTATATATTTATTTTTATGCCATTTTTCATCCTGATCGTGTGTTACGTACATGTAGGCGTCGTTTATTACAATATTACTTATTTGTACCAAAGTTTTACAGTTGAAGCGTGGTATTATAACTGAACCGTTAACCAGCATTCTGTACAGGTCATCATGTGCGTACATTCTGATCATAGTCTTAGTTTTCAACCTGATACAGGGCTACCCATATAGAGCGCCCTTTGAAAACTCTGATCAGAGTGCGCTAATGCGCAGGCTGATCTAAGTCTTCGATGAGCGTACATACCAACTTGTACCTTAGGCTGGACGCCGGCTAATCTGTGAAGGACATTTTTGTTGGAATTGAAAAAACCCCAACAACACCCAACTGCTATTTTAGCATTAATTGTGTTACATCTGCAGACATAAACTATTTATTGGTTCAAACCATGAAGAAGCGTCCCGACATGACTGAAAAAATGTTGACTGGGATGTAAAGAATAAAATCAAAATAAAAAACAACTCAACTTTTATTTCGAGGGCTAGGGGTAGTTGGACGCAAAACTTTAATGAATTTATTGTAAAAAAATCAGTTCCATCTAAAAATGTAACTTCCTGTCTTGGCCCCACAAACTGAAAATCAAAAAGAAATAGAATACTATTAGCTGTACCTTTCGATACAAAGGACTGCGTATCTTCGAGGTAATTAATATCTTATTTCTTAACCAAAACATTTGTTGTTGAACAACCGTCTTAACAGTCTAAATAATGAACGGGTGCTATACACTGATGACTCAGATGAAACGCAGCATAATGCTGCATTTCATCAGGGTCATCACATTGTTAAAGGTGGAAAAGATCTTCAGACAAAAGAATACATTTTTAAATTATTACCTGACACCCCTAGAATCAGTGCATTGTATACAACTAAGGGTAAAACTCACACAATTCTGGCTCGGTTCTTGGTTCTATAGAAATGTCATCTAAAACATTACGTACAAAATCGTGTTTTAATATTGTTTTATAGGTCAGGCACCAAATAAAACGACAGCCAGCAATGACTCAGAATAGCATGTATATCCATGCTGTCTCTCAAAAGTCTTCGCTGTTCGCACAAACAAATTGTGGACGTCGATGAAGATTCCAACCAAAATCTAGTTATCTACAACGTGAAATTGCCGCGCGTGCGTTTAAAAATATATACGAATAAACATGATGTACAACCAGTGGGCGCAGCACGTTTGAGCGACTTTTTTCCAAAATTATGTTTGGGCGACCAAACGTTGAGCGAATTTTACAATACGAATGAGCGAATACGTTTGAGCGATTTTTTTTCATAGGTATTCAGGTATACCTGTTGCCTCCTGCTCACCAATCGTAGAGGTGGAATATGTTCTTAAAAGGTGTCCTTTGGAAGCAAAGAATGCACCACAGAACTGAAGCTAGAGTGTGCATATTTTCTGGGCCAGACTAGCCAGTTTCGGTCCTTTAGGCATCATCAGTGAGTCTCTAATAGTTTCAAAGTTCCACAATGAAACCGATGATCCGAAAGGACAAGAAAATAAATAAAATCTACACTGGAGACGTTCTACCGCCGCCACACAGTCCCAGTCACCAGCTGTAGTGAAGTCAAATATGTTCCTTAAAAATATCCTTTGAAAGCAAAGAATGCACCACAGAACTGAAACTAGAGTGTGCATATTTTCTGGGCAAGACTAGCTAGTTTCGGCCCTTTAGGTATCATCAGTGACCCTCTAATAGTTTCAAAATTCCACAATAAAACCCATGATTCCAAAGGGCAAGAAAATAAAATCTACACTAAAGTGGAAGGCAGGGAGACGTTCTACCGCCGCCACACAGTCCCAGTCACCAGCTGGAATTTGATTGTTTACAACCATTCATGGTACATTTACTGTCAATGTCAGGATCTGCCCATAGCTCTGGTGGAAATGATGTATGAATTCGCGACGTAGTCAGCTTTTTCTTTCTCAGGAGCATCAGCGAATATGTCAATCTAAATTTTCTGGTTTGAGAAAGCACAGACCGAAAAAAAACTTGAGCTACATGTACTTCCCAGTTTTTCTCAGTTTCATCGTTTGAATTCTTGTAGACATTTGCCAAATCAAGTCCTTAAGCCACCAGGCTTAAGCTTGGCCAAACAATCTCTGGCCAAAGACGAGCTGCTTCATGTCAATTCATATGTTGCACAAACGTCTCGAAGATGTCCAAACATCTTGAAATAGCCCTGTCTTCTTTTGCCAGGCCTAATCGTTGGTATCCGCTACATTGTGCGTATGAGCAGATTTGTAATTCTTTAATATTGTGCAGGATGATGATGATGATGATGATGATGATGATGATGATGATGATGATGATGATGATGATGATGATGATGATGATGATGATGATGATGATGATGATGATGATGATGCTGATGAGCATGATGATGATGGTGATGATGATGCCACAACATTTGCTGCTGCAATCTCTCTCTCCAACTAATAATAGCTCCAATATGCGTTGAGCCAAAGACGTACAACAGCTTGTAGACTAGAATCTGACTTGTAAATGAACATGCGCGGATCCAGAAAGTTTTGTCAGAGGGGGTCCAACTCTAAAAACGTTTTTTGTTAAAGGATGAGGGGATAGAGGATACAAATACCACTGAAAGTGGGCCATCATCGGGCCACCAGTGAACTGCATTTTAAATGGCGTTTCGCTGGAGGGGCCGATGATGG
Source organism: Loripinus fragilis (assembly GCA_964019695.1). Lineage (NCBI taxonomy): Eukaryota > Metazoa > Mollusca > Bivalvia > Lucinida > Lucinidae > Loripinus > Loripinus fragilis. The sequence goes on from OZ026530.1 coordinate 13,824,003, forward strand.
CCAATATTGAATGCTGGCTTAAAATATCTCTTATTTTCCAGGGTATCCGGTCCATAATCGTTATGAAGCCCTACAGCTTTGTATTTTTGAAGGGGTCAGGGCCCCCATGCACCCCCTCTGGATCCGCGCATGATGCAAGGTTAAACCGCTTACAATTTCTTATTTTACACATTTTCTACGATTTGACACAAAATAGAACTAACACATGCATTCATTATACATCATGTGACTGCATTGCTAGTGTTGGTTTACCCATCAGTAGCAGCAGCAGCAGCAGTAGTATATGCGCGGATCCAGAGGATAAGGGGCTGGGGGTCTGGACCCCACTGATAAATCACAAAAATATAGGGTTTCTGAGCAATACTGGTTCAGATCCCCTGAAAAATCACAAAACTTCCAAGCCAGCATTCAATGTGGGCCATCATCAGCCCGCCAGCGAAACGCCATTTAACGAAACCGCCATTTAAATGGCGATTCGCTGACGGGCCGATGATGGCCCTCCTTTAGTGCTATTTGGATCCTCTCTCCCCTCATCCCCCCTCCCCCCCCAAAAAAAAAAAAAATGTCAGAGTTGGACCCCCTCTGGCAAAACTTTCTGGATCAGCACTAGTAGTAAGAGTACTAGTACATGTAGTAGTAGTAGTAGTAGTAGTAGTAGCAGGAGTAGTAGTAGTAGTAGTAGTAGTAGTAGTAGTAGTAGTAGTAGTAGTAGTAGTAGTAGTAGTAGTAGTAGTAGTAGTAGTAGCAACAGCAGCAGCAACGGTCGTTGCAGTATTATTTATATCAGTAGAATTGATTTATTTACGGTAATCTAGTTGTGTACCTTTGTGGTCAGCTAAAACATATACATAGGTATATGTTGCTATAATTATTCATTAATTACGTTGATTGGCATTTATTGAATACTGACTAGGTCAAGAAACTAGGAAACTACAATATTTCCAAATATAAAGGATCTAGTGGACCGTCTTGTCTGTGAAACGAAATTCCCCAAAATGGATTTTATACGTAACCGTATGTATCACGTGTTCGTTTTAAAGCTATATTGCAGTCATTTACTTGGGGTAGGTGGCAGGGTGGTGCGCTCTCAGAGGTATGACTCTGTCATATTCATCTTGTAGACAGGATGAAATTTGCTTCACTTCAGGCAAAATTGTGTGGGCATTGGGCCTTTAAGTCTATCCCATTCTCCTTTCTAGCTCCCCCTCTCTGGGGAGGAGTCCCAACATGACTCAATCAATCAATCATTTACTCGGGCCTCGTTTAAGTTCAATTTGGTGACTAACATGTACATCCCAATCAACAAGTTTCAATTATGTCGGGATGCTGCTTAGGATGAACCAATATTGAGAGAAGCTAGTCATGTGCGGATCCAGAGGGGGGGGGGCAGGGGGTCCGGACCCCCCCCCCCTAAAAAATATAGGTGTATTTTAGCAATGATGGTCCGGGTCCCCTGTAATACCACAAAGCTATCAAGCCAGTATTCAATGTTGGGCCACCATCGGCCCGCCAGCCAACCACAATTTAAATGGTGTTTCGCTGGCGGGCCAATGATGCCCCGGTTATAGGGGTGTTTGGATCCTCTCTGTCCTCATCAGCTAAAAAAACGCCACAAAAAACTGTCAAAGTAGGACCCCCTCAGACAAAACTTTCTGGATCCGCGCATGATAGTATCTTGGTAAAGGACACACCAACATGCCTAATATCGAGGCTCGAACAGGCAACTCCTCGAGGCGAGCTGACACAACAACTGAGCCACTACGCTCCTGCAATAAAATTAATAATATAATATGACTTTTGGGGTACTGTAAAGGCGGCACCTCATGAATGCGTTATTAGGATTGGTCAACCTAAGACATAGGTATAAAAGCTGAAAATGAGGCGTGGTTTTATTCAAAAGTAACTGTATCATCTTGCGCCATTGCCTCAGTATAGACGCAAAACACATTATTTAGTCCTTAAAACGCCAGCAAAATAAATGCCTCTGAAAATGTCTATTTAACGTAAGCATGGAGGCAAACATTGTGGACCCAGATCAGACTGCTACTACAGGAGCAGTCTGATATGGGTCCACACTGTTAGTCTATGAATCTTCAAATATTTTAGTGGACGACAAAAAGCATACATTTTGTGATTATGCGCTCTAAGGGTTAATAAATGTGAGTTCAGTGTGTATAAGGCCTAAACAACTTATTTATTCTTCACCAAATTATAAATAGAACCTGTTTTCCCCTGCTTAGCTGATGAAATAGCCGAACCCCGCCCAGATATGAATATTAAAGTTTCCGCCTTTACAGGGTGCAAAAAGTTTCGATTCTATTCAGATGATAAATTTCTCGCACACCAGATCGGGATTTCATTTGCTTTTTTACCAATGTTAGATCATTCTTTCTCCCACCTTTGCCCATGTATGATAGGCTGTCAGCTCATGCCTCGTCCCTGGTTGACATTCCGACCCCTCGGATGAGAATATCTCTATCCTACATGGACACTCATGGTGAATTGTTATATTTTCACATATCAATGCCTACAAGATAGAGTGGTTCCTATGTTAGCTCACTGTCAGAAGAATCTGTCCCACATTGCTACCCATGTGAGATAAGCTAACTAATACGAGATAAGGTACATGAGACCAGTTGATAATGCGAGATAACCTACACGCGACATTTTTGTCGCATGACTATATTCTTTCGTGGAAAACGAAAGTTGAATTGTTGATCATGTTGAGGCATTTAGGAATATTTTCAATGTTGAAATTTCAACAATTAAGTAGGCAGGCACACTTGGTATACACTAAACCTGCGCATGTTTACTTTAAAACATTTATTCAATGCTTTGTAGGCTGGGGAGCGCAGTGGCTCAGTGATAGAGTGCTTGACTCGAGACCGAGGGGCCGCGGGTTCGAGCCTCGCCGGCGTCACTGCGTTGTGGTCCTTGAACAAGACACAATTATCCTAGCTTAGTACCGGTTCAACCCAGGAAGACGCGTCCCTGTTTAGCTGAAAGATTGGTGATGGGACGTAAAGAATCCAATCAAACAAACAAAAACAAACATGTTTCAATGCATGCGATTGACATGTTTTGACTTGTTGGGCAATGACTTGTCCTCTTAAAAAAAGAAAAGTTGATTATCCTCAACAAACTTACTTACTTACTGTTGCTGATAAGGTAGTTCCTGTGAATCCATTTTAAAGCATTTGTTCATTGCTTAAAGTGCTGTTCAATCACTGTTTCAAACTGACTTTGTACAAGGCGCGTCATCATTGACGGTAAACATCAACTCAGTGACGCCATCAACAAATATTATGCAGTACGTCGCTTAATGTTTGTGAGAAAATCAATCGATCATTACTGTTCAGTGGTTCCAGAAAAATCCCAACCCTCGGGTCCACCGTTCAGTGGGGAAACTCGGCAAGCCTCGATTCCCACTGGAACGGTGGACCCTCGGGTTGGGATTTTTCTTTCCCCACTGAACACCAATGATGGATTCTATTTATCTCACACACCTTACCAGCCCGTGGGAAAGACAAATATCGTACAGTCGCACGTCGGCCGCACGCTGGGCGCACACCTCTCAGTGACGCCATTGTTATGTTATGCTAAAATAACGTCACCATGTCGCATCTCAGCGATTCAGGATTTTCTGGAAGCCTTTTTCATTTTGGTACATAGTGGTAAGCAAGAAAAAAAATCCATTATTCGTGTGAGGATGGGATAGAAAAATCTGCCCCTCGCGATCACCGTTTGTCATCACTCGGCAAGCCGAGTGATGCCAATCGGTGATCGTCGGGACATATTTCTCTATCCCACCCTCACTCATGATGGATTCTTATAGTCCATAATAACATATGTAGGCGCGTAAGAGAAACGTCTCCGTGTGGCGTTTCTTTTACGCACCCAATACTTATTTTTGACAGAAAAAAAAATGAAAATAAAATTTTGGTGGCTAAATTTTTATGTACACCTCTCTATAATTCGACCTACTGATAATTCGAAACCAGATCTCTAATCCGGACGACTTTGAATTTGCGAGATTCGACTGTAAAATACCATTAAATATTTAGCCGCATATTCGACCGACTGCTTAAATATGGTTAGTAGGTTTAAAGGAACTTTTCAGATCAAAGCTTGATCTTGGAATCAAATGGCAAGGTCAAATATACTAAAAGTCTGTCTAAAAATTCGTAACGCGAATTCCTCTTTCAATTCTTAAATGGATGGTGTTCATAATTATTTGCACAATGATTGCTTATGCATTTTTGATGGAGGATGTTCATAACTGGTACAGCGGATGCCAATAGTATGCAGATATGGGAATGTTGATATAAACTCGGGGGTCAAATGTCAAGGTCAAATATACTTAAAGTAGATCTATGCATGTATTGCTTGAAATGCAAATTCCTTTTACAGTTTTTAGGGTAGTTCACATTTTGTACAATGCTTGCCCGTGTCATGTAATTGATAGCAAATGGTTGCAGGGGCGGATCCAGGATTTCTGGAAAGGGGATTCGTTTGTATATAGGTATGGGGGGGGGTTTCGCTTTGCTGATTTTGTTTTATTTTTCTTAAATACCCCATGAAAATGAAATAATTTGGTCTCATTTCATTTTCATAGGATATCTAAAAAAAACGGGGGACAGGGATGAAAGTTCAAGCGAACCCCTTAAACTCCCTCTGGATCCACCACAAAGTACGGATCGCCAATATGACCATAGAGTTCACAATGCTTAAGTGTCACTCAAATGATCACTTCTATACTGTTATCGTTAGCGCATGCGCGGATCCAGATGGGGGCAATATGGAGTCCGGACCCCCCCCCCCCCTGGAACATGATACAAAATATAGTTTTTAGCAATACTGGTCCGGTCCCCTAGTAAATCACAAAGCTACCACGCTACATGTAGCATTCAATGTCGGGATATCATGAGCCCGCTGGTGGGCCAATGATAGCCCGCTTTTAGTGTTGTATGGATCGTCCCCCCTTGATCAACTAAAAACAACAATAACAAAAAACGCCAGAGTTGAGTCGGACTCCCTCTGACAAAACTTCATGGATTCGCGTATCCTGGTCATGGTAAAGTCTAGGAGGAGTCTAGGATTAGAACAAGGTGAAGGGTCTCTTTTCAAATGAGAAAGCAACACGAAAATTTTAGTAAATCATTATTATTGTACATGTTATATCGTTATATAACAATCGATTCCCATTGTTGCTATTAAATAACAAGTTGTGAATAATATCTTAATTTATGATAGGCTTTAGATTATTATACAATTTTTAGCGTGTTCAATAGTTTATGACATTGTTGCTTGTATTATAAACGATTTGCCAGAAATTGTTTGTTTTGGCATTGCATTTTATTTATGTACCAGTAAGGCCAAGAAAAATAATATGTGTGGTTCAGGTTACCCGACCTACCCTCAATTTTAGCCCAACCTAAACTTTTTATCTCCGAATTCCGAAGTTGGAAGGAATAGCAGAACAAAATATTGTTGTTCTGCTAAAATATATATCAAAGTGACTATCAAAATTTATATGCATTCATTCTTTGATATTGGAAGAAAAAGTATTAAATCAAGGTTATATCTTCCAAAATACACTTATTTTTTTTATCAGTTTTGTCCATTTTAATACATTTCCAAGCAGGTCTACATATCGCAAGAAAAAAGCAAAAAAAAAAAAAAAATAGTATCCTTTCAGATCTACCTACCCTATTTTTTCGGCGTGTAACCAGTGGTCCTATAAGAATATTATCTCATTTGCATATTCATTGATACATGAAATCTATAAAAAAAATGAGGAAAAATCACATAAAAACTATAAGCCTAGGAAAGGGGCTGAGGTACGATCTATCATGCACATCTAGGGCCTTTTAAATTCGCCAAAATGTTCAGTGGAACCCTCTGAATGCGAAACGAAGTTCTCTTAAAAATTGGTATGGGCTATGTGAAAAGGAATGGTTTCCATGGCAACCCCTTATATTCATTATTTTGGTACTCATTTACCGAGATACGAGGTTTGCCATGAAAAAAATGCTCAGAATGGCATAGCTGAAAAAATGGCCAAAATGACGTAACTCAAGAGAAACTCTTCATAATGACCGTGAAATTTTACTGGAAGTTCAAAACACCAATAACAGTGAACTTGGATGTTACGAGGGCTGTTCAAATATGAATGCAAGTAGCTTCATAACTTTCTTCACATATATGCTACAACAAAATGGTAAACGTTTCTATAAAGGACTATATGTCACCTTTAAACTGGCACTAGATTAAAAGAAAAATACAGTATACGTATCGAGTTATGACCCTTTGAATTAGGGTCACGTTTGTATACTAACAAACTCAATGCTTCGAACATATACCAGTGATATAGACGAGTATATAATTCTTCGATTAATAGGTGAATTTTTTTGAAATTTCTAAGGAAGTATCCCCATATTGTTATATAATGATTCTGTGAAAGTTGCGAAAATCCCACATGCTTTTGTTTAATTACAACAAATAGTTTCACTTAAATATCCTTATGTTTGCAAATAAATGGTAAACAGAACACTACCTTTCAGTTTTCAGTTAAAATTATCTCTAACAAAATGCGCGAAGCAAGATTTAAACTTGTTTCAACGCAAATACAATATGTTGGACGCTCATATTGAGTTGTTGCTGCAAATTATTGATGGATAGTGGGTAATTTTTAAACGCTGAAAAGCATTTTTATAATGTCAAAAATGCCTTAAGTGTGAGATTTATAGAATTTAAACTTATTTTTTGCGGCGGCTTCGCCGACGCTCTATTATCATTTTGAACCTAAATTTTATGTAAATTTTCGCCAATCAGAAGTATTCTTAAATTGTAATATTCATCACACCAGCTAGAAAACAATGCCCTCATTGGTTAATACTCAGACTGACCACGCGATCTTATTATAGATGCAATTTAACTTGAAAATTTCCATGTAAATGGCCGAGAACCAGTCTGTGCACTAGTCCTAACAATGAACATTGATCTTGAATATAGGTCAACTCCCGCTGTACAGCATTTCTAATTTGCTTTACTACCATTCTTTGCATGCCTTGCTTAATTGCACATAGTAAATAAGTGCAATATATGATAACTCACTAAATCCTAAAGGACTTTAACAGCATTATATAAAGCAAATCTTTGTACTTTTTATTCAAGCCATTATGGTTTCCCGTATCAAATGTGTTACACGATTATAGTCTGTTTCGTAAATTTCGACAATATGCAGTGATTTTTTTTTACCTGCGCGTCCTCGGTCTCAGAAGCATTCTTCTCACAAAGGACGCATGATTTTAAACCATGAGAGTCCCGCAGGATGCATTTAAATTGTGGCGAAAAGTCTGCATTTAGTATTTGCAACTTTCGTTTTGAGTGTTTGTTTTTTTTAACTTGCGCACCGTCTTGAATAATATTGGTTAAAACCGGTACTGAAAAAACTCCCCAACAGTATAGCGATCATTACTTCCCTTGTGAAACACGTGTTTTCAGATATGACCATTCTCGCGAGACCTGACGATACCTCATCTAGATCTGTCGCATTTCGCCCTTTGCATCATGGGTAACTAGCGATATTTGGCTAGTCTCGTTCAATTCTCGCACTGCTGTAATGGCAGCATTTATTGTTAAAAATAGCAAATAGTTATTTTTTTGACAGTTTATCATTTCTCTTTTAGTCAGAATTTTCTGGATGTAAAGCTCCGAGTCATGCAAGCAGTGATCGCATAATATATTTTTAATAAAAATGGCGGCTCAATCCCAGTGTGCACCGAGCGAAAGGCGACAGGTTAGTTCGTGCTAGCGGACTTCCTGTGCGACAATGCAGATATGACCTGCTGTAGGGGAGTTTACCGGTAAAAGCCAGTACCGGACTACTGGTAAAAACCAGTGCCGATAAACCAGTACTGATCCAATACTACCAACCCGAAATGAAACAGTTGTATAATGCGTTTTACCTGCAAGTTTAAACACCCTGTTTCGAGCAAATACCAATAGAATGGTTGAAGTATTACTGCAGGCTCATGAAGTACGGAGACTGTACTGTGCACAGATGATAAAAGAAAAATTAATATGGTATGTGCAGTAACTTCCAGCACTACACTTGTAGGCATGCAGAGTTAGATGAACACGGGCTAATGACCTGGGCTCTAAAAAAAATATGAAAACTGCGAGACAAAAGTCTGACTCTTGGCAAAAGATGATAATATGATTAAATTAAGGAAATATACTGTCTGGAACTGAAATTTTTATTAATAAGAAAGTCAGGTAGGTTTTTATATCTTTATTATATTACTTGACAAAGTAAATTAAGTTTGATCTTTATTATAGTATAAATAAGTATGCCAGTGTTTTGCTTCCCAAATTGGCCTCTATGAATGGCCGGATTCGTATGGATACACAAAATTTATAATTTAAAGTGGACCCCGTATGGGATGCAGAACTTCGAGTTTGGGATGCAAAGAATTTTGGCCCAGTGAGTCCCGGGACTCATAGAAACAAATTTGTAAAATATCACTGATAGGTCTAGTCTATTTCTAAAACAAATATAACAAGTGTATTTAATGCATTACATTATATACAAGGGCGTAAAATTCATCGCGAATTAGAGAGTAACCTCGGGGTTCAGGCGAGTACATTGTAAATACGTGCAAAGCTTGCTCTGACAGGCAAATGCATGTTCTTACAACGACAGTGTAGCTATCGGCAGAGTCTGTCTTTAATCAGACAACATGGTGCGTTATAAATAGACAGCAAAAAAACCCACATTATAATGTCTATTAATAGCGCTTAACAAGATACATCTTTGTGAAAAAAGATGTATCTTAAAAAAGAGGTTATAATGGGGATGGATATTTAATGTAAATAATGGCACATAATTTCCTACAGTTTGAATGTGCCCGCAACCCACAATCCTACACTTAGACTCAGATCGACCTCCGCAGCTGTACATGTATCAGAGTATTTTGCTATTTCCTTTAGGAAGATGACAAGCACAAGCTCTAGTATCTTTAACTACATGTATGTCAGACGAACATGTATCATATAAGGCTAACTTCCCGGGGCTAACTTGCAAACAGCCAGCACCAAATCTCGGGTCACTATGGGCCCGCCAGCAAAACGCTTTTCGGGTGGTGTTTTTCTGGCGGGCCGAGAATAGCCGGATTTTACGTGCTTACTGGGAGCTAGTCAATCAGTTTTTGAGTCTACATGTATTTATTCCCCGACCCCGGCTATGGCGAGGTGCCACAGGAAATAGAAAGGTTATAGGAGTTAGTCCCACACAAAAGCGATTTGGTATATCAGCATTTTTCTGTAAATAGAGACATTCATAATATGTAAATAGAGTGGTGAAAGTGTAAACCATTTAAGAGTTGAAAACTACTCCAAGTTGAGATCTGAGACGGGCAGAATCTAGTCTATGTGACAACAACAACAACAATATGGCATGTTTTTTCCGGGTTTTCAGTTTGTTTCAGTACATACATTTATCGTCAAAATCTCCCGTTTTCTTAAAAACATTAGGACTAATAACATTGTTCCCTTGCCTTTGCTGGTGAAGTGCCTAAAATTTGGAACGATTCAGATGCATATCGCTCAGCGAAAAGAGCACCAAGCAAAAGAGAGACCAGAAACATAGCACAACTTCCAAATTCGCTGGTTTTAGACGGAACATCCTTTTCCAGCATGCAAAGACAGGGAGTATAAGCGGATTTCGTCACTTTGTGAATTGTAAAGTATTTGAGAGCCGCCGAATATCTTTTTTAAAGATATTTCTTGTTTGTCATAACATTGCGACTTTATTCTAAATTTGAACGTAAACTTTAAGTTTGACCACTATATGCATTTTTTACAGTAAAAGTACTCATCTGATCCTGAGCGCTAGACAGATTGAACATATTTAAATTAATGTAAATAAGTCATTAAGAGGCAGAAAATTGCTTGAAAAATTATATAAAATGTGATTACTCTGTAAATACAGGACGGCGGGTTTTGAAAACTCCCTTATGACATATTTAGAATGTTTTCAGCAAAACGCAAAGAAAACGACACAGCGATGTGTATTATTACATCACCAGTAGATAACTCAAAATGACGTTTATCATAAAATTAATGACGTCACAAACGTGCCTGTTTACTCGAGATTGAAACAGGCTTATATATACTTTATCCTGCAAGCAACTTTTGAATTGCTACTTCAACTTGCATCTAAAATTTGGTGCCATTTTGTCTAAAACTTACAAAGATATGACACTAAATCTGCATATGTACCAAAACGTGCATTGCAGTTTGTTTCAGAAAAAACTTCAGTATACAGGAATGGCCTTTATATAAGGGTATGTAACTCGAGAAATATATTGAGTGTTTCTTTATGGTTGGTGCCATTTTAAAGGCGACAAATAGTTCTTTCCAGAAAAGTGCAACATTTTGTCGTAACATGTATGTGAATAAAGTTATGAAGCTACTTGCATTCATATTTGAACAGCCCTCGTACTAAAATTTATATAATCCTGTCTGACTGTCAGCAATATAGGACACATCTAGCAAAAGTTATTCAGTTTTTTGTCTCTCTTGAAAAATGTAAAAATCAAAGATATGAGATTTTGACTACCGACCGACGATATGTAGAATGATTGCGGGTGTCGAAAAAAAAAACATTCGAAGTTTAGTTGCCTGTTGAATTATTGTCTGCGCACGAAAAGATGAAAATATGAAAAAGGATGAAATGGAACAAACGGCAACAACAACCACAAAAAAAAAAAAAAAACGCGAAAACAAAACAACAACTAATACATAAAAACGAATAGATAATATTGCGTTAATCCAATCCTTTGAAGAAATACGAAAGTCCCTTTTATCAAGGCAGGGATCTTAAAGACTTTAATCCACCGATTTCAGTTTTATGTAAAGACATGGTTTTAAGTAAAAATGTATAAAATTACACCAAATAGACGAATTAATCTTTAACATCGAGTATATGAAGCGTTTAAGCATTAAGTTTGAAGGGGTAACATTCTGATTCAGTTTTTGGATTTATAAGTGAGTAAAATTTGGACTATTATAATTATTATTAATTTTGTCATTATTATTATTATTATTATTATTATTATTATTATTATTATTATTATTATTCATTTTGTTCTACCAATCAGAATTATTCATTATTGATAATAAATTCCAATTGATTGTAAGTGAGTATGTCCGGAAAATACCACAACCACACACTGCAGACATATATGTACCCATGGCACCGTGAGGAAGAGCCTCAGAAACTGCATAGTCTGTAACTTTTGATCTTTTAATCTTAGAACTAATGTTTCTATTTTTCAAGAACACAGTAAAAGCGAAAATTCAGGTATACATTTTACCAAGTTCGTAATCTTAACAAATTATCAGTATCAAAACATCAGCATTTATGTTAAAACTAACTGTCTATAATTATTGGAGGGACGCAAATAATTACCAACACACCTGTTTTTATAAGATAGTGCACTTTCCGTGCAGTTTTCAACTATAGTGAACAGATTTATTGTGAAAACCTAATTTAATTCTACTTTTACAAATGATTTAAAAAAGAAAATAAAAAAAATCGAAAAATGTTCATAGTTGCAGACTTAGTCTCTTTAACAGTCACAAGACAGAAAGAAGACCATTACATGTAAACCAGCTTTCTCCTACGCAGCAAGATTTTGTTTGTTTGTTTTGTTGCTTTACGTCCCAAGTCAACAGCTATGGTCATGGCGGGATGGTCAGTTCATCTAACCACACTTTTTCCTGGGCAAGCTTGAACAAGAAGTTAACCAGTACTTCGTGCACATACTTTCGCTTGTAACTGACAACAACCCTTTTATTGAATGATTCAGCGGAAGGGTGGAGAATGACCGTAGAAATTATTTCGTGATCAATCTCCACGAAAGTATGGTACCGGGTCTTGATCGAACTCGCGACCTATCTCAGCAAGATGACTGTAAAACTAACATGACTAATAACACTCTGGATAATCGGCAATCAAAAACTCTCTTAGCAATCGACGAACGTGAATCAAAAATCGATAGAGACAATGCTTTCTTTTACCATTTGTCGCCCGAGAGGCGACAAATGGCAATCGAAAACTCTGTTTCTAGCGACTTTATCTCAAGGGACAAATGGCAATCAAAAACACTGTTTCTGACAATTTTTGGTCTACGTTCGCCGATAGCATTAACGTTTTCAATTGCCGCCTATCCGGTGTAGACACTAAATGCCGCATAATAAAAAAAGAACGGAACACAGCACCCCTATAAAACAATGGGAGCAACCATGAAGTATGAATCAATAACAACAAAACCACTGCGTTAGAATCCACTACGGGGTTTAAATGGATTTTACTTGCGTAAAATCTCTTCGCACTAGATTCCTACTAAACAATTTGTAACAACAGCAATACAGCGGGAATCGCCTCGTTTTATGACCAGGGAATACTCTGACGTTAAAAACTGATACGTTTCTGGTACACCTTTAATCTCGTAGTTATACCACAAGCGCAATTGAATAATATTTTCAGATTTTTTAATTTTTTTAGGGGAGTTTTCACCAGCGGTTGAGTATTAGATCGTTTAGTAGACGTGACATATACACTGTAAAAATATTTTTTCTCCGTATCAATACAATTGATTATAACATACAGTAAAAGCCTGTGTAAAACGACCACTCAAAACTAGAAAACACAGAGATCTTAATGAGAAATGGTAGCTTAATGAAGGTCAAAAGTATTGCAGAATGCTCCCCATGGAGCATTCTGCAATGCTTTTGACCTGCATTGAGCGGTTACCGTAATTGGTCTTGATAACCAATTTGCTGTCTTTTTTTAGAGTGGCCGTTTTACACAGGTTTTACGGTAGTTTTTAAATTCCAACATCTACTATTATAAGTTTTTCAACCGAAAATTATTTTTGGTATAAGTCAGTTCGTTAGCTCCAACTTAGAGGTTGCCGCCTACCCGGTGTGGTTATACGCAACGCACCAAGCCTGAACTTTTTATGACTCTATTAATTTTACCTAGATAAGTACTATTAAATTAGTGCAATTTTTCTATAATATATATATTAAACTAAAAAGCTTTTGAGCCATATATCACTCAATATCTGTAAAAATCACAATTTTATTTAAAAGCTATCCGCTACTCTATTTTAAAACACAAAGCGACAAAAATAATAAAATTAGTAACACAATACTCTCTATCTGTCTGTTAATTCAAACACACTTAAAATCAAAAACACTTAAACCTGTAAATTGGGAGAAAATCATACAGAAAGAGATTCCAATATTAGGAGCCTGGGGGTAGGGGTTATGTAATAGCTATACCATGGGTTGTCCGCCTGTACGTGGAGATAATCCACAAGCTTTAGCGAGTGGATTATCTTACGTACAGGTGGACAAACATGGTATAACTATTTTATACAACCTACATCAGTGTAGACCTTGCACATCACGAGATATTTTATGCTAAAGTTGGTAAGGGTGGTATAAAGAGAAATTTGACAAAAGAAATGGCCAGTTTAATTGTGTATTATCCTAGATGTGATGGTGTCTCAGTAGGTCGTAATATAAGAATCCATCATGAGTGTGAGGGTGGGATAGAGAAAATCCGTCAAGAGGTTCACCGTACGTTTGACATCATGAAGTTTACAGAGTGATGACAAACGGTGATCGCGAGGAACGGATCTTAATGTCGGACAGTCCCATCATCACACAAATAATGATCAGCCTCTGAACAGACTTGGCTGATGCCGAGGCTGATCTGAGTCTTAGCCCGGTGCACACTCATTCTGTTGGGCTTGTCATGCCATGACTCAAAATGTTATACAGCAAAACCTGTGTAAAACGGCCAAGCTACCGATTGTTATTAAATTCTTTATTTTGTCTTTTTTTGGGTGACCGTTTTACACAGGTTTTACTGTATCATTAATGTTTGTTTTTATGTATGAAAATGTGGCCGTGACACCTTATATCCAACAATGTGGCATTTCGACAAGTGTAGACTCAGGCGAGCCTGTGCAGACTCCCGTTAAGCTTAGGGACTCCAAATGTTGTACGGTCAGTTGCTTAACAATTAATGAATATTCAAGCGACTAGTAAAGGCTCTGATCAGTCTGCGCGTAGGCGCAGGCTGGTCTGAGCCTTTGATTGTCGCACAATGATACCATATTGCTGGAAATCTCATGTCGCGGCTCAAATTATTACATGTATTATTTCATCCACTAAACTTTATTTATTTTCAATGTAGGTAAGAAAAGCAAAGAAGATTTCAGTGAACTTCAGAAAATTTTACCGGAAGGACCCTACAAATCGAAGCTAAAAATTACAAAAGGCTCATCGGCTACTTCCGGTAAAGAAGACTCACATGCGGTACAAGAATATCAATTGAAGAAAGCGCCAGAATCTGGTGGCCTGCTCGATTCGCCAAACTTGAATCAAGACCGGTGTTTTAACCAGACGGTGACTAAAGGGCCCAACGGATTTTCTCTCAAACGATTTCTACCGAAGGAGAAATCTGAGAATTTTCTTGAAAACAAGTTAATATTTCAGACTCTTGCTGAAGAATCCTCAGGAAAGACCCACAATAGCAGGTATAATTGTTAATTTCTAACTGGTCACAGACCTGTTAATGTAAAAAGGGCAGTGATTGGCTCAAAAGGTGGGTGGATGCTCAGCACAATATTTTTAAGTTGTAAGGTGTTTTATGATTGGTTAATACTAAAACTAGGACATATTTGTATTTATAAGAAGGGTATATCTTTGCTGTACTTTTTGAAACAACATCTCATTGCCTTTGTTGATTAAGTTCTCTGTTGTGGCTTAGAAGAAAGGACCTTGCATTCTGGTATTTTTTTTTTCAGTAGAATTTTCCTCTCATGTAGGGTGCCCACCTTCAGGGGCCAAAAAGTGGCAAAACATGGCGGTCACCAGAGTATCTCATTCTTGTTTATTGATTGAACTAGGTCAAATCTGTAACTCTATGGCAGCCTCATTGTGATTGAAGAGTTGTGTGGACCACAGCCTACTTAAAAACTATAATCGAGGTCTATGGAAAAAACAATTACAGGTTCGGGCCCAACTCGAATATGTCAAAAGCGATGCGTGATTGTAATATTGCCCATTGCATAAAAAGGTCTGCACTGTTTGCTCATGTCCAATTAAAAGGACACTAGGCTTATATAGGTTTAACTCGTTGTCTCAAAGCGATACGAACCTCAGACCGCATCACATTATATGCATTTTCCTCAACTCGTTTAATAAATTCAAAATGATTGAGGTTAAATTCTCTTTAAGCGGTGACTTTGCGCCAGCATCTTGAGAAGTTCAATTTTAATAGAACAGTTAAGCTCATTTTTAAATGTCGATACAGACGGATTCGCTCGCCTGAAAAACTCCGCAGTTCGGATAATACTATTTTCGCCGCTCTACCCTTTAAATGAATCACGTGATGGAACCCATTAAGGATCTTAGTTTGAGGGTAAAATTCATCTGCTGAAAAAAATGTGATCCAACAGTGATAAATAAAAGTAAACGCCAGAACCTACAAAAATCACGCAACCTTGTAATCAAGTGCTTCGAAAATACCAGCTCTCATTATACTATACCATTTGCCTTACAACCACGCAACTAGCAATTTAGCAATATACTCCCAATGAAACACCTCAAGATCAGCTGTCAGAAGCATAATATAGACATTCTATTATTGACATCCAGGTGCAAGACAAACTACATGAAAGTTTTATTCACTTTTACATGCTCATTTCTTTGAATAAATTAAAGTGGTTGAGAATTTGTTTACAAAGGCTTATGGTGACAAACTCAAATATTTAAAAGTCATAATTATGTTGTTGGTACACATTGGAATTGCCTCATAGAGGCAATTCCAATATGTAACTACAACATATGTTACTGAAAATAAGGAAAAAAATTATTTGGAAATTTACATTTTCCAAGTATCATGTCCATTGTCTTTACCTCTTTTAAACATCCCAAGCAGCCAATCAGTATTAAAATTCCTGTCATTTTTTATATTTGCATGACAGCTATATCTCCAAATTCGAGTTCATGAACTACCTTTTTGCTAAGCTGCTAGTTGCGTGATTGTAAACCGTGTCATCAGCAAATGACAGAATAAAAGTGAAAGTCATTTTTATAGAAGAGAATCGGAAGCTATGGAAGGCAGCCACAATGTAAAACAGTCCTGATTAGATATGCATAAATCAGTAGAAAACCTAATTGTCTGCTTTTCGTTTTAACGTTGTTGTGCATTTTATTGATTATTCTGTTTAAAATAGTTGATGTTGATGAAAAAATCTGTACAGTTTGCAATAAGATTGGGGATTTTGTTGGACTCTCAAACTGCGGTTACATGTACTTTGATATGCTTGGGCACGTCAGTTCAGAACATGACCCATTATGTTTTGTTCCAAGGGTCACTTCGGCCCACAAATCTTGAAAAAAATCTGAAGCCCTATATAAGGTTCAAGAGTTAAGAGCGCTTTCACTGACTGACCACAACAGGCTGGACTGATGCTCAGCTAACCATCATCCATCAAATAAGGTGGATCTGCATACCACCGGTTGGGGAATGTTGACATGCATATGTATGCAAAATGTAATTTGAATATACCATATGTTTCAAGAGTTATGAGCATTTTACTAGCTGACTTAGGACGTTGCCAAACAGTAATGAATAATAATTACATGGAAAGGACATCTTAAATCTGACCTGATCAGTTCCTACCAAAATATCTGAACGGTCATTTATAACAGTGACGTAAGGTAATTCCCGAAACCGTTACAGCTATCAATAACTGTAAGATTTGCTGAGAAATCAAATTTAGTACAAAACATATTATGACCTCACTGTCGGAGTCTCCTTGTTTAATAGTACTAGAATTGCAGTAATATTTATGAGAGGCCGTGACCATTATAATGCTGTATTTTACAAATAGCCTGTATGCACAAGGTTTCTTTAGACTGAACATGAAGCGAACAACCAAGTATACTAAAGAAGACATCATAGTGCAATGCTGTGCACGTTGATGTTAACAATTTGTGCACTGCATGTCTAAACGTAGTGAACATACTGTGCACTAGGATGTAAGGTTACAGCCACGCAACTAGCAATTTATCAATATTACCCCGATAAGCTGCCAGAAGCATAAAATAGACAGTCTATTATTATCATCCAGGTGCATGACAAATTACATGTACATGAAAAGTTGTTCATTTCTACATGCTCATTTCTTCTAATAAATGAAACTGGTTGAGAACTTATTTAAAAAACTTATGGCTAAAAACTCATTTATTGAAAAGACATATGTTGTAGGTACACATTGGGATTGCCTCTATATGTTGTAGGTACACATTGGAATTGCCTCATAGAGGCAATTCCATGTGTACCTACAACATATGTTGCTGAAAATAGGGACAACTTTTTGGACATTTACACTTGCCAAGTATCATGTCCATTGTCTTTGCCTCTTTTAAACCTTCCAATCTGCCCACCAGAATTAAAATGCATGCCGCTATACTGCAAATTTTTTATATTAACATGACAGCTATATCTCCAAATTTGAGTTCATGACTTACCTCTTTCATAACCTGGTAGTTGCGTCGTTGTAAGCATAACACAACTGTACATTGATCAGTGCACGAGACAACAAATGTTGCTGCAAGCAAAATATAATTTTTTCTCATTAAATTTTCTTATGCTGCTGTGATAGAATTTTATTTAATCGATAGTTGAAAACTATATCGATATCTTCTGATTGTAGCTATCGATATTTTTCATTAATCATCGAACTACTTAAACTTTGATATTTCGTTTTAGCTCCAAAAATGGTTCTAGGGGTAACTTACGAGACATAATTTGTGTGGTTCCCAGAGACTTAAAACCCATAGCTTTCTTCCG
This sequence comes from Loripinus fragilis, assembly GCA_964019695.1. Lineage (NCBI taxonomy): Eukaryota > Metazoa > Mollusca > Bivalvia > Lucinida > Lucinidae > Loripinus > Loripinus fragilis. The sequence continues at coordinate 13,841,950 of OZ026530.1, forward strand.
GCAGAACAAACGACAGTCGCTGCCGGACAATCTACAAGAAAACATGTCTGACAAAGCTGACGGTATCATGAACCCGGCATTTGATGGGGATACTGTTTCAGAGCGAGGAACCAGCAACGGAAACCAACCAATCAAACACGAACCTTTTAAAACTGTTGTCAACACAGCTGACAGGAAAGTGATGACATCGGAAATGCAACGGCCAGGTAGAGACGACGGACAAGAACGAAGTGTACCGACTGCACAAGTGGCACCAACCATGAACTCCCCAGTAACCGGGAACGTTACAAACGGTGATATTGATTTAGATAAAGTCGCTATAGATATGGGAAATGAAGACACAAACAGTACAGATCATAAGAGGAACGACTCACAGGATGTTGCTTTAAATATGGAAATCCAAAGGATGAAAGCTAGCTTGAGAAAAAAGTCCAGCTTGGCTGAAAGTTTTGACAAAGTTAAGATCCCTCTCCCACTGGAATTGGACGTAAAGTAAGTGTACCAATCCTTTTAATCCCTTTATCAATTGACATTTGAGCCGTGACATGTGATTTCAAACAATGTGGCATTTTGACAAGTGTAGACTCAGACGAGCATGCGCAGCCTCCTTTTAAGCTTAGAAACTCCAAATGCTGTTAGATCAGTAGCTTAACAGTCATAGAATATTCAAGTGACACGCAAAGGTTCTGATCAGACTGCGCGTATGCGCAGGCTGGTAAGAGCCTTTGCTGGTCGCACATACCACATTATTGGAAATCTCATGTCACGGCTCATTTTGTAAATGTTAAGTGGCCTTGAGTGAAAGCCCAATGATAGGGACTGTTACTCAGGACTACTTAAAACCTAATGTTGGCAATAGCCAATACATTAGTAGTTGTAAGTAGGTGGAACATTATTTCAATTCCTTTTAAAATTGAACTATTGCAAGTGCTAAGTGGTCTAGAGTGACAGTTAAATAATTGGGGCTGTTGGTCGAGACTACTGAACACTTACTTTAGACAATAACCAATATGTTAGTAGGTACGGAAGTGCACCAAGTATTTCAATCCCTTTATTAATTGATCTTTTGCAAGTGTTAGGTGGTCTTAAAGCTGCATAGTCTGTAACTTTGATCTTCAAATTTTAGAAATAAAGTTTATATTTTTCAAGAATACAGTAAAATTACTCAAATTAAGGTAAACATTTTACCATTTTCGTAAATCTTAGCAAATTATCACAATCAAACCAACAGCAATTATGTTGTAAATCAACTGTCTAGAATTATTGGAGGGACGTAAATAATTACTAACTAGGGAAAAACACCTGTTTTAATAAGATAATTCACTTTTCCATGCAGTTTCAGCTGTACTGAACATATTTATTGTGAAAACATAACTTAATTCTATTTTTACAAATGATTTAAAAAGAAAAAAGTTTTATCTCAAAAATGTTTTTGGTTACAGACCTAGTCTCTTTAAGTGACAACCCAAATTATTGGGGTTGTCACTTAAGTCCACTTAACACTTACTTTTCTTGCTTGTCTCAGCCAATGCACTAGTTGTTCACATTTTATTTGCAATGAGATAAACTATTTTCATATTGGTCATCTATATCTTCATCTATCGACTTTCAATTCTTTGAGTAATTCTTTGTTTCTTCAGTAAACTTGATATCAATACTGAGTACTATATACTGAACACTATATACTGAGTACTATCAGAGTATGAGTTTACATCTTAGAGCTACAGACGAGTCTGAACTACAACCAATTATAAGTTAGCTTAGCCTAAGCTTAAGTGAGAGTGCACTAAATGTGTTCTTCTTAATACAGTAAAACCTGTGTAAAACGGCCTCTCAAAAAAGACAAAAATATCTTAGACAAATGGTAGCTTAATGAAGGTCGAAAGTATTGCAGAATGCTCCCCTTGGAGCATTCTGCAATAATTTTAACCTGCATTAAGCGATACTTGGTCTTTAAGTAAGAAAGGTGGCAAAGATCAGGAATCGATACAAGCAAGTACCACACCTGACGCAGGATACCACATCACAAAGTGACAAAACACAATAAAACCTCACAAACGAGAGCCAAGACGTCAGCTCTTTCCCAGCAGGTTACCACAAAACCAATTTTCAGTTTTTTTGAAAGTGGCCGTTTTACGACGGTTTTACTGTAGACTGAAAGTAATTGCTAGATAGTCACTGATGTTTCTTGTGTTTTAACAATGACAGAATCTAGGGCGAAGATTTGGCGCCAGTACAATGCGCTATGAAATACATCTTAATGATATAAAATGCTCCATTTTCCATGATATTTTCAAAAGTATTCAAAACTTATAGTCTGGCAGATTTTGGGCGAATTTTAGGAGGACCTGGAACTTGATTTTAAATTTTTTCTTTATGGATTCTGGTAGTGCATATATTGTCCTTGAAAAATCCGAGTGATGCCACTCTGGCATCATTGAGCATTTCGATATATTCAAGATGGCGTCCAAGATTGCGGCCAATTATAAGTTTAAAAAATGTGTGGTATGGAAAATGTCTCAAACCGATTTGTTTCCTTAAATTGTTGGCTATAACGTTGAAATCTAGTTGAATACATTAAGCTCATAACAAAAATATAAAAAAAATAAGAGTTTAGACAAAATGGCCGCCAAAATGGCAATTTATTACAAACAATATAAGAAAATTTCCCCTGAGAACAGCAAACTCTAGAGATTCGCATGTAAAATGCTGATTTTACTGATTCTTGAGTTACAGATATCAGCCTTGTAACATCCCAGTGTTGCAGCTAATGCATCACCCAGAATATGATATATTCAAGATGGTGTGCAGGATGGTAGCTGATAAGTTTTACAATCCAGTGGGAGCCGCACCTAACCTGTAGACATGTCTGGTGGACTTGTAACAAACCAGATTTCTTGCCTGATGGAGAAGCACTTTACAAACACATGTATCTGAATAAATGAACCCAGCATGCATGTCTGATAGAGTTACACTGTAAAAGCAGGCTTATCTGAGAGTCGCACCGGATCGGTAACATGCCTGATGTAATGGCACCTCTGTAGGAGTAGTACCAGACTTGTAGCCATCCCTGTTCCATCTGCACTCAACTAGTCAAAATGTCGTTTGAAATGCAAAACGGACCAGCAGGCATGGCCTATAGTGAGTTACCACGCTAACAGGCATGGCCTATTGTGAGGCACCACACCAGAAGACATGACCTACAGTGAGGTACCACACCAGAAGGGATAGCCTATAGTGAGGCACCAAACCAACAGACATGGCTGATAGTGATTTACCAAATCAAAAGGCATGACCTATAATGATTCATTACACCAGCAGGCACGGGAGATAGCAAGCACCATACCAGCAGATACGGCTGATAGTGAAACACCATACCAGACGGTATAGCAGATAGAGAAGCACAACGCCAGCAGACATGCAATATTGAGTGACAAAAGGTCAGCAGGCATGATGATTGAGTGGCCACAGTCCAGCAAGCATCCATCTTGCAGCAGCACTCACCCAGTAGGCATGTTTGATCAGCAGCGGTGTTTGTGACAGTAACACTAGGCCAGCAGGCATATATGTTGCAGCTGCAGCTGCAGCGACATAACAACTCAACAAGGCATGCATGTTCTACTTTTAATGTAGCAGTCTTGGCTGATAAAGTTTCACAGTGTAATTTGGCATGTCTGACAGAGGTGCATCATTCAAGTAGCTTTTCTCTTTGATTTCCAATGGACCAGGAGGCATGTTTGACTGAATAGTACCAAAAATAGTAAGTGAGTATGATCAGGAAATACCACGATCACAAACCGCATACAACCCTGTGGCACGGCGAGGAAGAGCCGCTCAACCATCACGAGACACCAGGAAGACAAATTAAGCAAAGCAACAAGCTCTCTCTTCCCCATCAAGATGATTGCAATACTAGAATGGACATAAAGTAACGTTCAATAAAACATAGAACAATTACAGACTCCCACAATGGGAGTAATGATAAACAAAAAGTCAACAACAATGAAACCACCGCCTTAGAACGGACAGCAACCTAAGCCACCGGGGGGCTTAAATGCATTTTACATGTACCAAATCTTCGCCCTCGATTCTGCTGTTGTTGTAGTACAAGAAATGTTCAGCTCGCATGGAGGCCATCTAACTAATGCAATGTATCATCATGGAGAAACACTCTAATCAAATTAACACACCATGACAAAACAGAAAAGGGCTCATGACTCACAGATAGTCAGAGCTAAAGAAAACCTCAAGTTGAGCCACGGTGGTTCCAGCTACAGATAAGCATCAGGCACCAACCCACCGATTAAAGCTTAACGTCAGAGCCGTCATAGAGTCTGAGGCCTGACCCACCGTCATGCAATTAAAGAGGAAACCATAGCTATAAACCGTGATTGGGTTTAAAACTAGGCATGCGGACTGTGGCATGATATCCAAGTTATATCCAACCCTTATATAACGTTTTACTATATTTTTGAATTGATCACTTAAATTAGGTTTATCCAACAATTCGTTTGAATTTATAAACTAAACCACCATAAAATATAGGTTCTGATATGCCAAGTCTGCAGGCATATATGTTGAAGTTTTACTGAGTAACAGCCATGTAATGCCACCAGCTCATCATATCAGACATCCTTAACATCACATGTGTAACTGATGTGGTACTGAACCATCACACATAACGTTTATTGAGACTCAGGGCCAGCAGTCATGTGTGTTAGTTACATCACACCAGCATTAACGTATGTTACAATTGAACCCAACTAACAGATATGCTGGGTAATGTCGCACTGGATCAGCAGGCATGTCTGTTCAAGTTACATCCTGCCAGTGTGCATGTCTGTTCTACTTATCCTGACCAGCTGCCCAAGCATCATTGCTACAGGGTCAGCAGACATATTTACCATTACGCATGTTTGATTATGTGACACTGGACCAGCGCACGTGTCTGAAACCAAGCAGTTATGCCTGTGACAGCTTCACAAGACTAGCAGGCATGTTGCAGTACCCATGTTTTAAATGTTGCTTTGAACCAACAGGCATGTTTGTTGCAGTTGCACCTGACCAGTTACAATTAAACTCGACCAGCATACATGTCTGTTAGAGTTGCATCTACCAGAGGATATGTTTGAATCAGTTGCAACTGACTGACAAGCACATCTGTAGTTATGTGGCTGAACCAGCAGGTATATATGTTACACTTGCCTCGGACCTGCAGTTATGTCCCTATGATTGTACCCAACTAACGGGTTGGTAAGCACAATTGCCCCAGACCACCATGCATGTATGTTTTTCAGTTGCACCTGACTAGCAGCTATGCCTTTATAATGTGCACACTATCAGCATGCATGTCTGTTACAGTTTCATCTTTTCAGGATCCATGTATATTACATTTGCACCCAACCATAAGCCATGTCTGTAACAATTTTTGCATCTGGTCATTTCCCATGTCTTTAACAGTAGTCATATCTGTAAACTTGTGCATACAAGCATGCATGTCTGTTACACTTGCAACAGACCAGAGTAGTAATGGTTGTTACAATTGCATCGGGCAAGCAGGCCCATACCAACCAGCAGTCAAGATGCAAACGAACATCTTCAGCATGCAGATACCTTACTCAGGGGTTGTTCTAAGTGTTGATACACAACACTCCATCAGTATTTTTTTTGTAAATTTTATACATCTATCCAGCTGACTTTTTTCCACATATTGATTCAAAAAAGGTTTGTACTTTTTACAAACACTCTGTCACAAAGTTTTCAGTGATACCCTGTCATTTGTCACTTCATGTTTTGAAGAAATATTTTCCAAAAGTAAGAATTTTTATGAGAATAATGATATTATGGTATTATCAGATACGGCCAAAAGTGGTCTGGAAAGTGCATGGTGCATGGATTGATAAATACTTTCTTTCTATCATACTGGCATCGCTCAGACTTGAGCATTACGCCAGATACGATTCCCTGAACAAACACAAACCATTACCATTACAAAAAATAAGACTGTTATTTTTTCTGTGCAGTGTATCATAGCAAAAACCATTTGATTCCCTACTGTTTTATTGCTGGCATCTTAAATATTTTACAACGCTGAAAAACAACAATAGCACGCTAGTCAAATTTTCCAAATACAACTGAAAATTATCTGAAAATAGTTAATCACTGCGAATTTGATTTCAGGTTGAATTTTGCTTTGAATGGTGGCCATCTTGGACACCATCTTTAATATTTCAACCTAGTGAATCAAACCTGTGAATGTTTCATTTTAATCGTTTGTATTATTAGGCCTCTAAACATCGACATAAAGTCAAAATTGAAATGCTTTATATCAAGTCTTTTTGTCAGATAGGTCTAATGGAACCTAACTGACGGCCATCTACGACGCCATCTTTAAATTTCAACCTTCTGAATCAAAACCATGTTCTTATTTGATCTTTTGTATAATTTAGCCTCTAAACGTCCATCAAAAGTCAAAATTTAAAGTGTTTTTATCAAGTATGTCGGTCATATAGGTCTTAGAAGCCTATTTGACGGCCATCTTGGACGCTATCTTTAATATTTCAACAGTCTGAATCAAAATAATGTTCCATTTAATTGGTTGCAACATTTATCCTCTGAAACACCCATAAAAAGTCAAAAATAAAATGCTTTTGATCAAGTATGTTGGTCATATAGGTCTTATGAGCCTAACTGACGGCCATCTTGGACGCCATCTTGAATATTTCAGAACGCTCATTGATGCCAGAGTGGCATCAGTTGGATTCATCAAGTACAATGCCTCAACAACAAGAACCAACAAAGAAAAAAACTTTAAAATCAAGTTCCAGGTCATTCTGGTTTTCTACCAGACTAATAGCTTAAATTTATGTTAATTTTTTTAACGTTGCCTAAAAAACGAAAATGATGTCATGATTTAAAAATAACCTATTGAGTAAAGTGTAAAGTGGTTTTGAGTGACAGTCCAAATGATCGGGGTTGTCAAGCAGGACGACCTAAAACTTATATTTGACAATTGCCAATGTATTAATTAGTAAGTAAGTAAGAGCGTCATTATTTCCACCCATTTCATAATTGACCTATTACAAGTGCTTAGCGATCTTGAGTGACAGCTCCAATAATTTTGGCTGTCACTCAAGACCACCTCTCACGTACTTCTGAAGCAGTACAAGAGTTGTGCACATTTATTTCGCAATGAGGTATACCATGTGCTGGTATAAAGTTTTGTTATTTAGTTACATGAAAAACACACTACACATGCCGGAGAATGTCGTACGTGGTCGACGCTTGTTGTATTTGGACAAAGCAAACTACCAACTTGGGTATGACGTAAGCATGCATGCTATGACGCTATGTATATGTAAGGCGTCATATATAATCACTATACATCAAACATGTCTTAACGGGTCACTCAAAAAGAAGACCAAAATTGTTTTTAAGACCGATTATCGTTTAATGCAGGTCAATAGTATTGCAGAATGCTCCAATGGGGAGCATTCTGCAATACTTTCGACCTTCATTAAGCTACCATTTGTCATTCATATCTATGTTTTGTCTATATTTGAGTGACGCAATGTATGTGTAAAGAGTCATATATAATCACTATATGAAGCTTATTATGTGCAGCCCCTTTACCATATACAAGATATATAATTTGTCAATGTTCAAACTGGCTGTTCCGCATTTGACCATACGTTTTGGTAAGTTAATAGGTAAGTGAAAGGGCAAGTGGTATTTTGAAAGGGGCTGCACGTTGTTGCGGATATATAATCTAATATCTTGCATTATTTTCATATTTTGAAAGGGGCTGCACGTGGTTGCGGATATATAATCTAATACTTTGCCTTCATCTATCTATTATTTTCATGTATACGCAATTCCGGATAAACTATTTTTTAAACAAAAGTTTATTTCTGATTGTAAAATGTATAAATTTGACGATTGTTGTTGATTAGCCCTTTTCATTCTGGATTCTAGTATACAGGTACTTTGACCAACGGAGTAAACCTAACTGACGTATACTTTTCTGCAATGTGAGGTTACGTTATATCCACATATATAAAAACCTGTATAGTCCGTAGCCCTATCTTGAAACAATGCTGCAAGGGAGCACTGTAGATCATCCTAAAATTGTATTAAAGTAGCCATAGAATGTGCCACTTTTTTTAGAATTCAATTTTTATAGCATACATTTCCATTTTGTGCATGTTGTACACAAATATATTATCTGACGCCTACATTTATTAATTAATCTACATTTTAATTTTTTTAATATGACCACACGTTCATCCTTTAATCATCTCTAATGTTTGATATGCTTGTCCTACTTATTCATGGTAAAATAACTAAAACCACAACACAAGTTTTGATATATTTCCCCATTAAGTATAAATTTTGAGGGGCGCTGCGGTCTATACGGGGCTACGGACAAGTACTTATTCCCTGTAGTATTTTACAGGCCATCCAGCATATAATCACTTTTTATGTTGTTGTTCTGTCATTTTCTTAAAATGTTAAACAGCATATCATTTAGATCATTAGTGATTTGATTTTTTTAGAACATGATGAAATATGGGGCTACGGACTATACAAAAATAGCATGCTTTTGCTCAGCGGTTAAAACTAGGTGGTGAGCATTTCATAATAATGCATGTGGTTTTCATGTGTGATTGCATCTATTTTATATATAATTGATTTAGAAGAAGAATGTATTAGTCCATGGGCCCGGAGGGGTCAACATGCACCCGCTAAGGGCTCTTTTGGAGTGGTAGAATATTGTCCATTGGACATCCCTGATTAAGAATCAAAATGTTAACACTCGGTATCTTGGGTACCACCCGCCATTTTGGATGGTTTCAAGAAGACTGCCATGAAAAAGCCAACTTTCAATATATAATGTTATATCAGTCTCATACCATCTGTTAAGCTTACTTTTATGAGTGGAGCAGCTATACTTAAGATACCCAACTTCATTTCTAATTATGAAAAGCTAAATGTAAGGTCTTAACATACTATATTTAATAAGACGGCCAATTTGGAATACAAATTTTGGAAATTTTTGTTCATCTTGATAAAAGATTCCATCAGTTTTTTTATTATACAAATTATAGTAACATGTTTAAGTCATTATTAATTTTGGTGCGCCTAATGCACACCCAATGCTTGATTCGATTCTCGAATTGTGCGGGGCTTTCTCGATTGATACACAGGCTTTTCTGAGCCAGTGCTGTGCGCACAGGTAATTTTGTTGTTTTGTTATGCTCTCAATCTATATTTGAGCCGCGACATGTGATTTCAAACAATGTGGCATTTTGACAAGTGTAGACTCAGACGAGCCTGTGCATCCTCGTGTTTAGCTTAGAAGTAGTATGTGTGGCACTATAGGGTAAATGACGTCACGACGTCAGATCCAAGATGGCGGCCCCCACGACTTCCGATCCAAGATGGCGGCCCCCACGACGTCAGATCAAAGATGGCGGCCCCCACGACTTCCAATCCAAGATGGCGGCCCCCACTGCGTGAGATCCAAGATGGCGGCCCCACGAAGTCAGATACAAGATGGCGGTCCCTGTGACGCGTTCAGTTACACCTCGGAGGGTGAGTCAACACCCTAGACCACGAGAAGGTAGCGTCACGTCCTAAAGCGCGGTGTCGTTCTTCTCTATATACAAAGGGTATCTAAGGCCTCTCATGTATCGAACGAACACGGATCTGGAGGAGTCTATATTCAGGATTTCTGGGAAGGTAGCGTATAGGATCAAGGTGCCGCTTTCCGGTAAGGGCTTGGCAAACTTCATTTCTAGTCGGCAGTGCCCTTGTCTCTTGACATTGAATGAGTAGTAAGGATCTATCTCCAACGCGTATAAGCAATAGCCTTTAACATAGTCATTTCGTTTAACATTTATATCTTTCCGAAAGCACGTCAGCGTTCTGTAACAGTCCATGTACTGATCTGCTTCGTAATTGGGTCGTAAAGGCTGAGAGGGATATGAATGTCCATCAACGTAGAACGGGCTCCTCGCCATGCATATGGCGTCTGGCTAACTTAGGAGCATATTGCGCAATTATTTGCTGTTCGTCCTTTAGTATCTCAATGAATTCCAGTCCGAAGTTGCTGTCTTACGCCCTCCGTCCATGGACATTGCATTCATGTCCTTGCAATGCATCACGCCTACTATAGGACTGGTTGCAGATCAAACACCGGATCATTTTGTCTCTGTTTCTCTACCATCATACGGGTGTCATCCTTCTTACGATCATTGGATCATTGTTACCACCACCACCACCACCGACACCACCACCACCACCACCACCCACCACCACCACCACCACCACCACCACCACCACCACCACCACCACCGACACCACCACCACCACCACCACCACCACCACCACCCACCACCACCACCCACCACCACCACCACCACCCACCACCACCTCCACCACCCACCACCACCACCCAACACCACCACCACCCACCACCACCACCCACCACCACCACCACCTCCACCGACCACCACCACCACCCACCACCACCACCACCACCACCACCACCACCACCACCACCACCACCACCACCACCACCACCACCACCACCACCACCACCCATTCCCACCACATGGTGGACCATTGTTTCCTGACTGTACATTCACTGTATCCTCACTGTATCCCCCTGTACCCCAACTGAACCCTCACTATGCCCCATTGTACCCTCACTGTACCCCACTGTGCTCTCACTGTATCCCCACTGTATCCTCCCTGTACCCTCACTGTATCCCAACTGAACCCTCACTGTATCCTCACTGTACCCCACTGTACTCTCACTGTACCCCCCACTGTATCCTCCCTGTACCCTCAATGTATCCTCCTTCCCTCCTCCTCCTCACCCTCTCCTCCTCCCTCCTAGCTCCATTATAAATTTGAACTATCATGATCACTGTTTTGACGGCCATTTTACTCATTGTAGAACGTTCTATCATCGTAGGTTCACCGGTAATTGTTGGTTGACCATGATTATATAATATAATTGCGCCTGGCACCTCTGGTTAGAGAATAAGCCTCTTGATCTTATAGCCATTTACGTATACGGTGTCTACCTATTTTAAATTTGGCTTGGGATTTGACCAGTTGATATAGCTTTTCCGGCCCTAAGTAACTGGATGGTAACTTTGGATTAAAATACAAAGAAGACAGATACTCTTTCCAATTTGTCATCTTTATTACAAATTTAAACATTCAAGCATTCTTACAAATACAAAACATCTCTTCAACAACGACAAAAAATGAAATAACAACGACAAAAAATGAATTGACAAGGACAAAAAATGAAATAACAATGACAAAAATGTATTTGAAAGTAACAAAAATTGAATGGCCATTTAGACCTTAGAAGTTTATTATTGTCTTTTTTTTCTCAATATCCGTAGGGTTCAGTATCGTAATTGTCCAGTCGTCGTCTTTTTGTGTACACCATTCGATAGTTTTTCTCTTCTTCTCTATTATACAGTTTTCTTTTTCCCTTATCACGACATATTTTATGAAGATTGGTGACGGTAATGGTCGATTTTTCGGAGGGGTCTATCAATAGGGTCTTCACCGATTCAAAGTTTATTAGTTGGCTATTAGTGAAGTTGAGGGTGAACCCTCTCACTTTACACGTTTCATTTCCCTTATTGGTCTTGTAGGCGTAGTTTTTTGGTCCTCCAGACACAAACTCTATGATATGTTCTCCAGTTTCTAGTTCGTTAGTGAGTTCTCCCAGGTAGTCTCCTAGTGGTACATCGTTCTCTCCCGTCTTACTCACGTAAATCACCGAGTCTGTATCGTAGTACAGAACGTTTCTGTCTATTTTCTCAAGGATGCTGTAGAGTTTCAGTCGGGCCCAACATGTAGTAAAGGTCGCCAAGTAGATATTCGTCTTGTTGTCTTCCGGTTGACAGTCTTTTTTATAGGTCCATTCCACCTGAATCGTATCGTTGGCCACAATGTGAAAATCCTGGACGTCTTTGGTAGGATCAGAAAGAACTCGGAAAAAGGCATCCACCTCTGTCTCGTGAAAGAATTGGGACTGTTTCAGGTTCAGTCGCTGTCCGAATTTCCCCCAGAAACTGTTTAGGCAGAGCTTGGCCAATGCCCGCATTCCCAGATTCTTTTCGATTTTCTCCCCATCGAGGGATACCCCTTCTTTTTCGAAATACCTATCAATATACTCTTTGGCATCTTCGGGGGTCTTGATCCAGTTGGGAGGGCCACTCGCCTCTTGCTTGTACTTCAGGAACGTGTTGATATAAGAGGCGAACAGTCCTCCTTCTTTCGTCTCTGCATCGTATTGGGTGGTGTCCTTCCAGTGGTATACCTCGTATATTTTGAGGACTCGGTATCCCAGTCGTACCGCTGTCTGAAGTTCGGGAGTACACCAAGTCCCGGTCATGGTTCGATCTTCAGCAGAACATCCGCAGAGAGATGGACTCTCTTTTTCGGCGCAGGTCTGGCACAATGGGAACTTTAACTTTCCATTCGATTTATAGGGTAACACGGGGTGATACAGTCCACGAGGAGGTAATATTCACACTTTGGCGATTCCGAAGTACTGGTCGATTTCTTTGAAGTCTGACGTTATTACCTCCGGGTGTCCTACGGGGTACTTGCAGGTCTTGTTGACCCAGGGGTATAAGGAGGTGAAGTCCACATACTCTATCTTTTCATCTTCTTTCGTCCTATAATACAGTTGACTCGCATTGGTCCTACCGCCGAAGAAACTCTTTCGTGGATCCAATCTGTCCGTGATGTCTAAATTCTGGAGATAGTGTCTAAGTTCCGGGTCGTTTCGGTAGGTTTCTCTAAATTCGTGTTCCCACATACACACATACACACGTATTTCATTCCTAGACTTTCGATATAAGATTTCTTTTTCATGGTTAGGGCGTAGAGTTCGCTCATGGATTGTTGAGTCAGAGGGTGTTTCGTCTCTTCTCTGTCCTCGGGAAAACATCGGGGGCATCCGTGATAGACGCATCCTTGGTATTCGAAAGCGGTATTTGTCTCGTAGGAATAGCCGTCCAACTTGTATCTGGTTCCCGGGAGACGTATTTCTCCCCCATTCAGGGCGTGCCGTATTTTTATATTGTCCCTTCTGGATACCCATTCTAAGTACTGGATGGACGATTTACTGTACTGGTCCATCTTATACCCGCCTGGTGGAATCTTGGCGATAGGGGAACAAACGAATTCTTTCTCCCCGATGACCACCTCATCCTCCGACACCCACCGGTCACCCCGTAAGACCTTAATGCGGCCATCCTTGTACTTGGCCGTCAACCAATTCTTGTCTTCCGCTAATTTGACCCTCCACTCTTCTTCTAGAAACTTGGTTCTGTACACGTTCATACACACCGAGGCGATGGTCACCGAGTCGAAGGGATCCACCGCCCCAGTCCACTGAGGTTTTCCTCCTTGGTCCATCACACAATCGCCGGTGGCGGACATCAACAGTTCTCGAAACTTGAGGCAGGCCTGACGTAGAATGTCTACGTCACTTCGGCAGTAGTCCAACATTTCTTTCTTAAAATCGAAGACGCAGTTCTCTTTGGATTTGAGCCATGCTAGGCATTCCTCTCTTTCCTCGTTTCCCATAAAGTTACATCCGTAATATTTAGGATCCGGGTACGGCCCGAGGTACTCTTGGTTATCCCGGGTGTTGAAGAAATGGGGGAACAAACCTTTCTTTAGTTCTTTCAATCCAAAGGCTTTGGGTAACTTGGATAACTTCATGGGTAGAAAATTCGGACTGTCTATGACTTTGATGTGAAGGTCTTTTTCTACCGTCATGTACATGATTTTGGACCCATTGTAGATAATCTTGTGCGGTCTCATCGATTGGTCTATCAAGTACTCTAACAGGAAGTATCCGTCGTATCCTTTCATGTTGTGACAGACGGTTTTAAAGTATTCATGTTGACTCGAAAATAACCATTTACCGAATGTACGAGCTGTGTCTTGTCCTTGGAAGAAGACCTCTCTCAAACCGCAAGCTGTTCCTGTACAAGGGACATCTAGGTCTTCGCATCTGGAGCAACGGGTACCGCAATCTTGGCACCTGGATTCAGACGTCACAGGTCTATCAATACACGTGGGACAGACCGTATGGGCCACCACGAAATTGGGTTTGTGGGTGGCTTTTCCGCACCAGGACGTCTTACATCGTTGGCATTTCGAACAGGGAGTACACGTCCAACTTGGTTGACATTCCGTACAGTCTGGATTCATCAGTGGCACGTACCCCTCCGTACACTCGGATCTCTCATCTTGGCTACATTCGAAATCGGCAAAGATGAACTTGGGAATAAATTCTTGCTTGGATGGTATGGATCTCGGGTAGCAAAGATGATCTCTCAGTACGTATTTATCGATGGTCTTTTTTCTCTCTTTCAGTCGTGTTGATGACTTTGTAACAGGTCGGACATTTCCACCATTTATCGCATTCAGAAGGTCCCCTAACTTGTCCCTTCTTTGCCCCCTTCTCGTGAAGGGGTACTTTCTTGTGTTCTTGGTAACACTTCGTCGACCTACACGTCATGTGACACTGGTCGCACGTGACCAGTGACTCGGTTTTGGGACAGTTTGTCGTTTTGCACACGATACAGGTCACTTCGCACTCGTGTCTCTCTTTGTTGGCATAGTGTTTCAGACATCTAGAACAAAAGTATGCTGACGAAAAGAAGCCGGTTATGTTGGAGATGGTATGAAAATGACAATCGTCGACCAAGTAAATGTAGACACAGGGTTGCTCGTCGGTGCTCGGACTAGTAATAAATTTGTTGCCCAGTCGAGCGCTCACCACCATCACTCTGCTGTTAAGGACTTCTTCAAACGCCTCTATATCATTCAAACTCGCGGGTCGGTCTAAGGGTACCCCGGCCAATCGGCTGATAGCCAAGGCCAGGTCTTTTTGGTCTTTACTCTTTGTCTTTCTCAGATTCATATAGTGACTTTCTTGTACTTTTCGGTGCTCTAACGTTAATTCCAAGTTACTCTTGGACTTCTGGTATAGGGTCAAATCGTTCCATTCTTCTTTGGTACATAAGTTGAGTTTGGCCCAACCCACTCCGATGGCTCTCGCCATACACAATTGGTCGTTATTGTCTATAGTGACGAGAGATTTCTTGATTTGTATTGAATTCTTGTCTCCCTGGAGGCTGGTAATGGGTCTTCTCCCGTTCCCTTTGGGTAAGTCTATTGCCCCGATCGTGATGTCGAAACTGTCATTCACGGACAATTCTTGATGACTGTTCAGCACCTTTTCTATATGTTCCATCACGACGTCAACGTTTAAACGGTCCCAAGGTCTTAAGGGAACCACGATGGGGTCGTGTAACCCGTCGTGATGAATCACCACACGTCCCAAATCGTTGCCCGCCAGATCGCCGCGCGCCTCTTGGAGGATGTCTTCGAACATACTGTGAAGACCTCGTCGTATGTCTCTGAGGCGTTGGCCGCGGTATCTATCGTCAACTTTGACTTGAAAGGTTGTGTCTACGGCCGCATTTTTTGCATAGGTTCTCTCCCCTTTCTTTCTCATGGTATATTCCAGGGGTCTAGGTTCGTCCCCTCAAGGATCCCAGGGGCCGTCTGCCAACAGTAGACGACCGCTTTCTTGGATTTCTTCTGACAGATTTTCAGGGTTCATGATGTCGATTGTTGAAAATCTATGTTAAGAATGAGACAATCTCTTCTCACTCCTTCTTATATACTTGGCTCTCTTCAAGGTCTCTTCTGATTGGTCCGTTATTTTTAGTAACAATGTCACTTTCTATTTTTAGTAACAGTACCGTCTTTTGATTGGTCCGTTTAATAACAGTTCTATTTTTAGTAACAGTGTCACTTTCTATTTTTAGTAACAGTTCCGTCTTTTGATTGGTCCGTTTAATAACAGTACTATTTCTAGTAACATCGTTATAAAGGCCTATGATTAGTACACGTGTTGCCTCTGGTTTCGAAATACGTAAGCTCTTTTTCAAACTTTTGGGGTCATCATTGAACCCAAGGCATCCTACATACTACTACACTTACGTGTGAGGTAGGTAGATTAACAAAGCTATTAAAAGGTTTAAACGATCAGGCGTCTTAGTTCACTATCGCTACTTTTCGTATTGAAATAGGAGTACTTTCCCCTTAGCTATTAAAAGGTTTAAACGATCAGGCGTCTTAATTCACTACCGCTACTTTCCGTATTGAAATAGGAGTACTTTCCCCTTAGCAGTTGAGCCGTGACACGTGGTGTTTTGACAATTGTAGACTCCGACAAACCTGTGCAGCCTCCTTTTCAGCTTAGACGCTCCAAATGATGTTCAGTCAGTAGTATACGTATGCGACTAGCAAGGCTCTGATCAGACTGCGCAGGCTGGTCTGAGCTTTTGCTGATCGTATAACATACAGAACAGAACAGAAATTTTATTGTCTCATCGTCACAACAATACATAATATACAAAACATATATTTGACGCATGCATTTAAAGTGTATTAATTTGATAGCGAGAATCATCGCTGCTCGCAAACACAAATTATGGATGCCACGAGAAAATTTGTCCTGTGAGTTTGGGTGACTCAAACTAGTCTGTTCAGCTTCAGAGACTAGCTAAAATGAAAATTTGCATGAAGCAAGATTAGATGTTTGCTTTGCAAAAAGCGGACAGCAAAGGCGCTGATCAGCCTGCGCGGATCCAAAACATTGGCATGGGTCCAAACCGTTTGTGTCAAGTCCCCACCTGCATAAATCATAGTGATATCGTATTGTTTTTGAATGTAGAGCATCACCTGTTTCGCACCATGTACCGTAATGTTGTCGTTTGCATTAATGAACTCAATGAACCCTGCTGTCACTGAGTCCGTACACGTGCTTCTATACTGACCAAAACCAGAAGAGATTTGGTAGGAATAATTTTTGTGATACATAGACCGTTTGCTTAGAGCATGAAGACTTTTTAAAATTACCAATTTAACGTTTAATTATACGGTCCGTACTTTGTGCCATTGTCTTTGATCTAACGTTCTATCAGCGGAGACTCATTATATTTGACCCCAGGGGGACACCCCAACTATCTAAAATGATTATCCCAGAGAAAAATCCTTTAATATCAATTATATTGCCCGTTTCATAATCAGTGCTAGTTAACGAGGCTTATCAGGAGACGTTCAGCATGAAATTTCAACTATAATACTGAAAAATACATTTTTTTAATTTCAGATGTTGTATTTATCATGCTCATAAATGTTAAACAAGTATCTTACGTACAGGAGGACAAAACATGGTATAACTATTTTATACCACCTACATCTATTTCGTGCTAAAGTTGGTAAGGGTGGTATAATGTTTTAACTGTTAAATGTCCATCGCTTAGATCCAGATCAGCTGGCTTCTGGGTGGTATAACTATTTTATACCACCTACATCTATTTCGTGCTAAAGTTGGTAAGGGTGGTATAATGTTTTAACTGTTAAATGTCTATCGCTTAGATCCAGATCAGCTGGCTTCCAGAAACCAGCTGATTAATTAATATTAAGGGTTTGTACATTAATCTAAAACTATATATAACAATTTCCTGAAAACAGAACACGTCTTGTCCCGAATGTATGAGTATAAACAATATTTCGCTCATGCGAATTAAAATGCTGAAACATGTTGAATTTGCCAGGCTAAAGAAAGATTCAAAAACCGTTGCTGTAATTCGCTTCCAAAATCGGAAATGAGCTTAATTGCATAGGTTCTAGATATTTATATTAATAATTAGGTTCCAGATATGTACCATTAATATTAATTATCAATGTCTTTGGTCTTATCGCTTCATTAGAGATATTAATTAAGGGCGCCTGATTTCCAAAATTTCATTATGATCGGTCAGTATAAAAAGAGAAACCTTCGTGCTTAGAAACAAAATATGGGTATCACGTATTTAAACCGCATTAGAGAGAGGCATTTATTTGGGAGGGGTGACACCCTCTCAAAATTTCATTGTGAGAATGTCATGAAAAAGTGTATTAATATGGCACTTGAATTACCTGATTTTTCTTATAGGGAAAAAGACGGTAAATATGTTCATATAAAACACTTTCAATTTAGTGTGGGGCACCTTGGTTTTGCTAAACGCCCCACAAATAAGATCAAAGTTGTTTTCTGTATTGAACGGCATCATATCACTGTCGTTTCGGCATTTCCGTGTACATAACATAAAACGTCTGTCCGATGGACAGGCTCATCTGCTTGAATAACGCACTCTGATCAGTAAATTCGATGTTGAACAGCGAAGACCCAACGCAATGATACAGCAAAGTCGTGCGTATTGAAAAGGTGGGTTTTCCGTGGGCCTGTCTCCTGAATTGTAAAATCGATAAGCGATCAAAGAAACAGCAGTTAATTATATTAATGCGTATCAAAGGTATCGTTGATTTCTCCGTTTAATAACAGTTCTATTTTTAGTAACAGTGCTGTCTATAAATGTCCAGAGAAACCGAGCTGTTACAAAACGGCTTGGTTTACAATCCATGTTTCATATGGTTATTCAGAAGACAATTTGAGGGGGTGAGTGCGCGAGTGCCAGGGTAAATGAGTGGGTGTCTGAGTACGTGATCAGGTGGCCTATTTGTTTTTCTGCAGTTTGGAATGTATTAAAGGATCTAGTCGGGTCTGGGATAGTCTGGTTTGGCCTGGATAGGCGACTATTGAGTCAAGCGAAGTCTCTCTACCAATCAGAATCTCATAGTAATGCTGCCTCATAGATACGTGTATAAGTGTTACCCCCTTCTCCTGTATGTATTTTGTTTGCTGGTTTGATTTGATTCTTTACCTCCCATCAACGATCTTTCAGTTAAACGGGGCTTCCTGGCTAAGCTAGGATTAATGTGTCTTGCTCAAGGACACAACGCAGTGACGCCGGTGAGGCTCGAACCCGAGGCCCCTCGGTCTCCAGTCAAACACTCTACCACTGAGCCACTGCGCTCCCTGTATGTATGTCTGGTATGTATAATACTTAAATGTTTTCAAGGTTTTAAAGGGAAGACTCGCCCACGAAAATGCATTGTCGACATAGAAAAATTATGGATGTAGTTTATATATGAGCCATATAGGTGTGCTTAGCGTTGTTGGTTGAATTGGTAATGTTAATGTTGATGGTTGTGGTGTGAGGTTCCATAGAAAAAGTATGGATGTAGGTGAATATTGCTTAACTCGATACCGCGTTTATTGCGTTGCTCCCTTAATCGTTTGTGAGTGACTCCTGAAAAAATGGTGTCTATTAAGAAATAAGATTTAACTCTTGTTATTAGCTAAATATGCTCATAGGGCCTGGGACGGTCTGGTCTGACTTGAGCTGGGGGAAATTCGATGGTGTAGAAAAATGTCACTGTCTACCACTGAGCCACTGCGCTCCCTGTATGTATGTCTGATATGTATGTATGTATGTATGTATGTATGTATGTATGTATGTATGACGGTCTGGTCCGACTTGAGCTGGGGGGGGGGGGAATTTGATGGTGTAGAAAAATGTCAATTTTCGAGATGACCTGTCTACCACTGAGCCACTGCGCAACCTGTATGTATGTCTGGTATGTATGTATGTATGTATGTATGTATGTATGTATGTATGTATGTGTGTGTGTGTGTGTGTGTGTGTGTGCGTGCGTGCGTGCGTGCGTGCGTGCGTGCGTGCGTGCGTGTGGGTGGGTGGGTGGGTGGCTGGGTGGCTGGGTGGCTGGGTGTGTGTGTGTGTGTGTGTGTGTGTGTGTATATGGATGGATGGATGGATGGATGGATAGATCTATATCTGTCTGATAATTAGCCTGATGAGAAAGCTGCTTTGTGCACTTTAAGGACGTAGCTGAAACGATTGTAAAAGTGTCGTTTTAAAAGGATGGCTCGCGTTTGTATTATAATAGTTTCAATTTAAAAGGATGGCTTGCCCAATGAGCATCTGAGAGAAGAACGACACCGCGCTCTAGGACGTGACGCTACCTTCTCGCGGTCTAGGGCGTTGACTCACCCTCCGAGGTGTAACCGAACGCGTCACAGGGACCACCATCTCGTATCTGACTTCGTGGGGCCGCCATCTTGGATCTCACGCCGTGGGGCCGCCATCTTGGATTGGAAGTCGTGGGGGCCGCCATCTTGGATCTGACGTCGTGGGGGCCGCCATCTTGGATCTGACGTCGTGGGGGCCGCCATCTTGGATCGGAAGTCGTGGGGGCCGCCATCTTGGATCTGACGTCGTGACGTCATTTACCCTATAGTGCCACACATACTACTCTTAGAAACTACAAATGATGTTCTGTCAATAGCTTAACACTCATACATGTAGAATATCTAAACGACAAGCAAAGGCTCTGATCAGACTGCGCGTATGCGCAGGCTGATCTGAAGCTTTGCTGGTCGTACATACCACATTGTTGGAAATCTCATGTCGCGGCTCATTTGTACATGTATTAATCTTGCTTTTTTGCTTGAGGGCTCTCCTGGGTTTGGGGAAGATAGGACTGAGAATAAAAGATAATGGTTTCGAAATACTTAAAACAAAAGATGTTATAAAAGCAATACTCTTTTTGAGAGCTAAAACCCTTTTCAGGAGACCGAGGCAGCTGATACTCATCAAAGCCCCACATTAGCAGCTTTGCCATTTATTTCGTACTATTGTTGGTTTTGGCATTCGTAACACAACTTTGAATAGTGCGTTCTTGTTGTAGAAAAGTTGTTTTTAGAGGTGTATTTTGATGTGGTCCGAGGTTTGATAAATATTTTCAGGATTCTTTTGCAGCCTTTCCAAAAACGGATAGGTCTCTGTTTCACCTCACATTAGTTAAGAGTGTGTAAAAATGTTCTTTCCTTTTTTTCTCAACTAAAACATATGTTGTGGGTACTCAAACGAACCGTCTCAATGAGCACCTGAAACATATGCATCTATGACTTTCCTATATGTGAATACAGATAATTCCTACAAAGGAGTCAGACCTCTGAACCCTGCTGTATTATTCTTTAAACCCTATGCATACGGGACACTCCTAAACGGGTACTTTTACAAACAGTGTAGACCCTGATAAAATGCCGCAATCTGCGGCATTTTACCAGGGTATACACTGTTTGTTAAGGTTAATACAAGATATATCAGACAAATACATTTTGAAAATTATAATATCACTAGATAATTATGTACAATGGGCTATCCGAAGTTCATTCTATTAACCAGAAGGGCGAATCCATTAGTATACAAAGGGTTACATGTAGTAGTGACAAAATCACATTCTTTATATTTTGTCACTTTCAACTGAAGAAGCCGATTTTGAAAATTATAATTATAACATATGTACAACGGACTATCCGAAGTTTATTCTATTAACCAGAAGGGCGAACCCATTATTATACAAAGGGTTAGTAGTGACAAAATCACATTAAATCTTGTCATTTTCAATTGAAGAAGCCGATTTTGGCTGCAGCAGCAGTATACGTATGTAGATTGTTTTTTCCCTAATCTCAACCCATAACATTAAATATGTTGCCTCCCATTTTTGTAGAGCTGTAACGATATGCCAAAAACGTATTGCAGTTATTGCAATATATGAGGCACATATTGCGATTTTACCACAATATATTGTTTATTATATTTTGCCATTATTCTAGGCTCTACTTGTCTTAATAATACTTAGTTTTTTGCCCCATTTATGCAGAAATTTAAGGTTTTAAGATATGAAATAAATTCAAGCACCTTATCAACAATCATTTATGCTTTGAAAATTAGCGAAAGCATTGAATGGGCAGATGAATAAAGGCAGTAAACAGCTAGCAATCAGCAAATTTTAAACTTACATTTGCACTTTTTTGTACCACTACTACATTTCTTTTCCAATAAACTTTATTTCCATGAGTTTTTAAGACATATCTCTGACTTTTGAAAGGAAAATCAAATAAAACCAAATACTTCACTTTCTTATTGTTCTATTTATAGTAACCAAAATATATTGCGATATGTTTTTCGTACCAATATATTGTACCTTTTCAGACTTGTATTGCAATATACCTGCATATAAGGTTTATCGTTACAGCTCTAATTTTTTGTATTTAAAATTTCGCCTTAAAAGGAGCCTTTACACTGTACCGAATTGACTGGACGTTCGTAACGAATTGCAAAAATATCGGGTGAATACTCAGTCATTTGCGGAAAAATCCGATGATCGTGATCATCGAGGCTTGACATAACGCCCTGAAAGCGAATTTGGAACGATCCTCAAACGTGTTCATAACGTACGAGCAACGATCAACTAACGAACACCAGCGAATAAGAAATGATCTGTCAACGAACGCTCCACGTGCTGTGCGTACTCTCTGCGTGCGCTCTGCGAATAGTAAGCGTATCCGAACCGATCTATATAAACGAAAAAACAATCTCGAGTTCTTTCCCTTATTTTCCCAACTTGTTTCGGCTATGCAACCAAATAACACTATGCATATGCATGTACAAAATGGCTGTATATAATATATGTTATTAGTTAAGGACACAATGAAATCGGGACTGCCAGTGACCATTCGGCCACTGAATGTCCAAGAGGCTAACTACTGCGCAAGTATGTCCAAGACTTATCGGGAGCGCAGTGGCTGAGTGGTAGAGTGCTTGACTCAAGACCGGAGGGCCGTGGGTTCGAGCCTCACCGGCGTCACTGCGTTGTGTCCTTGGGCAAGAACATTTATCCTAGCTTAGTACTGGTTCAACCCAGGAAGACCCGTCCCTTTATAACTGAAAGATTGTTGATGGGACGTAAAGAATCAAATCAAACAAACAAACAAACAAATGTCCCGTACTTAATCTACTGTTAATTTGTGATTTTATGGCTCTATTGAAATGCATTGCATTCGACAAATCCAGCTTTGTGATTTTCGTGTTATACTGTGTATTTATTTTCTGTTGAACAGCTTAGGAAATCTGGATGCGTTTAAAAGACCAAAATTTAGTTGGAAGAATACTACCGTTGAGCTAACGAACCGTTGTCGCACTGCTGACGACCAAACAGTTCAAATTGCGTTCAGTAACGAGCCGTTAACGTTCTGCCGACGCTCAAACCGTTCGCATTGCGCTTTGTGACCGAACCATCTGCGTATTGACAGTTCGTTGGCGAACGTCGATTTTTTTTGTGCATACACAAAATTCTTCGACGCACTGTGCGAACAACAAAGTACGAAAACGTTCTTCAACGAACTGAAAACGGTATTAAATACATTGATCATCTTTCAAGGCATGCTAGAGTGTATCAGCGGATGTCAAAATATCTTCACACGCAGAGCAAACGCTGAGCCAATTCGTTACAGTGTAAAGGCCCCTTAACTAACACCTATTTTCCTTTGAAGGTGCATAACCTTGTGAATTAAAATGTTGAAATATAATTAAAAGTGATTCTACCTTTTGCCCAGCTTTCACATTTTGGTCAGGGCCCAAAATTACAATGCTTCCTTAAATGTAAGGCCAGGTCTCGAGGTTATAACAATGTCATGCTTAACTCGACTGAGCTCGACTTTCAATTGCTCATTCAAACTTAACTGCAAAAAAAAAAAAGTTTTTCTTGCTTTAAATTTCTCGGATGTTGTATTTAATTTGCTGATAAATGTACAAATGACAACGATTGTTGACATTTTAACATTATTGAGCTCAGCATGAAAGAAGTTTTAATGCCACTGGACCTGATCTCCGTTTTACACCAACTAACCATGCATTCACCCCTTCACATTAACATGTTTGTGTGCTACGGTGCATTCATGTCATATGTTGTCATTGGAAGATTTCATTATTTTCAGTGGAGCTTTATAAGTTTTGGAAGTAATACTTTTTCATTGTATGCACAAAATGTACTGAAGTCCAGAGAAGTCTAGCAAAAATGTACATGTAAATCATCAACAAAACATGGCATAAACACTGAAACAAGGTTTTGAGCCATAAAAACTTAATGGAATGCCTGTTACAGATGCCTCACTAAAATCATAATTGAGCCGCGACATGAGATTTTCAACAATGTGGTATGTGCGATCAGCTAAGGCTCAGAACAGCCTGCGCACACGCACAGTCTGATCAGTCTCTTTGCTAGTCGCTTGAATATTTTATGACTGTTAAGCTACTGACTGAACAGCATTTGGAGTTTCTAAGCTTAAAACGAGACTTCACAGGCCTGTCTGCGCATATACTTGTCAAATTGCCACATGGTTGGAAATCACATGTCGCGGCTCATATTATGACATTCCCATTATCCAACAAAGAACATGTTGCAGATAACTTCCAACCACAACGTAGTTCATATTAGAGATACCTACGTCTTAAATCACAGGCGCGGATCCAGAGGGAGGGGGGGGGCAGGGGGTCCAGACACCCCCTGAAAAATCACAAAAATATAGGGTTTCCTAGAAATACTGGTCCAGATTCCTTGAAATATCACAAAGCTACTAAGCCAGCCGCTTCAGTGTTGGGCCAACTTCGGCCCGCCAGCGAAACGCCATTTAAATGGAGTTTCGCTGGCGGGCCAATGATGACCCGCTTTTAGTGTTGTACATATCATTACCAAAGGAAGTACCTGTTCCATGTTCGTATCTGTTCTTTCTAGGAATTTATGAGGCCCTGGATGGGATTTTAGGGATACAGGGATGTTGGCCAAAAATTTAAAGGGATACGGGATATTTTTGTAAATATTTAAAAGGATTCGGGATACTTGGATCAATTTTAGGGTTAGGGGATGCAATGCTTTCTGAATTTTGGGGATAATTGCCATATTCATTTTACGGATATGTGATATTTTTCAAAATAATTAAAGGGATATGGGATACTGGGACCCCCTCCCAGGGCTTCACTTATCAACTTATGTTCCCTCTTTTAGTGCTATTTGGATCCTCTCTCCCCACATCAAAAAATTAATAATAATAAAACGTTGTCTGAGTTGGACCTTACTGGATCCGCGCATTATCCAAACGATAATAAAAAATACATATTGAATTTGAACCATAAATTTGTGAACAGTTGTTTTAAGCTTGATTAATTTGCATATCTTGAAAGGCATATCTTCAAGCAATTAATGGCCGAATAACTACTACACTTATGTTTAGATTATTGTAAGAATAACAAAAAATAAACAACATTTAAAAGATATGCCATATTCTCTGGCTATAATTTACATGTTTGGTTTTTTCGAAGCTCAAATTATCCTAGGTTTACTGTAGTATTGACAATATTATCATAGAACGTCGTGTCCGGGTATGATATAACTCCATGTATTTAAATGGATAAACCACAAGTCTGCTGCATACAAGTAACTTGGTTCAATAATGGCCATGCCAACGTCGTGTGCATATGGCGAACTCTTAATATTGTCATGTCTAATATTGTAATTTCAAAGTAATTTTAGTGTTATATGGATAATACAATCTGACAGTCTTGCTCCTGTATTATTGAATTTGTAAAACTCGTTTTGAAAAAAGTGACAAAATGCTCGGCAAGCCTCGCATGTTATCTCTTTTCCCCTACTCGTTTAATAAATTCAATGATACAGTAAACCATGGGTAAAACGGCCACTTAAAATAGACAAGATAAAAGTCTTAATGACATATGGTAGCTTAGTAAAGGTCGAAAGTATTGCAGAATGCTCCTCTTGGAGCATTCTGCAATATTTTGAACTACATTAAGCGATAATTGGGTTTGAGAGTGGCCGTTTTACACAGGAATTACTGGGGAGCGCAGTGGCTCAGTTGTAGAGTGCTTGACTCGAGACCGATGGGCCGCGGGTTCGAGCCTCAACGGCGTCTATGCGTTGTAGTCCTTGAGCAAGACACATTTATCCTAGCTTAGTACTGGTTCAACCCAGGAAGACCCGTCTCTGTTTAACTAAAAGATTGTTGATGGGACGTAAAGAATCAAACAAACAAACAAACAAACACAGGAATTACTGTACATAAGTACTCATGTAAAATCCTTTATAATACCTCTTTTAGAGATGAAGATACAAAGTGGCTGGAGTGGATTGAGTCTAAGTTCAAGGTCATTGCTGGTGATGATGGAGAGATTAGTAGGGATGAATTCAAAGTGGCTCTTGGCGTCAAAAAGGTATGCATAAACCAATTTCAGCCGAATGGGCTTGCCAACTCTTATAAGTGGAACGAGACTATTTCAAAATGTAATGTTGTTTGGAGGTATTTTTTTGCCTTCTTTTGATAGAACATCTTGTTAACAGACAGTGAAGATCTTGATCAGACAAAGCATAATGCTCAGCCTGGTATTTGTTTCTGGCGTAAAAAGGGCGCTAGGCGCATATGTGTTAATGTATCTACATTAAAGAAAAAAATCGCATTTCTTTCAAAGAAATTAAAAATTAACTAGACTGATATTGAGGAAATCAATGCGTAGATCATCCAAGCTGGACCAAACGCAGACAAAGTTATACTAGGCAATATTAACTTTATATTAACAATCCCAAGGGGTTTCGCTTCTTTATCGCAAATGCATAAAGACATAGTTCAAACATGCATACACAGCTTTATCATATGACGTCGCGTCTGGGAGTGAAATAACGCCATGCATTAAAATCGATAAACCAGTAGTGGTTTACAGATTTTCGGGAAACGTTATGAAATGACGCTTGAAACGTCACGCATATGGCAAAACCCTAACATTTTCACGCCAAAAACATGCTTTCAAAATAACTTTAATGTCATATGATAAATAAATTCTAACATTCGTGCTCGTGTATTATTGAATATATTAAACTCGTGAAAAGAGGTAATGCTCGGCAAGCCTCATATTTTATCCCTTTTCTCCAACTCGTTCAACACATTCAATAAAACATGAGCACTCATGTAAGATCCTATATAGCTAGTTAAGTAGATGCCAGAAACAGGGCTTGAACCTTCATCTGCACCCCGATTTGGTGTATGTGAGGCAGTGCAAAACCCCAATGTCTTCTGAGCCTTTGCCCCTAGCAAAAAAGCTCACAGAGTTAATCCATTGTTTTACAGGTATTTGAAGAGTGGGAGCCTATAAGTTATAATCGGCTAGGGTCACTGTCTAGCCACGTCCACAACTGGTTCCCATCGCCGTTAGCTTTCCACGTGCCGACGCAGTGACCACATTGCTGTATAATACCTTTCGTTTATGGATTAAGCTTTTGTCAGTCTAATGCATAATTTTGTATTTTGTAGTCCTTTTTTGCTGAAAGGTTTTTTGAGCTATTCGATCAAGATGCAAGTGGAACAATCGAATTACAAGAGCTTATGGATGGACTGCGCATGCTCACAAAAGGAAGTCCTGCACAGAAACTTCAGTTCCTCTTTGATGTGTTCGATGTAGACGGTAAGCCACATTTGAAAATGTCAAATATACTGATTGGACATATCAGATTCTAAGTGATTCATCATAGTTACTGACACATTTTCCCGTCAAGATAACGTTTATTTATATATCTTTGAATTGTTGTTCAAGCAAAAGATCTGTACCGAATATGAAAGATCCAGTGACAAGCCCATGTGAGAGACATGGGATTTCTAAGAATGTGGTATGTGTGACCAGCAAATACTCAGACCAGTCTGCGCTTACGCGCAGTCAGATCAGAGCCTTTGCTTGTCGCTTAAATATTTTACGACTGTTTTGCAATTGACAGAAAAGAATTTGGAGTTTCTAAGCCTAAAAGGAGGCCATACAGGCTTGTTCCATTCTATTAATGTCAAAATGCCACAATGTTGGAAATCTCACGTCGCGGCTCATGTTTTAATTCGCCTCATGATATTAATATTTGTTCCCTTTATTCTACTGTAACAGTTGTAATACACAAAATATGTTTTCTAAATTGTTTAATTCATCATCACAGAGAAGCAAATAAAAACATCCTACGGTGAAACAAGCAAAACAGCTATTAACATTCAAAGCTAAAGATATCCCCTAGCTGAGTCAAGTAGGGCACATCTGAAGACAAAACATCTGGCGCCAACCAACGAATAACAGTGAAAAGACAGAGTAAGCCTGATGACGTCAGATAATTCAGTGTGTTTATGATGTTTTTAGCACTGTAAGGAGAGAGAAGCTTATTAAATGAAGACATGCATTTTCTCAGCCAAAACACATAGTTACAGGTGTTCTTCAGAAGAACCCTGTCAACATAGAACCTTTTCGTTGAAGCAACAACACCTGTTTAAATTGTTGGATAGGAAAGAAATTACAGTTTTACGCGAAAAGTGCTTAGAACCACGCAACTAGCAATTTAGCAATGTACTCTCTTGCAACATCTCAAGATAAGCTGTCAGAAGCATGAAATACACAGCCTATTATTGTCATTCAGGTGCATGACAAACTACATGAAAAGATGTTCATTTTTACATGCTCATTTCTTTGAATAAATGAAAGTGGTTGAAAATATGTTTGAAAAAAGCTTATGGTGAAAAACTCATTTATTGAAAAGACATATGTTGTATGTACACATTGGAATTGCCTCGTAGAGGCAATTCGAATATGTACCTACAACATATGTTACTGAAAATAAGGACATATAAATGGACATTTACACTTGCCAAGTATCATGTCCATTGTCTTTGCCTCTTTTAAACCTTCCAATCTGCCAATCAGAATTAAAATACCTGTCGATATACTGCAAATTGTTTATATTTGCATGACAACTATATCTCCAAATTTGAGTTCATGAGCTATCTCTTTGGTAACCTGGTAGTTGCGTCGTTGTATTTTGACCTATGACCACATTTTCTCCATATCGATACAGGTAGTGGAACAATAGAAAGAGATGAATTAAAGATGGTGTTACAAGCATGTATGGAAGAAAGCTCGTTGTCGCTCACTGAAGATAATCTTGACGATCTGACAGATATACTGTTTGATGCGGCTGACACTGATGAGAGCGGGTCTATCACATTCGAGGAACTGAGGGCGGAGCTTGAGAAACATCCTGGCGTGATTGAGAACTTGTCAATCAGGTTAGTCTAGTTCCTTGTTACAGGGGCACGCATAATTCATTTAAATATGTCTGATATAATAAGGATCTATCTTGGGTGTGAGGATGGGATAGAAAAATCCGTTATGAAGATCACCTATTAGCATCACGAGGCTTGCCGAGTGATGACAAATGGTGATCACGAAGGACGAATAATTGACTTTTTTTTGCTTACCATTAAATACCGTTAAATTAAAGTCTTACCGTATTATATATCTAACGATAAACCTCTTCAAAATTAAGATTTTGAATACAATTATTACATTGACAAACGGTGATCACGAAGGACGAATAATAGATTCGTTTTCTTGCTTACCATTAAATACCGTTAAATTAAATTCTGACCGTATATCTGACGATATACCTCTCCAAAATTCAGATTTTGAATACAATTATTACATTGACAAACGGTGATCACGAGGGACGAATAATAGATTAGTTTCCTTGCTTACCATTAAATACCGTTAAATTAAATTCTGACCGTATATCTGACGATATACCTCTCCAAAATGCAGATTTTGAATACAATTATTACATTGACAAACGGTGATCACGAGGGATGAATAATGGATTAGTTTTCTGGCTTACCATTAAATATCGTTAAATTAAATTCTTACCGTATATCTGACGATGTACCTCTCCAAAATTAAGATTTTGAATACAATTATCGCCTAATTCACTCTTAATATTTTCTATTCTTTCAGTGCGGCTCAATGGCTTCGACCACCAGAAAAGAAAGGTCGAAAGTTCACCTTACCACGTTATTTCACCAAAAAGTATCTCGCCAACAATGTCAGAAAGGTTGTCTATTTCTTCGTCTACTGGATTGTCAACATCATTCTGTTCGCCTATGCCGCTGGGTGGCAGTACAGGGAGTCTAACTACTGGATCCAGGTCGCCAGGGGCTGTGGATTGTGTCTCAACTTCAACTGTATGTGGATCCTAGTTCTGATGCTGCGGAAGTGCCTCACTTACGTCAGAATGACGCGTTTGTGTCACGTGCTTCCGCTTGACCAGCATATACTGTTTCATAAGATGACGGGGATTGCCATTGCTGGATTTAGTCTCGTACATTCATTGGCGCATATAGGGAATGCTGGTAAGTATCGTTTGTATTTGTGCTTTTGGAAAGTTTAACCTCACTTCCAACAGTCCATTTATCGTAACTTAGGGGAAAACCGTATTCAAAATTTTCATTTGGGGAGGTATATTGTCAGATATACTGGCGGGAATTTAGTGTTGCAGGGACGCTTCTAATACGCTTCTGTCGTCTTATCTCAAAATGAGCGTTGAACCCGCATATAGCCGCACGTTATACTTTGAGATGTGACGTAATTATTGATTTTGTTTGTTTGATTTGATTCTTTACGTCCCATCAACAATCTTTCAGTTAAACAGGGACGGGTCTTCCTGGGTTGAATCAGTACTGAGCTCGGATAAAATGTGTCTTGCTCAAGGACCACAACGCAGTTTCGCCGGTGAGGCTCGAACCCGGGGCCCCTCGGTCTCGAATCAAGCACTCTTCCACTGAGCACGTAATTATTGACATAAAACTATTTGCGACATAATATCTTAGGATTTACTGTCGCAATTTTTTGACGTTATTCAATCAGACGTCGCGCTACAAATGCAAGCACATTAGATTATGATCTCCTAGCACTCTGTTTCATGCACATCAAATTAAGATCACACGGTTAGGCTTTCGTACTTCACCCTAGAGTGCCACATATGAGGTATTGGTTGATTTGGAGTTTAGTAAATTGTCGTCAAATGACGTCATTGGGGTGTGAAAATGACGTAAAATTGTAAGCATATTCAGACAATTCTGTGAGATTATTTCAAAGCAATCCTTGTGATGGCGAAGAGTGATCCTCTTGGAGTAATCTTTCCTTCAATTTTATCTGGAACAAATGGACAGCGTCGTGATAAAACCTGTCTTCGGGGTTTACGACAAAGTGAGACTAAAACCCACCATCTCAGCTACAGAGACTAGCTAGAAAATTGAAATTCCGCTCGGAGCATGTCTAGATAGAATACTTTCCAATA
The DNA here is from genome assembly GCA_964019695.1 of Loripinus fragilis. Classification (NCBI taxonomy): domain Eukaryota; kingdom Metazoa; phylum Mollusca; class Bivalvia; order Lucinida; family Lucinidae; genus Loripinus; species Loripinus fragilis. Next base: position 13,872,988 of record OZ026530.1, read on the forward strand.
AAGGAATAAAAAGGCGCTAATCAGACTGCGCGGATGCGCAGGTTGGTCTGGGTTTTTATGTTCAAAAAACCACGAAGAGAGATTTTCTTGCGTCGGTGCCCAAATTATGTCAACTTAACATTATATTTATTTTGGGGTGGATCCCCTTATCGTTGGGGTCAGCGTTAATGTTGACGTAGGTGTTAGTGTTGGAGCTACAAGATATCCCATGAACTACGTGTAGTAATTGGTTCAACCAAATGTCCATGTATAAAGCATTGTAACAAGATGGAGACTCTTTGGTTTTGGTGAAGTTGCCATTATTTCCAATGTCACAGCAATATAATATATCACATTTGAGCTTTTGTGTCAGATATCGCATGAACCCTTAGGCAGATTCGTATCATATTTGCCTAAAAAAACATTAATAAAAAGTTAAGATCTGGTTATGGTTTGGTGATATTGACCTGGTTTTCAAGGTCAAAGCAGAGCTAAAATTGTCGAATTCGACCTTGTGTGCAAGTTATCTTATAAACCTGCCTATATATTCTTATCATATTTGCCTGACTAAAACAATAAGGGAGAGTTACAGCTTTAAAGGGTTATATCACCATTTTTATAATGCTATCTTATGTTACCAACAACGTAAGAAAGAGGGCAAAGATCAGGAATTGATACAATCCAGCACCACATCTGGCCGAGGATACCAATGGGAAAGTGACAACTTCACAATTAGACATCACAAACGAGAGCGAAGAGGTCAGCTGTCCCAGCAGGTGACCACAAGGCATCAATTAACAGACGTGCATGAAAGCATAACAAAAACTAGACAGAAATAACATAAATGATCCACAAAAGAAGCACGTCAGAAAAAATATTTCACTGGAGGGCTTAAACCGGTTTCACGGTGCACTCACCTCACCCTTAGTTCAGATGTGGATAAAGACACATAGATGTTTGGTTTGCATGAACGACCGCAAAATACGTGTCTGTCTCTGAACTATTTTTTAAGATCCTCTATTTTCAAAATGATATTTACTGAATTTACAGTGCAACCTCTTCAGTAAACTTTGTCTGTTAATTATTCACAGCCACAGTATCAAACACCACGCCACTAGAAATGTGGGAAGTTCTATTCACAACAAAAGCTGGTGTGGGGTTTGTAGCGGGAAGCGCATTTATAACCGGATGGCTGCTAGACATTATCTTAATCATCATAGTGATCTGCTCTATGCCCTTTGTAAGAAGATCTGGCCATTTCCAGGTAAGGGGCCTTTGATTTACCCATTTAAGCCAAATGGTATTTTCCACTCTTATCAATTGGACCAGTCAATTTCCCTTTTAAGGGATGCTGGCTTGTAGTTTTCATTTTAAGTGAAATTTAAAATGAAAAGTATGTAAGCAAACAGTAGAGACCTTGATCAGATCAGAAGCCACGTTTTGTCATTGTTCCACAAAAAGGTAGCCAGGCTAATTTGGGTTAAAATATTCTATCATTTTCCAGTTATTAAAGGCACCTAAAATTCACCACTTTATGGAAGATGTATTAAACTCGGGTAAGTCGACGTCGAAAACCCCGTGACACTTGATATAAAATACAAGTATCGCTTTTTCAGATAAGTAGGCATCAATGCGTTTGAAGCTTTTGATATATTTAACATATGTGGCTTTTTAAAGAAGATGATACTGTTTCTTGGAAAGAAGTATCGAACAGTTGTATGCTTTCCTTATAAACACGACTTAGCCTTAAGGTTATAAAATGCTTTTTTCAAGCTTAACTCTAATGTGCATGAAACTATGCTCATGAATAAATGCTACACTGCCAAACCTTTGGTCATTTTAATATTTATTAGCATGATAAATACAACATCTGAGAGTTTGAAAGCAAGACTATAGTAGGCCGTTCATGATTAATTGAGTTGAACCTGAAATTAAGTTATAATCCCTGGGACTGGTTGTTCTTGGGTTAGTAGGCATTCAAACATATCTTCCTTTCGATAAAAAACAGCTCAGTTATTTTTCCGTAACCAGTTTTTATAAGATGAGACTGCTATAAGCAAAAAGCATCGTTACACTTAATCTTTCTCCTCTGCTTGGTGCTGGTTTAACCCATGGAAATGCGTCCTAGCATGACTATAGCATTGTTAACTGGGACGTAGAGAATAAAAAAAACAAATTTCTAGATTAAAAATTGTAAGTTTCAGTAATTTGGCATCGACGCGAGAAAACATTTATCACTATCTGGAAAGTATAGATTGAAGTGATAAATATACAATACTAGGTGAGTGTCTTTTGATATCAAGTTTAGCAGGCAAGGCTTTGAGAACGCTTGTTGACATTGTGAAGCTTGCTGAGCGATTCAACATGTATTCTCAAAGCAAAGCCTGGTAAACTTGCTATCAACAGACGCGAACAAACTTGACATTCTATTTATCAGTTTACAAGCTTCTCTCTATTCAATCTAGCAATTATGACGTAATTATCAATTTTCTTGTCGATTGAATGTCATAGACGACGTCATTAATAAAGTGCAACGTCATGATGGCCTGATAAAGACACATGTCATGAGATAGAAAACGTTTATCAGGCAACGTGCAACAATGTAGTTAATATGAGAGATAACTGATAAAATGTTATTCTGATCTTAGGTTTAAGAGGTACAAAGAGGCTGTATTTCATAATTTCCTGTAGAGGAATAATTTGAAGTAACCATATTCCCAATATTGTCCTGCTTTGTATATATGAGCCTTGGTGCAAGAAAGCGATGACTTTGTTGCATGCGAACATTTAAGTAAAGTCACAGACCAGCCAGATCAGCGCCTTTGTTATTCAAGCAAAACGACTTAAAATCAGACGTTACATTATGTGAAATGTCATCGTACTCTTAAACGTTTGCCAACATATATTGTTTTATATTTTAAAACTAAAAATCCTATTTCTTCTTAACTGTGAATCTCCAAAGTATATTGCTAAACCTTTTCCTTCAGTAAAATGCTATATACCAGGTTTTCTATTGGTTACAATACACATCCTCTAAGTACCATTCTGATTTCTGATGTACCTCCGTGGCACATATTTTGGCAATAATTTCCGCATCCAGTGGCTGTATAATAATTTGTTATTCAGGCCTCCAGACAAAAGGGCGTAATTGCAAAATATAAGTTCACAACTCAAACATATGCTGTGGGTACTCTCAATGCGACGTTTTTTAAGCAAATTAAAAGAAAAATATTTACAATTATTCGCTCAGAAAATTTTCTTTATTTTTGACAATATTTCAGGTTTTCTATTGGACCCACGTCCTCTATGTACCGTTCTGGATACTAGTTATTCTACACGGCCCACATTTTTGGAAGTGGTTTGTTGGTCCTGGTGTGATTTTCATTATGGAGAAGATATTCCGGTCCAAGTTTATCAAGATGGCAAGATATGGGGATACATTTATTGAACAAGTTAATCTACTACCGTCAGGTGTAAGTTTGTTACATGTATAACCACACCAATTTATTATTTCATAATGCCGACACCTCACATTATATAATAGCTATCTATAGCATATAACTTGCAGCCCATAAATGCCTTATTGCCGCCAATGTGTTTACCAAACAACATGAAAAACGTGCACATTTAACCATGCTCAATGCAAATAAAAATAATTGGGTATTTAAAATTAAAGGGTTAGATATAAAACCTCTAATACGTTGTATATATGTTTTCAGTACATATTGTGATTGCTTCTATAAGGCAATCCCAACGTATACTTACAGCATATGATGCTTAAAAAGTAAGGAAATGATTTTGAAATTAACAATAATCAAGTATCATGACAATAGACTCTTTACAACATGTCAAGCTGCAAAGAAATGTTAAAATATCTGCAACAATTTGGCAATTTGTGCTCTATCGTCAAATCTGACCTTGCTAAACTTGTGCTTATGATGCGTGATCTTTATTCCTGCAATATTTCAATTTATGTTGATGTAAATATGGATACATCTCCGTGAATGTGTATACAATATTGAAAAGGCCTCGATTCCTGCTAAATTTGCAAGTTTCTACAGTGTAGCATAAGTGTTCAAAATTGTCTAATTACTGGAATTTTAAACTCACATATACATTAATTTGCCATTATATACAATTGTGTGGTGGAAATTTCGACACATTTTACCAATGATTTCAAAAATGAGCCGGCAACATGTTTTTGTTAAAGAAAACCCATGCCTACGAGATTCGTGTGGTGGTTCTGTTTACGAGGCCCGCCCAGTGGGTACATGTACCCTTGTCCCCCTGAAATAAATTGGCTTGTTCCCTTGTTCCCCCAAAATCTAAAATTTGTTTTCGTATGTTCCCTGTTCCCCAATATTGTATTCGTCCTCTGTCCCTCTCAACATTTGGCATTTGTTCCACTGTTCCCCTAAAATAAATGCCATTTAATCCCTGTTTCCCAAAGCCCTTGGGAGGGCCTCATTAACTGTAACTCTCTTGGGAAATGTAAATGATATGAAACCTGTGCAAATTGCACAGGTTTCATATATTGTACATTTTCCACAGTTGTATATCACGCCTATCAAAAGCTCGAATGCTCAACATCTGGTGAATATTAGAAACAATTCCTCCTGGAAGAGAATAAAAAATCGGGGAATGTCATGCGACAGACCATGTATTCCTACGTTTGTGGTATAAATTTGAGGTCAGAAAGTTCTCTCGTTTTGTCAGATTTACATTTTGAGTAATATAGGTGTACCAGAATTCAACAGGAACGTGTTTATCGCGCGAAAAGTAAATATGACCTAATGAGAATACTTCCTGAGCTCGTATTTATACCACAAATGCAGGAATCTATAGGCTGTTGCATGAAATTCCCCGATTTTTGATTTTTTTTTCATAGGGCAGTTGTTTTTAATATTTAACCAGATGTTGAGTATTCGAGCGTTTGGTAGGCGTGTATATACAACAATTAATCTTTTTCAGGTGACCCATCTCGTAATTTCACGGCCACTAAACTTCAAATACCAACCAGGAGACTATGTGTTTATACAAGTTCCAGCGATAGCCACCCATGAATGGCACCCGTTTACCATTAGCAGTGCCCCTGAGATGGAAGGTATAGTACCGATTCACACTTTCTATTATGATGGGTTCTTTTATATGATATGATACAATAACTGTGGGATGGTTCATTTTATATATTGAGGGGTCACAGGTTATAATTTCCAACTAAAAGTTAATTTGCTTTATGATGGGTCATACCACCTGATATGATACAATAACTTTGGGATGTTTCATTGTATAGATAAGGGGTCACAGGTTATGATTTCCAACTAAAAGTAAATTTGCATTCCAATGGGTTCTTCCCCCTGATATGATACAATAACTTTGGCATGGTTCATTGTATAGACCGTATGAGGGGTCACAGGTTATGATTTCTAACTAAAAGTTAATTTGCATTCTGATGGGTTCATACAATAACTTTGGGACGGTTCATTGTATATATGAGGGGGTTTAGGTTATACTTTCCAACTAAAATGGAATTTTGTTCTCTTAGGATCGTTTTAGTCTTAGTTAGCAGTGTAGACTCACATGAAATGCCGCATTATGCGGCATTTCATCTGAGTCTTCTCTGTTTGCCAAAGTACCCATTTTAGGGTATCCAGAATACAAAGGGTTGCGGACATTTTCCTTATACTGCTAGATAGAACACCCGCCCTCATGTTGTATCTTGTTGGAAATGTCTGTAGCAAACTTTTTTTTCATGTTGTATACATAGATAATCTTACATGAGTGCTCATGTTTTATTGAATTTATTACACGAGTTGGAGAAAAGAGATAAAATACGAGGCTTGCGAGCATTTTATCTCTTTTCGCATTTAGTTTAATAAATTCAGTAACACAAGAGCACGAATGCCAGATTATATTTATCACATGAAATTAAGATTACTTTGAGATCTCATTTTTACCATTAAAACGTTAGCATTTTGTCATTATGTATGCAATGTTGTTATGGACGTCATAACGTTTCCCAAAACCTGTAAGCTGCAAGTGATTTATTGATTTTATTGCATGGCGTTATTCCACTCCCAGACACGACATCATATCATAAATTGATTTTCGTGGAATACTTTTTTCTTACAATATTTGCTTAAAGTGTATTCGATGAATGTTGTAAAGGAGACTTAGCACAGACTTCTTTCCAAAGGCTTCAAATCATAGAGCAAACAGATTGATGTGTACAGAAATGAAGATTTTGGAGAATACTGTATGCAAAATCGTCATTTGGGTAGATATATCGTCGGCTATAGGGTCTAAAATCTAGTTTTATGGTGACGCACAAGCAGCGCTGTAAAACGTGATTTGCAAACAAACAACCCACGATAAACCTCCTGAAATGAAAACTTTGATTATGGCTATACCCATTCTAATGCGCTTCTACAATCTCGTCTCAAAATAATGCATTGCAAGTCACAGAGAGCCACACAAAGGTATACGTTATCAAATGAAATGTGTTGTATTTAATAAGGTTTAACTATTTCTGACAGTATATCGCAGGATACTGTCGAAGATTTTTGACGTTATCCAATCAGACGTCGCAATACAAGAGCAAGTGCATGAACCCTAAAAGCGCCAGGAAAAAGATGCATCTGAAATGCCGTCTGCTGAAGTCGTCTGCTGCAAATAATTGCCTAATGTTACGGACGAATTAAGTATAGACGCAAACAGCGTGGACCCAGAACAGACTGCTCCTTATAGGAGCAGTCTGATCTGGGTACACACTGTTTGCCATTTAAACATTTCAGCAGAGGAGAAAAGCAGACGACTTTTGTTGCGATAAGAGCATTAAGGGTTAGAATTCCATTATATTCGTCCATATTGCTCAGTTGTTTATTGACCTGTAACATTGGTAACAGGTAACACCCGAGAAGGTTTGACGAGTATGGTTGATTTAAAGCAATGTTTTAATGACTGAAGAACCAGTGTGTTACGAGGTCGATACCGCCTAGTCCCATAATTTTCTCCTCCCTCTGCTAATAAAAAGGATTGTTGTCAGCTACAAGTGAAAGTTTGTGCACGAAGTACTGGTTAACGGCATAGTTATGCTTGCCTAGGATAAAAGTTTGGTTGGGTGATTGGACTGTCCAAACATGACCATAGCATTTGACTGGGGTATTAAGCATCAAACCAACCAACCAAAAAAACAACCAACCAACCAACTATTCAACCTACAAGAGCATGCACTTATCAAATGGTTGAATATATCATAAAACTACTGAATACAAACTCGGATTTACTATGCGTATGTATAATCTATTTTGTGCATGCAAATTATCACGCATAGAAACTTGGATTTCACATGGCATACACATGCTCTAAAACGGATGCTTTTGATTAGACCCTATTGTCTAGCACATGATGGAATCAGGCGAGGCCTCTATGTTTATATATAAAAAGGTTATCATCAAAAATCAATGTATAAAGCATGAATATGCATTTTTCTTGTAATATCTACAATAGGGAGTTGCTCCAAGTATGCTTTATTGATTATTTCGAAATCATCTGAAAACATACAAGAGAAATTTAGTTACGAGCGATACATCAATAGAGCTGTAAAACTTAATTTTCGATCGTATATGCGATCATATACCTCCCCTAATGTACATTATGAATCTGTAGTTCCCATTCTAATGAACTTATGCGCTTTTCCCGTTAAAATCTTTATTTTGTCTCATCTCAGAGAATTGTTAGCTGCTTGTCATCTAAGAAAATCTGACATACATGTAGGTAATGACGTAAAACTCTTACTGACAGTATACAGCAAATATTTGACGCGATCCAATCAGAGGTCACGTTACAAAAGCAAGTCCATTAGCATTGACAGTTTGTGATTTCTTTGCAGGGCACATATGGCTGCACGTGCGGTCAGCGGGACACTGGACTAACAAGTTATACAAATATTTTGAAGATTTATCTATTAAAGAACCAATAAGAGGAAGAAGCGGTAAGCTGATACTTACTTACTGTCATGCTAACCAAGAGTGACAGTGACATCATGTTCTGTTGACAATGTTATCAGGGGCTTATAATCGATAGATCACTCGTTTATTAATCCTATCCGCAGGATAGGATTCACACAGAAGTTATCTATCGATTCGCGTTAGCTAAAGTGAAGTGTAAACGTTAGTGTTTTACTAAGCAATTGTAAACAAAGCAATTGTAAACAAAGTCACTGTCACTCTTGGTTGGCACGACAGTACATTGTAAATATGTTTCTTAATATGAAATTAAATCCAAATATGTAATTTATAATATGATTGATTATGTCATTTTATTTATGTATTTTTCTATAAGTCAGTTTAGCCCTAACAATTAAACGGATGGGGGGCTAAAATGTTTAATATTAAAGAAGATGGGACATATACAATCGAAACTGCCACTGTCAATTCCCCAAAATTCCGTGGAATCAGTCTAGGATCTACTTTGATAACGGGATGATAACGTGACACTGACGTTATATAACGTGACACTGACGTCACAGGAACCATGTTAACACAATTACAGGTGTGGTTGCAGCAAAACAAATTGCTTAAATGAAGTTTATTTTTTAACTTTCAATAAAATATCAAATTGAATAAAGCTATATTTTATTGAAAAAACATAAACTCCATTCATTCTGCTGATTAAACTTTTCAGATAATCAGAATATAATCGATTTTAAAAGAGCTGAACCCACATGCTACTAACAGAACTTATTTTCCATACGCCAGTTCCCGCTAACAAAATGGAGCTTTTTGGTACATAGTACTACGTTTAATGCTCCTTAAATACACCCAAGCCATGATTCGATTCTCGAATTGTGGCTGACTTTCCCGAATGGGGACGTATATTGCGTGTCTATACAAAACTTCTTAATTTTGTATTCTTGTTTTACCTTTTGTTTGATTTGATTCTTTACGTCAATCAACAATCTTTCTGCTATGTAGTGATGGGTCTTCCTGGGTTGAACCAGTACTAAGCTAGGATAAAATTAATATGGCTTGCCCCTCCATCTCGAGTCAAGCACTCTACCACTGAGCCACTGTGCTCCCTTTTTCATAGCATGAGAGTGGCATCAGTAGTGAAATAAGTTTAATTTGTTTAATCATTTGGTATTAATAGACTTTTCGCTTACTGCAAAGGCGGCAACTTTAATATTCATATCTTGGCGTGGTTCGGCTATTTCATCTGCTAAGGAAGGCAAAGAGTTAAAAACTTTCTAGACCGCGCAAACGTGCATGCATTTCATGAAAATCCTAACTGTATACACACTGAACTCACATTTTTTAACCATTAAAGGGCATAACCACAATATGTATGTTTTGTCATCAACTAAAATATTTGAAGCCTCATAGCAAACAGTGTGTAGGAGCAGTCTGATCTGGGTCCACAATGTTTGCCTCTATGTTTATGATAAATAGACATATTCAGATGCAGTTATTTTGCTGGAGTTTTTCAGGACTAATGAATGTGTTTTGCGTCTATACTGAGGTAATGGCGCAAGATGCTACAGTTACTTTTGAATAAAACCACGCCTCATTTTCAGCTTTTACCTATGTCTAAGGTTGACCAGTGGTAGTTACGCATTCCTAAGGCGCCACCCTTATAGTAAGCAAAAAGTCAAATAATACATGCTTTACAACTAAAAATAGTCCTTTGTAATCATATTTTGTGTTTATGTTTGTAGTGAGCAGACCTGGGTCTACATTTAGCAGATTTGAAAGAGTAAGTACATTTTAATCAATGTGGTATTTTCAGACGTAATCTACAGTATGTCCCCAAACCTGAATTGAAATAAGCATGCTTACCTGAATTCTATTAAGTTCATTTTTTTCACAATGCTTCACTATATAGAGCGTACTTGATATGACCTTGAAAACAGAGTCAAGTTCGCCAAAATCTAAACCAACTCTTTCCCCTTCTCCAAAAATGTAAGTTATGTGAAAATCTACCTACTGGTTCAGTATACATAGAGTTGAAAATGTTGGTTTTTATAGTGTTTATAGGATGCTGACTTTAACAATTAGGTCTTGGTCACTAAATCTAATCTACTCTTTGTTATGTCACGCTTAAAGAATTTATAAATTTTGGCTGAGATCTGTCACTCAGTTCATGAGAGAATACGCTACAATTCTTTCTTTCTCTTCATTTTTTATCTATACAAGTTTGTAAAAATCCACCCACTGGTCCAGAAGAAAAAGTGGGAAAAAGAGTTAATTATACAGTCTCTAAACGATAATTACCTTGCCAATTTTCAAAGATCACCAAATTCTAATCAGCTATGTCTTGTGTTAAAATGATACAATCAATACGATCCCTCACTATGTTCAAGAAATGGGCAGAGCCCTATTCTGGTCAGAATGTGACATTGCTAAGTCCTATTAAGATATTGAAACTATGGTCACAGTCACTAAAATCGAATCAATTATATTCCTTCTCCCAACAATATATATACAGTAAAACTTGTCGTAAGCGGCCACTCAAAAAGATCAAAATTTGCTTTCAAGACCGATTATCGCTAAATGCAGGTCAAAAGTATTGCAGAATGCTCCAAGAGAGCATTCTGCAATACTTTCGACCTTCATTAAGCTAACATTTGTCTTTCAGGCCTTTATTTTGTCTATTTTTGAGTGGCCGCTTAAGACAGGTTTACTGTATGCAAATTTGGTCAAAATTTGCAAACTGGTTCCGAAGATAGATTGTAGAATAAGCTAATTTAGAACATTTATATGATAGTGACCTTAGCAATTAGGTCAAGGTCATCAAATCTAATCAACTCTGTATTATACCACAAGAGTACAATATATGTAGTTAGGTCAGAACCCATGATTCCGGCTGAAAGACAATGTGCAAAAATCCTATCTAGTTTCTAGACGTAATATTTTGGTTCTGGTGTGACCTTGAAAAGGTTAAGGCCACTAAAATATGTTCCCTTCTCCCGACAAGAAAAGTTATCTATGCAAGTTCGATTAAATTCAAAATTACAGTGCAGAAGTTAGAGTGCTGAAAAGAAGTTTTGAGGATGTGTATAAATGTGCAGAAGTGAAAACAAATTTTGACATTTTCAAAGTGTTAGTGTGACTTTGAAAATGAAGTCACGGTCACTAAAATCTAATTAAATCTATTCCCACTCCAAACAATGTATCTATGCAAGTTTGGTCAAATTGACAGACTGTTTCAGAAGATAGAATGCAGAAAAGAAGCAGATGCAGATGCTAACGGTATTCGCAACAAAACTAATAAGCCCCACCTAAAATGGGGTGGAGGCACAAGCAACCGATTCAGTTGTAGTACCTAACCTTTTTTATTCTTTGAGCATGTCATTAGCAAAGGGATATTCCTTTGTTTGAAACTATGCATCTTGTTAGCCCTTAAAGCGCCAAGAAAAAATGCATCTGAAAAAGTCGTCTGCTGAAGTCGTCTGCTGCAAATAATTGCGTAGCATTACTGATGAATTATGTATAAAGGTAAACAGCGTAGACCAAGAACAGACTGCTCCTATAGGAGCAGTCTGATCTGGGCCCACACTATTTGCTATAGAGGCTTCTTAAACCTTTCAGCAGACGAGAATAGCAGACGACGATTGTTGTGATTGGCGCGTTAAGGGGTAAAAAGGTAAATATGTTATTATGAAAAGAGCGGTATAAATCTTTGGCCAAAAATCATAAAAAAGCAGGTTTTCGCATGAAGATTTGTCACATAGTGAAAAGCGATTGAGCATGCTATGAGATATTGCTTTACACAGCAATGGCACTCAGAAGTTGAAGAATCACCAAAAGCTTTACATTATAAACATTTTGAATTAATATTAGAAGTTGAACCCTACTTAAACATAGATCTACCTTTTGTTTACAGAAAAGTTCTGGCTAACTTTCGCGTTTCAAGTCATTCTTTAATGATTGAAGCAGGTAGACATCAAAACATAGATCGTAATTTACGATTTTGTCAAATGTGTTTGAAACGTAATGTATATATAGTTGAAGATGAATTCCACTTTTTCCTTGTCTGCCCTGCCTTTGACGATATCAGGGAATTATACTTTAAACCAGAATGGGAAAATGCTTTAACAACCAAACAAACATTTTATAACATTATGTCTAGTAATGCTAAGTTAGATATTTTATCAGTCTCCAAATATTTGCTATGCTCTTTTTCTCTTAGGAAAGAATTACTAAACACTGTTTAACTGATTTACAACCAATCTAAATAATCAACAGTCTACTGTGTTTATAACATGTACTATATATGTGGATATGTATCATGTATTATAACATAGCTAAAAGAATTTTGTGTATGTCACTCAAATTTTGCATTGTAAGGTATAAGTATTATGGGCCGGTGGCCTTCAATTGCAAAATAAAATATTTGTATTGTATTGTATTGTATTGTATTGACTGATATCTTTTTCAGGCATTTTCTAAAAAAGACTCAATCAGCACCCAAAGTCGTAAAAAGTCACTGAGACATGGCTCCATAAAACGGAAACAATCCACAAAGGAAGTTCGAGTAAAGGTTCGTACAATATATAAGCAAGGGCTTAGCAAGAATGCTGTAATAGTTGCGCACATCGAAGGGAGACTACTGAAATGGATATCAACAGTTGCGTCCCTTTTAAAATTTTTGACTTCTCTTAAAGGAAAGAAATGACTCCCAGGAGAGGTAAGTCATTTCTTTAAGAGCATTCCCTTATGGTATGGAAACGTACAATTTCTGCCATGCCTTGAAAGTGTACATTTTTCTTTACGCACGTGGTGCACAATAAAAATAGTAACACTCAAGGGATGTTACTTACTGAGATAAAAGTTATTATTCATAATATTATGAACTGCTCATAAAACAAAGAATTCGTTCCCTCTGGGAGCAAATTTTTTCCTTTAAGAGAAGTTACCATTTTGAAAAGGGGTGCAATTGAAGAGAATCACATCTTAATCTAGTAGCCTCCCTTTGATGAGTAAATTTTTTTCAGCGCTCTGGCTACGCTATTGCTATGCTAAGTAGCTAAAGTTTAACTTCAAATGTTTGAACACTGAGCAGTTGACTCGTTTATTACGGTTTATCATATGACGTCACGTCTGAGAGTGAAATAACGCCATACAATAAAATCTGTAAACCACTAGTGGTTTATCGATTTTCGGGAAACGTTATGACGTCCATAACAACGTTGCGTACATAACATGTAATGACAAAATTATAACGTTTTTACGCCAGAAATGAGATTTCAAAGTATTTGTCATATGTTAAATAGAATCTAACATTCGTGCTCTTGTATTATTGAATTTATTAAACTCGTTGCGAAAAAGAGATAAAATGCTCGGCAAGCCTCGCATTTTATCTCTTTTCCCCAACTCGTTTAATAAATTCAATAAAACATGAGCACTCATGTAAGATCCTCTATTAATTTTACCTCCACTTGAATCCCTTGAAAAGTATTTCCATAGTTCCAACAATCCATATTGATTTAGGCAGATTATCCAAATTTCATTTTCAAAAGGAATGTTGAGTGAAATCACCGTAATTGCATATGCCATACGATTCAATTGAATAGATATGTTGTGTATATATATCAGAATTCCCCCTAAAAGATGGGTTAAATGATTAATCACAACATACCTTTATTGTATGCCCAACCAAGTTATTTTCCATATTAAAGCTTAACAAGTATATGCGAACTAGAGACTTGGTATACAACGACAAAAATTGTCATTTTTTTCTTAAATTTACAAAAAAGCATACAATTTAAAATTAACTACATTATCGATGTTCCGCCGTTTCATTGTGGAACTTTCAAATATTAGAGGGTCACTGTCGAGACCTAAATGGCCGAAACTACCTAGTCTGGCCCAGAAAATATGCACACTCTAGTTTCAGTTCTCTGGTGCAATCTTTGCTTCCAAAGGATACCCTTTTAAGAACATATTGTACTTGTTTACATCAGCAACATGATGTCGCCATGGTAGATGTAACACACTGATGTCGCAAAGATTTCACTGAGACACTTTAAAGCATAGGACATCACCATTCGTCAATGAAACAATTTGTTTGAGTATCCAAAACAGATTTTTAAACTGACAGAAAAGAAAATGGCATGCATGGTATAGCATGTGCTTTTGTCATTACGTTCTGCACATACTTTGTTCTTTTATGTCATACAGTAATTTAGGCTTAGAAATTGGCGTTTACCTCATTTCATGGTTATGTTTTATTGCTCTTTTGACAACCACGCCATTGCCACCTTACAGTTTCATGCTATGCGGAACTGACATGATAAGCAGTCACTAGCATGAAGCAATTGTGAAAGCCTACCACAATTCAAGAATCGAATCAAGCCTCATGTGTACGTTAGGCGCATTACGTGTATTACTATGTATGAAAAAGCTCCGTTTTGTTAGCAGAAACTGGCGTAAGGAAAATTAGTCCTCTAGTCTTATCAAAATCCATTTTTCTGATTATCCAAAAAGTTTAATCAGCAGAATAAATGAAGTTTATGTATTTTTTTCAATAAAATATTGCTATGATAGCAATATTTTATTGAAAAAAACATAAACTTTATTTTCAACGGTTTGTTTTGCTGCAATCACACTTGTTATTGTGTTGTTGGGGTTTCTTTGACGTCTGCATCACGTTATGTAACGTCAGCGTCACGTTATCAAAGAAGATCCTCGATGTACATCTGAGGTCTGAATCCGCCGAATCCCACAAAATTGGCCGAGGTAGTTCCGATTGTAGCATAGAGCTGACAACCTATTTTTAGCATCAATGTGTATATAGAGCTGTATAAAGACTGTATAAAGTACAGGTCATAATGATTATTTCACTGACGCAATACAAGAAATGAGAAGTATGTGACAGTTTATGATAAAATGGTTTATTCATTGAAGAAAATAAATGGGAAAAGCCTCAACAATTACTTGCATGCCAATGAAAAATAAGAATTAACTGACTGTAATGTGCACGACCCGTAGTGAATGTAGATAAATCAGTATCCAGTGCCAAATGTAATGTGTGGAAAGCAAATTGAATGCACAGACGTACTTACACAGTGATTGTAGTTGCGCAATATTTCAGTATTTAGTCTTTAAAATGTTGTTGTTATTGATAGTTTCGATTTGCATACTTTTAAATCTGACCTTGATTTTGCTATTTCCTGTAGTTTTCTAGGTTTTACAGTCTTCCAGCAGCCTCATGTTTTGTTTTTCTCCAATCGGAACTGCCTCCGCCAATTCCGCCGATTTCTGTGGAATCAGACCACGGATGTACATTGAGGATCTACTTTGATAACGCAGGTGATAACATGACGCTGACGTTATATAACATGACGCTGACGTCACGAAAACCACGTTCGCACGATAACAAGTGTGATTGCAGCAAAACAAATGGTTTAAATGAAGCTTATATTTTTTCAATAAAATATCGCTATAGCTATTTATTCTGCTGATTAAACTTTTCGGATAATCAGAATAATCAATTTTAATAGAGCTGAACCCACGTGCTACAGAACTAATCTTCCATACGCCAGTTCCGGCTAACAAAATGGAGCTTTTTTGTACATAGTACTAAGCTTAATGCGCCTTACATACACCCGAGCCATGATTCAATTCTCGAATTGTGGCGATTTTTCCCGAATGCCTCATCACCATTTTAAATACCAGTGCCTGGACAATGTTTAAATAAAGAAGCATGTGGAATATCATCAAAATATACCATGTGGATGAACCGTTATGAGCATTTTTACTAAATGACAACGTACAGACAGACAGACTCGCGCAGTATTTATTTTGCACGTATTGGGTCGTGCAATATATGTTTTAGAGTGTACTTTTATCAAGTATAATGTGCAATGTTTCTGTCTCTATACAACGTGTCCATCTTTCAATCAGTATTAATATAATTGTCAATATATAACAAATGTTGTAATATTAAATATTATTTAAATGAAAGCTTTATCACCAAAATGTAAGTGAGTATGATCAGGAAATACCACAATAACACACTGCAGGTCAACCCATGGCACTGTGAGGAAGACCCACATAACATTATAGTAACAATACCTCTGTAAGACAATAATAACAAAGAAAAAAAGCTTTCTCTTCCTCTTCAAGATAATTGCAAAACTAGAACGGAAACAAAGTTATGCATATTTGATTACATATTCTATCTATTTGCAAGCCTATTACTTGCATGGTTGTATATTATAAATGGACCAGGATATGACAAAATGTGCCTTATGGTTGTGATAATCAAAATCTAGCTAATGTTAAGTTTGTAAAGTACTACCTCTGAAGAGCATTTCCTGAAAATTTGAACCAATTATCATTAATATTGACGAATATATGGAGGTTAGACGTGACATATGTAATCTGGTTTGGAACGTGACGTCAACAAGTACGTTAACCTAATATGACGTCAGAGTGCTGGTCTCTAGTTGTTTGTTGGTTATTATTGGCTCAGTATAAAAAATTTAACAAATATAATTCATTCACACGCATTATATATGTTATAATATAAATGCAACTGAAATTTTATGAAAATATCATTTCCAAGTCGTTTTATAGACAATTGAAGTGACCTACCCATCATTTTGGGCCCTTATGGGTGTTATGACATCATTGTTGCTATGGCAACATCACTTATACAAAACCCTAAAAATAATCAGAAACTTTTGCTACTTTGATGACATCAATCTATAGAAACATTTTTGTGGAATATAAAAGCATGTGAAAATTTGTAGTTTTTGGTGTTTTTCAAATGTCTCTTATGTAATAATTACTGAAATGCCTTAAGGACCCTTTTCTCAGATCCGCGCACAAATATAAGCCAACAACGAATTCTGTGTTTAATGATTGGCAAGTATTCTAGTATTACTTGACTTTTTGCTTACTGTAAAGGCGGCGCCTCATGAATGCGTAATTAGGACTAGTCAACCTTAGGCACAAGGAGGCGTGGTTTTATTCAAAACTAACTGAATCATCTTGTGCCACCACCTGAGTCATTATTTAGTCCTTCAAACGCAAGCTAATAACTGCATCTGATAATGTCTATTTAACATAAGCTGGAGGCAAACGTTGTGGACCAGATCAGACTGCTCCTAAAGGAGCAGTCTGATCTGGATTCACACTTAGTCTGTTTATCTTTGAGGCTTCAAATAGCTTAGTGGACGATAAAAAACAAACATTATGTGATTATGCGCTTCAAGGGTTAATAAATCTGAGTTAAGTGTGTATACGGTTAGGATTTTCATGAAATGCACGCACGTTTGCGATAACTCTTTACCAAATTATAAATAAAACCTGATTTCCCTGCCTTAGCAGATGAAATAGCCGAACCACGCTGAGATATGAATATTTAAGTTGCCGCCTTTAAAGTAAGCGAAAAGTCAAGTAATAATATCAACACAATGTATTGTTATAATAGTTTGAAGCTGATGATTCCGTTGCTAAGGTAAGTTTATAGTTCTGCACCATGCGCATTTAGTGTATGTTACAGCTGTTGTGTGTCTGCTTGTAAGGCATTATAAGAATCCATCATCAGTGTAAGGGTGGGATAGAAAAATCCGTCCCGAGGATCGCCATTTGGCATCACGAGGCTTGCCGAGTGATGACAAATGGTGATCCAGAGGGACGGATATTTCTATTCCACTCTCACACAAATAATGGATTTGTTCTTGCACATCATTTAATATGGCATTTTTACACTAAAAAGGGCTCGCAGAAGTTCCAGAATACGCTGGGATGCGACTTATGACATAAAGATGTCACTTTAAGGTGCCCATGATGTCACTTGCCTAACGACGTGCGCTATTGTCATGGAAGATCGTGCCACATTTTTGATCTTACCCATGGGTGAGATAGAATTATCTCACATGGGTAAAAACAGCAGAAATGCTTATCTGGTGTATGAGAAATTTGTATCTTGTACAGCTAATGTTCGTCCAGTGTAGATAGCTTATGCATTATCAAGGATTTGCATACTCTATACTTTTTCTTGATTTATGTCGTCTGCTGAACACCATTGATGTGTAAATTTGGATTGACCAAGGCATCATATCCAATGCCTCATTAGTCAATAACTGTTTTAGTATATAACATTTATTGAAAGATGTACAGGTAGCATTGCACCTGGAAAAAATACTGAGCATTTAGCAGAAATAGTCAAGACCTAGATAAGACCACCCGTTTAATATTTTAAATATGCTGTGTATGAGTGTCGTCATTCAACATTTACTAACAAGAATTTACACCTCGCTTGTAGAGCCAATGTTAAAATAGTGTGATATACGAGGGCTGTTCAAATATGAATGCAAGCAGCTTCATAACTTTCGTCACATATATGCTGCGACAAAATGGTATACGTTTGTATAAAGGATTATATGTCACCTTTAAACTGGCACCAGATCTAAAGAAAAATACAGTACACCTATCGAGTTATAGCCCTTTGAATGAGGGACACTTAAGTATACTAACAAACTCAATGCTTCGAAGATACCAGTGATATAGACGAGCGTGTAATTCTTCGATAAATCGGTGGAATTTCTTGAATTCTTTAAGGAAGTATCTCCATATACTTGTTTAATGATTCCGTGAAAGTTGCGAAAATCCGACATGTTCTTATTAAATTACATCGAATCATGTTCACTAAAGTCTCCTTATGTTTGCAAATAAATGGTAAACAAAACACCACCGTTCAGTTTTAGTCAAACTTTTCTCTAACAAAATGCACGAAGCAACATTTAAACTAGTTTTAACTCAAAGACAATATGTTGATCGCTCATACTGAGTTGTTGCTACAAATCATTAATTGATAGTGGGTAATTTTTAAACGCTGAAAAGCATTTTTATTAAGTCAAAACTGCCTTAAGTGAAGGGGTTATAGAATTTATACTTAATTTTGTTGCCATAATATTGCGGTTTTAATCTAAATTTGAACATTAACTTTAAGTTTTACCAAAATGGATATTATTTACAATAAAATTACTCACCTGGTCTTGATGACTAGACAGATTGAACATATTTTAATTAATGTAAACACGTCATTAAGAAGCAGATAAATGCTTGAAAAATTATATAATATGTGATAACTCAGTAAATAGAGGACAGAGCGTTTTGAAAATTTCCTTATGACATATTAAGCATGTTTTAAGCAAAACGCAAAGAAAAAGGCACAGCGATGTTCATTATTGCATCGCCAGTAGATAATTCAAAATGACATATATCATAAATTAATGACGTCACAAACGTGCCTGTTTACTCGAGATTGAAACATGGTTATATAAACTTTTCTGCAAGCAACTTTGTCAATATACCTTAAACTTGCATCTATAATTGGGTGCCATTTTGTCTCAAACTAACAAAGATATGGCACTATATCCGCACATGTACCAAAACGTGTATTGCAAATGCTTCAGAAAAATTTCAGTATACAGGAATGGCCTTAATATATAAGCGTCTGTAACTCGAGAAATATAGTGAGTGTTTCTTTATGTTTGGTGCAATTTTAAAGGCAGCAAATAGTTCTTTCCAGAAAGGTATGCCATTTTATTGTAGCATATATGTAAAGAAAGTTATGAAGCTACTTGCATTCATATTTGAACAGCCCTCGTATCAAACAATAATTCACAGCTTTGAAAGCGCAGGGAAATGTGTGATAGCTGACGTCATTTTTTACTAGAAAATGACGTCATTCATGGCGATAGACGGTGTAACGTCGTTTTTACGCTTGAAAGACGTTACAAAACCACGTAAACGGATGCGACGTTTATTGTGAATTCTAACACACCTCGCCTATAGAGCCAACGGTAACAAACTGTGATATATCGGACAATAATTCACTGCTAAAGTTTGTGATAGCTGACGTCACAAGATAATGACGTCATTCATGGCGTTAGACGGTGTAACGTCGTTTTTACGCTTGAAAGACGTTACAATTACATGTAAACGTATGCGACGTAGTCCGAGTATTGGCAGGAGTTCTTCAGTGCAATGGCGGAAAGTTGGAAGAAGCTGAAGACTTCGAATGTGTTTTCGTCGTTTATTATGTGTTAGAATCGAAATAGATCAGCTCCAGTGCGTGAATTGTTGAGTAATAATTCACTGTTTGTCTGTCAGTTGTACGAAGATAAATCACTCGCGCTGCGCGCTCGTGATTTGATCTTCTTTACAACTGACAGACAAACAGTGAATTATTACTCAACAATTCACTGTTGGAGCTGATCTATTTCTTAAACAAAATCGAAAATGATCAGCTCAAGTGCGTGATTTGTTGCGTTCTCAGCGTTATCAACAATAATTCATAGTTTTGAAAGCGCGAGAAAAGTGGATGCTAGCTGACGTCAGTTGTTCTGGAAAATGTAATTCATGTCGTTAGAAGTTGTAAATGGATGCAATGTAGTCTAAGTATTCGCGGGAGTTCTTCTGTGCAATGGCGGAAAGTTGGAAGAAGCTCAAGACTGCAAATGTGTTTTCATCGTTTTATTGTGTGTTAGAATACAAAAAGATCAGCTCCAGTGCGTGAATTGTTTAGTAATAATTCACTATTTGTCGGTCGGTTGTATGAACATAAATCACTCGCGCTACACACTCATTATTTGATCTTCTTTACAACTGACCTCCAAACAGTGAATTATTACTCAACAATTCACTGCTAGAGCTGATATACAGTCGCCAATTATACATTATCTTAGCCACAAGCTTTATAACTTGGTTCAGATTGAATAGAAGACTGTCTGAGGATATTTGTTAGTAGTCTACTACTTTCTAAAATTTGTGCCGTGACGCGAGAAAACCTGTCTTTGGAGTTTCCGGCATAGGGAGACTCAAACCAACCTGCTCAGCTACAGAGACTAGTTAGAAAATTGAAATTGCGCTTGTATCAAGCCTGAATATGATACTTTACAATAAGGTTATAACAAAGCCGCTGATCAGACTGTGCTTGAGCCTTTGTTGTTCGCAAACAACTGAAGACAGGTATTCTCGCGATGAGGCCCAAATATAAAGTGAATTTGCTTTTTTGGGAGAATCTATTTCATGTACAGTCACCCCTCTTTACAATGACAGCGTTTGTCTCTAAATAATTTGACGTTAAACTGATTTTCTGTTGTCAAGAAATCAACTTCAACATAGACTAGTACATTTTTGCAAATAAAACTGACGTTGATTTTGCTGTTATAAAGAGTGTAAGTATAAAGAGAGTTGACTGTATATGTTTGTTAAGTGTTTCAATTATATTAGCTTTTAGTGCAAATTTTTAAACCATGGAATTATGTTGCTTTTAGTGCAAATTCATCAGCAATCAAATATTTGTTTTGCATTTTGTCCAAGTTCACAGGTGTTTTGTAAGCTATATAGATAGTTCTGTTTTATATATTGTCATATTTAGTAGAATGCATAAACAAGTGCTTGAAATAGTACACTATATTTAGATAATAGCCTTTATTGAACTACACATAAATGATACATCTTATACTGAGCTGTATGATTTCTGGCCATCTGATGCAGAAAGCCGGAATAACGAAGTGAGGTGTTCTTATTCCCTATATATTCTCTTTAAAGTGTTGCTAACGTCTGTTTCTTGTTTTGCGGCGACATACGCAAAGTAAATTTCAAGCATGGAACCAGGGATGGAACATGTGGTGATGTAACATAAAGAAACAAAACCTAAGGACAAATGTTCCCGCAATTTTTTCTTGATTAAAGACAAAACCAATTTATAAAATCAGAAAAAAGGTCAGAATAAGGAATATTATAAACACATTGTAATAGTTAGTTTATCTGACGTACACGATCATGCTCTTATTGTTTGTTTATTTTTTTATATTTATGAGTAAAAACATATGCGTAATACAATCATGCACAATGTATGCGTACAGTCTTATACGTAATGTAACCATATTCGAAACCATATGGAAAATACAATCATAGGAGTACAGCCATATGAGCAATACAAAATATGAAGTATGTGCAGATATCTGAGAATATAAAATGTTGACGAGAGTTACATGCGCGGATCCCGAAAGTTTTGTCAGAGGGGTCCAAACTTTGACAACGTTTTTTTTTTTTTTTTTTTTTTTTTTTTTTTTTTAGAGGGGAGAGAGAATCCAACAAATACCACTATTGGCGGGATATCATCGACCCGCCAGCGAAACGCCATTTAAATGGCGTTTTGCTGGCGTGGCGATAATGGCCCAAAATCGAATGCTGCCTTTGTAGCATTGTGATTTTTCAGGGGATCCTGACCAGCATTGCTGAGAAACCCTTCATTTTTGTGAATTTTCAGGGGGGGGGTCCGGACCCCCTGTCCCCCCTCTCTGGGTCCGCCCATGAGTTTATTTTATGATGTATGAGTAGACAAAAGATTTCATATTACTAGATTATAAGAATCCATCATGTGCTTGAGCCAAGATAAAACAATGCGTTCAGAAAATCTCTGTTTGGCATCTTGATGCCTGTGGAGTGATGAAAAATGGTGATTCTGAGGGACGGAATTTATGGATTTTTCTCATAAATCCTCACACTCATGGTGGATTATTTTTCTTGCTTACCATTTATTACTGCAATTTAATATTAAAAAGGTAAATAAGCTGAGACATGATATAACATGATTAGATTCTTATTTCACATTTAGGGGACGATCGGAAATTTAGTTTTACGGCGCCCCGCGAGCGGAGCCGTAAAACGTGATTTCCGAACGTATATCCGACGATATACCTCCACAAATGAAAATTTTGAATGTGGCTATCCCCATTCTAATGCACTTCTGCAGTTTGAGCTCAAATAGTAGCGTTGCAAGCCGCATAATACGCACGTCATACAACGAAATGTTACGTAATTAATGACGTCAAACTATTTCTGACAGTATATGCAGGATATACTGTCGAAATTTTGACGCTATCCAATCAGAAGTCGCGTTACAAACTCAAGTGCATTAGAAATGATATCTTACCCATGCTGTCACGTTATTATGCTGCCATCATGTCGCATTGCATAGTATACAGGGCTTACTGAGAGCCTTTTAAAGATAGGAATGCGATATTTAAATGGTGAGCAAGAAAAGAATTCATTATTTGTGTGAGAATGGGATAGAAAAATTGTCTCTCGGGATCACCGTTTGCCATCACCCGGAAAGCCTCCTGATGCTTTACGGTGATCCTTGGAAATGATTCTATCAGTCACCCATAATATTAATTGAAATGTTTCAACAGAACCTAATAAACGTTTCCTATCTCACGGCATGTTCTCTTTATCAGGTCATGATAATGTTGCACTTTTTGAAAGACGTCGCTAATGACGCTGAATTAACACAAAAATAAAAAAAATACGTCATAATCGCTAGTTTGAAGAGTGTTCAACAATGGGTAAACTGATAAATAGAATACCAGGTTTGCGTCTCGGCTTTGAGAATGCATCTTGAATCGCTCTGCAAGCCTCGCGATGTCAACATGCGTTCTCAAAGCCCTGCCTGGTAAACTTGATTTCAAAAGGCACTCACCTAGTATTCTCTATTTTCAATCCCATCTTCATACTCACAATAGATTCTTATTTAATGGTCCCAACGGTGTTTGAGCCATTGAAATTTAATTGTTTCTGTGATGATTTGTTTTTAATTTAATTACCTGGGGGATAATTGTATTCAAAATTTTCATTTGGGGAGGTATGTCGTCGGATAGACGGTCGGAAATTTAGTTTTATGGGGTCGCGCGAGCGGAGCCATAAAACGTGATTTCCGAACGTATATCCTATGATATACCTCCCCAAATGAAAAAAAATTGAATATAGTTATCCCCATTCTAATGCACTTCTGCAGTTTGAGCTTAATTTGAGCGTTGCAAGCTGCATAAAGCCGCATGTCGTCCAACGAAATGTGACGTAATTAATGACGTCAAACCATTTCAGACAGTATATCGCAGGATATACTGTCGCAAATTTTTGACGTTATCCAATCAGATGTGGTGTTACAAAAGCAAGTGCATAAGAATTTACTATTTAAATCCAATTGCAGTGTTACATTGATGGCCCATATGGCACTGGTACGAGAGAAGTGTTCAATACCGAGCATGCTGTCCTGATTGGGTCAGGAATAGGGGTGACGCCAATGGCCTCCATACTACAAAGTGTTTGGTACAAGTTCAATGCCTCAAGGCAGGTGTGTCCAAGCTGCTCTCATACTTGGCATTGTGAAGAAGACATGGTTCAGAATAAACTTAAAAAGGTAAATCTGAAAATTAGGTTTCATTAGGAAATAATGTTGGGAAATTATGAAAGGTTTGTTTGGATATAAAGTAGCGCGCTGACAATTATAAGAAAATGAATTATGAATGAAATGAGCCGTGGCATGAGATTTCCAAACAATGTGGTATGTGCGACCAGCAAAGGCTCAGACCAGCCTGCGCATAGTCTTTGCTAGTCGCTTAGATATTTTATGACTGTTAAAATGTTGACCGAACCTCATTTGAGGTTTCTAAGCTTTAATGGAGGTTGCACAGGCTCGTCTGAGTCTACACTTGTCAAACTGCCACATTGTTGGAAATCTCATGTCACGGCTCATATCATGTGTTGCAAGAATGAGACGATATAAAATTTGAAAGGTAAGACTTAATATAATGTATTGTTCAAAAAGATGATAAAATGGTACGAAAGGTAAATCTAAATAGCATTTATTGTGAGAAAGAGGCGACAAAATAATATGTAATGTAAATCTGAATATCATGTGTTGTGAGAATGAGACGATATAAATTTGAAATGGAAGACTTAATATAATGTATTGTTCAAAAAGATGATAAAATCGTATGGAATGTAAATCTGAATAAAAGGCAGTGAGAGAAAGAGACGATCTAATCACAGAAAATGGGAATCTAAATAGTGTCATATGTGAGAGTGAGAGAGATTATAACAGTAAATGAAACATCAAAATGCTATTATTTATTGTGTGTTTGTTGTTCTGTTGCTTTATGTCCCAAGTCAACTTGAACAGCTATGGTCATGGCGGGACCGTCAGTTCACCTAACCACACTTCTTCCTGGGCAAACTTGGACAAGCGGTTTACCAGTACTTCATGCATATACTTTCGCTTGTAACTGACAACAACCTTTCTTGAATGATTCAGCGGAGGGGAAGAGAATGACCATAGAAATTATTTCATGATCAATATCCAAGAAAGTATTGGGACCGGCTGGGATAGCAGTTATTTGATGTGAGAAAATGATGATATAATAATACGAAAGGAAAATATCAATATAATATATAGTATGAAAAGGTGACGCTGAATATACTATAAACTAAAGTAAATCTTAATTATTCAACATAATAATTCCATAGGGAATAATAACTATAAAGGCAATGACTTGTATTTACTCTTACTCAAATTTTTGGTCTTAGGGCTTCTTCAGAATATTAGAAACAATTTGTGTTACAAATTGTTTCTAATATCTTGAAGAAGGCCAATGACCAAAAATTTGAGAAAGGGTAAATTATAATAGTTTGTACTTTAAGAATGTGTTTAACATTTAAAGTTTTTGCTTGTTCCAGGTTGATTTTATATGGATAAACAGGGACCAAAAGGCATTTGAATGGTTTCTAACAATTCTTAACCAAATAGAGCTTGAACAGAATGAGCACCATGGCGCCCTTGAACGATGTATACAAATACATCTTTACATGACAGCGGCCCAGAAAAAGACAGACATGAAAGGAATTGGTTTACAGGTATACACGCTTTGGGGCGCCTTGCACTTGCGCACTTTTTGCAATAAGCGATGTTATCTTTTGCACACTTTTTGCGATTTCAATTGCGCACTTTTGTCGCACCCCAATCAGGAGGAATTAGCAATTTTCATTGACGGTACTTTCAAATGCTGCGCAAAGATCTTTCATCAAATGTACCAGATACATGGATTATACAATTGACATTAGGTTCCTTTAGTGTTCATGTTGTTTCCTGGAAAGTCAACATTTACCATATCATGTTGAGTGCCATACAATCTTTATGTGAAAGACGTAAAACCCTTGAACGTACCATTTGAAGTAGCTATGCATACAGTGCTTACGAATGCTCAATGCACCTTAAAAACGAGTTATAACTAGCCATAACACCTTTCAATTAGCTTAATAACCCATAATTAATTTTAATGAGGTGAGAAAAAGTGCGCAATTGATATGCAGAATCTTGCGCAAATAAAGGAATCAAAGTGCGCAAAAGATATACTGAAGTGCGCAAATGAAAAGCGCCGGCGCTTTGTATTAAATAACCTTTTAAATAGGTGAATGTTTAGAATGATGCTAACATACAGTGTGTACAATAAGAAACGCAAACCATACATAATCTTTGATAACTAGAGCCCTATTATAGCTAAACATTTCAAATATGCAGGGTACTTAGATATTCATGTCTTTTATCAGTAAGTTAAGTTCCCTTATGTTTCCGGCTTTTTCACAGCATGTTTTCCTTCGTCATTCAAGGGTACCCATAAAACAAAAAGTTACAACACACAATATGTACTGATCTGTCATCGTATCCGACTCCACATGCCCTTTCACATTTTAGTACGATTGTTTTGTCGTTTTCCAATGCTCTTCTGATATCTTGTTAACGTTTTCGAGTTGCTCAGACAAATGAACACTGTTTGAATCTTCGTCGAAAACATCGTAAGGAAGATAGCCAAAGAATAGCCAAAGAATGGTGGCTCAAGCATTTTACGAATTTTGTGTCTAAATGCAATCATATTGGTCTCAGTCACATACGGTAATGACAACAGCTTTCTTCATGAGAATTCTTACGTCCAAAAACACAACTGTATACTGTCCATAAAACGTAACGTACCATAAATTTTAGGTAAACGGAAAAAATTTAAAAGGCTTCTAAAATTTAAAGTTCTCAGAATTAAGGATTGAAAACCATGTCTAAGAAATGTCGTAAAGGGCAGAAAACTTGCATGGTATCGAAATGAACATATTCGCTTTGATGTCGATTCTATTGCAATAGAAAATGATATTCAATAAACCGGAAGTTCTTTGAAACGGTTGGAAATCTGAATCACGGATGAACATTTAGAAGAAGAGTGAGATATAGACTTTCATTAAATGGTCACAAAAACACGTCAATTCATTAAGAGATGGCGAAAAAGCCAATTTTAAAAATCTGTGGTATTTTTTCAGAAAATGCGGTTATTTAAGACCCCAGTAAAGCCTCAAATTTTGCGAAAATTCAAATGTTTGATGTTTTTCTTATTTGCTAGTTCAAGAAAAACACATTCAAATTGAAATTTTTAAAATTAGATCTTCATAGGAAATTTTTTGGGTAAAAAGTAATGAATTTAGACTTTTACTCGCAAAACAGAACTCGAAGTCCAGTTTTTGACGAAACTGTTGTAAAGTTCCTTATTGAAGGGCCAAGCCACTAAAATAGAATCATTTTGAAAATCAATGACTTTTACCCTAAAAAGAATTTATTGAAAAGTTTGCGTTTCTTTTTGTACTGAGTGTAAGAGCACTTTTAATCGACGTATACAAATAAATCTATATATAAATGACATTTGCACAGACATAGGCATACATGTAAAGGATTGATTAACAAGTGGGAATGTTTTTACCCAATGCAAGTGGTTTTGTTACTTAACACACTGGTGTAGTAGCGAATGCTAAGGCGAGACAACGTATGTGTCAATATTCACCAGAGCAAATACTAAGTAGGGACATAGATAACAGTTATAGTGGTAAAGGGGGTACGAACAGTTGGTTAACATAGGATTTATTGAAAAGTTTGCGTTTTTTTGTACTGAGTGTAAGAACACTTTTAATCGACGTATACAAATAAATCTATATATAAATGACATTTGCACAGACATAGGCATACATGTAAATGATTGATTAACAAGTGGGAATGTTTTTGCCCAATGCAAGTGGTTTTGTTACTTAACACACTGGTGTAGTAGCGAATGCTAAGGCGAGACAACGTATGTGTCAATATTCACCAGAGCATATACTAAGTAGGGACATAGATAACAGTTATAGTGGTGAAGGGGGTACGAACAGTTGGTTAACATAAGGGTGGAGGGTTGCTTAACACCCTACTTTTATCAATAAAACACCTAAAGTACAGCATATTTTGTTCACATGTACAATGCAAATACAATACAAATGGTTTATTTGCTCAACAAAGCAACCGTCATGAGCAGAATAATCAACACAATGATCTAATACAATGGTGATAAAAATGATTGGCTACAAACAAGGACACAAAATAATTCGATTTTCTCAAAATTAAAGTTTGTTTGCAGGAAGTTTGTAATAGAAACTAACATTCGTGTTCCTGTAATAGTGAATTTATTAAACTGTTGCGAAAAAAAGGATAAAATACTCGCCCAAAAAAGTAAGTGAGTATGATTAGGAAATACCACAATCACAAACTGCAGACAAACCGGTGGCATCGTGCTGAAGAGCCAAACAACAATCACAAGACACCAGGGAGACAAACAAAGCAATGCAACCAACTCTCTCTTCCCCATCAAGATGATTGCAAAACTAAGATGGACACAAAGTAACGCAAAACAAAACATAGAGCAATTACAGAATCCCACAATGGGAGTAACAATCAACAACGAATCAACAACAACAGAGCCACTGCCTTAGAACGGACAGCAGCCAAAGCCACTTGGGGGTGGGGGGGGCTTAATTGCACTCCACTGGTACCAAGCCTTGCATTGTATCACTTTACCTTAACTTCCTTTAAAAATTCAACTAAACGTGGACACATATCTGTCTAAAAGTTTAACACCGTATCTGTACCTCATTGTGAGGAAGAGTGCCTTAAAATCTAAAGCAAATGCTTATCAGCAGACTGGCCTCGAGGTCATAAAATTTGAGTACAGTCTCAAACTCAAAATAAAGCGTATTGATTGGCTGCTTTCGGACACGTGTCAGCAAGCAGCCAATCATTGCGCTATATTTTGAGTGAGTTTCTCCATAGGACTGTAATGTAAGATAAAGTTTGGCTTTATCTCCTTTCAAATAGCCCTTGAACTTATGTATGAGAATTATCAATATCAATATCAATCATTGAGTTTTATTTTGAGTGAGTTTCTCCCTAGGACTGTAATGTAAGATGAAGTTTGGCTATACCTCCTTTCAGATAGCCCTTGAACTTACGTATGAGAAAAGTAACGTTGATCTAATATCTTTTCAGATAGCCCTTGAACTTATGTATAAGAAAAGTAACGTTGATCTAATATCCTTTCAGATAGCCCTTGAACTTATGTATGAGAAAAGTAACGTTGATCTAATATCCTTTCAGATAGCCCTTGAACTTATGTATGAAAAAAGTAACGTTGATCTAATAACTGGTCTTAGAACAAAGACTGAAGCTGGTAGACCAGACTTTGATAAGGTAAGAACAGATAATGAAATCACAGTATGTAAACTGAAATAAACATCCTGTACCTGTTCTTCCTAGCTCTCGCCTAATAAACATGAATAACAACACTCGTGCGTAACCAGTAGTCGGAAAAATGAGTGTATTTAGGTACATGTACACGTTTCAATTGAGATTGTTAGCGATACAGACAATACACATTCGAACAAGGTAAGAAAAGCCATTTTATCTATTTCATTCCGTTTAATTTCATGATTTTAACTGTTTCCTCCTTTGCATTTTGCTTTGTTTAAAACTACCTGCTCACAATCAGAGCCATTCTGTGCCGAAAACGAGCTTAAATGCCAGTTTGCATGGTTTTAGTGGAATTGGCAATCACATGTGTACATGATTACATGGTTGTATTTATAACCGTTGCTAAGATCTACGGAAAAATGAATTTTAATAGGTGGGCCCTCGCAATTACAGCTGTACCAACAACTCTCACATCACGATTTCTGACAACTGGTTATGTAAGAGAGCTGTAATTCATAATGTATAAGAAAAGAGCTTGGAGGAACGGCTACAGGATGTTTATTTCAGTTTACATACTGTGAAAATGTGTACAGGTAAAAGTAAATATTTTGTGTGCACAGGAAATATATTAGAAATTCGCACATGTATAAGCTATAGTTGAAAGTGTACGGATTTGTTAAAAGAGAAAAGGTACAAGTTTGAGAAAATAGTTAAAAGAGTCCCGGTATGTGTAGATAGTTAAAGGTGTACATGTATAAGTAAATAGTTTAAGGTATACAGGCATGAACAGTAGTTTACCTTGAACATGTATTAGCTAATAGTTACAGGTGTACAGGTATGAGTAAATAGTTAAAGGTGTACAGGTATGAGTAAATAGTTAAAGGTATACAGGTATGAGTAAATAGTTAAAGGTGTACAGGTATGAGTAAACGTTGAAGGTGTACATGTATGAGCAAATAGTTAAACGTGTACAGGCATAAGTTAAAGCAAAAACTAAAATTTTACATATAAAAGTAATAAGCATGTGTGTACAAGAAAGAGAATATACTTATATGTGTACATGTATAAGTAAATAATTGATGGTGTAAATGTATGAGCAAATAGTTAACAGTGTACAGGTATCAGCAAATAGTTAAACGTGTACAGGTTTCAGCAAATAGTTAAAAGTGTACAGGTATCAGCAAATAGTTGAAGGTATACAGGCATGAACAGCAGTTTACTGTGAACATGTATTAGCCCATAGATTAAGGTGTACAATTATGAGTAAATAGTTAAAGATGTACAAGTATGAGTAAATAGTTAAAGGTGTCCAGGTATGAATAAATAGTTAATGATGTACAGATATGAGTAAAAAATTGAAGGTGTACATGTATGAGCAAATAGTTAAACGTGTACAGGCATAAGTTTCAGCAAATAAACAAATTTGTACAGATAAAAGCAAATAACCATGTGTGTACAAGAAAGAGAATATACTCATATGTGTACATGTATTAGTAAATAATTGAAGGTGTACAGGTATGAGTAAATAGTTGAAAGTGAACATGTATGAGCAAATATTTAAAATGTACCAGTATCAGCAAATAGTTAAAATGTACAGGTATCAGCAAATAGTTAAAATGTACAGGTATCAGCAAATAGTTAAAAGAG
Organism: Loripinus fragilis; assembly: GCA_964019695.1. NCBI lineage: Eukaryota > Metazoa > Mollusca > Bivalvia > Lucinida > Lucinidae > Loripinus > Loripinus fragilis. The sequence continues at coordinate 13,904,011 of OZ026530.1, forward strand.
TACTGGTATCAGCAAATAGTTAAAATGTACAGGTATCAGCAAATAGTTAAAATGTACCAGTATCAGCAAATAGTTAAAATGTACAGGTATCGGCAAATAGTTAAAAGAGTACTGGTATCAGCAAATAGTTAAAATGTACAGGTATCAGCAGTAGTTAAAAGAGTACTGGTATCAGCAAATAGTTAAAATGTACAGGTATCAGCAAATAGTTAAAAGAGTACTGGTATCAGCAAATAGTTAAAATGTACAGGTATCAGCAAATAGTTAAAAGTGTACAGGTATCAGCAAATAATTTAAGGTATACAGGCATGAGCTGTAGTTTACTGTGAACATGTATTAGCCAATAGATAAAGGTGACAGGTATGAGTAAATAGTTAAAGATATACATGTATGAGTAAATAGTTAAGGGTGTACAGGTATGAGTAAATAGTTAAAGATGTACATGTATGAGCAACTAGTTAAAAGTGTACAGGCATAAGTAAAAAGTTGAACGTATACAGGCATGAGCAGTAGTCTACTATGAACAGGTATTAACTAATAGTGAAAGATGTACAGGTACCAGCAATAATTTATCATCAACAATAATTATTAACCAACCGTCTATATACGGAGTAATTGTCTATTTTTTGCTGTCATGAGTCACTGAACTATTGACCAGGCAAAATTTTCAACTATTGACTGGCACTTTACCATGGCCTTGTTTCCCTCACACAGACGCTTATCGACTATGCGACAACGATGCGCATACAGTTTGTTTATGAAAGGAGACGTTGTGCAACAAAAGTGAAAATGAGCCATGCTTTGGCAACTTTAGACTCCAATAACTTCGTCGTTTATGGTCATAAACATTAAGTATGGGTATATGACATTAAGTATACTTTGAAGTCTCATTTCTGCCGTAAAAACGTTATAATTTTGTCATTATGCACACAACGTTGTTATTAACGTCATAACCTTTCCCAGAAATCTGTGAGCCACTAGTGGTTTATCGATTTTATTGCATGACGTTATTTCACTAATATGATAAATTTACATTTCCATTGTAGTTGCCTTAGTTGAAACCTAACATTCCAGTTGTTTGCATTTCTCTTTGCAAAACATTGAACAATCACGTGATCTGACACGAGCCTTGGGCGGACTAACGCCAGCCAATGACTGGCTCTGCTTATTGTGTTTGTGTAACGCAATTATCATACCACATTGACGTTATTTACATATTGCAATGACGTTGTGTACAAGAGTTTCGCTGGCTAGCTGTTCAAACATCCCCGCTACAAATATAATAAATCATTTTAAAAGGGTAACAAGCAGGGCTGGGTGTAAGAGTGTAGGGCATATTTGATTGAACATGTAAAATGTAAATTTAAGGATTGAAATGCATATTTTTAGCGGACTGGATGATGCAAAACATTAGCTTTTTAATGTATCTGAAAAGACATTAAAAAGCCAATTGTTTTGCATCATCAAGTGCAGACTAAAACTCTTCATTTCAATCCTTCAAAGCTGCATAGTCTGTAACTTTTGATATTCTAATTTTAGATATAATGTTTCTTTTTTCAAGAACACAGTAAAACGACTCAAATCCAGGTAAACATTTTACCATTTTCATTAATCTTAACAAATTATCACCATCAAAACAACAGCATTTATGTTAAAAAATCAACTGTCCAGAATTATTGGAGGGACGTAAATAATTACCAATAAGCGATAACACACCTGTTCACTTTTCCATGCAGTTTTCAGCTGTACTGACCATATATATTGTGAAAACATAACTTAATTATATTTTTACAAGTGATTTAAAATGATTTTTTTTTCGAAAAATGTTTATAGATACAGACTTAGTCTCTTTAATGTTTTTTGTTTGTGTTTTAGGTATTCAAGGCCATAAAAGCAGAGAATGAGGGGAAAGTGAAAGTTTTTGTGTGTGGTCCACCACAGCTAGCGCATAATGTAAAAGAAGCTTCAGGGAGATATGGATTCTCATTTTCTAGAGAAAATTTCTGAGCATTCCTTGCCCACCACAGCTAGCGCATAATGTAAAAGAAGCTTCAGGGAGATATGGATTCTCATTTTCTATAGAAAATTTCTGAGCATTCCTTGCCCACCACAGCTAGCGCATAATGTAAAAGAAGCTTCAAGGAGATATGGATTCTCATTTTCTAGAGAAAATTTCTTAGCATTCCTTGCCCACCACAGCTAGCGCATAATGTAAAAGAAGCTTCAGGGAGATATGGATTTTCATTTTTAAGAGAAAATTTCTGAGCATTCCTTGCCCACCACAGCTAGCGCATAATGTTAAAGAAGTTTCAGGGAGATATGGATTTTCATTTTTAAGAGAAAATTTCTGAGCATTCCTTGCCCACCACAGCTAACGCATAATGTAAAAGAAGTTTCAGGGAGATATGGATTTTCATTTTTAAGAGAAAATTTCTGAGCATTCCTTGCCCACCACAGCTAGCGCATAATGTAAAAGAGGCTTCAGGGAGATATGGATTTTCATTTTCAAGAGAAAATTTCTGAGTATTCCTTGGGTCACCACAGCTAGCGCATAATGTAAAAGAAGTTTCAGGGAGATATGGATTTTCATTTTTAAGAGAAAATTTCTGAGCATTCCTTGCCCACCACAGCTAGCGCATAATGTAAAAGAAGTTTCAGGGAGATATGGATTTTCATTTTTAAGAGAAAATTTCTGAGCATTCCTTGCCCACCACAGCTAGCGCATAATGTAAAAGAAGCTTCAGGGAGATATGGATTTTTATTTTCAAGAGAAAATTTCTGAGCATTCCTTGCCCACCACAGCTAGCGCATAATGTAAAAGAAGCTTCAGGGAGATATGGATTTTCATTTTCAAGAGAAAATTTCTGAGCATTCCTTGCGTCACCACAGCTAGCGCATAATGTAAAAGAAGCTTCAGGGAGATATGGATTTTCATTTTCAAGAGAAAATTTCTGAGCATTCCTTGGGTCACCATGGCTTTTATGTGTAAAGTAAAAAAATCTTTATGAAATGGGACATGCCCAGCGAGGTTAGTCTGATATTTTCCTACATACGTAGGCTCGGGACATTTTTTTTGGTTCAAAATTTTGAATTTCAGTACTTTTTTGGGTTTTCAGAAAAAATATTATTTTTTGGGGTGTGAAGATTTTGTGGATATTTATTTGGGGTCATCACAAAATTGGACTATATTAAGGGGTCATTTCTATGCATTTTATGATCTTCTCTTAGGGTCTAGGTACAGAATGGGGATATTTGTTTTGGTTTCTAAAGCTTCAAATATTATTTTTGGGTGCTTGAAATTCCTGATATTTTTTGGGGGGGTGAAAGGTAGATGCTGGGTCTGAGCCTACGTATAAAGAAAAAATGAGATTACCCCCCTGGGGGACATGTCACCTGAAAACCAGACTTGTTTTTAAAATGCAAGCAACAAAGGTGCAGACCGTCCAGCGCATCTGTGCATTCTCATCCAAGCAATGTTTTGCTCTCCGAAACTCATAATAGCGAAACTTGCTACAGTAATACACTTATATTTGGCAAGTTTTGCTCAAGGACCACAACGCAGTGACGCCGGTGAGACTCGAACCCGCGGCCCTTTGGTCTCCAGTCAAGCACTCTACCACTGAGCCACTGCGCTCCCGTATATATTTGGCAAGTATCTTTATTTTGCACCATTGGCGGTACAAACAAATAACGCAAAAATATGAGATCGCGAAATACAGTTTCTTATTCAGTACATGTAACACAATAAGCAATACATGGACAAACACCCATAGTTTGTTGTAATCCATATCATCAAAAACCATATTTTGAAACGGTAGAGTTGGTTTCAACATAGAGAAACCATGTGTTAATAGGAGTTACTGTGTTGGGGAGCATATTCATTCCTTTAAAAGTAGCTTTTGATTTGATTTGATTCTTTACGTCCACTCAACAATCTTTCAGTTATGCGGGACGGGTCTGCCTGGTTTGAACTAGTACTAAGCTAGGATAAATGTGTCTTGCTCAAGGACCACAACGCAGTGACGCCGGTGAGGCTCGAACCCGCTTTAAAAGTAGCCCCTATGAGAATAGAAAATAAATTTAAATGGCATTAAATTGAGAAACCATCAATTTAAATTACCCCAATATGTCAGTCTTTTAAAATTGCCAAACTTTGATGTCATGAGTATTAATTGCAAACATATAATATTCTAATTTATCTCTGCAGCAGAACAGGGTGGATTATGTTTTACCCGCAGTTATATTCGGATGACAGGTTTTCTCGCCAGGAGTCCAAATCATGATAAAACTCGTATTTGTTTTTGATGTATCCAAAAATGCGTTTAGCCCTTCGTATTCTGATGAAGACTCCCATAAATAATGAAACCATAAGTATGGGACTACACACTGTGCACTTTTATAGTTTACTCCTTACTGTGCTTCACAACCAATCAATATTCACAGAAATTAAAATTTTTGACCAATTTTATCACATATTTTGTCAATATTTGTAAAATCTTTTAATATCTATTAAGTAATTTCATAAAGTAAATCAATCCATGAAGTGGTCAATGCGACCATTTCCAAAGGCGCAGGCATGAAAAAAGGAGAAAACAACAAGTAGATCATAGATCATATATTACAATTATAAAGAAACTTAGTGGTTAATGCGCTGCGATCGTTCCTACTTAATTCCTTTATAATTGTAATATATGATCTAAAACCTAGACTAAATGGTCAGAGCCAGAATTTAGTAAATTATGATATAATTCTTAGCAAACAGTGCAGACACTGATGAAATGCCGCATACATGTAACGCGTATTCACTGTTTGCCAAGGTACGCATTTAGGGGTTTCAAGTATAAAGTGCCAATCACGACTGCAACAGAAGACAAATTTTGTGACATCTTTCCTAATATTCCGAAGAAATAAGGAATGATATTTCATGAGAATCGTCTGCCAGCAGACGATTCTCATGAAATATCATGTCAAATATCATGAGAATAGTCTGCCAGCAGACGATTCTCATGAAATATCATGTCTTATTTGTTAATTTTGAAAAAAAGCAGCAAAATTTGAAATTGTCGTCTGCTGCAAATTGTAGGTGGCGCTTTATGGGTTAAACCAGCTAGTGAGATCTTTGTACATGTCGCATTTGTGCAAAAATCTGCTTTATACGCACATGCTGTCGTACCCAGGGGCAGGAGGTATACATTTTGTTCTAAGATATCATCTACGTACATACTTTGTGTATGCGAGCATTGTAGGCTCTGGAGAGACTGTGCGAATGCACAGGCTCGCATGAGCCTCCATGATTGCCTGCCACTGCTATTTATATAAGTACATATGTCTAATGTGCTGACTCATGAGCATTGGAAAGGCAGTGTAGAGAGAGAGAGAGAGAGAGAGAGAGAGAGAGAGAGAGAGAGAGAGAGAGAGAGAAAGAGAGTGAGAAAGAGAGAGAGAGAGAGAGAGAAATACCTGTATAAAAATAACCTATCATTCATCATGGATTTTATAATAATTGTTAATTTTGTATTGACCTTGTACATATTATTATATGTATATAATATGTATATGTTTACTGAAATATAGAGTTTGTGAGCGAAACGAGTTCCTCTTATTATCTTAGCACACAACTTGGAAATTCCCCATGTATCTTGATGGCACTGCTCAATAATAGCACTTCTTCAAAATATTCATTATCACTGCAGATGAGCCGATGGAAGTCAAATGTTGAAACGTATGCCTTTCAAGTCATTCCCGGATCCAGAGGGGGTGACAGGGGGTCCGGAAACCCACACCCCTGGAAAATCGCCAAGCTACAGGGTTCCTTAGCAATACTGGTCCGGATCCCCTGAAAAATCACAAAACTACCAAGCCAGCATTCACTTTTACGCCATCATCTGCCTGCCAGCGAAACTTCTTCAAGTGGTATATATTTCAACTTATACAGGCTATGCCCCAATTTGAACTGCCTCGGCCAATTCCGCGAAATTCCGTGGAATCAGACAACGGATGTACATCGAGGATCTACTTTGATAACGCGGGTGATAACGTGACGCTGACGTTATATAACGTGACGTTTAGGTCACAGAAACAATGTTAACACAATAACAAGTGTGATTGCAGCAAAACAAACGGCTTAAATGAAGTGTATGGGGGTTTTTCAATAAAATACCGCTATTTTATTGAAAAAAAAAACTCCATTTAATCTGCGGATAACCAGAATAATCGATTTAAATAGAGCTGAACCCATATGCTACAGAACTAATTTTCCGTACGCCAGTTCCCTCTAACCAAATTGAGCTTTTTGGTACATTGTACTACAGATAATGCTCCTTACCTACACCCAAGCCATGATTCGATTCTCGAATTGTGGCGGACTTTCCCGAATGGCTATGCCCCAGACTGTAACAGACACTCTATCGATTTCAATTGCATTTCCAAATTGTGCAGTGTACATGTATCAGTAAACGCTAAGTATAAGTAAAACGAATTGTATCCAGAAGGCTTTAAAGAAATAACAAGAATTTGCATTTGACGATGGCGTAAGTCATGTGGTTATTGATTCATTGTTGCTCCGATTATTTCTTGATTGTTTGTGTTTGGTCGTTGTTTTGTTATGCCGTAGTTAGTGCCCTTTGTAGTTTTGCAATATCTCACTGAGACAGAGAGCATTGGCGTAGCTCTCATTACACAGTTACGCACGAGCGTAATACAAGTAGTAACTTTCAAGGGCGGTCACCTAATGTGGTAAATTTAAGTGATTTCTATGCCATAAGGAACTGCTCATAAAGGAAAGAATTTGCTCCCTCTGGGAGCAAATTCTTTCCTTTCAGAGAAGTTTCCATTATAAAAAGGGACACACTTGAAGAACCTCACTGCTTGATCCAGTAGTCTCACCTTTTCAGCGGTCCGGCTTCCCCATTGGAGAGTGCTGGTTGCTTTACATTAATTTTCTTCAAAAATCTTCTTGGTGTGATGTGGCTGTTAGTGTTCTGTGTCGCTTCCACGTGGTGCCGTTTGTTGGTCTGCAGCATGTGATTTTGGCTTTTCCTTCAGCGAAACCTGCCTTACTACCACGTAACTAGCAATTTAGCAATATACTCCCATGAAACATCTCAAGAAAAGCTGTCAGAATCATAAAATAGACAGTCTATTATTGACATCCAGGTGCATGACAAAGTACATTTTTTTGAAAAGTTGTTCATTTTGAATAAATTAAAGTGGTTGAGAATTTGTTTTAAAAGCTAATGGTGAAAACTCATTTATTGAAAAGACGTATGTTGTAGGTCCATATTGGAATCGCCTCATAGAGGCAATTCCACTGTGTACCTACACCATGTGTTACTGAAAATAAGGAAGAAAACTATTTGGAAATTTGCATTTTCCAAGTATCATGTCCATTGTCTTGACCTCTTTTAAACATCCCAAACTGCCAATCAGTATTAGAATACCTGTCACTCTACTCCAAATTGTTTATATTTGTATGACAGCTGTGTCTCCATATTCAAGTTCATGAACTACCACTTTGCTAACCTGCTAGTTGCGTGGTTATAAGTAGCGACTCAAAAATAGACAAACAAAGGTCTTATAGAGAAGTGTTTTTTTAGTGACAGTCGAAAGTATTGCAAAAATGCTCCAACGGAGCATCCTGCAATACTTTTGACATGCATTAAGTAATTACGGTGATCGTCTTGAAAACATTCTTTTTTGTATTTTGGGGTCTGCTATAGACAGGTTTTAATGTACGTGAAGACAAAATGCTATTTATACCTCTAACATTGCTGGGTATGGCAGTATGGGAGTTTATAAGAGACATTTATGCAGATAAGTTCCCAATTCTTGTGTACTGACCCATTTCCGTCATAAATATGCATGCTAGGCTCCACCCACTATGAATAATTATATAAATAAACTTTCATGTTCGTACATAGAACAAAGTCAGGTCCACTTGTGTGGGATCAGATATATCATATTTCAATAGACCCTGATCAAGCAGCTCTTACAAAAGCTGTCTGATCTGGGTCTGCTCTGTTTCCAACCCCGTTTAAAGGCGTCTCTATGAGGTAATGGGTTAATTTAATTGCACTAACAGCTAGTCTCGGGTTAAGAAAAAACACATATATCCGGCTTCTGTACGAAAAAGGCAAACGGTAAATTCTCAATAGATTACTAGGGAGCGCGCTGGCTCAGTGGTAGAGTGCTTGACACGATACCGAGGGCCGCGGGTTCGAACCTCACCGGCGTCACTGCGTTGTGTCCTTGAGCAAGAACATTAATCCTAGCTTAGTACTGGTTCAAAACAGAGAGACCCGTCCCTTTACAACGAGTGTAGGACAAAAGCCCACTAGGACAAAAGCCCACTAGGACAAAAGCCCACTAGGACAAAAGCCCACTGGACAAAAGCCCACTAGGACAAAAGCCCACTGGGACAAAATCCCACTAGGACAAAAGCCCACTTATATGCATTTAACAGGGAGAGGTTTGAACTGATGGACAAACCCCAGGGGGCGGGGGGTACTCTCATTTTTCATCATAATATTATGTAGACTCGCGCCCAGCATCTACCGTTCACCCAAAAAAATATCAGGAATTCCATGCACCCTAAATAAATATTTGAAATTTTAGCACCCCCCTAAAAAAGACCCTAAAATGCATAGAAATGACCTCTAAATATAGTCCAATTTTGTGATGACCTCCTAAAATATCCACAAAATCTTCATACCCCCAAAAATATTCAGTTATCTGAAAACCAAAAAAAAATATTGAAGTTCAAATTTTGAATCCCTAAAAATGGCCGGACCCTACATATGTATGAAAATATCAGAGTACCCCCCCCCCTCTCATGGTGGACAGACGGACCTAAGATGAACAGTCTCCCTTCTTCTCAATTCTGAAACTTCAAACATCTCTTTTTGTTTGGCACCTCTCATAAAAGGGCATGCTAATTACAGTCTGATCAGGGTTAACAGTTTTATAAAAGACTTAAACCTATTTTTTCAAAGAAGTGGGCTTTTGTCCACCCAGCCAAATTAAGCAGTGGGCTTTTGTCCAGTGGGATATTGTCCAGTGGGCTTTTGTCCTAGTGGGCTTTTGTCCCAGTGGGCTTTTGTCCGTCCCCCCTTTACAACTGAAAGACTGTTGATGGGACGTAAAGAATCAAATCAAACATGTAAAATAGTCACTGGTTTCTTCTGTGAGGGTTCATAATAATTGTGAATTGCCCGTGGGTATTTTGCAATATTTGTGAATGCTTGATTTGGGTAGGATGCAGGTGTTCAGCCAGGTGCGGTGTTGACATCTGTAATTGACATGTTTATGTTTTATTGGGAATTCTGACACCAGTTTGTTATTGTTTCTCAAATGTCATGTTTATTAGCCTGTCAATTCTGATGGGATATCTTAACACTTTCAAAAGGTCATGGTGACAGATGTTACTTAGTTTAGTAAAATTACATAAGCCCAATAAATAGATGTGTCAATTCTGACATTGATTGGCAGGATTGTGCAATACCTTTAATCATATGACCTTTGGGGAATTGCGCAACTTGTGTGACTATGAGTCACTTTTGTATCTTCTGATTGGTTGATATAAATGGAAGCTTACCTATGTAGAGGGCGCTATATAGTAAACTTGAAATATGATTGGTTAGTGATGATGTCATTAGGTGGCGCTGTGGTCAGCTTCTATCACGTGACTTCATGATATATAAGATGAAACCCAGTGGCAGAGCTTCAGACTTTGGTTACACTTTAGAGATTTCGGAACTTTGGGTTATAGATAGTTTCTAGAAGTATTGTAGTTGGACTTAAGAAGATTTAATAAAATTATAAAATCGTGAAAGTTGTCTGTGAACTTTATAAGACTTAGAAATTCTAAAGAGACTTTGAAAACACAACGCCAACTTGAGGATTAGAATCAACTACTACCTTACAAACATACAAAAAACAAAGATTACCTATGTTGACCATGACACCGCTTCGTGTCTATTGCCATCATTGTCATTAATCAGCATGGTAACCCAAAATTACAATACCTTCTTAACCCATTTAAGCCGAATGTATTTCCCCATCCCTATCAATTCGACGAGTCCATTTCCAATTTTAGGGTTGTTGGGTGATATTTTTCATTTTTATTCAAATTTTAAAAAGAAATTCTGTAAGCAAACAGTGGAGAACCTGATCAGACGCCGCGTTGTGGGGCGTTTGATCTGGTTTTGCACTGTTTGCCAATGTCCCACAAAAAGGACGCCAGGCTTATATGTTAAAGCTAAGCACTACTAGTCATGTACATGTACCTTAGTTTAGTAGTGATTATCAATCCGTTTATGTCGAATGGAATTTCCCACTGATATCAATTGGACCAGTCCATTCCCGTTTTAAGGGTTCTGGGGTGGTATTTTTCTTTTATTCAAATTTTCATAGAACATTCTGTAAGCAAACTGTGGAGACCCTGGTTAGACGCCAAAAGGACGCTAGGCTTATATGAGTTAAGGATACAAAAGGCAATGTTACAAACTTCACACAATCAAAATTGTTTCATGTTTTCTATAGACTTTGATTGTATGTACTGAATTATGCCAGACAATGTATTTTGAGGTTAACTGTTTTTGGGAGGTATATCGTCGCATATACGGTCGGAAATTTAGTTGATGGCAACGCGCAAGCGGAGCCGGCAAACGTGATCTCCGACCGTATATCCGACGATATACCTCTCCCTCCCCAAATGAAATTTTGAATATGATAATCTCATTCTAATGCACTTCTGCAATTTCCTCTCAAATTAAGCGTTGCAAGCCCAGTAAAGCCGCACGTCATCCAAGGATATGTGACGTAATTAATGACGTCAATTTTTTTTCCAACATTATATCGCAGGATAAACTGTCTCGATTTTTTACGTTATCCAATCAAAATTCGCGTTATAAAAGCAAGTGCATTAGAATGAGCATTTACATGTAAAATGTCATGTTGATTTGGTTTATATTAAACTAAGGTAGGATGTATTGTAATGTTGGCACAGGTAACCGAAGTCGCCAGCTGCATATTACTTGACCTTTCGCTTACTGTAAAGGCGGCAACTTTAATATTCATATCTGGGCGTGGTTTGGCTATTTCATCTGATAAGGAAGGGAAATCAGGTTTTATTTATAATTTGGTAAAGAGTTAATCAGCTTTTTGGGAAGCGCAAGCGTGCGTGCATTTCATGAAAATCCTAACCGTATACGCACTGAAGTCACATTTCTTAACCCTTACAGAGCATAATCACACAATGAATGTTTTTGTCGTCCACTAAAATATTTGAAGCCTCACAGACAAACAGTGTGGACCCAGATCAGACTGCTCCTATAGGAGCAGTCTGATCTGTGTCCACAATGTTTGCCTCAATGCGTATGTTAAATAGACATTTCAGATGCAGTTATTGTGATGGTGTCATAAGGACTAAATAACGTGTTTTACGTCTATACTGAGGTAATGGCGCAAGATGATACAGATACTTTTGAATAATTCAGCTTTAACCTATGTCTAAGGTTGACCAGTCATGAGGTACCGCCTTAACAGTAATCAAAAAGTCAAGTAATATATGTACTCGTAGGTCAGAAATAAGAAAATATGTAAAGACGTTATTAAATGCAAACGATAAATATTTTATTTATTTGATGATACAAAACAGACAGATAAAATACAAAGAAAGAACAAACAAAGTTAACAAATAACATACATAGAAAAAACAGTCGACTTGTGTTAACTCGAAGTCCAAATAAATGCTTTATCAGGAGATTGTACTAAAAATATCTGTAACGGACATACAGACAAACAGTGTATTAAATTATATTTATCATATGACGTTGCGTCTGGGAGCGAAATAACGCCATGCATTAAAATCGATAAACAGCAAGTGGCTTACAGATTTTCGGGAAACATTATTAAATGACGCTTTAAACGTCACGCATAAGGCAAAATCCTAACGTTTTCGCGCCAAAAATATGATTTCAAAACAATCTTAATGTCATATGATAAAATACAATCTAACAATTGTGCTCCTGTATTATTGAATTTATCAAATTCGTTGCGAAAGAGAGATAAAATGCTCGGCAAGCCTCGCATTTTATCTCTTTTTCTCAACTCGTTTAATAAATTCAATAAAACATGAGCACTCCTGTAAGATCCTATATTTATTTGTTATCTAAATGGATGCCAAGGGCACCAACAGGTGTACGGCCAGGAACAAAATATGAAACCTGAGCAAATTTGTTTTGTAAATTATACGTGGTTTGATTGCAAAAAAAAAACGAATTACCACATGCGTTCATATAAAGCAGTTTATTCATTTGTCAGCTAAATCTTTAACCTTCTGTTTGCCAACGGGCCACTTTTGGGCCACCAGTAGTACTCCTTTGAGTGCCAACGGGCCACTTTTGGGCCACCTGTTTGGTTTTGATTTTTGAGGAAACTCTACTGCTATTTATATCTTAATTGTTTTCAATGTAAAGAAAAATCCTTTTTCAGCAAAATATTTTTGGTCGGGACTTTTTTCATGAAATGAACTAGGCATCAGAGGAGATTATATGAAGGTACTGTCAGTAGAAATCAACATGCCGTTGCTATGTTTTTTCCCGCTTTCTATGACTTGACGTCATAAATCTCACGAGACGCCAACTGTAACGTGCGACGGCGCGCAATGGACAAGGGACGTCCAGAAAGTGTTGGTTTCCATGAAATAATTATTATTTCTCAGCACAAAACAGTGTAGTTGTTGTTTTTTTCATTCTTTTTTTCTCCTTTCCAAATATATTTTGTAAAACAAGTGAATGAATATATAAACAAATCAATAAATGCATGCCACGATCGCCGACGCTTCAAAAACAAAATTGTAAGAGATAAAACATTAGCTGTGTCCGCTGAAGCAATTGGATCTTGCAAGAAATGCGATTAGGGACGGATTCAGTGTTTTATTCCATCCGGGTCAGCTACCGGACCTTTATCTTTAGCGGGCGTCTCATCCCGCCACGACAGGGAAACTCAGGATAAACATTAGTATAAGCGCTGACTGAACTTATAAACCAACTTAAATTTTCGCATGTTTTTGTCTTTGCTGAAATTTTGGCGTGGAATCATGTTCGTGTTTTGCAAAACTGGACCATGATATAATAAAACACAGCATGTATATATGGACATGTTCGCGTATATAAGTTTTATTATTTTGCTTTCTCACTAAAATCGCGAAACTACATCGCTCTATAAAATAACTAATGAAAAACGCGCAGATGATTGTGGACAGTAAAGTAACTAACACAAAAAGGAGAGATGGCCGAAAGAAAAAAAATATAACACCTTCCTCTCGAGCAGAGAATGCTAATATGAGACTGCACACACATGTAAGCGCATTCCTGCAAGAAAACTTACTGCAATAAAATAACCAGCAAAAAAAAAACGGGCAGACGATTAGACAGAATTATGCACTGTCCTCTCCAGCAGCAAAGGCTCATTCATAACTACACATGCGCGCATTCTCGTAAGAACGTTTTATCGGACCCGAGGTTTCTTGTTTGTTTGTTTGTTGCTTTACGTCCCAAGTCAACAGCTATGGTCATTGCGGGACGGTCAGTTTACCTAACCACACTTTTTTCCTGGGCAGGCTTGAACAAGCGGTTGACCAGTAATTCGTGCACATACTTTCGCTTGTAACTGACAACAACCCTTCTTGAATAAATCAGCGGAAGGAGGAGAATGACCGTAGAAATTATTTCATGATCAATCTCCACGAAAGTATGGGACCGAATCGGGATCGAACTAGCGACCCCTGGATCTGCAGTCAGACACGCATCTGTAGCCAGACACGTTACCGACTGCGCTACGCGGCCCGGCCCGAGGTTTCTTGTGCAGACTCATCAGTGTATTCGCTTTTGGTACTGTGGCGACGGCTCCAGTGAGCCTGTGCAATGTTCATGCTCGCTAGAGCCTGCGCTGCTAGCATAAGTGAGACCCAAAGCACCGTTTGAGGTTTACTTAACGCTTTGTCCAGTGACTAAGGCTCAGGCGAGCCTGTGCAAAAGTGCAGACTCGTCATAGCCTTTCGCTGCTCGCTAACAAAGCAAACTATCGCCATTTGAGCCAGCGTTTCAAACATTGGTATTCTGCATTGTCGAGTGAATATAAAAATGACCAAACCCGTCAGAGCATTCGCTGCTCGCATTAACTTATCGCATTGTTCGCCATACGCCATTTGATCAAGCGCTCGAGATTGGGTTTTGTGACTAAGGCTCAGACGAGCCCGAGCCTATGCAAAGGTGGTTTCTCGCAAGGGACATATAGTGTCCAACTTTATGTACGCCCCTTCAGACGTCAGCGGGAAAGTAAGACGTTATATTCAGAATAGTCAGCGAGTTTTTCGCGCCAACACTTAATGACGTTCCCGTTGTTACGGACGTCGTAAACAAGTACAAGACGTCGAAAACAAGTGCCGTCATTTTGGCAAGTACTAAGGAATTCGCGTGGCATCGAAAGGGTTAAAAAATATGTTATACAAACAGGTACTTTGAGTTATCAGAAGTCGAATTATCGAAAGGCAAGTTTAGGAAGAGAGATACATAACATATGTACATAACATAAACATCTTAAGATAAAAAACAAAACATTTTATAAGGGGTGTGGAAATAACAAAATTTTAAACTTGCCAATGGACAAGGAAATGGCAATAATGCTGTCCATGGCATTTTTGTTTTTGTTTTGTTGCTTTACGTCCTAAGCCAACATGGTGGGACGGCCAGTTCACCTAACCACACTTTTTCCTGGGCAAGCTTGAACAAGCGGTTAACCAGTACTTCGTGCACATACTTTCGCTTGTAACTGACAACAACCCTTCTTGAATGATTCAGCTGAAGAAGGAGAATGACCATAGAAATTATTTCATAATCAATCTCCATGAAAGTATGGGACCGGGCCGGGATCGAACATGCGACCCCTGAATCTGCAGTCAGACACGCATCTGTTGCCAGACACGTTGTCCATGGCAATAAAATTTGACTTGTCCCAAGAACGGATAAGCAACTAAGATATCAGCTTAGCCCTTACTTTGCTAATACCATGATTAAACTCTTTAAAAACAGCACGAGACGGTCGAGACCAGATATAAATTCAATTGAAAATAGTGTAGATCCAGTTCAGCTGGCTTCTGAAGAAGCCATCTGATCAGAATCTACAATGTTTCCATACGTCGTGGCATTTTAAGGTCATAATAATTAATTAAAAATGAAATACAGAATTGTATTTACTTTGTCTTTACTTGTCGCAGGACCTGTAAAATAATTTTTAACTTGTCCTGAACAGTCAGGGGCATAACCTGTATATGTTAAAATATATATCACTTGAAGAAGTTAAAGTATGCCTTTTCAATGATGATTTCAAACGGAGGCTACAGAAAGTAACTTATTCAGGTTATATCTGAAATTATTTAGGCCAAGGTCAAAATTGTAATATCAAAACTATTAACTGAATCAAGTTAAAAAGTTGTGTATTTCCTCATTTTCAATGACCCTACGTACAAATTTTTAGACGATGCGTACATAATTTTATTGCATAATTGTTAATTTATGTAATAGGTCTTTCAGATGAAATTACCCACATGACCATAAAATTGCTGTAAGTCCAGAATATGACTATGAAAAAAGACACTTTCACTCAAACAGGATAATTTTGATTTTGTTGCAGAAAAAAATAACTGTATTAAGTGATACATTTTTTTCACTTTTTGAGGTTATGCCCCTGACTGCTGAATGAAATGGTACCAAGTCGGACATGTGGTGCATGATATTTCCACACCCCTGATATTACACATATTCTATATCAGTCAGGTCCGTTACTTCATCTAGTGATTATGATAACCACTTGATTGAGTGCTATTACTTGACTTTTCGCTTACTGTAAAGGCGGCAACTTTAATATTCATATCTGGGTGTGGTTCGGCTATTTCATCTGCTAAGGAAGGGAAATCAGGTTTTATTTATAATTTGGTAAAGAGTTAATAAGCTTTTTGAGCCGCGCAAACGTGCGTGCATTTCATGAAAATACTAACCGTATTCACACTGAACTCACATTTATTAACACTAAAAGCGCATATTCACAAAATGTATGTTTTTGTCGTCTACTTAATTATTTGAAGCCCTGTAGATAAACAGTGTGGACTCAAATCAGACTGCTCCTGTAGTAGCAGTCTGATCTGGGTCCACAAAGTTTGCCTCCCTGCTTATGTTAAAAAGACATTTTCAGATGCAGTTATGTTGCTGGCGTTTTAAGTACAAAATAATGACTGAGGTTGTGGCACAAGATGATAAGTTACTTTTGAATAAAACCACGCCTCCTATTTAGCTTTTACCTATGCCTAAAGTTGACTAGTCCTAATTACGTATTCATGAGGCGCCGTATTTACAGTAAGCGAAACGTCAAGTAATACATGTATCTTTCTAAAAAAATCACATGGTAGAATGATTAGTTGCAACATCTGACTAACTGATCATATGTTATTAGGGAAGAGTCACTCGAATAGCTAATTATCGCGGATCACCTAGACAGACGTCTGTACAATGCTAGAAAACATATAACCATGTATATTGCTGGCATGCCCATAACCCTCAAATGTTAAGAGAGAACATGCAGGGTTTAATAGGCGCGCTTATCTTGTTTCTTACTTTTTATTGATCATAAAATTGTGTTTGTTTGAAAAGTACCGTAAACCTTGTAAAAAGCCCAAAAAATATAGAAAAATTGGCCCGAAACATTTCTCCTAATTCATCATATTATAAAACGATTTTTGTCCCTTTTCTGTTCAGATGTTCTTGTTAACTAGTTTATGCAACCATTTGATTCGAGTAGCAATTGACTTATAGCGATATTCTGCATGTGTAACTCATAAAAATCAATGATGTAAATAATCACGTCTACAAGTGATTATATTTGATCACTTACTGTCGGGCCAACCAAGAGTGACAGTGACGTCATGTTTTGTTTACAAAGTTATAAGGGACTTAGAATCGATAGATCACGTGTGTATTAATCCTACCCACAGGATAGGATTAATACACAAGTGATCTGTCGATTCGCGTTACCTCAAGAGAATCGTAAGAGTTAATTTTATACTTAACAATTGTAAACAAAACACGACGTCATTGTCACTCTTGGCTGGCAGAATAGTACAAACGTAACCGACCTGACTGAATAGGTATTGTAATCTCGTTTGATTCAGCTCAGTTCCGGTGTCGATATTTTCCATGCAGTTTCCGTTAGGGTGCAGGGTGTCTACTTTTAGGTCACCTTTTTCAGATTTTGCGTACTTCGGAAATTTCGCGATGGTTTTTATTTTCGCGAAAGTGAAAATTTAATCCTCGCGCAATGGTAAAACCATTATGTCATTTCTTGATGTAAGTAAATCATGCCTTAGTCGCGAGTTCTTAACGTCGCAAATATGTCTTTTAACGCTATTCGCGAAAATAAAATTCTCGCAAATGAAATATCACTACATAGGCCTCAACGCGAGAAAACGTGTATATGGGATTTCTGACCAGGTCATACCCGAACCAGCCTGCTCGCATACAGTGACTATAGCTAGAAAATCGAAATTTCGCTGGTAGCAAATTAAAATATAATACCTTAAAAAAGAAAAGCGAATAGCAAAGACGCTGATCAGACTGCGCGAATGCGCAGGCTGGTCTGCGGCTTTGATATGTGTTAACCTCGAAGACAGGCTTTCTCGCGACGGTGGCCATATCATATGGACCGTGAAGCGACAAAAAACATCTTTGTGTTTAATGACCATGTTAAGCTCAAAATATCCTTTCCAGCTACATAGACTAGCTAGCACTTTGAAATTTTGCATGCAACTAGTCTGACCCTTATCCTTTGCAAAGGCGCAGCTCAGTCTGCGAAGATGCACAGTCTTATCTGCGCATTGGTTGTTTGATTACAACGCAGAGAAAACAATTACAACGCAGTTAGGTTTTCTCGTGTCGAAGCCCAATTATACAAAATATACTAGGCATCTCATTGTTGAGCATGGCCTTGATTTATTTCCATAATTTGTGCACATGGACTGTTTAGACACTGACGAGACTGCGCGGACGCGCATGCTCGTCTGTATCTTTTCTTTGCATGCACTATAAGCACTTAGATCGCATAGGCAGACTTGCGCAGCAATGTTATCTTTTGTGAAATCAAAGTAAACATCAACAAAATCTAAAAAAGCTAACTGTAAAAACAGAGAATTTCGCACCACCGGATACAACTATGATTTTAACGGAAGGAAGGATTACTGGCGCCATCTGTGCCTTTGTAATACAGGTGGTGATCATCCATGTACTTCCTGGACTTGCGTGACCTCGTAAACAGGAAACAGCTCGCCGAAACAGATGCTAAAAGGGCAATGACGAAAAAGGCAATCAGACCATAGAAACCGCCGTTTGGAAGGCACACGTCATCGGTAGAAATCGCCTGTTGATCACCTTCACCAGCAAGTTCATCTGTGGTCACTTCGATTGCCGTAGAAATCTCAACTTCGTCTATAATCACTGTTTCGTTGGCAACGGATCTCTTCTTTCGTCCATACGCGAGTCCAGTACCAGCACAAACCTTAAAAATATATGTAATAGTTATACCATGGGTTGTCCGCCTGTACGGGGAGATAATCCACGAGCTTAAGCGAGTGGATTATCTTACGTACATGTGGACAATCATGGTATAACTACTCTATACCACCTACATCAGTGTAGACCTTGTACATAACAAGATATTTCGTGCTAAAGTTGGTAAGGGTGGTATAAGTAATAGTTATACCACGAGTTGTCTGCCCATACATATAGATTACTAGATGGGTGTCTTTTGGTATCAAGTTTACCACGTAAGGCTTTGAGAACGCCTGTTGAGACATTGCGGGGCATGCGTAGAGATTCAACATGCCTTCTCAAAGCCAAGCCTGGTAGACTTGATATCAAAAGATGCGAACCTGGTATTCTATTTATCAGTTTACTCATTGTTTGATTCTTCAAACTAGCGATTATGGCATAATTATCGGTTTTTGTGTTGATCAGCGTCACTAGCGACGTCATTAAAAAGGTGCATCGTCATCATGAACTGGTAAAGGCATATGCAGTGATATAGAAAACGTTTGTGAGGCAACGTGCAACGCTGCAGTTAATATGAATGGTAACTGATAATTAGAGATAATCCACGAATTTAAGCTAGGATAAATGTGTCTTGCTCAAAGACCACAATGCAGTGACGCCGGTGAGGCTCGAACCTGCAGCCCTTCGGTCTCGAGTCAAGCACTCTACCATTGAGCCACTGCGCTCCCTACAACAAGATACAACAAGATACAGTGGGAATATGATTATAAGTATATTTCATGAGTGCGAGGATAGACAAATCCGTTCGGAGGATCACTGAAATTGGCATCACGAGGGACGGATTATTCTATCCTGTCACACGAATAAGGCCAGATTTTTTTATTAGTTAATTTACAAATTTTTATTTTATCCACTGACTCTAAATATTATTCGTTTAATTGAAAATAATAATATATTTTTAAGGCTCTGTCTGTGTATTTTTGAGAGTGACACCGTTAAAAGTGTCCTGTCCAGATTTTTAGGAAACTGATGAAATATATAAAGATTTAATACAGACTGTTGGTTTACCTAACAATTTTTACTGTTTTTTTCTGGAGATATTAAAAAAAAAGAAAAAAAAAGACGCTTTGAAAATGAAAAAAAAATATTTATTTATTTTCATCCCCCTGACCCTAAATCAGAAAAAAAATCCTGTAAATCAAATAATAAAAATTCTGGCCTAATGGATTGTTTTTCTTGCTCACCACTAAATACCTCATTTTATATTGAAAAAAAACATGAAAAAAAAACATCCAGAAAATCCTGAACACGCTGAGATGCGACATGCTGACGTCATGTTAATATTACAATGACGTCACAAATCGACACCTCGCTCACATGGGTAAAAAAATAACGGAAATCCCGATCTGGTGTGCCCGAGACATGCACTTTATTTTGCAGTGCTGACTAAATTGTTAAATATAAAGTTAGTCTCCCAAGGAAGTTAAATTAACATTCCAAAATATGTTCAGGAATTTTCCAATAGAACGGTATGTTTAAACATATATTGTATGCTATGACTTATGATACACGGTCATGTAAAATTCGAAAATATGCTACTATGTTATATGTATAGATTATGTTGAATCTCTAGCTGTATACTGTGTGTACCAGAGAAAAAAGCATTTTGACTTTGAATTTTGCAAAAAAACCAGTACACCTGTAAACAAGAAAATGAGCATACATTTGTAAATAGTTTAATCATCCAGAATTAAACATTAATTTTTTATTTTGCTCAAAATAATCCCAAAAACACGTGTTCACTCATTTGAATTTCGATCCTGTTGATAATGTCAAAACAGATCTCATAATTTTTTTTGTTTTCTAAGCCTCTGTATTTGTAGCTAAAGCTGTATCGTTTTCCCATGTAGTTTTTGATACGACTGTACAGAAAATGAAGCTAGTATTTTTTTCACACTATGCAAGGCGATAAGAATACAGTGGCATGATAACAATCCAGTGGTCATTCTGCGAAAATGCACGCGACGTAAACAAGTCAAAATGAGTTGATTTATTTTATATATACATGTATATTTATATTTATATACATGTATTTATTTATATTATTGCTTAAAGCTGCATAGTCTGTATTTTTTGATCTTGTAATTTTAGAAAAAGTTTCTATTTTTCAAGAATACAGTAAAAAAACTCACATTCAGGAAAACATTTTACCATTTTCGTAAATCTTAACAGATTATCACTATCAGAATAACAGCATTTATGTTAAAAATCAACCGTCTAGAATTATTAGAGGGACCTCAAATAATTACAAACAAGAGAGAAACACCTGTTTTATCAGATAATTCACTTTTCCATGCAGTTTTCAGCTGTACTGAACATGGTTATTGTGAAAACATAACTTATCTCTATTTTTACAAATGATATAAAAAGAAAAGAAAAAATTTCGAAAAATGTTCATAGTTACAGACCTAGTCTCTTTAACTGTAGAACGTATTGAATGAGACATAGATGGAAAACTGTTTGGCATTATGGAAAGAACCACTGTGTATATTTGTTTTCCTTGAAACAATTCTGTCTGGATCATGGCAGTCTATCAAAGGTGCTGAAATCGCATTCTTTTGATCGTCGCCGTCAACATGTCTCTCAAAAACAGATACCCTCATACGATATTACCTTTTCTTAACCCCCCATTCCACTGGACGGCGATTCCGCTACGATTCGAAATTTTGTTCAAAATGACACGAATCGTAGCAGAAACGGCTAGAGCGCAGTAGAAGCGTAGTAGAAGCGCAGTAGAAGCGCCTTGGTCGTAGTAGAAGTGCAACGGAATTTCAGATTCTATATAGAAAGGATATAAAAGCGCAACAAAGCGTAGCTCCATCGCCAAGGTCGTAGCAAGGCCGCAGCTACATCGCCATCAGCGTAGACTAAGCGTAGCCAGATCTTCATTGTCGTAGTGGGATCGTAGCAGCAGCGTAGCGGAAGCGTAGTGGAAGCGTAGTAGAAGCGTAGTGAAAGCGTACTGGAAGTGTCAAGTCCCAAAATCGTGTGGCTGTCTACGCTTCCGCGGCGATTTGGAATAAATTTAGAGAAAATCCTTGATCGCCATGAGCGTAGCAGAATCGCCGTCCAGTGGAATGGGGGTGTAAGTGAGTGAATAGAAGCTAAGTATACCTAGCGTCTAACCAGGCCTCCAGATTAAAGTGCGTATTGGAAATTATTTTCTTCATTTATCATCAAAAATATATGTTGTGGATACTCGAAAGAACCGTCCCAATCAGACGGTTCTTTTGAGCACCAAAAAGACACGTTAAAATATGTGAGTAAGAAAATAATCACAATTTTACACTCATAAAAATCCTTATCTGGATATACATGTATGGACTCTTATCACACAAATTGTGGACTTTTAAGGACATATGCTACTAATTACTTCCCATGTTGAAATATGTTCAATACTTTGCATACAGTTTGTTTTATGCATGGGCTGTCCATTTATGAAATAAAAAGGATTTGTCACCGTGTTTACTTTTTTCAGAATCTCATATAGAAGTTTTCAGCATTTGATCAATTTTCTAAAAATATGAAATTATAACACTAGTCCTAAATATCGCGCTAAAACGGTTGTAATCTTCAGCCAGCTTCTTTCGTTTAACTTAAACTATTGCCCATGACCTCAAACTATTTAGAAAATGTGCAAGTTCATTTGTTATCCCATGCTGTGACAAGATACTGCAGGATATATTTTGGCAATTCGTCGCAAATTGGAATTTGTTTTTAGAATAAACCCCTTATCCAACCAGCATTTTATATACTCAAAATGCATATATGGATTTCACGTTAGGTGCATATTTTCAATTGCACTTCAGACAATTTTATCATGGAAGCATACTCTATGGGCCCTGATTAGACTGCTTCTATCAGTAAACTGATCTGGGTCCATATTGAGTCACTCTGAGTGGTGGTATAAGAGACATCGCCTGAAGACAACTATTGAAATGAAACACATAGCAGATGATAACCAATATATACCCGTCTGGAAATTGTTGACACGTCGCAAGGTGACCACACGATCGTCGTGCCATCGCCTTGGGGTAATCGCATGATGACCGTCCGATGTCCGTACGATTTTATGGACCCTGCAAGGGCATCGTGCGACAACCTTGCGGGCTCCTTACGACTATCCCAAGAGTCTACGATCATTTTTTGGCAAAAATGGCAAACTAAAATTGCGCGTTGTCCTCAAGATCACCGTACAGTGCCCATACAGGTATCTTACAATGTCACTGCGATGTGTCTACGGGCTACGGGCTTACGACTTTTTCAATTTTGTCATTGTGCGGAGTTAAACAAAATCGTAGAGGCCACGATGCCCGTAAATCTGTACGATGGTCGCAAGGTCTCCCTGCAAAGGCCCCACAGAAACGGTGATTTTGACATCGTACGGGCATCGTATACTCGTCGTAAGGCAAATGTAACAGAGGCATTTAGCATTGAAATGTTAAAAAATAACGAAAATTCATACTGAATATATGTGCACACCCCGGAATCAATTCTGGTCCCCTGGCTTCATAGCCAGACAAGCTAACCACTAGGTCACGAGGTCAGGTGGTATGCCGCTCTAAGTAACCGTACAAATAGTAGGCACTCGGCCACTATCGTATTCGTAACCTAGGTAATTGTGTACGCCGTTTGATTTCGACTGAGCTACATGTATCTGTCTTAAGTGCTGAGACGATCAGTTCTGATGAGATGTCAATATAAATTTCGGACACACTTTAATTACTTTATTTTGCCAAGAAAATGTTGGAACACCGATATGACATAAGAATATCACAAACTGTTTTGATTCGAATTCGTTAATGGTCGAAGGACAGGACCCAGACAGCTTTACCTGTTTCCAGACGCGGGAAAGGTGCGCATTGGAAATAAACGTATATGTCTTTAACATGCCACTTGATTTTTATCGGTTTGCATAGTGTGTCTTTCTGCAAATACAAGAAGTTATTACAAAACTGACGTTTTAGAATATGCTTAACTTTAAGCCAAAGCCAAATAAACAAAAAACCTACCTAAATTTACTGGTGAAACCTAGAATTTTTTTCAGGTTTTCTAGAAAAAAATATAATTTTATGCATTTTGAAAGGCGAAAAAAATATGTGTGCGTAACCTATCTAAAAATTTCAGACCTGTTACCCAAAACACATTTTTTTTTTATTTGGCACAATCGTATATGGCTGAAATATGAATGATGTGCGGTAAACTGCTATTCTTGCATGGGAATTTGTTACACGAAGCTGTTTGAAGCCACAAAATCCATGTTCATATCATAAGATTCACGTGCTGTTTGAACATGACTTTCACTTGAAAAAGCCTAAACTGGGCCCTGATTTGCATGCATGACGTTACACTGAAAAAGCGTTGCGGCCGTGACTGATCATTTCGCCGATGCTTTCGTTCGCGAAAACGTTGCACGCGTATATATGACGTTGTGACGACGGAATGGCGTTCGAAAGTTTGACACTGACGCCATTTTGTTTTGAGAAATCAAGTGTAAGAAAAGGGATATTTGATGTTTAAGCGACGTTTTTAGTGCGGTTTATGCTGAAATCAGGTTAGATATACAAGAATAACGATCACACATGTTTGTTTCATTGCATTAACACTTGCCGGTCCCTCGGAAGATGTTTGCACGTGTTCAAACAGCTAACGGCCTCGTGTTCAAACAGCTTTCCCGGGACCCGCCAAATGTTAATGCATGAAAAAGCATGTATGATCCCTATATTTTTCAATTTACTTGGACACACTCCTACATGTATACCTAATTTGAGAATAAGAAAATTGAATGTTTGAGCTACAGGAGGAAGGTATTAAAACTAGCTTATCAATTGATATTCAAATTATCAGTCAAGATCTCTGGACGATGCAGGTTGTCAAACCTATTAAAGGGCTGGCGTATATGTTGCAGCACCCATCCAAGCACTCTTTACATGAACATTTCGAAAAAAGAATACCCAAACAAAAACAACATATTGTAATTAAGTCAATACTGCAGACTTTAATATGATAATTGACAAACAGTGTATATCCAGATGAGATGGCTCATATGAGTAATTTCATCTGGATCTACACTTTTGCTTACTCATTTCCTTTTATTTCCTCAATCTCTCTGTTGTAGCAGTTTTCTTTTCAGGATTTGCTTAACAGCCCTTGTTTTACACAATGGACTCATGCGTGCATCCAGAAGGGGGGGGGGGCAGTGGGGTTGGTACCCCCACATAAAAATCGCACATATATATAGTTTCTTAGCAATACTGGTCCCAATCCCCCTGAAAATCACAAAGCTACCAAGCC
The DNA here is from genome assembly GCA_964019695.1 of Loripinus fragilis. Taxonomy (NCBI): domain Eukaryota; kingdom Metazoa; phylum Mollusca; class Bivalvia; order Lucinida; family Lucinidae; genus Loripinus; species Loripinus fragilis. The sequence goes on from OZ026530.1 coordinate 13,928,961, forward strand.
AGAATTCAATGTTGGGCCATCATCTGCACGCCAGCGAAACGCCATTTAGATGGCGTTTCATTGGCGGGCCGATGATTGTCCTCTTATAGTGGTATTTGGATCCTCCTTCCCCTCATCAACTAAAACAAATCAGAGTAGGACCCCTCTGACAAAACTTTCTGGATCTGCGCATGGGACTCTTTTAGATTTTAAAAGTTTGAAGAGGTTACCCCAGACACTTGGGGGTAAAAGATGTATAACGGTATAACTTACAGCTAAACTCGCAGCGTCACATCCTAGTTTTGCTGCATCATAAACGCAGAATTCCACTTTGCCCTTGTAAATGACAAGTGTTTCCGTAGCCACTTGATTAGTCCACATAAATGCCTTTGTCTCAGCCTAGAAAAGAAGGAAAAAATAGATAACCTCTAAGGATATAACCAGATGTATGTACGTTTACGTTCTCAAATTTGGATTAAACCTGCTTAGAAAGGGCTTACCTTAGGTTCTTATTATATATATTTAATTGCTGGTCTCTTGGCTCTATTGAGATATAATCAGATTTACACATACAGTTTACCTGCTGGGAAAGGGCTGACATCTTGGCTCTATTCAGATATATATGCACCGCGGCA